>CM048749.1:53691516-54291516 GCA_026315105.1 Locusta migratoria
TCATTTTGTGTACGTGTACCAAATTTCACGTTATTTGGCTGTCTGGATCTTGAGTTATAAGGGAACAGACAACAAATGCGTCATACATCTATAGAGATTGCAATCGAAGTCTGTAAGTAAAGTACTCTCCCCCATGCACCGGATGAAATTTTATGTAGACAGTAACCTTCATCTTGTTTTCAAGGTAAAGGGTACAATATTTCATCAAGATCGGAGCAAAACTGTGGATTTTGGCGAAATCCATATGTGCCCTCCACCATGCACTGAACGAAATTTTATGTAGACAGTGCCCTTCCTCTTGCTTTGAAGGTCAATTGTGCAAAATTTCATCAAGATCAATGCGAATTTATAGATTTCCACGGACACATTGAAAACGCACTTTCACTTTTTCTCAAATTTTCCGGCTGGTTTTCCAAAAAAAATTGGAATGAAACCTGTTTAAGAACCTTCCCAATGTCATTTTGTGTACGTGTACCAAATTTCACGTTATTTGGCTGTCTGGATCTTGAGTTATAAGGGAACAGACAACAAATGCGTCATACATCTATAGAGATTGCAATCGAAGTCTGTAAGTAAAGTACTCTCCCCCATGCACCGGATGAAATTTTATGTAGACAGTAACCTTCATCTTGTTTTCAAGGTAAAGGGTACAATATTTCATCAAGATCGGAGCAAAACTGTGGATTTTGGCGAAATCCATATGTGCCCTCCACCATGCACTGAACGAAATTTTATGTAGACAGTGCCCTTCCTCTTGCTTTGAAGGTCAATTGTGCAAAATTTCATCAAGATCAATGCGAATTTATAGATTTCCACGGACACATTGAAAACGCACTTTCACTTTTTCTCAAATTTTCCGGCTGGTTTTCCAAAAAAAAATTGGAATGAAACCTGTTTAAGAACCTTCGCAATGTCATTTTGTGTACGTGTACCAAATTTCACGTTATTTGGCTGTCTGGATCTTGAGTTATAAGGGAACAGACAACAAATGCGTCATACATCTATAGAGATTGCAATCGAAGTCTGTAAGTAAAGTACTCTCCCCCATGCACCGGATGAAATTTTATGTAGACAGTAACCTTCATCTTGTTTTCAAGGTAAAGGGTACAATATTTCATCAAGATCGGAGCAAAACTGTGGATTTTGGCGAAATCCATATGTGCCCTCCACCATGCACTGAACGAAATTTTATGTAGACAGTGCCCTTCCTCTTGCTTTGAAGGTCAATTGTGCAAAATTTCATCAAGATCAATGCGAATTTATAGATTTCCACGGACACATTGAAAACGCACTTTCACTTTTTCTCAAATTTTCCGGCTGGTTTTCCAAAAAAAAATTGGAATGAAACCTGTTTAAGAACCTTCCCAATGTCATTTTGTGTACGTGTACCAAATTTCACGTTATTTGGCTGTCTGGATCTTGAGTTATAAGGGAACAGACAACAAATGCGTCATACATCTATAGAGATTGCAATCGAAGTCTGTAAGTAAAGTACTCTCCCCCATGCACCGGATGAAATTTTATGTAGACAGTAACCTTCATCTTGTTTTCAAGGTAAAGGGTACAATATTTCATCAAGATCGGAGCAAAACTGTGGATTTTGGCGAAATCCATATGTGCCCTCCACCATGCACTGAACGAAATTTTATGTAGACAGTGCCCTTCCTCTTGCTTTGAAGGTCAATTGTGCAAAATTTCATCAAGATCAATGCGAATTTATAGATTTCCACGGACACATTGAAAACGCACTTTCACTTTTTCTCAAATTTTCCGGCTGGTTTTCCAAAAAAAAATTGGAATGAAACCTGTTTAAGAACCTTCGCAATGTCATTTTGTGTACGTGTACCAAATTTCACGTTATTTGGCTGTCTGGATCTTGAGTTATAAGGGAACAGACAACAAATGCGTCATACATCTATAGAGATTGCAATCGAAGTCTGTAAGTAAAGTACTCTCCCCCATGCACCGGATGAAATTTTATGTAGACAGTAACCTTCATCTTGTTTTCAAGGTAAAGGGTACAATATTTCATCAAGATCGGAGCAAAACTGTGGATTTTGGCGAAATCCATATGTGCCCTCCACCATGCACTGAACGAAATTTTATGTAGACAGTGCCCTTCCTCTTGCTTTGAAGGTCAATTGTGCAAAATTTCATCAAGATCAATGCGAATTTATAGATTTCCACGGACACATTGAAAACGCACTTTCACTTTTTCTCAAATTTTCCGGCTGGTTTTCCAAAAAAAAATGGAATGAAACCTGTTTAAGAACCTTCCCAATGTCATTTTGTGTACGTGTACCAAATTTCACGTTATTTGGCTGTCTGGATCTTGAGTTATAAGGGAACAGACAACAAATGCGTCATACATCTATAGAGATTGCAATCGAAGTCTGTAAGTAAAGTACTCTCCCCCATGCACCGGATGAAATTTTATGTAGACAGTAACCTTCATCTTGTTTTCAAGGTAAAGGGTACAATATTTCATCAAGATCGGAGCAAAACTGTGGATTTTGGCGAAATCCATATGTGCCCTCCACCATGCACTGAACGAAATTTTATGTAGACAGTGCCCTTCCTCTTGCTTTGAAGGTCAATTGTGCAAAATTTCATCAAGATCAATGCGAATTTATAGATTTCCACGGACACATTGAAAACGCACTTTCACTTTTTCTCAAATTTTCCGGCTGGTTTTCCAAAAAAAAATGGAATGAAACCTGTTTAAGAACCTTCCCAATGTCATTTTGTGTACGTGTACCAAATTTCACGTTATTTGGCTGTCTGGATCTTGAGTTATAAGGGAACAGACAACAAATGCGTCATACATCTATAGAGATTGCAATCGAAGTCTGTAAGTAAAGTACTCTCCCCCATGCACCGGATGAAATTTTATGTAGACAGTAACCTTCATCTTGTTTTCAAGGTAAAGGGTACAATATTTCATCAAGATCGGAGCAAAACTGTGGATTTTGGCGAAATCCATATGTGCCCTCCACCATGCACTGAACGAAATTTTATGTAGACAGTGCCCTTCCTCTTGCTTTGAAGGTCAATTGTGCAAAATTTCATCAAGATCAATGCGAATTTATAGATTTCCACGGACACATTGAAAACGCACTTTCACTTTTTCTCAAATTTTCCGGCTGGTTTTCCAAAAAAAAATGGAATGAAACCTGTTTAAGAACCTTCCCAATGTCATTTTGTGTACGTGTACCAAATTTCACGTTATTTGGCTGTCTGGATCTTGAGTTATAAGGGAACAGACAACAAATGCGTCATACATCTATAGAGATTGCAATCGAAGTCTGTAAGTAAAGTACTCGCCCCCATGCACCGGATGAAATTTTATGTAGACAGTAACCTTCATCTTGTTTTCAAGGTAAAGGGTACAATATTTCATCAAGATCGGAGCAAAACTGTGGATTTTGGCGAAATCCATATGTGCCCTCCACCATGCACTGAACGAAATTTTATGTAGACAGTGCCCTTCCTCTTGCTTTGAAGGTCAATTGTGCAAAATTTCATCAAGATCAATGCGAATTTATAGATTTCCACGGACACATTGAAAACGCACTTTCACTTTTTCTCAAATTTTCCGGCTGGTTTTCCAAAAAAAAATTGGAATGAAACCTGTTTAAGAACCTTCCCAATGTCATTTTGTGTACGTGTACCAAATTTCACGTTATTTGGCTGTCTGGATCTTGAGTTATAAGGGAACAGACAACAAATGCGTCATACATCTATAGAGATTGCAATCGAAGTCTGTAAGTAAAGTACTCTCCCCCATGCACCGGATGAAATTTTATGTAGACAGTAACCTTCATCTTGTTTTCAAGGTAAAGGGTACAATATTTCATCAAGATCGGAGCAAAACTGTGGATTTTGGCGAAATCCATATGTGCCCTCCACCATGCACTGAACGAAATTTTATGTAGACAGTGCCCTTCCTCTTGCTTTGAAGGTCAATTGTGCAAAATTTCATCAAGATCAATGCGAATTTATAGATTTCCACGGACACATTGAAAACGCACTTTCACTTTTTCTCAAATTTTCCGGCTGGTTTTCCAAAAAAAAATGGAATGAAACCTGTTTAAGAACCTTCGCAATGTCATTTTGTGTACGTGTACCAAATTTCACGTTATTTGGCTGTCTGGATCTTGAGTTATAAGGGAACAGACAACAAATGCGTCATACATCTATAGAGATTGCAATCGAAGTCTGTAAGTAAAGTACTCTCCCCCATGCACCGGATGAAATTTTATGTAGACAGTAACCTTCATCTTGTTTTCAAGGTAAAGGGTACAATATTTCATCAAGATCGGAGCAAAACTGTGGATTTTGGCGAAATCCATATGTGCCCTCCACCATGCACTGAACGAAATTTTATGTAGACAGTGCCCTTCCTCTTGCTTTGAAGGTCAATTGTGCAAAATTTCATCAAGATCAATGCGAATTTATAGATTTCCACGGACACATTGAAAACGCACTTTCACTTTTTCTCAAATTTTCCGGCTGGTTTTCCAAAAAAAAATTGGAATGAAACCTGTTTAAGAACCTTCGCAATGTCATTTTGTGTACGTGTACCAAATTTCACGTTATTTGGCTGTCTGGATCTTGAGTTATAAGGGAACAGACAACAAATGCGTCATACATCTATAGAGATTGCAATCGAAGTCTGTAAGTAAAGTACTCTCCCCCATGCACCGGATGAAATTTTATGTAGACAGTAACCTTCATCTTGTTTTCAAGGTAAAGGGTACAATATTTCATCAAGATCGGAGCAAAACTGTGGATTTTGGCGAAATCCATATGTGCCCTCCACCATGCACTGAACGAAATTTTATGTAGACAGTGCCCTTCCTCTTGCTTTGAAGGTCAATTGTGCAAAATTTCATCAAGATCAATGCGAATTTATAGATTTCCACGGACACATTGAAAACGCACTTTCACTTTTTCTCAAATTTTCCGGCTGGTTTTCCAAAAAAAAATTGGAATGAAACCTGTTTAAGAACCTTCGCAATGTCATTTTGTGTACGTGTACCAAATTTCACGTTATTTGGCTGTCTGGATCTTGAGTTATAAGGGAACAGACAACAAATGCGTCATACATCTATAGAGATTGCAATCGAAGTCTGTAAGTAAAGTACTCTCCCCCATGCACCGGATGAAATTTTATGTAGACAGTAACCTTCATCTTGTTTTCAAGGTAAAGGGTACAATATTTCATCAAGATCGGAGCAAAACTGTGGATTTTGGCGAAATCCATATGTGCCCTCCACCATGCACTGAACGAAATTTTATGTAGACAGTGCCCTTCCTCTTGCTTTGAAGGTCAATTGTGCAAAATTTCATCAAGATCAATGCGAATTTATAGATTTCCACGGACACATTGAAAACGCACTTTCACTTTTTCTCAAATTTTCCGGCTGGTTTTCCAAAAAAAAATTGGAATGAAACCTGTTTAAGAACCTTCGCAATGTCATTTTGTGTACGTGTACCAAATTTCACGTTATTTGGCTGTCTGGATCTTGAGTTATAAGGGAACAGACAACAAATGCGTCATACATCTATAGAGATTGCAATCGAAGTCTGTAAGTAAAGTACTCTCCCCCATGCACCGGATGAAATTTTATGTAGACAGTAACCTTCATCTTGTTTTCAAGGTAAAGGGTACAATATTTCATCAAGATCGGAGCAAAACTGTGGATTTTGGCGAAATCCATATGTGCCCTCCACCATGCACTGAACGAAATTTTATGTAGACAGTGCCCTTCCTCTTGCTTTGAAGGTCAATTGTGCAAAATTTCATCAAGATCAATGCGAATTTATAGATTTCCACGGACACATTGAAAACGCACTTTCACTTTTTCTCAAATTTTCCGGCTGGTTTTCCAAAAAAAAATGGAATGAAACCTGTTTAAGAACCTTCGCAATGTCATTTTGTGTACGTGTACCAAATTTCACGTTATTTGGCTGTCTGGATCTTGAGTTATAAGGGAACAGACAACAAATGCGTCATACATCTATAGAGATTGCAATCGAAGTCTGTAAGTAAAGTACTCTCCCCCATGCACCGGATGAAATTTTATGTAGACAGTAACCTTCATCTTGTTTTCAAGGTAAAGGGTACAATATTTCATCAAGATCGGAGCAAAACTGTGGATTTTGGCGAAATCCATATGTGCCCTCCACCATGCACTGAACGAAATTTTATGTAGACAGTGCCCTTCCTCTTGCTTTGAAGGTCAATTGTGCAAAATTTCATCAAGATCAATGCGAATTTATAGATTTCCACGGACACATTGAAAACGCACTTTCACTTTTTCTCAAATTTTCCGGCTGGTTTTCCAAAAAAAAATGGAATGAAACCTGTTTAAGAACCTTCGCAATGTCATTTTGTGTACGTGTACCAAATTTCACGTTATTTGGCTGTCTGGATCTTGAGTTATAAGGGAACAGACAACAAATGCGTCATACATCTATAGAGATTGCAATCGAAGTCTGTAAGTAAAGTACTCTCCCCCATGCACCGGATGAAATTTTATGTAGACAGTAACCTTCATCTTGTTTTCAAGGTAAAGGGTACAATATTTCATCAAGATCGGAGCAAAACTGTGGATTTTGGCGAAATCCATATGTGCCCTCCACCATGCACTGAACGAAATTTTATGTAGACAGTGCCCTTCCTCTTGCTTTGAAGGTCAATTGTGCAAAATTTCATCAAGATCAATGCGAATTTATAGATTTCCACGGACACATTGAAAACGCACTTTCACTTTTTCTCAAATTTTCCGGCTGGTTTTCCAAAAAAAAATGGAATGAAACCTGTTTAAGAACCTTCGCAATGTCATTTTGTGTACGTGTACCAAATTTCACGTTATTTGGCTGTCTGGATCTTGAGTTATAAGGGAACAGACAACAAATGCGTCATACATCTATAGAGATTGCAATCGAAGTCTGTAAGTAAAGTACTCTCCCCCATGCACCGGATGAAATTTTATGTAGACAGTAACCTTCATCTTGTTTTCAAGGTAAAGGGTACAATATTTCATCAAGATCGGAGCAAAACTGTGGATTTTGGCGAAATCCATATGTGCCCTCCACCATGCACTGAACGAAATTTTATGTAGACAGTGCCCTTCCTCTTGCTTTGAAGGTCAATTGTGCAAAATTTCATCAAGATCAATGCGAATTTATAGATTTCCACGGACACATTGAAAACGCACTTTCACTTTTTCTCAAATTTTCCGGCTGGTTTTCCAAAAAAAAATTGGAATGAAACCTGTTTAAGAACCTTCGCAATGTCATTTTGTGTACGTGTACCAAATTTCACGTTATTTGGCTGTCTGGATCTTGAGTTATAAGGGAACAGACAACAAATGCGTCATACATCTATAGAGATTGCAATCGAAGTCTGTAAGTAAAGTACTCTCCCCCATGCACCGGATGAAATTTTATGTAGACAGTAACCTTCATCTTGTTTTCAAGGTAAAGGGTACAATATTTCATCAAGATCGGAGCAAAACTGTGGATTTTGGCGAAATCCATATGTGCCCTCCACCATGCACTGAACGAAATTTTATGTAGACAGTGCCCTTCCTCTTGCTTTGAAGGTCAATTGTGCAAAATTTCATCAAGATCAATGCGAATTTATAGATTTCCACGGACACATTGAAAACGCACTTTCACTTTTTCTCAAATTTTCCGGCTGGTTTTCCAAAAAAAAATGGAATGAAACCTGTTTAAGAACCTTCGCAATGTCATTTTGTGTACGTGTACCAAATTTCACGTTATTTGGCTGTCTGGATCTTGAGTTATAAGGGAACAGACAACAAATGCGTCATACATCTATAGAGATTGCAATCGAAGTCTGTAAGTAAAGTACTCTCCCCCATGCACCGGATGAAATTTTATGTAGACAGTAACCTTCATCTTGTTTTCAAGGTAAAGGGTACAATATTTCATCAAGATCGGAGCAAAACTGTGGATTTTGGCGAAATCCATATGTGCCCTCCACCATGCACTGAACGAAATTTTATGTAGACAGTGCCCTTCCTCTTGCTTTGAAGGTCAATTGTGCAAAATTTCATCAAGATCAATGCGAATTTATAGATTTCCACGGACACATTGAAAACGCACTTTCACTTTTTCTCAAATTTTCCGGCTGGTTTTCCAAAAAAAAATGGAATGAAACCTGTTTAAGAACCTTCGCAATGTCATTTTGTGTACGTGTACCAAATTTCACGTTATTTGGCTGTCTGGATCTTGAGTTATAAGGGAACAGACAACAAATGCGTCATACATCTATAGAGATTGCAATCGAAGTCTGTAAGTAAAGTACTCTCCCCCATGCACCGGATGAAATTTTATGTAGACAGTAACCTTCATCTTGTTTTCAAGGTAAAGGGTACAATATTTCATCAAGATCGGAGCAAAACTGTGGATTTTGGCGAAATCCATATGTGCCCTCCACCATGCACTGAACGAAATTTTATGTAGACAGTGCCCTTCCTCTTGCTTTGAAGGTCAATTGTGCAAAATTTCATCAAGATCAATGCGAATTTATAGATTTCCACGGACACATTGAAAACGCACTTTCACTTTTTCTCAAATTTTCCGGCTGGTTTAAAAAAAAAAAATGGAATGAAACCTGTTTAAGAACCTTCGCAATGTCATTTTGTGTACGTGTACCAAATTTCACGTTATTTGGCTGTCTGGATCTTGAGTTATAAGGGAACAGACAACAAATGCGTCATACATCTATAGAGATTGCAATCGAAGTCTGTAAGTAAAGTACTCTCCCCCATGCACCGGATGAAATTTTATGTAGACAGTAACCTTCATCTTGTTTTCAAGGTAAAGGGTACAATATTTCATCAAGATCGGAGCAAAACTGTGGATTTTGGCGAAATCCATATGTGCCCTCCACCATGCACTGAACGAAATTTTATGTAGACAGTGCCCTTCCTCTTGCTTTGAAGGTCAATTGTGCAAAATTTCATCAAGATCAATGCGAATTTATAGATTTCCACGGACACATTGAAAACGCACTTTCACTTTTTCTCAAATTTTCCGGCTGGTTTTCCAAAAAAAAATGGAATGAAACCTGTTTAAGAACCTTCGCAATGTCATTTTGTGTACGTGTACCAAATTTCACGTTATTTGGCTGTCTGGATCTTGAGTTATAAGGGAACAGACAACAAATGCGTCATACATCTATAGAGATTGCAATCGAAGTCTGTAAGTAAAGTACTCTCCCCCATGCACCGGATGAAATTTTATGTAGACAGTAACCTTCATCTTGTTTTCAAGGTAAAGGGTACAATATTTCATCAAGATCGGAGCAAAACTGTGGATTTTGGCGAAATCCATATGTGCCCTCCACCATGCACTGAACGAAATTTTATGTAGACAGTGCCCTTCCTCTTGCTTTGAAGGTCAATTGTGCAAAATTTCATCAAGATCAATGCGAATTTATAGATTTCCACGGACACATTGAAAACGCACTTTCACTTTTTCTCAAATTTTCCGGCTGGTTTTCCAAAAAAAAATGGAATGAAACCTGTTTAAGAACCTTCGCAATGTCATTTTGTGTACGTGTACCAAATTTCACGTTATTTGGCTGTCTGGATCTTGAGTTATAAGGGAACAGACAACAAATGCGTCATACATCTATAGAGATTGCAATCGAAGTCTGTAAGTAAAGTACTCTCCCCCATGCACCGGATGAAATTTTATGTAGACAGTAACCTTCATCTTGTTTTCAAGGTAAAGGGTACAATATTTCATCAAGATCGGAGCAAAACTGTGGATTTTGGCGAAATCCATATGTGCCCTCCACCATGCACTGAACGAAATTTTATGTAGACAGTGCCCTTCCTCTTGCTTTGAAGGTCAATTGTGCAAAATTTCATCAAGATCAATGCGAATTTATAGATTTCCACGGACACATTGAAAACGCACTTTCACTTTTTCTCAAATTTTCCGGCTGGTTTTCCAAAAAAAAATGGAATGAAACCTGTTTAAGAACCTTCGCAATGTCATTTTGTGTACGTGTACCAAATTTCACGTTATTTGGCTGTCTGGATCTTGAGTTATAAGGGAACAGACAACAAATGCGTCATACATCTATAGAGATTGCAATCGAAGTCTGTAAGTAAAGTACTCTCCCCCATGCACCGGATGAAATTTTATGTAGACAGTAACCTTCATCTTGTTTTCAAGGTAAAGGGTACAATATTTCATCAAGATCGGAGCAAAACTGTGGATTTTGGCGAAATCCATATGTGCCCTCCACCATGCACTGAACGAAATTTTATGTAGACAGTGCCCTTCCTCTTGCTTTGAAGGTCAATTGTGCAAAATTTCATCAAGATCAATGCGAATTTATAGATTTCCACGGACACATTGAAAACGCACTTTCACTTTTTCTCAAATTTTCCGGCTGGTTTTCCAAAAAAAAATGGAATGAAACCTGTTTAAGAACCTTCCCAATGTCATTTTGTGTACGTGTACCAAATTTCACGTTATTTGGCTGTCTGGATCTTGAGTTATAAGGGAACAGACAACAAATGCGTCATACATCTATAGAGATTGCAATCGAAGTCTGTAAGTAAAGTACTCTCCCCCATGCACCGGATGAAATTTTATGTAGACAGTAACCTTCATCTTGTTTTCAAGGTAAAGGGTACAATATTTCATCAAGATCGGAGCAAAACTGTGGATTTTGGCGAAATCCATATGTGCCCTCCACCATGCACTGAACGAAATTTTATGTAGACAGTGCCCTTCCTCTTGCTTTGAAGGTCAATTGTGCAAAATTTCATCAAGATCAATGCGAATTTATAGATTTCCACGGACACATTGAAAACGCACTTTCACTTTTTCTCAAATTTTCCGGCTGGTTTTCCAAAAAAAAATGGAATGAAACCTGTTTAAGAACCTTCGCAATGTCATTTTGTGTACGTGTACCAAATTTCACGTTATTTGGCTGTCTGGATCTTGAGTTATAAGGGAACAGACAACAAATGCGTCATACATCTATAGAGATTGCAATCGAAGTCTGTAAGTAAAGTACTCTCCCCCATGCACCGGATGAAATTTTATGTAGACAGTAACCTTCATCTTGTTTTCAAGGTAAAGGGTACAATATTTCATCAAGATCGGAGCAAAACTGTGGATTTTGGCGAAATCCATATGTGCCCTCCACCATGCACTGAACGAAATTTTATGTAGACAGTGCCCTTCCTCTTGCTTTGAAGGTCAATTGTGCAAAATTTCATCAAGATCAATGCGAATTTATAGATTTCCACGGACACATTGAAAACGCACTTTCACTTTTTCTCAAATTTTCCGGCTGGTTTTCCAAAAAAAAATGGAATGAAACCTGTTTAAGAACCTTCGCAATGTCATTTTGTGTACGTGTACCAAATTTCACGTTATTTGGCTGTCTGGATCTTGAGTTATAAGGGAACAGACAACAAATGCGTCATACATCTATAGAGATTGCAATCGAAGTCTGTAAGTAAAGTACTCTCCCCCATGCACCGGATGAAATTTTATGTAGACAGTAACCTTCATCTTGTTTTCAAGGTAAAGGGTACAATATTTCATCAAGATCGGAGCAAAACTGTGGATTTTGGCGAAATCCATATGTGCCCTCCACCATGCACTGAACGAAATTTTATGTAGACAGTGCCCTTCCTCTTGCTTTGAAGGTCAATTGTGCAAAATTTCATCAAGATCAATGCGAATTTATAGATTTCCACGGACACATTGAAAACGCACTTTCACTTTTTCTCAAATTTTCCGGCTGGTTTTCCAAAAAAAAATGGAATGAAACCTGTTTAAGAACCTTCCCAATGTCATTTTGTGTACGTGTACCAAATTTCACGTTATTTGGCTGTCTGGATCTTGAGTTATAAGGGAACAGACAACAAATGCGTCATACATCTATAGAGATTGCAATCGAAGTCTGTAAGTAAAGTACTCTCCCCCATGCACCGGATGAAATTTTATGTAGACAGTAACCTTCATCTTGTTTTCAAGGTAAAGGGTACAATATTTCATCAAGATCGGAGCAAAACTGTGGATTTTGGCGAAATCCATATGTGCCCTCCACCATGCACTGAACGAAATTTTATGTAGACAGTGCCCTTCCTCTTGCTTTGAAGGTCAATTGTGCAAAATTTCATCAAGATCAATGCGAATTTATAGATTTCCACGGACACATTGAAAACGCACTTTCACTTTTTCTCAAATTTTTTGGCTGGTTTTCCAAAAAAAATTGGAATGAAACCTGTTTAAGAACCTTCCCAATGTCATTTTGTGTACGTGTACCAAATTTCACGTTATTTGGCTGTCTGGATCTTGAGTTATAAGGGAACAGACAACAAATGCGTCATACATCTATAGAGATTGCAATCGAAGTCTGTAAGTAAAGTACTCTCCCCCATGCACCGGATGAAATTTTATGTAGACAGTAACCTTCATCTTGTTTTCAAGGTAAAGGGTACAATATTTCATCAAGATCGGAGCAAAACTGTGGATTTTGGCGAAATCCATATGTGCCCTCCACCATGCACTGAACGAAATTTTATGTAGACAGTGCCCTTCCTCTTGCTTTGAAGGTCAATTGTGCAAAATTTCATCAAGATCAATGCGAATTTATAGATTTCCACGGACACATTGAAAACGCACTTTCACTTTTTCTCAAATTTTTTGGCTGGTTTTCCAAAAAAAATTGGAATGAAACCTGTTTAAGAACCTTCCCAATGTCATTTTGTGTACGTGTACCAAATTTCACGTTATTTGGCTGTCTGGATCTTGAGTTATAAGGGAACAGACAACAAATGCGTCATACATCTATAGAGATTGCAATCGAAGTCTGTAAGTAAAGTACTCTCCCCCATGCACCGGATGAAATTTTATGTAGACAGTAACCTTCATCTTGTTTTCAAGGTAAAGGGTACAATATTTCATCAAGATCGGAGCAAAACTGTGGATTTTGGCGAAATCCATATGTGCCCTCCACCATGCACTGAACGAAATTTTATGTAGACAGTGCCCTTCCTCTTGCTTTGAAGGTCAATTGTGCAAAATTTCATCAAGATCAATGCGAATTTATAGATTTCCACGGACACATTGAAAACGCACTTTCACTTTTTCTCAAATTTTTTGGCTGGTTTTCCAAAAAAAATTGGAATGAAACCTGTTTAAGAACCTTCCCAATGTCATTTTGTGTACGTGTACCAAATTTCACGTTATTTGGCTGTCTGGATCTTGAGTTATAAGGGAACAGACAACAAATGCGTCATACATCTATAGAGATTGCAATCGAAGTCTGTAAGTAAAGTACTCTCCCCCATGCACCGGATGAAATTTTATGTAGACAGTAACCTTCATCTTGTTTTCAAGGTAAAGGGTACAATATTTCATCAAGATCGGAGCAAAACTGTGGATTTTGGCGAAATCCATATGTGCCCTCCACCATGCACTGAACGAAATTTTATGTAGACAGTGCCCTTCCTCTTGCTTTGAAGGTCAATTGTGCAAAATTTCATCAAGATCAATGCGAATTTATAGATTTCCACGGACACATTGAAAACGCACTTTCACTTTTTCTCAAATTTTTTGGCTGGTTTTCCAAAAAAAATTGGAATGAAACCTGTTTAAGAACCTTCCCAATGTCATTTTGTGTACGTGTACCAAATTTCACGTTATTTGGCTGTCTGGATCTTGAGTTATAAGGGAACAGACAACAAATGCGTCATACATCTATAGAGATTGCAATCGAAGTCTGTAAGTAAAGTACTCTCCCCCATGCACCGGATGAAATTTTATGTAGACAGTAACCTTCATCTTGTTTTCAAGGTAAAGGGTACAATATTTCATCAAGATCGGAGCAAAACTGTGGATTTTGGCGAAATCCATATGTGCCCTCCACCATGCACTGAACGAAATTTTATGTAGACAGTGCCCTTCCTCTTGCTTTGAAGGTCAATTGTGCAAAATTTCATCAAGATCAATGCGAATTTATAGATTTCCACGGACACATTGAAAACGCACTTTCACTTTTTCTCAAATTTTTTGGCTGGTTTTCCAAAAAAAATTGGAATGAAACCTGTTTAAGAACCTTCCCAATGTCATTTTGTGTACGTGTACCAAATTTCACGTTATTTGGCTGTCTGGATCTTGAGTTATAAGGGAACAGACAACAAATGCGTCATACATCTATAGAGATTGCAATCGAAGTCTGTAAGTAAAGTACTCTCCCCCATGCACCGGATGAAATTTTATGTAGACAGTAACCTTCATCTTGTTTTCAAGGTAAAGGGTACAATATTTCATCAAGATCGGAGCAAAACTGTGGATTTTGGCGAAATCCATATGTGCCCTCCACCATGCACTGAACGAAATTTTATGTAGACAGTGCCCTTCCTCTTGCTTTGAAGGTCAATTGTGCAAAATTTCATCAAGATCAATGCGAATTTATAGATTTCCACGGACACATTGAAAACGCACTTTCACTTTTTCTCAAATTTTTTGGCTGGTTTTCCAAAAAAAATTGGAATGAAACCTGTTTAAGAACCTTCCCAATGTCATTTTGTGTACGTGTACCAAATTTCACGTTATTTGGCTGTCTGGATCTTGAGTTATAAGGGAACAGACAACAAATGCGTCATACATCTATAGAGATTGCAATCGAAGTCTGTAAGTAAAGTACTCTCCCCCATGCACCGGATGAAATTTTATGTAGACAGTAACCTTCATCTTGTTTTCAAGGTAAAGGGTACAATATTTCATCAAGATCGGAGCAAAACTGTGGATTTTGGCGAAATCCATATGTGCCCTCCACCATGCACTGAACGAAATTTTATGTAGACAGTGCCCTTCCTCTTGCTTTGAAGGTCAATTGTGCAAAATTTCATCAAGATCAATGCGAATTTATAGATTTCCACGGACACATTGAAAACGCACTTTCACTTTTTCTCAAATTTTCCGGCTGGTTTTCCAAAAAAAAATTGGAATGAAACCTGTTTAAGAACCTTCCCAATGTCATTTTGTGTACGTGTACCAAATTTCACGTTATTTAGCTGTCTGGATCTTGAGTTATAAGGGAACAGACAACAAATGCGTCATACATCTATAGAGATTGCAATCGAAGTCTGTAAGTAAAGTACTCTCCCCCATGCACCGGATGAAATTTTATGTAGACAGTAACCTTCATCTTGTTTTCAAGGTAAAGGGTACAATATTTCATCAAGATCGGAGCAAAACTGTGGATTTTGGCGAAATCCATATGTGCCCTCCACCATGCACTGAACGAAATTTTATGTAGACAGTGCCCTTCCTCTTGCTTTGAAGGTCAATTGTGCAAAATTTCATCAAGATCAATGCGAATTTATAGATTTCCACGGACACATTGAAAACGCACTTTCACTTTTTCTCAAATTTTTTGGCTGGTTTTCCAAAAAAAATTGGAATGAAACCTGTTTAAGAACCTTCCCAATGTCATTTTGTGTACGTGTACCAAATTTCACGTTATTTGGCTGTCTGGATCTTGAGTTATAAGGGAACAGACAACAAATGCGTCATACATCTATAGAGATTGCAATCGAAGTCTGTAAGTAAAGTACTCTCCCCCATGCACCGGATGAAATTTTATGTAGACAGTAACCTTCATCTTGTTTTCAAGGTAAAGGGTACAATATTTCATCAAGATCGGAGCAAAACTGTGGATTTTGGCGAAATCCATATGTGCCCTCCACCATGCACTGAACGAAATTTTATGTAGACAGTGCCCTTCCTCTTGCTTTGAAGGTCAATTGTGCAAAATTTCATCAAGATCAATGCGAATTTATAGATTTCCACGGACACATTGAAAACGCACTTTCACTTTTTCTCAAATTTTTTGGCTGGTTTTCCAAAAAAAATTGGAATGAAACCTGTTTAAGAACCTTCCCAATGTCATTTTGTGTACGTGTACCAAATTTCACGTTATTTGGCTGTCTGGATCTTGAGTTATAAGGGAACAGACAACAAATGCGTCATACATCTATAGAGATTGCAATCGAAGTCTGTAAGTAAAGTACTCTCCCCCATGCACCGGATGAAATTTTATGTAGACAGTAACCTTCATCTTGTTTTCAAGGTAAAGGGTACAATATTTCATCAAGATCGGAGCAAAACTGTGGATTTTGGCGAAATCCATATGTGCCCTCCACCATGCACTGAACGAAATTTTATGTAGACAGTGCCCTTCCTCTTGCTTTGAAGGTCAATTGTGCAAAATTTCATCAAGATCAATGCGAATTTATAGATTTCCACGGACACATTGAAAACGCACTTTCACTTTTTCTCAAATTTTCCGGCTGGTTTTCCAAAAAAAAATTGGAATGAAACCTGTTTAAGAACCTTCCCAATGTCATTTTGTGTACGTGTACCAAATTTCACGTTATTTAGCTGTCTGGATCTTGAGTTATAAGGGAACAGACAACAAATGCGTCATACATCTATAGAGATTGCAATCGAAGTCTGTAAGTAAAGTACTCTCCCCCATGCACCGGATGAAATTTTATGTAGACAGTAACCTTCATCTTGTTTTCAAGGTAAAGGGTACAATATTTCATCAAGATCGGAGCAAAACTGTGGATTTTGGCGAAATCCATATGTGCCCTCCACCATGCACTGAACGAAATGTTATGTAGACAGTGCCCTTCCTCTTGCTTTGAAGGTCAATTGTGCAAAATTTCATCAAGATCAATGCGAATTTAAAGATTTCCACGGACACATTGAAAACGCACTTTCACTTTTTCTCAAATTTTTTGGCTGGTTTTCCAAAAAAAATTGGAATGAAACCTGTTTAAGAACCTTCCCAATGTCATTTTGTGTACGTGTACCAAATTTCACGTTATTTGGCTGTCTGGATCTTGAGTTATAAGGGAACAGACAACAAATGCGTCATACATCTATAGAGATTGCAATCGAAGTCTGTAAGTAAAGTACTCTCCCCCATGCACCGGATGAAATTTTATGTAGACAGTAACCTTCATCTTGTTTTCAAGGTAAAGGGTACAATATTTCATCAAGATCGGAGCAAAACTGTGGATTTTGGCGAAATCCATATGTGCCCTCCACCATGCACTGAACGAAATTTTATGTAGACAGTGCCCTTCCTCTTGCTTTGAAGGTCAATTGTGCAAAATTTCATCAAGATCAATGCGAATTTATAGATTTCCACGGACACATTGAAAACGCACTTTCACTTTTTCTCAAATTTTTTGGCTGGTTTTCCAAAAAAAATTGGAATGAAACCTGTTTAAGAACCTTCCCAATGTCATTTTGTGTACGTGTACCAAATTTCACGTTATTTGGCTGTCTGGATCTTGAGTTATAAGGGAACAGACAACAAATGCGTCATACATCTATAGAGATTGCAATCGAAGTCTGTAAGTAAAGTACTCTCCCCCATGCACCGGATGAAATTTTATGTAGACAGTAACCTTCATCTTGTTTTCAAGGTAAAGGGTACAATATTTCATCAAGATCGGAGCAAAACTGTGGATTTTGGCGAAATCCATATGTGCCCTCCACCATGCACTGAACGAAATTTTATGTATACAGTGCCCTTCCTCTTGCTTTGAAGGTCAATTGTGCAAAATTTCATCAAGATCAATGCGAATTTATAGATTTCCACGGACACATTGAAAACGCACTTTCACTTTTTCTCAAATTTTCCGGCTGGTTTTCCAAAAAAAAAATTGGAATGAAACCTGTTTAAGAACCTTCCCAATGTCATTTTGTGTACGTGTACCAAATTTCACGTTATTTGGCTGTCTGGATCTTGAGTTATAAGGGAACAGACAACAAATGCGTCATACATCTATAGAGATTGCAATCGAAGTCTGTAAGTAAAGTACTCTCCCCCATGCACCGGATGAAATTTTATGTAGACAGTAACCTTCATCTTGTTTTCAAGGTAAAGGGTACAATATTTCATCAAGATCGGAGCAAAACTGTGGATTTTGGCGAAATCCATATGTGCCCTCCACCATGCACTGAACGAAATTTTATGTAGACAGTGCCCTTCCTCTTGCTTTGAAGGTCAATTGTGCAAAATTTCATCAAGATCAATGCGAATTTATAGATTTCCACGGACACATTGAAAACGCACTTTCACTTTTTCTCAAATTTTCCGGCTGGTTTTCCAAAAAAAAATTGGAATGAAACCTGTTTAAGAACCTTCCCAATGTCATTTTGTGTACGTGTACCAAATTTCACGTTATTTGGCTGTCTGGATCTTGAGTTATAAGGGAACAGACAACAAATGCGTCATACATCTATAGAGATTGCAATCGAAGTCTGTAAGTAAAGTACTCTCCCCCATGCACCGGATGAAATTTTATGTAGACAGTAACCTTCATCTTGTTTTCAAGGTAAAGGGTACAATATTTCATCAAGATCGGAGCAAAACTGTGGATTTTGGCGAAATCCATATGTGCCCTCCACCATGCACTGAACGAAATTTTATGTAGACAGTGCCCTTCCTCTTGCTTTGAAGGTCAATTGTGCAAAATTTCATCAAGATCAATGCGAATTTATAGATTTCCACGGACACATTGAAAACGCACTTTCACTTTTTCTCAAATTTTCCGGCTGGTTTTCCAAAAAAAAAATTGGAATGAAACCTGTTTAAGAACCTTCCCAATGTCATTTTGTGTACGTGTACCAAATTTCACGTTATTTGGCTGTCTGGATCTTGAGTTATAAGGGAACAGACAACAAATGCGTCATACATCTATAGAGATTGCAATCGAAGTCTGTAAGTAAAGTACTCTCCCCCATGCACCGGATGAAATTTTATGTAGACAGTAACCTTCATCTTGTTTTCAAGGTAAAGGGTACAATATTTCATCAAGATCGGAGCAAAACTGTGGATTTTGGCGAAATCCATATGTGCCCTCCACCATGCACTGAACGAAATTTTATGTAGACAGTGCCCTTCCTCTTGCTTTGAAGGTCAATTGTGCAAAATTTCATCAAGATCAATGCGAATTTATAGATTTCCACGGACACATTGAAAACGCACTTTCACTTTTTCTCAAATTTTCCGGCTGGTTTTCCAAAAAAAAATTGGAATGAAACCTGTTTAAGAACCTTCCCAATGTCATTTTGTGTACGTGTACCAAATTTCACGTTATTTAGCTGTCTGGATCTTGAGTTATAAGGGAACAGACAACAAATGCGTCATACATCTATAGAGATTGCAATCGAAGTCTGTAAGTAAAGTACTCTCCCCCATGCACCGGATGAAATTTTATGTAGACAGTAACCTTCATCTTGTTTTCAAGGTAAAGGGTACAATATTTCATCAAGATCGGAGCAAAACTGTGGATTTTGGCGAAATCCATATGTGCCCTCCACCATGCACTGAACGAAATTTTATGTAGACAGTGCCCTTCCTCTTGCTTTGAAGGTCAATTGTGCAAAATTTCATCAAGATCAATGCGAATTTATAGATTTCCACGGACACATTGAAAACGCACTTTCACTTTTTCTCAAATTTTCCGGCTGGTTTTCCAAAAAAAAAATTGGAATGAAACCTGTTTAAGAACCTTCCCAATGTCATTTTGTGTACGTGTACCAAATTTCACGTTATTTGGCTGTCTGGATCTTGAGTTATAAGGGAACAGACAACAAATGCGTCATACATCTATAGAGATTGCAATCGAAGTCTGTAAGTAAAGTACTCTCCCCCATGCACCGGATGAAATTTTATGTAGACAGTAACCTTCATCTTGTTTTCAAGGTAAAGGGTACAATATTTCATCAAGATCGGAGCAAAACTGTGGATTTTGGCGAAATCCATATGTGCCCTCCACCATGCACTGAACGAAATTTTATGTAGACAGTGCCCTTCCTCTTGCTTTGAAGGTCAATTGTGCAAAATTTCATCAAGATCAATGCGAATTTATAGATTTCCACGGACACATTGAAAACGCACTTTCAGTTTTTCTCAAATTTTCCGGCTGGTTTTCCAAAAAAAAAATTGGAATGAAACCTGTTTAAGAACCTTCCCAATGTCATTTTGTGTACGTGTACCAAATTTCACGTTATTTGGCTGTCTGGATCTTGAGTTATAAGGGAACAGACAACAAATGCGTCATACATCTATAGAGATTGCAATCGAAGTCTGTAAGTAAAGTACTCTCCCCCATGCACCGGATGAAATTTTATGTAGACAGTAACCTTCATCTTGTTTTCAAGGTAAAGGGTACAATATTTCATCAAGATCGGAGCAAAACTGTGGATTTTGGCGAAATCCATATGTGCCCTCCACCATGCACTGAACGAAATTTTATGTAGACAGTGCCCTTCCTCTTGCTTTGAAGGTCAATTGTGCAAAATTTCATCAAGATCAATGCGAATTTATAGATTTCCACGGACACATTGAAAACGCACTTTCACTTTTTCTCAAATTTTCCGGCTGGTTTTCCAAAAAAAAAATTGGAATGAAACCTGTTTAAGAACCTTCCCAATGTCATTTTGTGTACGTGTACCAAATTTCACGTTATTTGGCTGTCTGGATCTTGAGTTATAAGGGAACAGACAACAAATGCGTCATACATCTATAGAGATTGCAATCGAAGTCTGTAAGTAAAGTACTCTCCCCCATGCACCGGATGAAATTTTATGTAGACAGTAACCTTCATCTTGTTTTCAAGGTAAAGGGTACAATATTTCATCAAGATCGGAGCAAAACTGTGGATTTTGGCGAAATCCATATGTGCCCTCCACCATGCACTGAACGAAATTTTATGTAGACAGTGCCCTTCCTCTTGCTTTGAAGGTCAATTGTGCAAAATTTCATCAAGATCAATGCGAATTTATAGATTTCCACGGACACATTGAAAACGCACTTTCAGTTTTTCTCAAATTTTCCGGCTGGTTTTCCAAAAAAAAAATTGGAATGAAACCTGTTTAAGAACCTTCCCAATGTCATTTTGTGTACGTGTACCAAATTTCACGTTATTTGGCTGTCTGGATCTTGAGTTATAAGGGAACAGACAACAAATGCGTCATACATCTATAGAGATTGCAATCGAAGTCTGTAAGTAAAGTACTCTCCCCCATGCACCGGATGAAATTTTATGTAGACAGTAACCTTCATCTTGTTTTCAAGGTAAAGGGTACAATATTTCATCAAGATCGGAGCAAAACTGTGGATTTTGGCGAAATCCATATGTGCCCTCCACCATGCACTGAACGAAATTTTATGTAGACAGTGCCCTTCCTCTTGCTTTGAAGGTCAATTGTGCAAAATTTCATCAAGATCAATGCGAATTTATAGATTTCCACGGACACATTGAAAACGCACTTTCAGTTTTTCTCAAATTTTCCGGCTGGTTTTCCAAAAAAAAAATTGGAATGAAACCTGTTTAAGAACCTTCCCAATGTCATTTTGTGTACGTGTACCAAATTTCACGTTATTTGGCTGTCTGGATCTTGAGTTATAAGGGAACAGACAACAAATGCGTCATACATCTATAGAGATTGCAATCGAAGTCTGTAAGTAAAGTACTCTCCCCCATGCACCGGATGAAATTTTATGTAGACAGTAACCTTCATCTTGTTTTCAAGGTAAAGGGTACAATATTTCATCAAGATCGGAGCAAAACTGTGGATTTTGGCGAAATCCATATGTGCCCTCCACCATGCACTGAACGAAATTTTATGTAGACAGTGCCCTTCCTCTTGCTTTGAAGGTCAATTGTGCAAAATTTCATCAAGATCAATGCGAATTTATAGATTTCCACGGACACATTGAAAACGCACTTTCACTTTTTCTCAAATTTTCCGGCTGGTTTTCCAAAAAAAAATTGGAATGAAACCTGTTTAAGAACCTTCCCAATGTCATTTTGTGTACGTGTACCAAATTTCACGTTATTTGGCTGTCTGGATCTTGAGTTATAAGGGAACAGACAACAAATGCGTCATACATCTATAGAGATTGCAATCGAAGTCTGTAAGTAAAGTACTCTCCCCCATGCACCGGATGAAATTTTATGTAGACAGTAACCTTCATCTTGTTTTCAAGGTAAAGGGTACAATATTTCATCAAGATCGGAGCAAAACTGTGGATTTTGGCGAAATCCATATGTGCCCTCCACCATGCACTGAACGAAATTTTATGTAGACAGTGCCCTTCCTCTTGCTTTGAAGGTCAATTGTGCAAAATTTCATCAAGATCAATGCGAATTTATAGATTTCCACGGACACATTGAAAACGCACTTTCACTTTTTCTCAAATTTTTTGGCTGGTTTTCCAAAAAAAATTGGAATGAAACCTGTTTAAGAACCTTCCCAATGTCATTTTGTGTACGTGTACCAAATTTCACGTTATTTGGCTGTCTGGATCTTGAGTTATAAGGGAACAGACAACAAATGCGTCATACATCTATAGAGATTGCAATCGAAGTCTGTAAGTAAAGTACTCTCCCCCATGCACCGGATGAAATTTTATGTAGACAGTAACCTTCATCTTGTTTTCAAGGTAAAGGGTACAATATTTCATCAAGATCGGAGCAAAACTGTGGATTTTGGCGAAATCCATATGTGCCCTCCACCATGCACTGAACGAAATTTTATGTATACAGTGCCCTTCCTCTTGCTTTGAAGGTCAATTGTGCAAAATTTCATCAAGATCAATGCGAATTTATAGATTTCCACGGACACATTGAAAACGCACTTTCACTTTTTCTCAAATTTTCCGGCTGGTTTTCCAAAAAAAATTGGAATGAAACCTGTTTAAGAACCTTCCCAATGTCATTTTGTGTACGTGTACCAAATTTCACGTTATTTGGCTGTCTGGATCTTGAGTTATAAGGGAACAGACAACAAATGCGTCATACATCTATAGAGATTGCAATCGAAGTCTGTAAGTAAAGTACTCTCCCCCATGCACCGGATGAAATTTTATGTAGACAGTAACCTTCATCTTGTTTTCAAGGTAAAGGGTACAATATTTCATCAAGATCGGAGCAAAACTGTGGATTTTGGCGAAATCCATATGTGCCCTCCACCATGCACTGAACGAAATTTTATGTAGACAGTGCCCTTCCTCTTGCTTTGAAGGTCAATTGTGCAAAATTTCATCAAGATCAATGCGAATTTATAGATTTCCACGGACACATTGAAAACGCACTTTCACTTTTTCTCAAATTTTTTGGCTGGTTTTCCAAAAAAAATTGGAATGAAACCTGTTTAAGAACCTTCCCAATGTCATTTTGTGTACGTGTACCAAATTTCACGTTATTTGGCTGTCTGGATCTTGAGTTATAAGGGAACAGACAACAAATGCGTCATACATCTATAGAGATTGCAATCGAAGTCTGTAAGTAAAGTACTCTCCCCCATGCATCGGATGAAATTTTATGTAGACAGTAACCTTCATCTTGTTTTCAAGGTAAAGGGTACAATATTTCATCAAGATCGGAGCAAAACTGTGGATTTTGGCGAAATCCATATGTGCCCTCCACCATGCACTGAACGAAATTTTATGTAGACAGTGCCCTTCCTCTTGCTTTGAAGGTCAATTGTGCAAAATTTCATCAAGATCAATGCGAATTTATAGATTTCCACGGACACATTGAAAACGCACTTTCACTTTTTCTCAAATTTTCCGGCTGGTTTTCCAAAAAAAAAATTGGAATGAAACCTGTTTAAGAACCTTCCCAATGTCATTTTGTGTACGTGTACCAAATTTCACGTTATTTGGCTGTCTGGATCTTGAGTTATAAGGGAACAGACAACAAATGCGTCATACATCTATAGAGATTGCAATCGAAGTCTGTAAGTAAAGTACTCTCCCCCATGCACCGGATGAAATTTTATGTAGACAGTAACCTTCATCTTGTTTTCAAGGTAAAGGGTACAATATTTCATCAAGATCGGAGCAAAACTGTGGATTTTGGCGAAATCCATATGTGCCCTCCACCATGCACTGAACGAAATTTTATGTATACAGTGCCCTTCCTCTTGCTTTGAAGGTCAATTGTGCAAAATTTCATCAAGATCAATGCGAATTTATAGATTTCCACGGACACATTGAAAACGCACTTTCACTTTTTCTCAAATTTTCCGGCTGGTTTTCCAAAAAAAATTGGAATGAAACCTGTTTAAGAACCTTCCCAATGTCATTTTGTGTACGTGTACCAAATTTCACGTTATTTGGCTGTCTGGATCTTGAGTTATAAGGGAACAGACAACAAATGCGTCATACATCTATAGAGATTGCAATCGAAGTCTGTAAGTAAAGTACTCTCCCCCATGCACCGGATGAAATTTTATGTAGACAGTAACCTTCATCTTGTTTTCAAGGTAAAGGGTACAATATTTCATCAAGATCGGAGCAAAACTGTGGATTTTGGCGAAATCCATATGTGCCCTCCACCATGCACTGAACGAAATTTTATGTAGACAGTGCCCTTCCTCTTGCTTTGAAGGTCAATTGTGCAAAATTTCATCAAGATCAATGCGAATTTATAGATTTCCACGGACACATTGAAAACGCACTTTCACTTTTTCTCAAATTTTCCGGCTGGTTTTCCAAAAAAAAAATTGGAATGAAACCTGTTTAAGAACCTTCCCAATGTCATTTTGTGTACGTGTACCAAATTTCACGTTATTTGGCTGTCTGGATCTTGAGTTATAAGGGAACAGACAACAAATGCGTCATACATCTATAGAGATTGCAATCGAAGTCTGTAAGTAAAGTACTCTCCCCCATGCACCGGATGAAATTTTATGTAGACAGTAACCTTCATCTTGTTTTCAAGGTAAAGGGTACAATATTTCATCAAGATCGGAGCAAAACTGTGGATTTTGGCGAAATCCATATGTGCCCTCCACCATGCACTGAACGAAATTTTATGTAGACAGTGCCCTTCCTCTTGCTTTGAAGGTCAATTGTGCAAAATTTCATCAAGATCAATGCGAATTTATAGATTTCCACGGACACATTGAAAACGCACTTTCACTTTTTCTCAAATTTTCCGGCTGGTTTTCCAAAAAAAAATTGGAATGAAACCTGTTTAAGAACCTTCCCAATGTCATTTTGTGTACGTGTACCAAATTTCACGTTATTTGGCTGTCTGGATCTTGAGTTATAAGGGAACAGACAACAAATGCGTCATACATCTATAGAGATTGCAATCGAAGTCTGTAAGTAAAGTACTCTCCCCCATGCATCGGATGAAATTTTATGTAGACAGTAACCTTCATCTTGTTTTCAAGGTAAAGGGTACAATATTTCATCAAGATCGGAGCAAAACTGTGGATTTTGGCGAAATCCATATGTGCCCTCCACCATGCACTGAACGAAATTTTATGTAGACAGTGCCCTTCCTCTTGCTTTGAAGGTCAATTGTGCAAAATTTCATCAAGATCAATGCGAATTTATAGATTTCCACGGACACATTGAAAACGCACTTTCACTTTTTCTCAAATTTTCCGGCTGGTTTTCCAAAAAAAAAATTGGAATGAAACCTGTTTAAGAACCTTCCCAATGTCATTTTGTGTACGTGTACCAAATTTCACGTTATTTGGCTGTCTGGATCTTGAGTTATAAGGGAACAGACAACAAATGCGTCATACATCTATAGAGATTGCAATCGAAGTCTGTAAGTAAAGTACTCTCCCCCATGCACCGGATGAAATTTTATGTAGACAGTAACCTTCATCTTGTTTTCAAGGTAAAGGGTACAATATTTCATCAAGATCGGAGCAAAACTGTGGATTTTGGCGAAATCCATATGTGCCCTCCACCATGCACTGAACGAAATTTTATGTATACAGTGCCCTTCCTCTTGCTTTGAAGGTCAATTGTGCAAAATTTCATCAAGATCAATGCGAATTTATAGATTTCCACGGACACATTGAAAACGCACTTTCACTTTTTCTCAAATTTTCCGGCTGGTTTTCCAAAAAAAATTGGAATGAAACCTGTTTAAGAACCTTCCCAATGTCATTTTGTGTACGTGTACCAAATTTCACGTTATTTGGCTGTCTGGATCTTGAGTTATAAGGGAACAGACAACAAATGCGTCATACATCTATAGAGATTGCAATCGAAGTCTGTAAGTAAAGTACTCTCCCCCATGCACCGGATGAAATTTTATGTAGACAGTAACCTTCATCTTGTTTTCAAGGTAAAGGGTACAATATTTCATCAAGATCGGAGCAAAACTGTGGATTTTGGCGAAATCCATATGTGCCCTCCACCATGCACTGAACGAAATTTTATGTAGACAGTGCCCTTCCTCTTGCTTTGAAGGTCAATTGTGCAAAATTTCATCAAGATCAATGCGAATTTATAGATTTCCACGGACACATTGAAAACGCACTTTCACTTTTTCTCAAATTTTCCGGCTGGTTTTCCAAAAAAAAAATTGGAATGAAACCTGTTTAAGAACCTTCCCAATGTCATTTTGTGTACGTGTACCAAATTTCACGTTATTTGGCTGTCTGGATCTTGAGTTATAAGGGAACAGACAACAAATGCGTCATACATCTATAGAGATTGCAATCGAAGTCTGTAAGTAAAGTACTCTCCCCCATGCACCGGATGAAATTTTATGTAGACAGTAACCTTCATCTTGTTTTCAAGGTAAAGGGTACAATATTTCATCAAGATCGGAGCAAAACTGTGGATTTTGGCGAAATCCATATGTGCCCTCCACCATGCACTGAACGAAATTTTATGTATACAGTGCCCTTCCTCTTGCTTTGAAGGTCAATTGTGCAAAATTTCATCAAGATCAATGCGAATTTATAGATTTCCACGGACACATTGAAAACGCACTTTCACTTTTTCTCAAATTTTCCGGCTGGTTTTCCAAAAAAAATTGGAATGAAACCTGTTTAAGAACCTTCCCAATGTCATTTTGTGTACGTGTACCAAATTTCACGTTATTTGGCTGTCTGGATCTTGAGTTATAAGGGAACAGACAACAAATGCGTCATACATCTATAGAGATTGCAATCGAAGTCTGTAAGTAAAGTACTCTCCCCCATGCACCGGATGAAATTTTATGTAGACAGTAACCTTCATCTTGTTTTCAAGGTAAAGGGTACAATATTTCATCAAGATCGGAGCAAAACTGTGGATTTTGGCGAAATCCATATGTGCCCTCCACCATGCACTGAACGAAATTTTATGTAGACAGTGCCCTTCCTCTTGCTTTGAAGGTCAATTGTGCAAAATTTCATCAAGATCAATGCGAATTTATAGATTTCCACGGACACATTGAAAACGCACTTTCACTTTTTCTCAAATTTTCCGGCTGGTTTTCCAAAAAAAAAATTGGAATGAAACCTGTTTAAGAACCTTCCCAATGTCATTTTGTGTACGTGTACCAAATTTCACGTTATTTGGCTGTCTGGATCTTGAGTTATAAGGGAACAGACAACAAATGCGTCATACATCTATAGAGATTGCAATCGAAGTCTGTAAGTAAAGTACTCTCCCCCATGCACCGGATGAAATTTTATGTAGACAGTAACCTTCATCTTGTTTTCAAGGTAAAGGGTACAATATTTCATCAAGATCGGAGCAAAACTGTGGATTTTGGCGAAATCCATATGTGCCCTCCACCATGCACTGAACGAAATTTTATGTATACAGTGCCCTTCCTCTTGCTTTGAAGGTCAATTGTGCAAAATTTCATCAAGATCAATGCGAATTTATAGATTTCCACGGACACATTGAAAACGCACTTTCACTTTTTCTCAAATTTTCCGGCTGGTTTTCCAAAAAAAAAATTGGAATGAAACCTGTTTAAGAACCTTCCCAATGTCATTTTGTGTACGTGTACCAAATTTCACGTTATTTGGCTGTCTGGATCTTGAGTTATAAGGGAACAGACAACAAATGCGTCATACATCTATAGAGATTGCAATCGAAGTCTGTAAGTAAAGTACTCTCCCCCATGCACCGGATGAAATTTTATGTAGACAGTAACCTTCATCTTGTTTTCAAGGTAAAGGGTACAATATTTCATCAAGATCGGAGCAAAACTGTGGATTTTGGCGAAATCCATATGTGCCCTCCACCATGCACTGAACGAAATTTTATGTAGACAGTGCCCTTCCTCTTGCTTTGAAGGTCAATTGTGCAAAATTTCATCAAGATCAATGCGAATTTATAGATTTCCACGGACACATTGAAAACGCACTTTCACTTTTTCTCAAATTTTCCGGCTGGTTTTCCAAAAAAAAAATTGGAATGAAACCTGTTTAAGAACCTTCCCAATGTCATTTTGTGTACGTGTACCAAATTTCACGTTATTTGGCTGTCTGGATCTTGAGTTATAAGGGAACAGACAACAAATGCGTCATACATCTATAGAGATTGCAATCGAAGTCTGTAAGTAAAGTACTCTCCCCCATGCACCGGATGAAATTTTATGTAGACAGTAACCTTCATCTTGTTTTCAAGGTAAAGGGTACAATATTTCATCAAGATCGGAGCAAAACTGTGGATTTTGGCGAAATCCATATGTGCCCTCCACCATGCACTGAACGAAATTTTATGTAGACAGTGCCCTTCCTCTTGCTTTGAAGGTCAATTGTGCAAAATTTCATCAAGATCAATGCGAATTTATAGATTTCCACGGACACATTGAAAACGCACTTTCACTTTTTCTCAAATTTTCCGGCTGGTTTTCCAAAAAAAAAATTGGAATGAAACCTGTTTAAGAACCTTCCCAATGTCATTTTGTGTACGTGTACCAAATTTCACGTTATTTGGCTGTCTGGATCTTGAGTTATAAGGGAACAGACAACAAATGCGTCATACATCTATAGAGATTGCAATCGAAGTCTGTAAGTAAAGTACTCTCCCCCATGCACCGGATGAAATTTTATGTAGACAGTAACCTTCATCTTGTTTTCAAGGTAAAGGGTACAATATTTCATCAAGATCGGAGCAAAACTGTGGATTTTGGCGAAATCCATATGTGCCCTCCACCATGCACTGAACGAAATTTTATGTATACAGTGCCCTTCCTCTTGCTTTGAAGGTCAATTGTGCAAAATTTCATCAAGATCAATGCGAATTTATAGATTTCCACGGACACATTGAAAACGCACTTTCACTTTTTCTCAAATTTTCCGGCTGGTTTTCCAAAAAAAATTGGAATGAAACCTGTTTAAGAACCTTCCCAATGTCATTTTGTGTACGTGTACCAAATTTCACGTTATTTGGCTGTCTGGATCTTGAGTTATAAGGGAACAGACAACAAATGCGTCATACATCTATAGAGATTGCAATCGAAGTCTGTAAGTAAAGTACTCTCCCCCATGCACCGGATGAAATTTTATGTAGACAGTAACCTTCATCTTGTTTTCAAGGTAAAGGGTACAATATTTCATCAAGATCGGAGCAAAACTGTGGATTTTGGCGAAATCCATATGTGCCCTCCACCATGCACTGAACGAAATTTTATGTAGACAGTGCCCTTCCTCTTGCTTTGAAGGTCAATTGTGCAAAATTTCATCAAGATCAATGCGAATTTATAGATTTCCACGGACACATTGAAAACGCACTTTCACTTTTTCTCAAATTTTCCGGCTGGTTTTCCAAAAAAAAAATTGGAATGAAACCTGTTTAAGAACCTTCCCAATGTCATTTTGTGTACGTGTACCAAATTTCACGTTATTTGGCTGTCTGGATCTTGAGTTATAAGGGAACAGACAACAAATGCGTCATACATCTATAGAGATTGCAATCGAAGTCTGTAAGTAAAGTACTCTCCCCCATGCACCGGATGAAATTTTATGTAGACAGTAACCTTCATCTTGTTTTCAAGGTAAAGGGTACAATATTTCATCAAGATCGGAGCAAAACTGTGGATTTTGGCGAAATCCATATGTGCCCTCCACCATGCACTGAACGAAATTTTATGTAGACAGTGCCCTTCCTCTTGCTTTGAAGGTCAATTGTGCAAAATTTCATCAAGATCAATGCGAATTTATAGATTTCCACGGACACATTGAAAACGCACTTTCACTTTTTCTCAAATTTTCCGGCTGGTTTTCCAAAAAAAAAATTGGAATGAAACCTGTTTAAGAACCTTCCCAATGTCATTTTGTGTACGTGTACCAAATTTCACGTTATTTGGCTGTCTGGATCTTGAGTTATAAGGGAACAGACAACAAATGCGTCATACATCTATAGAGATTGCAATCGAAGTCTGTAAGTAAAGTACTCTCCCCCATGCACCGGATGAAATTTTATGTAGACAGTAACCTTCATCTTGTTTTCAAGGTAAAGGGTACAATATTTCATCAAGATCGGAGCAAAACTGTGGATTTTGGCGAAATCCATATGTGCCCTCCACCATGCACTGAACGAAATTTTATGTATACAGTGCCCTTCCTCTTGCTTTGAAGGTCAATTGTGCAAAATTTCATCAAGATCAATGCGAATTTATAGATTTCCACGGACACATTGAAAACGCACTTTCACTTTTTCTCAAATTTTCCGGCTGGTTTTCCAAAAAAAAAATTGGAATGAAACCTGTTTAAGAACCTTCCCAATGTCATTTTGTGTACGTGTACCAAATTTCACGTTATTTGGCTGTCTGGATCTTGAGTTATAAGGGAACAGACAACAAATGCGTCATACATCTATAGAGATTGCAATCGAAGTCTGTAAGTAAAGTACTCTCCCCCATGCACCGGATGAAATTTTATGTAGACAGTAACCTTCATCTTGTTTTCAAGGTAAAGGGTACAATATTTCATCAAGATCGGAGCAAAACTGTGGATTTTGGCGAAATCCATATGTGCCCTCCACCATGCACTGAACGAAATTTTATGTAGACAGTGCCCTTCCTCTTGCTTTGAAGGTCAATTGTGCAAAATTTCATCAAGATCAATGCGAATTTATAGATTTCCACGGACACATTGAAAACGCACTTTCACTTTTTCTCAAATTTTCCGGCTGGTTTTCCAAAAAAAAAATTGGAATGAAACCTGTTTAAGAACCTTCCCAATGTCATTTTGTGTACGTGTACCAAATTTCACGTTATTTGGCTGTCTGGATCTTGAGTTATAAGGGAACAGACAACAAATGCGTCATACATCTATAGAGATTGCAATCGAAGTCTGTAAGTAAAGTACTCTCCCCCATGCACCGGATGAAATTTTATGTAGACAGTAACCTTCATCTTGTTTTCAAGGTAAAGGGTACAATATTTCATCAAGATCGGAGCAAAACTGTGGATTTTGGCGAAATCCATATGTGCCCTCCACCATGCACTGAACGAAATTTTATGTATACAGTGCCCTTCCTCTTGCTTTGAAGGTCAATTGTGCAAAATTTCATCAAGATCAATGCGAATTTATAGATTTCCACGGACACATTGAAAACGCACTTTCACTTTTTCTCAAATTTTCCGGCTGGTTTTCCAAAAAAAAATTGGAATGAAACCTGTTTAAGAACCTTCCCAATGTCATTTTGTGTACGTGTACCAAATTTCACGTTATTTGGCTGTCTGGATCTTGAGTTATAAGGGAACAGACAACAAATGCGTCATACATCTATAGAGATTGCAATCGAAGTCTGTAAGTAAAGTACTCTCCCCCATGCACCGGATGAAATTTTATGTAGACAGTAACCTTCATCTTGTTTTCAAGGTAAAGGGTACAATATTTCATCAAGATCGGAGCAAAACTGTGGATTTTGGCGAAATCCATATGTGCCCTCCACCATGCACTGAACGAAATTTTATGTATACAGTGCCCTTCCTCTTGCTTTGAAGGTCAATTGTGCAAAATTTCATCAAGATCAATGCGAATTTATAGATTTCCACGGACACATTGAAAACGCACTTTCACTTTTTCTCAAATTTTCCGGCTGGTTTTCCAAAAAAAAAATTGGAATGAAACCTGTTTAAGAACCTTCCCAATGTCATTTTGTGTACGTGTACCAAATTTCTGTCTGGATCTTGAGTTATAAGGGAACAGACAACAAATGCGTCATACATCTATAGAGATTGCAATCGAAGTCTGTAAGTAAAGTACTCTCCCCCATGCACCGGATGAAATTTTATGTAGACAGTAACCTTCATCTTGTTTTCAAGGTAAAGGGTACAATATTTCATCAAGATCGGAGCAAAACTGTGGATTTTGGCGAAATCCATATGTGCCCTCCACCATGCACTGAACGAAATTTTATGTAGACAGTGCCCTTCCTCTTGCTTTGAAGGTCAATTGTGCAAAATTTCATCAAGATCATGCGAATTTATAGATTTCCACGGACACATTGAAAACGCACTTTCACTTTTTCTCAAATTTTCCGGCTGGGTTTTCCAAAAAAAAATTGGAATGAAACCTGTTTAAGAACCTTCCCAATGTCATTTTGTGTACGTGTACCAAATTTCACGTTATTTGGCTGTCTGGATCTTGAGTTATAAGGGAACAGACAACAAATGCGTCATACATCTATAGAGATTGCAATCGAAGTCTGTAAGTAAAGTACTCTCCCCCATGCACCGGATGAAATTTTATGTAGACAGTAACCTTCATCTTGTTTTCAAGGTAAAGGGTACAATATTTCATCAAGATCGGAGCAAAACTGTGGATTTTGGCGAAATCCATATGTGCCCTCCACCATGCACTGAACGAAATTTTATGTATACAGTGCCCTTCCTCTTGCTTTGAAGGTCAATTGTGCAAAATTTCATCAAGATCAATGCGAATTTATAGATTTCCACGGACACATTGAAAACGCACTTTCACTTTTTCTCAAATTTTCCGGCTGGTTTTCAAAAAAAAATTGGAATGAAACCTGTTTAAGAACCTTCCCAATGTCATTTTGTGTACGTGTACCAAATTTCACGTTATTTGGCTGTCTGGATCTTGAGTTATAAGGGAACAGACAACAAATGCGTCATACATCTATAGAGATTGCAATCGAAGTCTGTAAGTAAAGTACTCTCCCCCATGCACCGGATGAAATTTTATGTAGACAGTAACCTTCATCTTGTTTTCAAGGTAAAGGGTACAATATTTCATCAAGATCGGAGCAAAACTGTGGATTTTGGCGAAATCCATATGTGCCCTCCACCATGCACTGAACGAAATTTTATGTAGACAGTGCCCTTCCTCTTGCTTTGAAGGTCAATTGTGCAAAATTTCATCAAGATCAATGCGAATTTATAGATTTCCACGGACACATTGAAAACGCACTTTCACTTTTTCTCAAATTTTCCGGCTGGTTTTCCAAAAAAAAATTGGAATGAAACCTGTTTAAGAACCTTCCCAATGTCATTTTGTGTACGTGTACCAAATTTCACGTTATTTGGCTGTCTGGATCTTGAGTTATAAGGGAACAGACAACAAATGCGTCATACATCTATAGAGATTGCAATCGAAGTCTGTAAGTAAAGTACTCGCCCCCATGCACCGGATGAAATTTTATGTAGACAGTAACCTTCATCTTGTTTTCAAGGTAAAGGGTACAATATTTCATCAAGATCGGAGCAAAACTGTGGATTTTGGCGAAATCCATATGTGCCCTCCACCATGCACTGAACGAAATTTTATGTAGACAGTGCCCTTCCTCTTGCTTTTGAAGGTCAATTGTGCAAAATTTCATTAAGATCGAGTGCGAATTTATAGATTTCCACGGACACATTGAAAACGCACTTCACTTTTTCTCAAATTTTCCGGCTGGTTTTCCAAAAAAAAAATTGGAATGAAACCTGTTTAAGAACCTTCCCAATGTCATTTTGTGTACGTGTACCAAATTTCACGTTATTTGGCTGTCTGGATCTTGAGTTATAAGGGAACAGACAACAAATGCGTCATACATCTATAGAGATTGCAATCGAAGTCTGTAAGTAAAGTACTCTCCCCATGCACCGGATGAAATTTTATGTAGACAGTAACCTTCATCTTGTTTTCAAGGTAAAGGGTACAATATTTCATCAAGATCGGAGCAAAACTGTGGATTTTGGCGAAATCCATATGTGCCCTCCACCATGCACTGAACGAAATTTTATGTATACAGTGCCCTTCCTCTTGCTTTGAAGGTCAATTGTGCAAAATTTCATCAAGATCAATGCGAATTTATAGATTTCCACGGACACATTGAAAACGCACTTTCACTTTTTCTCAATTTTCCGGCTGGTTTTCCAAAAAAAAATTGGAATGAAACCTGTTTAAGAACCTTCCCAATGTCATTTTGTGTACGTGTACCAAATTTCACGTTATTTGGCTGTCTGGATCTTGAGTTATAAGGGAACAGACAACAAATGCGTCATACATCTATAGAGATTGCAATCGAAGTCTGTAAGTAAAGTACTCTCCCCCATGCACCGGATGAAATTTTATGTAGACAGTAACCTTCATCTTGTTTTCAAGGTAAAGGGTACAATATTTCATCAAGATCGGAGCAAAACTGTGGATTTTGGCGAAATCCATATGTGCCCTCCACCATGCACTGAACGAAATTTTATGTAGACAGTGCCCTTCCTCTTGCTTTGAAGGTCAATTGTGCAAAATTTCATCAAGATCAATGCGAATTTATAGATTTCCACGGGACACATTGAAAACGCACTTTCACTTTTTCTCAAATTTTCCGGCTGGTTTTCCAAAAAAAAATTGGAATGAAACCTGTTTAAGAACCTTCCCAATGTCATTTTGTGTACGTGTACCAAATTTCACGTTATTTGGCTGTCTGGATCTTGAGTTATAAGGGAACAGACAACAAATGCGTCATACATCTATAGAGATTGCAATCGAAGTCTGTAAGTAAAGTACTCTCCCCCATGCACCGGATGAAATTTTATGTAGACAGTAACCTTCATCTTGTTTTCAAGGTAAAGGGTACAATATTTCATCAAGATCGGAGCAAAACTGTGGATTTTGGCGAAATCCATATGTGCCCTCCACCATGCACTGAACGAAATTTTATGTAGACAGTGCCCTTCCTCTTGCTTTGAAGGTCAATTGTGCAAAATTTCATCAAGATCAATGCGAATTTATAGATTTCCACGGACACATTGAAAACGCACTTTCACTTTTTCTCAAATTTTCCGGCTGGTTTTCCAAAAAAAATTTGGAATGAAACCTGTTTAAGAACCTTCCCAATGTCATTTTGTGTACGTGTACCAAATTTCACGTTATTTGGCTGTCTGGATCTTGAGTTATAAGGGAACAGACAACAATGCGTCATACATCTATAGAGATTGCAATCGAAGTCTGTAAGTAAAGTACTCTCCCCCATGCACCGGATGAAATTTTATGTAGACAGTAACCTTCATCTTGTTTTCAAGGTAAAGGGTACAATATTTCATCAAGATCGGAGCAAAACTGTGGATTTTGGCGAAATCCATATGTGCCCTCCACCATGCACTGAACGAAATTTTATGTAGACAGTGCCCTTCCTCTTGCTTTGAAGGTCAATTGTGCAAAATTTCATCAAGATCAATGCGAATTTATAGATTTCCACGGACACATTGAAAACGCACTTTCACTTTTTCTCAAATTTTCCGGCTGGTTTTCCAAAAAAAAAATTGGAATGAAACCTGTTTAAGAACCTTCCCAATGTCATTTTGTGTACGTGTACCAAATTTCACGTTATTTGGCTGTCTGGATCTTGAGTTATAAGGGAACAGACAACAAATGCGTCATACATCTATAGAGATTGCAATCGAAGTCTGTAAGTAAAGTACTCGCCCCCCATGCACCGGATGAAATTTTATGTAGACAGTAACCTTCATCTTGTTTTCAAGGTAAAGGGTACAATATTTCATCAAGATCGGAGCAAAACTGTGGATTTTGGCGAAATCCATATGTGCCCTCCACCATGCACTGAACGAAATTTTATGTAGACAGTGCCCTTCCTCTTGCTTTTGAAGGTCAATTGTGCAAAATTTCATCAAGATCAATGCGAATTTATAGATTTCCACGGACACATTGAAAACGCACTTTCACTTTTTCTCAAATTTTCCGGCTGGTTTTCCAAAAAAAAAATTGGAATGAAACCTGTTTAAGAACCTTCCCAATGTCATTTTGTGTACGTGTACCAAATTTCACGTTATTTGGCTGTCTGGATCTTGAGTTATAAGGGAACAGACAACAAATGCGTCATACATCTATAGAGATTGGCAATCGAAGTCTGTAAGTAAAGTACTCGCCCCCCATGCACCGGATGAAATTTTATGTAGACAGTAACCTTCATCTTGTTTTCAAGGTAAAGGGTACAATATTTCATCAAGATCGGAGCAAAACTGTGGATTTTGGCGAAATCCATATGTGCCCTCCACCATGCACTGAACGAAATTTTATGTAGACAGTGCCCTTCCTCTTGCTTTGAAGGTCAATTGTGCAAATTTCATCAAGATCAATGCGAATTTATAGATTTCCACGGACACATTGAAAACGCACTTTCACTTTTTCTCAAATTTTCCGGCTGGTTTTCCAAAAAAAAAATTGGAATGAAACCTGTTTAAGAACCTTCCCAATGTCATTTTGTGTACGTGTACCAAATTTCACGTTATTTGGCTGTCTGGATCTTGAGTTATAAGGGAACAGACAACAAATGCGTCATACATCTATAGAGATTGCAATCGAAGTCTGTAAGTAAAGTACTCGCCCCCATGCACCGGATGAAATTTTATGTAGACAGTAACCTTCATCTTGTTTTCAAGGTAAAGGGTACAATATTTCATCAAGATCGGAGCAAAACTGTGGATTTTGGCGAAATCCATATGTGCCCTCCACCATGCACTGAACGAAATATTATGTAGACAGTGCCCTTCCTCTTGCTTTGAAGGTCAATTGTGCAAAATTTCATCAAGATCAATGCGAATTTACTAGATTTCCACGGACACATTGACAACCGCACTTTCACTTTTTCTCAAATTTTCCGGCTGGTTTTCCCAAAAAAAAATTGGAATGAAACCTGTTTAAGAACCTTCCCAATGTCATTTTGTGTACGTGTACCAAATTTCACGTTATTTGGCTGTCTGGCATCTTGAGTTATAAGGGAACAGACCAAACAATGCGTCCATACATCTATAGAGATTGCAATCGAAGTCTGTAAGTAAAGTACTCTCCCCCAAGCACCGGATGAAATTATATGTAGACAGTAACCCTTCATCTTGTTTTCAAGGTAAAGGGTACAATATTTCATCAAGATCGGAGCAAAACTGTGGATTTTGGCGAAATCCATATGTGCCCTCCACCATGCACTGAACGAAACTGAACGAAATTTTATGTAGACAGTGCCCTTCCTCTTGCTTTGAAGGTCAATTGTGCAAAATTTCATCAAGATCAATGCGAATTTATAGATTTCCACGGACACATTGAAAACGCACTTTCACTTTTTCTCAAATTTTCCGGCTGGTTTTCCAAAAAAAAAATTGGAATGAAACCTGTTTAAGAACCTTCCCAATGTCATTTTGTGTACGTGTACCAAATTTCACGTTATTTGGCTGTCTGGATCTTGAGTTATAAGGGAACAGACAACAAATGCGTCATACATCTATAGAGATTGCAATCGAAGTCTGTAAGTAAAGTACTCGCCCCCATGCACCGGATGAAATTTTATGTAGACAGTAACCTTCATCTTGTTTTCAAGGTAAAGGGTACAATATTTCATCAAGATCGGAGCAAAACTGTGGATTTTGGCGAAATCCATATGTGCCCTCCACCATGCACTGAACGAAATTTTATGTAGACAGTGCCCTTCCTCTTGTTTTGAAGGTCAATTGTGCAAAATTTCATCAAGATCAATGCGAATTTATAGATTTCCACGGACACATTGAAAACGCACTTTCACTTTTTCTCAAATTTTCCGGCTGGTTTTCCAAAAAAAAAATTGGAATGAAACCTGTTTAAGAACCTTCCCAATGTCATTTTGTGTACGTGTACCAAATTTCACGTTATTTGGCTGTCTGGATCTTGAGTTATAAGGGAACAGACAACAAATGCGTCATACATCTATAGAGATTGCAATCGAAGTCTGTAAGTAAAGTACTCGCCCCCATGCACCGGATGAAATTTTATGTAGACAGTAACCTTCATCTTGTTTTCAAGGTAAAGGGTACAATATTTCATCAAGATCGGAGCAAAACTGTGGATTTTGGCGAAATCCATATGTGCCCTCCACCATGCACTGAACGAAATTTTATGTAGACAGTGCCCTTCCTCTTGCTTTGAAGGTCAATTGTGCAAAATTTCATCAAGATCAATGCGAATTTATAGATTTCCACGGACACATTGAAAACGCACTTTCACTTTTTCTCAAATTTTCCGGCTGGTTTTCCAAAAAAAAAATTGGAATGAAACCTGTTTAAGAACCTTCCCAATGTCATTTTGTGTACGTGTACCAAATTTCACGTTATTTGGCTGTCTGGATCTTGAGTTATAAGGGAACAGACAACAAATGCGTCATACATCTATAGAGATTGCAATCGAAGTCTGTAAGTAAAGTACTCGCCCCCATGCACCGGATGAAATTTTATGTAGACAGTAACCTTCATCTTGTTTTCAAGGTAAAGGGTACAATATTTCATCAAGATCGGAGCAAAACTGTGGATTTTGGCGAAATCCATATGTGCCCTCCACCATGCACTGAACGAAATTTTATGTAGACAGTGCCCTTCCTCTTGCTTTGAAGGTCAATTGTGCAAAATTTCATTAAGATGAGTGCGAATTTATAGATTTCCACGGACACATTGAAAACGCACTTTCACTTTTTCTCAAATTTTCCGGCTGGTTTTCCAAAAAAAAAATTGGAATGAAACCTGTTTAAGAACCTTCCCAATGTCATTTTGTGTACGTGTACCAAATTTCACGTTATTTGGCTGTCTGGATCTTGAGTTATAAGGGAACAGACAACAAATGCGTCATACATCTATAGAGATTGCAATCGAAGTCTGTAAGTAAAGTACTCTCCCCCATGCACCGGATGAAATTTTATGTAGACAGTAACCTTCATCTTGTTTTCAAGGTAAAGGGTACAATATTTCATCAAGATCGGAGCAAAACTGTGGATTTTGGCGAAATCCATATGTGCCCTCCACCATGCACTGAACGAAATTTTATGTAGACAGTGCCCTTCCTCTTGCTTTGAAGGTCAATTGTGCAAAATTTCATCAAGATCAATGCGAATTTATAGATTTCCACGGACACATTGAAAACGCACTTTCACTTTTTCTCAAATTTTCCGGCTGGTTTTCCAAAAAAAAAATTGGAATGAAACCTGTTTAAGAACCTTCCCAATGTCATTTTGTGTACGTGTACCAAATTTCACGTTATTTGGCTGTCTGGATCTTGAGTTATAAGGGAACAGACAACAAATGCGTCATACATCTATAGAGATTGCAATCGAAGTCTGTAAGTAAAGTACTCGCCCCCATGCACCGGATGAAATTTTATGTAGACAGTAACCTTCATCTTGTTTTCAAGGTAAAGGGTACAATATTTCATCAAGATCGGAGCAAAACTGTGGATTTTGGCGAAATCCATATGTGCCCTCCACCATGCACTGAACGAAATTTTATGTAGACAGTGCCCTTCCTCTTGCTTTGAAGGTCAATTGTGCAAAATTTCATCAAGATCAATGCGAATTTATAGATTTCCACGGACACATTGAAAACGCACTTTCACTTTTTCTCAAATTTTCCGGCTGGTTTTCCAAAAAAAAAATTGGAATGAAACCTGTTTAAGAACCTTCCCAATGTCATTTTGTGTACGTGTACCAAATTTCACGTTATTTGGCTGTCTGGATCTTGAGTTATAAGGGAACAGACAACAAATGCGTCATACATCTATAGAGATTGCAATCGAAGTCTGTAAGTAAAGTACTCGCCCCCATGCACCGGATGAAATTTTATGTAGACAGTAACCTTCATCTTGTTTTCAAGGTAAAGGGTACAATATTTCATCAAGATCGGAGCAAAACTGTGGATTTTGGCGAAATCCATATGTGCCCTCCACCATGCACTGAACGAAATTTTATGTAGACAGTGCCCTTCCTCTTGCTTTGAAGGTCAATTGTGCAAAATTTCATCAAGATCAATGCGAATTTATAGATTTCCACGGACACATTGAAAACGCACTTTCACTTTTTCTCAAATTTTCCGGCTGGTTTTCCAAAAAAAAAATTGGAATGAAACCTGTTTAAGAACCTTCCCAATGTCATTTTGTGTACGTGTACCAAATTTCACGTTATTTGGCTGTCTGGATCTTGAGTTATAAGGGAACAGACAACAAATGCGTCATACATCTATAGAGATTGCAATCGAAGTCTGTAAGTAAAGTACTCTCCCCCATGCACCGGATGAAATTTTATGTAGACAGTAACCTTCATCTTGTTTTCAAGGTAAAGGGTACAATATTTCATCAAGATCGGAGCAAAACTGTGGATTTTGGCGAAATCCATATGTGCCCTCCACCATGCACTGAACGAAATTTTATGTAGACAGTGCCCTTCCTCTTGTTTTGAAGGTCAATTGTGCAAAATTTCATTAAGATGAGTGCGAATTTATAGATTTCCACGGACACATTGAAAACGCACTTTCACTTTTTCTCAAATTTTCCGGCTGGTTTTCCAAAAAAAAAATTGGAATGAAACCTGTTTAAGAACCTTCCCAATGTCATTTTGTGTACGTGTACCAAATTTCACGTTATTTGGCTGTCTGGATCTTGAGTTATAAGGGAACAGACAACAAATGCGTCATACATCTATAGAGATTGCAATCGAAGTCTGTAAGTAAAGTACTCTCCCCCATGCACCGGATGAAATTTTATGTAGACAGTAACCTTCATCTTGTTTTCAAGGTAAAGGGTACAATATTTCATCAAGATCGGAGCAAAACTGTGGATTTTGGCGAAATCCATATGTGCCCTCCACCATGCACTGAACGAAATTTTATGTAGACAGTGCCCTTCCTCTTGCTTTGAAGGTCAATTGTGCAAAATTTCATCAAGATCAATGCGAATTTATAGATTTCCACGGACACATTGAAAACGCACTTTCACTTTTTCTCAAATTTTCCGGCTGGTTTTCCAAAAAAAAAATTGGAATGAAACCTGTTTAAGAACCTTCCCAATGTCATTTTGTGTACGTGTACCAAATTTCACGTTATTTGGCTGTCTGGATCTTGAGTTATAAGGGAACAGACAACAAATGCGTCATACATCTATAGAGATTGCAATCGAAGTCTGTAAGTAAAGTACTCGCCCCCATGCACCGGATGAAATTTTATGTAGACAGTAACCTTCATCTTGTTTTCAAGGTAAAGGGTACAATATTTCATCAAGATCGGAGCAAAACTGTGGATTTTGGCGAAATCCATATGTGCCCTCCACCATGCACTGAACGAAATTTTATGTAGACAGTGCCCTTCCTCTTGCTTTGAAGGTCAATTGTGCAAAATTTCATCAAGATCAATGCGAATTTATAGATTTCCACGGACACATTGAAAACGCACTTTCACTTTTTCTCAAATTTTCCGGCTGGTTTTCCAAAAAAAAAATTGGAATGAAACCTGTTTAAGAACCTTCCCAATGTCATTTTGTGTACGTGTACCAAATTTCACGTTATTTGGCTGTCTGGATCTTGAGTTATAAGGGAACAGACAACAAATGCGTCATACATCTATAGAGATTGCAATCGAAGTCTGTAAGTAAAGTACTCTCCCCCATGCACCGGATGAAATTTTATGTAGACAGTAACCTTCATCTTGTTTTCAAGGTAAAGGGTACAATATTTCATCAAGATCGGAGCAAAACTGTGGATTTTGGCGAAATCCATATGTGCCCTCCACCATGCACTGAACGAAATTTTATGTAGACAGTGCCCTTCCTCTTGTTTTGAAGGTCAATTGTGCAAAATTTCATTAAGATGAGTGCGAATTTATAGATTTCCACGGACACATTGAAAACGCACTTTCACTTTTTCTCAAATTTTCCGGCTGGTTTTCCAAAAAAAAAATTGGAATGAAACCTGTTTAAGAACCTTCCCAATGTCATTTTGTGTACGTGTACCAAATTTCACGTTATTTGGCTGTCTGGATCTTGAGTTATAAGGGAACAGACAACAAATGCGTCATACATCTATAGAGATTGCAATCGAAGTCTGTAAGTAAAGTACTCTCCCCCATGCACCGGATGAAATTTTATGTAGACAGTAACCTTCATCTTGTTTTCAAGGTAAAGGGTACAATATTTCATCAAGATCGGAGCAAAACTGTGGATTTTGGCGAAATCCATATGTGCCCTCCACCATGCACTGAACGAAATTTTATGTAGACAGTGCCCTTCCTCTTGCTTTGAAGGTCAATTGTGCAAAATTTCATCAAGATCAATGCGAATTTATAGATTTCCACGGACACATTGAAAACGCACTTTCACTTTTTCTCAAATTTTCCGGCTGGTTTTCCAAAAAAAAATTGGAATGAAACCTGTTTAAGAACCTTCCCAATGTCATTTTGTGTACGTGTACCAAATTTCACGTTATTTGGCTGTCTGGATCTTGAGTTATAAGGGAACAGACAACAAATGCGTCATACATCTATAGAGATTGCAATCGAAGTCTGTAAGTAAAGTACTCGCCCCCATGCACCGGATGAAATTTTATGTAGACAGTAACCTTCATCTTGTTTTCAAGGTAAAGGGTACAATATTTCATCAAGATCGGAGCAAAACTGTGGATTTTGGCGAAATCCATATGTGCCCTCCACCATGCACTGAACGAAATTTTATGTAGACAGTGCCCTTCCTCTTGTTTTGAAGGTCAATTGTGCAAAATTTCATTAAGATGAGTGCGAATTTATAGATTTACACGGACACTTTGAAAACGCACTTTCACTTTTTCTCAAATTTTCCGGCTGGTTTTCCAAAAAAATTGGAATGAAACCTGTTTAAGAACCTTCCATTGTAATTTTGTGTTCGTGCACCAAGAGAACAGACATACAGACAACACAGCCGGCCGCAGCGGCCGAGCGGTCTGCGGCGCGTCAATCACGGTCTTCATGGACGCTACGTCGGGGGTTGGAATCCTCCGTCGGGTATGGCTGTTTGTATTGTCTTTAGCGTAAGTTAGTTTAAGTTAGTCAAGTAATTAGTGCGAAAGTCTAGCGACTGATAACCACGAACCTCACGAACCTCACACATATTTGAACATACAGACAACAAATGCGTCTTATAAATATAGAGATTCCAGAATGAAATTTTCACTCTGCAGCGGAGTGTGCGCTGATATGAAACTTCCTGGCAGATTAAAATTGTGTGCCGGAACCGGGACTCGAACTTGGGATCTTTGACTTTCGCGGGCAAGCGCACTACCGACTGTGCTATCCGGACACGACTCACGATGCCGCCTCACAACTTTACTTCCACCAGTACCTCGCCTCCTACTTTCCAAACTTCACAGAAGCTCTCTTCCGAACCATGCAAGACTAGCACTCCTAGAAGAAAGTTTGGAAAGTAGGAGGCGAGGTACTGGTGGAAGTAAAGTTGTTAGGCGGCATCGTGATTCGTGTCGGGATAGCGCAGTCGGTAGTGCGCTTGCCCGCGAAAGGCAAAGGTCCCAGATTCGAGTCCCGGTTTCTGCACACAATTTTAATCTGCCAGAAAGCTTCATAGAGATTCCAGTATTTTGTTAGTAAATACAAATTTTTCCTGTGGCCATCTCCTGCCCCTCATTTCACAGTGAACCTCTTTCTTCCCCTGTATATAAGAAATTCCATATCGCTCAAACGGCGTCGAATTTTACTCTGAGGTACCTCCCGCCATGCACAATACGGTGGCTTGTGAAAACTTTATTACATGCGGCAAATATCATTATGATCGGTCAAACATTCTGGAATGTCCACGACGATCTGCGATATTCTCCAACATTCCTGTATGTTGTGGAATCCTCTCGGATATTCTGAAATGCTATAGAAATTTAAAGAGGGTGAAAAAAAATCCCGGCTTTACTTCAAAAGTACGACCTTCAGGTAAAAAAACTGGAACATTCTTCATGGATGGTGTATAGAGGACTACCATACCATATAAGTCTCTAGATAGTTCCGGAAGCTCTTAATGAGTTTTAGCTAAAGACACATTGTACGAATACTTTTATACTATACACAGGGTGCGTCAAAAAGAATGGCGCAAACTTACGAGATTGCAAGTACACGATAATAGAAGCAAGAATGTCCCCGTAAACATGGTTTCGACTACGAGTAGTTAGCGAGATAATTACGAATGTATGGTTCCAAGCCGGCACTGACCTCATTGTAAACATCGTCTTAGTACACATTAATTTGAAATTTTGACTTGGCTATTAAGATTTAAATAGAATATAGTTCACATTTCGCTGACATTATTGTGAACATCGTTCTATTTAATACAAATCAATTTGATATTTATATTTCACTATTAGGTTTCACATCTCATTTAGTTCCCATTTCACGTATGGTTACCTGTCAAAGAAGATGTTCGAAGTGTCTTCCTTGATTCTGGATGCGATACTGTGCTCCTCTCTGCAATGGATTTCGAATTGTTTCAAAAAACCGTGAATGGTTTCGGAATTTTGACAAGCGTGTACCATTCTCCTCTCCAGTTCTTCAAACGTGTTAACGGGTGTCCAGTAAACTTAGCTTTCGAGGTGACCCCAGACACAAAAATCCAAAGTATTTAGAATAGGTGATTTGGAGGACACGGTACAGGTCCGCCTCGACCTATCCATCGTTGGCCATCTGCAAGTTAGGTGCCGTCTCGCAGAGCAGAAAAAATGGCCGTAGCTGCATCTAACTAACTAGGACGACGTATACAATAAATATGGCGTAAATCTTAACAGTAAAGTATAAATTTCAAATTAATGAGTACTAACTAAGACTAAGTCTACAATGATGTCAGTGACGGCTTGGAATCATACAATGGTCATTGTCTCGCATATGACTCGTTCGCGGACCAAGTTTACTGGGACATTTTTGCTTCTATTATCGTGTACTTCCAACCGCGTAAGGTTGCGCCATACTTTTTTATACATCCTGTATATTCAGGAAAACAAGTGTTTGTTTTTACCTAGCTTGCAATTTATCAGATCCACACAGCTTTGTATGCTGTTCCCTGATACTGTAGTATTGCTTCTTCAGCACAATTCCGTTCATCGGGTGGCTGCGTTTCGTCTAACAACATAAAATACCTACAACATACTGGCAGTACAAATGATTTACATTTGGTCAGACACGTTATCCGTTTCTAAAGTTGCGTCGAGCTGTTGTCTAAAATCGTTAGTAAATTGTTATTAGCAAAGGAGGACAATATTCAAAATTAATCTGACTTTTTGCAGTATATTAAGAAAATGCTAGAACAGAAATTCTGAATAACGAGGCAATTAGGCGTATTTTGAAGGAAAATTTCTGGACGTTCTCCATCTTCTTGGGAACAGCTGCTAACTTGTACTCTCACCTCAAAAAGTGTTCAGACACCTGCGGACATCATTCGAATTCCGATAATGTTCCCATACTAAAGGTTACATTCTCTACGTTCCGACATAAAGCACTTCAGTATACAGAAATTGGGCAGCACTTGCTAAGTAAAATGTTCCAGACCTAGCATGGAGATCAAAAGTAGCTAAAATATTTCACTGGGGGCTACTCATTTGGTAAATACCAAAGAAAGAAAGAAATTGTAATGCAATGTCGAAAACTCATTTTTCGCATACTTCGTAAAATAGTACAAATTCGTAAAATCCAAGACCAAGATAGTTTTAAGCACTATCTCACGGTAGTTTCAAAGTTCATAAATACTGCGTATATATTAATTTCGTACGTCGAGCAGAATGTTGTTTGGAAGGAATAATTCATATGCACATGCATGGTTGTATTTGTCGCGACTATTTTAAAATACAAAGGAAAAAAATCATTAGTTCATAACAAAAATTAATATAGTGCTTGCTATACGTCCAATGGTGTAACTGTAGTATGCAGATATTCATACTTTGTTTCTGTGACCGCATTTCCCTTAAACTGATGGAAAGAGACGTGTCTGTGTACAAATTTTAAAAGATAGTACGCCGGCCGCGGTGGCCGAGGAGACTAAGGCGCTCCAGTCACGGTCTGCACGGCCGCTGCGGTCGGGGGTTCGAATCCCCCCTCGGGCATGGATATTTGTGCCGTCCTAGTTCGTAAGTAGTTCATAAGTAGTTTGTAAGTTTAGGGACTGATGACCCCGTAGTTAAGTCCCATAGACTATACAAACATTTGAACATTTAGAGATAGGACAAGGCTGCCCAGTGTGAGTTGTCAGCGAGACAAACAATACTTGTTTTGTGACTTCCTTCCGAAATTGAGTTGGTAACAGTGCAAAAACTTTGCCAAAGCTGTTGTTATTGTAAAGTATGATCGTGTACTGTTGTAATAAACATCGCATTATGAATACACGCTTCTGAGTTCTTAATACTTGCCTAACACAATAGCGGGCCTAGGCTCCTGGAATGGTGTGTAACCAGTTAACGCATTCCCGTTGAAATACAAATGTTCGATTTGCGACCTCAGCTTATGGGGTAGGATTACGCACTGCGCAATTTTACCCCGCCCAAAACTCGTAAGGTTGTCCCGAAGTACGGGACAGCAGCTTTTGTCTGCACATTGAAACGCCTTGCACGAAATTCTATGTTTCAATATATCACAAGACTGACAATAAATCGTAGTTCATTATAGTATAAAGTTAAACATCAGAGCGGAGCAGAGGAGAAAACTTGTCGCATCGTATCTGAAACTGATGCCTAAAAAAGGAAAAGTGGTTGGATATTCGGATACATGCTTCGTTTTTAGAAGAGGCGTGCAATCATTGCCTTAATTTCTTTGTTGTTGTGTTGTGGTCTTCAGTCCGGAGACTGGTTTGATGCAGCTCTCCACCCTACTCTATCCTGAACAAGGGTCTTCATCTTCTCATAAGAATGGCAACCCACATCCATTTTAATCTGCTAAATTCACGGTTCCGTGATGTCTAAGGATGTGTCCTACCAATCGATCCCTTCTTTTAATCAGACATGCCAGAAATTCCTTTTATCCCCAATTCTGTTCAATAGTTCATTAGTTACGCGATCTACCCACCTAATCTTCAGCATTCTTCTGTAGCACCACATTTCAAAAGCCTCTATCCTCTTCCTGTCCGCACTGTTTATCGTCCATGTTTTACTCCCATACAAGGCCACACTCTAGACAAATGCCTTAAGAAAGGACTTCCTAACACTTAAATTACTTCATCTACCTTAATGTTACAGGATTATTCACCGAACTTTATCATCAGAGATTCTATATCGTAATGTAACACAATGTGTTTGGTGAATTGATAAGTTGCTTTCTTTCCGATAGTACATACATGGTGTCTGGTCATATCATGATATACGATAACCATTTTATGTAATATTCTTCATTGTGTCTAATATAACAACATGATACATGATGTCATACCGTATAAGTTGGTTCGTCGTCTTATGTCATCAGACATGGCACTTCCGAGTCACGCAGCATGACACTACAAACCACTGAAGTTGAGGATGAAAGCAGCCTCACTCAGGGGTACTTACTGTTATGTATGTACAGCTCCGCGAGACCTCACTTCACTGGGAAATCAGGGTTAAGTCTTAAAAAACGCCAATATATCAAGATTTTTTTTTTAATTTAATGTGTTTGAAGGTGCCAGATACGGTAAGTCGAGAAGGTAGGTCTCATCTAAATTCCCACTGTCTGGCGCTGACTTCATAAAGACATACGCGCGCGAGTCTTAGCTATTTAAACCACGGCAACTCTCCCACCACCAACAGTTTGTTGAGAGTGACGGAGCGTCGCTGCTCGTGACCACCAGCAACAGTCAAATGGGGAATATGCTACGCTCTTTATTCGAAATTTGTAAACAACAAGTAGTTCTGACTTCTGTTTGTAACGCAGTATCTACTGTTTTTATTTTTTATTTTATTTTTTTTTTATTTTTTTTATTTTTTTATTCTTTTTTTCAGTGGATTATATCTGAAGATGGCAATTGATTGTTACCGAAACCCGTCATTTTAAAAATAAAATATTTCGATCTTCGACTGTTTAATTAATTTATATTTGACTTTGTGCATTGGTGTGCAATGATAGATGCATTTCTCATTCCGGTAAGAATACATCCGTTTCTATTGCGCCCGATGTCAGCAAGATAAAAGATATCGGTAACACTTCCACTCCTTACCTGCGAACCAAATGTGAGTAAGAAAATGTATTAAGAATCATTTATTCAAGTTATGTACAGGGTGTCCCACTCAACTTTTTCACCCCGGATATCTCTGAAACTACAAGAGATGTTGAGAAGCGACTTTCACGGTCATGAACGTACGGCTGGGGATTATGAAGGTAGGTACTATGAGACAGCCTAAAATGTAAAGAAGTATTATTTTCAAAGCAAACTTATGTTTTTTTAATGGATACCCCATATTATTTGTTAAGTAATCAATAGAGTGAAAAATTACAAAAAATAATGGCGTTAGTTGCATCGTAATGCGTCAGTTACATCAGGAGAAACTTTGAAGCGAAGTTGACGATTGAAATACATGAGGCGCGCTGCTAGCGCTAGTCTGACAAGGGAGCATCATCAACTCGACCTCATATTTTCTCGAGAAAAAAATACATGAGCTACATATGAACCCCAGAAATCGATATCACGTGAAAATTTGGGCCATCATTCAGATACTAGGCAGTTCCGGCCTCCTCAGAGTACAGCTTTTAAACATTCGCGCGCTCGGGTTGTTGCTCTTCACCGCGGCCGCTTAATGCCCGAACGTCTGGTACAGTGAGCAGAGTCTAGTAAGAGGTTTGGTTTGCTGTAATTCGACATCTTTAGGAGCTGTATAGAATTATGACGAATCTGCAACGATTAAATGTCAAAGAATTAGACTCGTCACCGGTAAGCATTATAATTTGCAGTCATTGGACGTACTATACACGATGAAAGAAAATACATGACGCCGGCCGCAGTGGCCAGTCACAGTCTGCTCGGCCGCTACGGTCGGGGGTTCGAATCCCCTCCTCGATCATGGATGTTTGTGTCGTCTTTAGTATAAGCTAGTTCATATGTAGTTTGTAAGTTTAGGGACTGATGAGCCCACAGTTAAGTCCCTTAAACTTAACAAACATTTGAACATTTTTTGAACAAAATACATGGCGCTTTGTTTATACTTTTCCTTACATCTTTCAACTGCACTGCAGATATCATAGACAATTGCAATTATGAAGTCGTGGAGATGTAGAAGAAAATAGCGGGTTGACGTTCGGTGCAGATTTACAAGACGCTTTACGTCGACGATAACGACGCTGCCATTTCAGCACCGTCAGATTCGTCGAGCACTTTCATTGCTTCAACGAAGCTTGGTCGTGTAATTGAGGTCGTCTGTGAATGCGAAATGTGCTTTGATTTTAAATCGTCGAATACCATTTACCCGTCTCCATAAGAGAAGAATGTATGCAACGAGCCGTTTGCGTTTTATACAGCGCGTCATAACAGCAGTGGAAACGAATGAGACGGTTTTTCAACAAGCAGTGTAATGCAATTTAATTTTCAATACTTTTTATGCACATCATTTTGTTATATGTAAAGCTGACATAATTGAAGTGGAGTAAATTTGAAAGAGTGACAGTACATATGTTTCATTTTGTAATATTATTTCCTCCTCCACTTCCCTAGCGCTCCAACTTTCACATTTCCTTTTCTTTTGTCATTGTCCCTTCACTGCACAGTACCAGACGTTCGGGCATTAAGCGGTCGCAGTGAAGCGGGCCGAGTGACGAATAACCCGAGCGCGCGAATGTTTGAAAGCTGCACTCTGAGGAGGCCGTAACTGCGTAGTATCTGAAGAATGGAGCAAATTTTCACATGATATCGATATCTGGAGTTGATATCTAGCTCATGTATTTTTTCTCAAGGAAATACGAGATCAAGTTGATGATGTTCCCTTGTGAGACTCAACCGTGAGTCTCGCTTGAGTCTCGGACACGCGCTAGCAGCGCGCCTCATGTATTTCTTAATCCCCTGCCGTACGTTCATGACCGTGAAGGTCGTTTTTCAATATCTCTTGTAGTTTGTGAGTTATCTGGGATGAAAAAGTTGAGTGGGACTCCCTGTATATGTGGCGTCTGCTCTTTCGGACACATATATATAACTTACATAATATGGCGATGACCGACAAAGATCCTTTCTTCAGTGCGGAGGCACTCCTAGGCCCTTACTCTCATGGGAATTAGTTTACAACAACTACGACTTTGAGTTCTAATGGGTAGGGTAAAGTTGAGAATTTCTATCCGACGGGAGGCGTACTTGACTAATTCCGTGCAGGTGAGGTGATTCCTGTATCCCAAGTGGTGTAGAGGTCAGCGCAACTGCCTAGAAAGCAGGAGTCCCGGCTTCCAGTCCCGCCTGGGTACACATTTTCAACTTTACCCATTCGCAGTTAATTCGCTGGAAGACTTCCTTAAGTAATAGAATGCAGTACGTTGTCCTCGACGGTGAGTGTCCATCAGAGACGAGTGTATGATCAGACGTGCCCCAGGGGAGTGTGATAGAACCGCTATTATTTTCTATCTATATAAATGATGGACAGAGTAAGTAATAATTTGCGGCTGTGTGCTGACGACGCTGTGGTGTATGGGAGGGTGTCGTCTTTAACTGACTGTAATAGCATAGGATGACTTAGACAAAATTTCTAGTTCGTGCGAAGAATGGCAGCTAGCTCTCAATGTAGAAAAATGTAAGGTGATGCGCATGAGTAGGAAAAGCAATCCCATAATATTCGAATACAGTATTAGTAGTGAGCTTCTTGATGCTGTCGCGTCGTTCAGATATCTAAGCGTAACATTGCAGAGCGATATGAAGTGGAACGAGCATGTAAGGACAGTTGTGAGTAAGGCGGACAGCCGACTCGGTTTATTGGGAGAATTTTGGGAAGATGTACTTCAGCTGTAAAGGAGACCGCGTATAAAACGCTTGTACGACCACGTCTTGAGTATTGCTCAAGTGTTTGAGACCCGCAGCAGATCAGTTTAAAGGAAGACATAGAGGCAGTTCAGAGGCGAGCAGCTAGATTTGTTACCGGTAGGTTCGACCAATGCGCGAGTGTCACGGAAATGCTCCGGCAACACAATTGGGGATCGCTGGAGGAAAGATGACGTTCTTTTCGTGAATTTCTCTTGAGGAAATTTAGTGTGCCGGAATTTGAAGCTTAGTGTAGTACGATCTTGCTGCCGCCTACTTACATTTTGCGTAGTGATCACAAAGACAAGATAAGAGAAATTAGGGCTCGTACAGAGGCATATAAGCATTCTTTTTTTCCTCGTTCTATTTGGGAGTGGAATAGGAAAGGAAGTGCCTATTAGTGGTACTGTGTACCCTCCGCCACGCACCTAGCGGTGAATTGCGGAGTATGTATGTGTATGTAGATGTAGAATGTCGTACATTCCGTGAATATGAATCATTTATTCCTTGCTACTGAACTGTTACTTCGTGCAAGATCAGAAGCAGAAGGAAGTTCCCCGCGGCGCCTTGAGGAGCGCTGCGCGCCTAACGAGGCATGTAGAACCGATATTCAATTCATCCGAGGAATTCGGCTATCAGGAGCGTTAATAGGGGCTGCTGAGGGGCGTAATATGCCTGCCCCGCCTCTGAGCCACCCGAGCCCAGCCATTATTCGCAGGGGGCGCGCGCCATCGGGCAGAACGATTCCGCGTCCGAAATTTCATTCCGCGAACGCCGGCATTTTTCATCTCGCTCCTCTCATTTTCCTTCCGTCACTCAGGCGAAAGCCCGCGCAGCTTCCGGACGGACAATCGGAAATATTCTCGCGCACAGCCAATACTGGAGGACCGAACACTGCCGCTCGACATTCGCTGATTGGCAGACGTCTAAACGGCTTTCGTGGAGACGGTAACTGTTATTCTAGCATCGACGAGACAGTGAGAATGCTGACAGCAGCCTTGGAAAAAGGACTTCGAGTTAAAAGAAACTGTCGGTCAGATTTATCTTCGAGATTTTTCCATCTATCGAGAATGGCATTTTGAATTATGTTGCAGTTTTCTGCCTTTAGTATTTAACCCTTTCATTCCCAGTGTTGTTCCTGGAAAACAACGTATTACAAGCTGATTTATACCGTATTTTCTGTATCAATCTTTACAAACAACAAATGTTTGTAGTACTTATGGGACTTAATTACGGGGTCATCAATCCTTAAGCTTACAAACTGCTTATGAACTAGCTAAGACTAAGGACGGCACAAATATCCATGCCCGAGGGGGCATTCGAAACCCCGACAGTAGTAGCCGTGCAGACCGTGACTGTCGCGCCGCAGACCCCTCGGCCACCGCAGCCGGCGTATCAATCTTTAAAGTCGGATTGTTGTTGATGAACAACATGCTTCTAGTACGACATTATTGCCGCTCGGTATGGGGTGTAGCCACTTCTGAGGCATTAATCTGTCCATCTTGGAAGTTGTGTTGCGTCGCCGTCTGTACGTGGCTGAGATTGTGAGCGTGAGTGTGGTTCCTTTTATTTTATTCCAGCAGTGAATTGTCTCGTCTTTGGTGCTGTGCTGAAGATTATGCTAGCATTATTGATCTGACAGTGTTAACTATCAACAAAATAACGTCCAAGTAATAAAATACGTCAATACAAACGTCTGTGTTGTGCGTCAAATACATGACATAAAAAATCAATACCTCGACCAAAAATATTAAATCCCATTTTTATGTGTACTGCACTGTATCAGTACAGAAAACACTGAATTTTAATTTTTCCAAAGCTTATTTCGTAATGTGGGACTGAAAGGGTTAAGGAGCATTTGTTTTTGCTTTCAGAGGGTAAAATTCGATGTTATGTATTTCACTGTAATGTTTTTAAAGGAAACGCCTTTTGCTACTGCAAATGGAAAGGTTTTATTTTTATAAGTCACCCATACGTGTTTCGCCTTTGTAACAATGCATCATCAGTGGGTGTCCTGAAATATTTACATGTTTCTGTTTACACAAGTAAATATTTCAGGACACCCATTGATAATGCCTTGTGACAAAAGGGAAACGCGTATGGGTGACTTATAAAAATTCATTTGCAGTAGCAAAAGGCGTTTCCTTTAAAAACATTACAATGAAATACATAATATTCAGCTGCTGCTCAAATGGGCACTGCAAGCAACGTATTATAAAATTCGATGTACCATCACATTACGAGCAATACACCACTGGCAGTTTGTAGCTTCACCCACGACAATATACTAATACAAATCATTTAAGTTTCTTGTCATTCTGTTGGTGATTAGTTTCAAACGCTTAATCGGCAAGATCACTCCATGAAACTCGACACATTCAGGTGGCTGTGAATCTGTAACTTCCTTTTCCCTTGTCAAATTTTTGTCACATTTACGGTCCATTCCGTCGACAGCGGGAGAATGTAAGCGCTTCGTAGGGCGAACAGGGGCGGCACGTTTGCTTTCGCCGAAAGTAATGATCCCCTACAACACAAGACAGATTCCACAATGTTTAACTAATAAAAATGTATTTGGGGATGGATATGTGGGCCGATTCTTCTTGTTTCTCATCCATGTACTCCACTTCCTTAGCAATAACGAATTCTGTATACAGTCAACAATTTTATTTCTAATGTAATGAGTTCTTATGTTCAAATTTCCGTGGCACTTCGTGCACAGTTCCCTTCATACCTTTCCCTGTTTATCTCCTTTGGTAAATCTGATGTATAGGATAAAGTGATACAAATTTGATATAGCTACATTTCCGATCAACATAAGGCTTCGCGCCATTTGTCAGTTTCGTAGTGTTGGTAGCACTTGCCTTTCTGTGGCGTTTAATGTCTTTTCTAGTAATAAACCACTTTGTGCTACGGAGATATACGTTTTTTCCTGTTAAGAGGTAAGTGAAGCTACTTAGTCTAACGTGCTCTCATAAATTTTCTAGTTAATGGTGACTGGATTTGCTGCCAAAAAACAATGTTTTGCACCACGAAGTATGCATTGGTGCCAGACGGAAATAGTGCTATTTAAGTGGAAGATGGCAGTGATCACAATTGTACCTAGTTTGGTACATTTTTGATCGATTTTACTCAATTCTGTAACTGTTTTTTGTGTTTATACCAACATTTTTAACTGTCTAATATTTGTGTTATATATTCATTAAACATCCAAGAACAAGTGCCACAGTTAATATTATTTCTTTTCTCAATATTTTTCCAGTTACAATTACATTTGTCCTAAAATTGATGTTTGTTTGTTTGTCTTTTTGTTGGTATTTTATGCACGGCCACACCGTACATCCGAGTGCGATGACACTTCGTCAACATATTGCTTGCACTTTCGTGAAGGTTGTAGGCATAATTAAGTCACTGGACGACATATAGGTAAGGAGATATGACGTCACGAAGAACGAGATGCGTGAAAAACTGTCGCTTTATGAACGACGTTTAAATTTATTACTTCTTTGTTACTCAATGCATTCGAAACATATTTTTCAAAAAGTATCCTTTTATGACAATGAACGTAACTACAAAATTATTTCTGTGTACTAATTATAGTTTATGAGATATGACGTCATTGACACCGAGACGCGTGGGAATCTGCCGCATCATGTTTGTTCGTACTTTATGCGCTCCCATACCGTCAATCTGATTGCGATTAAATTTTGCACGCCGGCCGCGGTGGCCGAGGGGACTGAGGCGCTCCAGTCACGGTCTGCACGGCCACTACGGTCGGGGGTTCTAATCCCCCCCTCGGGCATGGATATTTGTGCCGTCCTAGTTCGTAAGTAGTTCATAAGTAGTTTGTAAGTTTAGGGACTGATAACCCTGTAGTTAAGTCCCATAAGCTATACAAACATTTGAAAATTTTCCACACATAATCTCCAAAACAAGAGGAAAGACACTATCTACGTAAAATTTTGTATGGTGCGTAGCAGAGGGTATACTACCTATGAACTTCAAAATTATCTTCGGTTTTATTCAGATCTTGACGAAAATTTGTACACTTAACCTTGAAAATACAGGAACGTAAACATCTACGTAAGATTTCATATTGTGCATGGCAGAGGGTACCGTCAAGTATAATTAGAAGGCACTTCACTGATCACCGTGAAAGTTAAGGTGTTTATATAACATTTAACAGATGGAGGAGGCAGCAGACCGAGGAAGTGGAGGAGATGTTGACAGAGAAGAGGAGGGGATTGGGAGAGAAAGGGGAAAAGAAGGGTAGCACGGTATGAACAGCGGGAGGGGAGGTAAAAAGGGTAAAAAGAATCATGTGCTAATAGCGCCACATTTGCTTTCTTTGTGGTTTTTCCATTTTTATATTGATTCACCAATACATTGTACAGTAAATTCAGAGAGCTAAGTGCCAAATGTACAATTATGGCGGCACAATGTAAATATCTTTCCAGTATCCATAGTTGTTGTTGTTGTGGTCTTCAGTCCTGAGACTGGTTTGATGCAGCTCTCCACAACACCCTATCCTGAGCAAGCGTCTTCACATAAGAATGGCAACCTACATATGTCTCAATCTGCTTACTGTATCCATCTCTTGATCTTCCTCTGCGGGTTTTAACCGAAACACTTCCCTCCAATGCTAAATTCACGATTCCTGTATGTCTAAGAATGTGTCCTACCAATCGATCCCTTCTTTTAGTCAAGCTATGTCAGAAATTCCTTTTCTTTCCATTTCTGTTCAGTACCTCCTCATTAGTTACGCGATCCACCCATCTGATCTTCAGCATTCTTCTGTAACACCACATTTCAAAAGCCTCTATTCTCTTCCTGTTTATTGCCCATGTTTCACTCCCATACAAGGCAACACTCCACACAAATGCCTTCAGAAAGGACTTCCTTAGGCTTAAATCAATATTCAATGTGAACAAATTTCTCTTTTTAAAGAACGCTTTTCTACCCATTGCCATTATGCATATTACATCCTCTGCACTGCGACCATCATATATTATTTTACTGCCCAAGTAACAAATGTCATTTACCACCTTTATAGATTCGTTACCTAATTTAATTCCTTCAGCATCGTCTGATTTTCTAAGACTGCACTCCATTACCCTTGTTTCGCTCTCGTTAATGTTCATCTTAAACGCACCTTTCAAAACACTGTTCATTCCGTTCAATTGCACCTCCAGGTCCTTTACTGTCTCTGACAGAATTAACATGTCATCAGCAAAACGCAATGTTTTTATTTCTTCACCCTCAACTTTAATTCCTTATCCAAATCTCTCCTTGTTTTCCTTGCTCAATGTACAAATTGAAAAACATTGAAGAAAGGCTGCAACCTTGTCTTACATCCTTCCCAACCTCTGCATCCCTTTCATGCTCTTCAACTTTGATAACTGCTGTCTGGTTTTTGTTCAAGTTGTAAAAAACCTTACGCTCCCTATATTTTACCCCTGCTGACTTCAGAATTTGAAAGAGTTGATTCCAATCTACATTGTCAAAAGCCTTCTCCAAATCTAGAAAAGCTAAGAATGTAGGTTTATCTTTCCTTAATCTATCTTCTAGTATAAGCCGTGAAGTGAGTATTGCTTCCCGTGTTCCTACATTTCTTCTGAACCCAAACTGATCTTCCCGAGTTCTGCTTCTACCAGCTTTTACATCCTTCTGTAAATAATTCGTGTTAATATTTTGCAGCTATGACTTATTAAACTGATGTTTCTGTAGTTTTCACACCTGTCTGCGCCTGCTTTCTTTGGAACGAGGATTATAGCATTTTTTTAAAGTCGAGAGTACTTCGCGTGTCTCATACATCTTACAGACCAGGTGTGTATCCTTGGATCAATTGCAAATTGCAACCCCAGTAAGTCGCAAGTGTCCGCTTTCCATCTTAGGAACAAACGAGCTGAACAGAAAATTGACGTCACGTGGAAAGGGGAATAGCTGGAGCACACAAATAGTCCGGAGTACCTGGGATTGACATTGGACAGAGCTCTTAGTTTCAAGCAGCACTGTCACAACACCAAGAAAAAGGTCTGTGCCAGGAACAATATACTGCGGAATCTGACAATTTCGTTGTAGGGAGCTCAGCCACACGTTTTGCGCGCCACCGGACTGGCGCTCAGTACCTCAGCAGCGGAATATGCGGCGCCAGTGCGGAGGAACGCGGCGCACGCTAAACAGGTGGACATCGCTGTGAATGAAACAGGACGTATCGCCACAGGATGCCTCAAGCCAACTCCCGCAGCCAAAGTGTATCCTATCACAGCAATCTCTCCTCCTGCCGTCAGGTTGCTGTTACCTGGGGCCTAACTGCCCTACTCAAAAAATTGGTGGAGAAGAGATGCATTTAATGTTTAATATTTAATTTGAATAAAGTTTTTCTTTTCTTAGTTTTGGGCCTTGGTGATTTGAATGGACAATGCAAGTTTCACTGGTAAGATTGACATTTATTGCATTTAAATTAGCCTCACACGCACAACACATAAGCTAACATATAAAACGTCACCTCTGTGTGCCACTATTTTCTAAAGATCAGCCTAACAATATCAAAACGAAACCTCAGTCTTGTTATACAACCGCACCGGTCGGCAACTCAGCTGCTACTACTTCTACAATGAACACCACCGCCACTGCTGGCGCTAGAAGTCAGCGATATTACAAATAGCACGGCTCACTTCAAAGACATCGTACCAAAGACATTAATGCGTTACAAGCACTACCCGCTGTTCGAAGAAAGGTCTCCGCCGAGACAGAAACGTCAAAACTAAAGAACGATCTTAGACACCCGATGCATTTGCACCGCAAACAAGGAGTCCGGTTTAAGTCTTGCAATTCCACGACACGACGGAAGAGCTCTTTACCAAGCCCAGCATAAGGCGAATATCTTTATGGAATGAAACGGCGCCACACTCCGTGAGGAGAGAGCTGCAGGTTTTGAACTTTCAACTTGGAAGACATTAAACCGGCTGTACACAGGCAAATCAGACCTATTTAAATGGGGATTTAGTGATGATAACAGCTGTGAATGTGGGGCAGTGCAGGATTTTAACCACCTACTGACTTCTCCAACCATGTTAATAAAATGTACTATGGACGATATTCTGAAAGTAATCGACAAAGCCATATATGTTGCTGATTACTGGAAAGGGAGAATATAATTGGTGTAACCGAACACAGAAGAAAGTGAATTGCAAATATACATTTCTGTCATAAAAATTATAATTGAATTATTAACTATAAACATGTTTTGTTACATAGTACTATAATTGTAATTAGCAACATTAATGTAATCTTGGTACCCGATGCCAAAACTATTGTAGTGTACATTAAATTAAGACAACAAAAAATCAGTATATCTATATTTATTACGACAGAAACGACATGACAGCGAGAGCGCTATGGTTATCATCTGAAACCTCCGACTTAAATTTGGTAAGCAGTCATAGACAAAAAGACAACTAAGTGAACGTTGTATTGATTGATTTGAAAAGAGAGAGGGGGGGCTGAATAACCAGAAAATTAAGTATTTTCGACCCATCAGACAGCATTAGTAGCAAAACGAGGCAGACAAAATTGACCCCCATTAATCCCCAAAATGGACAGTGGTGAAAATGTTTTCCCTAAAATTTTCCCCAAGGTTTCCGTTTCCCCAGCAGTTCCCCCCGAAAAATTTTTTCTTCAAAATTGCGAAAACAATCTTCCAATCTGACTGGCGGGCAGACATGCTTCAGACCCCGATCCTTCCGCGTCAAATTTTGAATCCAAAACAAATCAACTTGAGTTCTCGAATGAATAGTATTGCCTAGTGATTTATTCCTTGAGGTTATCTCGTTTATTTGACAGCTGTGATTTCGCTGTCCACTGCTATATTGTTTAGAAGGCCAGGAAACCTTGAGTTCGTCTTTCACTTGTCCAAGTTGAGTGGGTCTGTAGTAGTTCTGATTTTCAAGTTCCTTCTCCCATTCTCTAAAGATTTTATACAGTTTGAAAAGTTGTGATGACAGTCACCTTGTCTTCATCTGAAAAGGCTTTGATATATCAAATTAAATGTCATCAATTATTGAGTTTATTTCACTGCTATCATATAATGCTGACTTTCTTCTGTCGTGTTGTTGTTGTGGTCTTCAGTCCGGAGACTGGTTTGATGCAGCTCTCCACAATACCCTATCCTGAGCAAGTCTCTTCATCTCCACATACCTCTTAAAAGCATTTTATCTACAACACTAAGCATATGAAGACTCCTTTGCACAGAATAAATATATTAGACATACGGAACAGAAATGTTAACGAGTCTGACCGCTTTATAGTTACACAACCGTAATGCTACTTTCAGTTCTTTAAAACAGGTACTTTTCACTTTAAAGGGAGACTCCACCCTAAAGCTTCAATTAAAAAAAATAGACCGTTTCACATATTTTGAGTGTTTAATCTTAGATCCGAAAACGATTTGACTGTATTCGAATCTTCTTCTTTATATATAAAGCAGTGCGTCCGTGTATTTGTCTGTTTGTGTGTACGTACTGCATGCAAATCTACAGTTTTCTTACAATCTTAATGAAATTTTTCACACGTGACCTTCAGGCCAAAGAGGACGGTCGCCGTAAGTGTAAGAATCACGTGCAACACATAATTCAGCAGATATGAGGTCATAAACAATGACATCTGCGAAAAACTGTTGCATCACACGAAAATTTGCACATTCCCTCCGAAACCACTGGATCGATTTCAACACATTTGGTGCACATATTCCTTACCGTGAGGTACTACTGCTATATGGGTAAGAACCACATACGACACATGATTAAGGAGATATAACGTCATAAACAATAGAAGTTCCAAGAAACTGCGGCATAATGCGACGAGTCTTTCAAAATACACTATATGAGAATGAGAGTATTAGTGACTTGCAACAGTCACTTAAACATAATTTCAAATCTTTATTAAACTTTTTCTCGCTTACAACTTTTCCGCTATTCATGGAGTAAAACTACGGCATTCGGTATGACGTTACATTTTATAATTTCTACAATACATATCGTACTTGGGAGAAATTTTACAGACAGTATACACACATGCAACTGATAGTACCTTCTAGATTGTATCGCAGTACGATACATAGTCAATGAGATATGAAGATATAAACAGTAACGTTCATGGAAAACCACCCTATCACGCATCATGTTTCAATATATTACTTCTTAACTTCTAACCATACTCGCAACAGATCTTACAAACGTACAGCGCTTTTACAAGTGAATATCTACATGTTCAATTATAGAGTTGTACATGACATAATTCAATAAATATGTCTCATCTTGCATCACGTTTCAATCCATTTCTTATATAGTACTAAGACACTCCTGTATGCCTCTCAAACTAAGAAAATGTCTGAAAGCTGACTGTGCTCTTGACAAGCGCACGTGGCTACAGGCGAAAGCAATGGACTTCTATAGAGCTACAAGGAAACGAAGAGAATGAAATAGTGCACATCCAACAAGTAGCCAATATTTCCGGCAAATCTACCTTTTAACTTCAAGAGACTGCAGTTTCCAGTGAGGCTTGTACTTTCTATTACGATTAATAAATCAGAGGCCACTCTATTAAAAACTTCGGAGTGGATTTGATATCTCATCACACGAACAATTTTATGTCGCTTGCTCAGGGGCGAGATTACCAAAGAATTTACTCATGCTAGATCCTGGACAAGTAACAAGAAATATTGTTTATAGTCAAATTTTGAATTGCATGAATGTATGAATGTTACATATCATTGTATTTTGATTACTACCTTTCTTTGCTTATAATTTTGTACATTATGCAGCACAGACTTATTTCTTATATAGTCTATCATAAATATAAAATGTTTTTAGACAACAGGGGGATGGACAAAGGGAGAAGGGATAAGAAAAGTAATAACTCAAGGCTCGGGCAGGGCTGTGTGTTTCGTGTTTTGTCAAAAGAAAAAGAAATCAAATGCTTGTTAAGCTTATGGGACTTAACTGCTGGGTCGTCGCTCCCTAAACTTACAAACTACTTATAAACTAACTTATACTAAAGAAAACACAAACAACCATGCCCGACGGAGGATTCGAACCTCCGACGGGGAACGGCAGCACGCATCGGAGCATAAATGAAAAAATTGAGAATATTTGCACATTATCTTTTCGTAGGATAACGATTTTGTGAGAAGTATTTAATGAAATATTTATCTGAAGAATGCAGAAATTTATAAAATTTTGCACAAACTGTAATAGAATACAAATCGAATTTTGAAGGGAGAACTATAAGCGATAGACAATTTTAATTTATTTTAAAAAATCGCGGTAAAAGCATGGATGTAAATCATTTTCATGCATAAATACTTCTTTCTAACCCCCAGTACAAAACCGAACACAACAAAACAAAATTATTCTAATTGGTCAAGGCATTTCTTTGTTTTAGCGAGACTAATGCCCTCTGTGTGTGTGTGTGTGTGTATGTGTGTGTGTGTGTGTGTGTGTGTTCAACCAAATGTTCATTAGAGCATCGCGTAATATAATTTTAGTAACTCGGTCAAGAAATTTTTTGAAAACTCAGTAATGACATTTCAATGTAGTACCTACGTTGTAATAAATCGATCAAAAACATTTCGAGTTGTTTGCAAACAATGGTTCCCCAACCATGTACTGTTGTGTATTCATATGTACTATGAAAAAAAATCATTGTTCGTATTTTATGCACTGTCGTTTTGAACATTCAATCTTGGCGAAGTTTTGCACGCTTGACTTTGGAAAATAGAAGACTGTCACAGTCTAAACAAAATTTCGTACTTTACGGGCAGGAGGGTGCCTAACAATAGTGTTCCACACAGTTTGACTGATTACCATGAAAGTTGGCTCATGTACGCATATTTTCGTGTTGAATGTTTTTATACTCCTCAAACCACCATACGATGCATAGCAAATCATAAACGTCAGCAGAGTTTCTTTGTGCAGAATCGTCATTTCATTTAAACATTTATGATTATGCCCTGTAATCAAGAGATGATAATTGTCCTTACTGGCAACGAAACCTAAGTGAAGAACCTACAAATTACGCAACCGACTGGCAGGTATACAAAAAAATTGGATTACGGTTGCTGTTAATCAGCCATGTTCAAAATTGTTATGAATAATTAGCACAGTGTAAACGAGTGCTGATATGTTTCTTTCGAACAAAGAGTTTACTGTGTATTTTAGGATATTTTCCAATTAAACGTCAAATTAAAAGAATATAATAATGGAAAGTCCAGGTTGGAATAAATAATATAGTGAGGACAGTTTACAACTCACCGCAAAGACGTGGCGACGAGCTGCGACAGGCACATACAAAAGACACACACATACAACACATTCAGCTATCGGCCATGGCCTTCTTCAGAAAATAGAGCACTCACGCAATCACACAACACAGTCATACAACCATCACCTCCGACTGCCACGATTCGAAGTGTGGCAGTCGGAGGTGATGGTTGTATGACTGTGTTGGGTGCCTGTGTGATTGCGTGAGTGCTCTATTTCTGAAGAAGGCCATGGCCGATAGCTGAATGTGTTGTATGTGTGTGTCTTTTGTATGTGCCTGTCGCAGCTCGTCGCCACGTCTTTGCGGTGAGTTGTAAACTGTCCTCACTATATTATTTATTATCAAATTAAAAGAACATTGATGTGATTACGTAGAGTTTCCCGGCGTATAAATTGTTGATATTCATGTCGGGTTTCCAGCCGGATCATCGAGCCATCTTGACACAATATTTCAACGGACCACCTGGCCGCCATCTTCAGGTGCTGAGTCCTGTAGGAAACTGAAGTCTTGCCGTGCCCGGCGGCCTTATATACTATGGGGGACTTTGTCGTCATGTGCTGACCTGTACATATTTTTTTATTTAATGACCAGTACTTTGAGCAGAATGACGGAGTGGCTATGGGAAGTCCTTTATCCCCCATAGTCACCAATTTATTTATGGAGGACTTTGAAGACAGAGCACTGAGGACAGCTCGTCTGAAACCTACCTGTTTCTGGAGATACGTGGATGACACGTTCATGGTGTGGCCTCATGGACCGGATGCTCTTAATCGGTTCCTGGATCATTTTAATTGCCTCCACCCCAACATTAAATTCACGATTGAAGTGGAGAGAGATGGGAAGCTTCCATTTTTGGATGTTTTAGTGTACAGGAAGGACGATGGAACCCTAGGACATAGTGTGTACAGAAAACCTTCGCACACAGACCGATATCTACATGCAATGAGTTGCCACCCACCGAACCAACGCACAGGCGTCCTGAAAACTTTAGTTCGAAGAGCTTATGCCATATCGGATGCAGATACCTTAACACAGGAACTAGAACATCTGAAGTTGGTGTTTAAGGAGAACGGGTACACAGAGAGACAGATCCGTCATGCCATGCAGATTGGGCCGTCGCCAGAACCAGAAGAGGACCAATGCACATCAGTTGCCTTCCTTCCGTACGCTGGAAATGTGTCATCAAAAATTGGAAGGATTTTAAAAAAGTTTAATATAAAAAGTGTGTTTCGACCACCTGCCAAGACTAGGGCTCTTCTTGGCTCAGTTAAAGACGATTTGGGGCTGAGAAAACCTGGTGTTTATAAGATTCCTTGCCACTGTGGGAAAATATATATAGGACAAACGATTCGCACCGTCAATGATCGATGCACCGAGCACCACAGACATACACGTTTGTTACAACCTGACAGGTCTGCAGTAGCGGAGCATTGTTTAACAGAAAGGACACAGAACGAAGTATGACGAAACACGTGTACTTGCTTCTGCGTCTCGCTACTGGGAATGCGTTTTAAAGGAATCTATTGAGATTAGGTTGGCGGACAATTTAATAAATAGAGATAAGGGGTTCCCTCTTAGCAACATGTGGAATCCAGTTTTGTCTAATTTTAAAAAACAGCGTGCTCTTTTCTCCACCTGTGACAACTAGCGCATGTAAGCGATACATCGTTCCTGCCCGTTTTCTCCAGTGAGGCGCTGCACCGGCTGCTTGCGGCAGAGGACGCAGCCACGACTCTCTGGCGCACGCGCCGTTAGTACTTCGTGGCGTATATAAGGCCTCCGGGCACGGCAAGACTTCAGTTTCCTACGAGACTCAGCACCTGAAGATGGCGGCCAGGTGGTCCGCTGAAATATTGTGTCAAGATGACTCGATGATCCGGCTGGAAACCCGACATGAATATCATTAAAAGAACATTCATCACATCAAAATATATTTATACGTCTACATTTCCGGAGCCCAGGTCCTGCCCGCACCCGATGTACCTGTAAACTGCTTTTTACAAGGATAATAACGCGTGGGTTCATGTTAGCCAAACTCTGGAGTTACTTGGACCCAAATTTCAATAATTTTTTACTCACATACAAAAAAATAAAATTTGGTCAGAAACAGACGGAAAGTGTCAGAAAAATATCACAAATACGAGGCGAGTGCAGAAAGTAAGTTCTGTTTGGTTATATAAAACGAACGGGTACAGATAAAGAAAAAATATTGATTGTATAAAAACCTACAACTGTTAAACCACGTTTCTACATAGCTTCCAAAATTTTGTATGCAATTGTCATAGCATGGCACAAGGCTTTGTGTGCCTTTTTCATAGAATGTTGCCGCCTGTGTATTCAACTATGTGGTAACATGTTTTTTCAGCTCGTCATCATCGTTTAAGTGTTGTCCACCGAGGACAGATTTTAGGTTAAGAAGAGGATTACTGTCAAAGTTTTTTTTTTTTTTTTTTTTTTTTTCCACGCTATTGCCTGACCTCACACACCGAATGCGACCAATCAATTCTTACGGAAATTTCAATGGGACCTGTTTGATCATCCTCCGTACAGCTCGGACCTCTCTCCTAGCGACTTTCATCTCTTCTTACACCTAAAATCTGTCCTTGGTGGTCAACACTACAACGATGATAAAGAGCTGTTACCACATGGTTGAATACACAGGCGGCAACCTTCTGTGAAGGATGCATGCAAAAACTTGTGGCACGCTATGACAAGTGCCTACAAAATTTCGGCATTTATGTGGAAAAGCAGTTTAAGAGTTGTAGAATTTTGGGCAATAAAAATTTCTTCTGTATCTGTGTACAATTTCATTTTATTACCAAACGGAACTTACTTTCTGGACGCGCCTCGTGTAAAAGAATTTAGGATAATAATTGGTACTAAGCATACAAAAATTTTTACTTCTGGGGTTCAGGTTACCTCCGTTTACGGCAACAGTAAAGAAAAGAAAACGTTGGCGCATGTAGCGCATGTCGGGCTACGTCCGCGGCGGCTACGAGAATTTGCTTTGTACGGCAGCGGCTGTTGCGGCGCGGGTTGCCTGGCAGGCAGGCTGAGATAGGGACGCAATACCCGCGCAATGTCGTAAGTCCCACTCCACGTAGAGGGGTACACAAGAAATACCGCCAGCTAGCTAGCCAGCGCTCCCTGCAATTTTGTTTACGCCGTCACTGCAGCTGCAAGTGCAGCTAAACACGATGGACGGCTCTAAAAGCAGCTTACAAGATCAGAGTCAACGAAACTAGAGCGAGGTTAATCAATGCAATGGGCTTGAAAAACAACAAAATGTCGGACAAAGATTCGTTTCTTTTAATTAGGCCGAAAAAGAGAACTCCTGATAACCCCCTTAAGAGGAGACGGAAGGCAACTACGCTCAAAAATTCGATTTTTAGATTTTAGCGTATTTGAAATGCCTGGCGTGAAACAGTTTTGGTTTTATATAAATGATAAATCCGACAATTTTCGTGTGTGTTATGATGGTTTTTCTGACGCTCTGTGCAATCTGGTTTTGTGCTATACGGAGAAAATGCACACAGCGGCCGAGCGCATTGAAGCGCTATGCTACGATGCGCGAGGTTGTTCACCGTCGGGGGTTCGAATCCCCCCCTCGGGCATGGATATTTGTGCCGTCTTTAGTATAAGCTAGTTCATAATTAGTTTGCAAGTTTAGGAACTGATGACCCGGCAGTTAAGTCCCATAAGCTTTACAAACATTTGAACATATGAACGTAATTATACAATGTAAACTGCGTATATATGGTAAGAGGAAACCATGTTCAAATGTTTGTTAAGCTCAAGGTATTTTATGCGGGGTCATCAGTCCCTAAACTTACAAACTACTTATCAACTAGCTTATAGTAAAGACGACACAAAATCCATGCCCGAGGGGGGATTCGATTCGAAGTCGAACCCCCGACCGTAGCAGCAATGCAGACTGTGACTGGCGCGCAGCAGGCCGCTCTGCCACTGCGACCGGCTGGAAACCTTGAAGACGGATTATTATGCAAAAGTGTTGATGAATGCTAATCGATTGATATTTACCGGGAAGAAGAGGCCTGCTACGCCACTATGGAATGGACAACCAGCCCAGAAGAAGAATAAAAAGCATCTCCTGAACAAGTGAATGATGGACAATATGACAGATTTTGTTACTTCCCTGATATAGGCGAAAAAGTACTATGCAGGCTTTGTTTTTACAGCTACTTGGCTTTACAATGTGAAAATAGTTCTGTGCTTCTTTCCAGAAAGGACTTGTATTCAGACACTTCACATGAAATAGTGCAAAATACTTATTCATCCAGACTAAAAACAGTAGTATCTGTAGTGGAGCAACCAAGCATCTTTTTCGAGCAATGTTACTGACAAGATAAAAGTTATATTTTGAAAATATTCATGTAAAACTGTTTACGTGGCCATACATGTATATTTTAACTAATTGATTTTTTGTCTCGATTTCGGTTTGTGCCAAATAAAGGGATCTTCTTCTTTCCTAGCATTTTTCCCCACTACTTTGGATCTGCTCTTCTGCTACGTCTCCTCCACAGAGCTCTGTTGTGGACGTCTTCAGGGCTGAGATCCGCATCGCACATGTCTTCCTCGATGTCCATCCACATCTTGAGCGGTCTACCACGGGTCGCCGTCCTCCTGGATCAAACTGGAGTGCTGTTTCAGCCACAGAACCGCACTCTTTCCTCATGACGTGGCTGTACCACCCAAGACGAGCCTCTCTGCCTTCTCTATGATTCACACGACACGAAGCCTTTGGCGTACGTAGTTATTTGTTGCATCGTCGTAGCGAGCCAATCCAAGGGGCCATCAAAGCATTTCTATCTCAATTGGGTGGAGAGTCTGATCTTGTTTTCTCGTCCGAGGTCGACAATCTGTCCCATAGAGGGCTACTGGACACACTACTGAATGTTTGCCTTCAGATGTAGAGGCATCCTTTTGTCACAGAGAACACCAGTGACCTGTCTCCATTTCAGCCATGCTGCATTTAATCTCATCCGGGATCCAAGGTATTTGAACTCGGTGGTTTATTCCAAATCCTGGCCGTCTATGCTGATGGTTCCGCTGATTTGAGGACCGCTTTCCAAATAGGTCGTCTTCTGGAGATTCAGACGCATGCCATTCTCTGCTACCCTATCATTCCAAGCTCAGGTTTGGAGTTCCTTACGGGTTTTCCGTGTCAGTAGCACGGCGTCGGCATAGAGAAGCGTCCAGGGATGATGGGTGTGTATATCGGCTGTTACTGTGTCCATGCAAAGGATGAGTAGAGTAGTGGACAGAGGGCTGATGAACACCAACGGCGATTTTAAAAGCTGGAGTGACTCCAGCAAGGCACCGGACTACACTTGTTACATCTGGACAAAGAAGCTGTATCTGGTTCACGTACATCTCTGGTACTCCGTGGTGTCGTACAGCTTGCCAGATCAGATGATGTGGGACCCTATCGAAGGCTTTCCCCAAGTCCAAAAATGCAGAGTGTGCAGTCATTCTCTTCTCTGAGTGCTTCTCCAGCATGAAACGTGCAACGTCGATGGCGTCTGTAGTGCCACAGCCCTTGACAAACCCACACAGGTTAGGAGATACTGAGACTATCGCCCTGAGCCTTTTATCCAGCACCAGTTCAAATATCTTCATGGTGTGACAAAGGAGGCGTGTGGATCAATAGTTGCTACACTCGGTGTCATCTCCTTCTCCTTTCCGTATAGGCACGGTTGTGCTCATGGCCCATGCTTGTGGAGGCTTACTGGTGTTAACAATTTTGTTGAACAGTGAAGCAAAAAATTCTACTCTCTGATCTCCCAGTAATTTCCAGATTTCTCCAGGGATATCATCTGGATCGGTTGCCTTTCCATTCTTCATCTTTTGGATAGCCACCATCACTTCTTCTGCTGTTATCTCTGACTGGGTTGAGGACTTAATATTGGTGGATGTGTGAATTATTCATTACAGATGCTGGCATAATAGCTGGACCATCTTTGAAGAATTGATGGTGGGTCTCTGAGAATATTGGTGTCAGTTCCATTGACAGTCATGACATGTCCAATATCTTGTGATGCTCGAATGCTTCGCAAGGCGGTATACTTTTGTTGCACCTTTCGGCTTGTCAAGTTGGTCATTGAGATCTCACTAGTGATCATTTCCAACAGCTGCCACTGCTCTCTTGGCATCTTTTTTCAGTGATCGTTTCCGGTCAAGGTCTGCATCACTTCGTGTGCGACATCAAGTATTACAGGCCAACTTCTTCTCTTTAACCAATCGTTGTATGTTTTTGTGCCACTTCAATGTCTCCTAGTCAATATATTTACGATCTGGCTTCGTTTTTCCCAAGATATTCTAAGCAGCAAAGGGTATTTGCTGCATTGGTTCATTCCACATTTCTCCCGCTGTTTGATTAACGGTGACTGTGAAGCTGCTCAGAGCTGTTTTCATCTCATTCTCATACCTTCCAGTGATAAATGTGGGTCGCATGTCCGCCACTGGTGACCTCACTAGGTGAGTCGGTCTCTCCTTGAAGTAGGTTGTTCCTTATAACTACGTCATGTTCCTCTGCAAAGTCCAGGATGCGGCATCCGTCATCATACCTTGAACCATATACATGTCCCCGTGCCATCGATCATACCCAGTTCTAGGTCAGCCATCATGGTCATTCAGATCTCCTCCTAGAAGGATGCACTCTTCCGTTGGAATTGCCCGTAGATGCGTGTCAAGGGAGATCCAAAATTCTTTCTTTTCAGCATCTGTGCAGCCTGTTTGTGGGTCATAACAGGTTATGACGAATGCAGTTATGTGGCCCGATTAGATCTTGATGGCCGTCAGGCGATATGGTGACTATCGTGACCAGTCACAATTGCCACTCCTTTTCTCGTTGTACTTCTGTCGTGATGTTTAACTTTGTAGCTATCTCCAATTTCCTTTGCCCTTAACCCTCTCCATTTTGTCTCCTGGATGCAAGCTACGTCAACTCTCCTGTTCTTCAGACATTCAGATAACTCCCGGTGGCGACCTGTAAAAGTGGGTCCCTGTAAGTATTAAAAGCTTAATTCTGGTAGGAGGTACCCAGATAAGAGTTTACTGTTATAAAAACGCTTAATTTTAGCAGTGAAATTAGCAAAAGGTTCATGTGAACTACCGGCTACTCCCTGCTGCAAAACCTTATTTCCTGGCCTAAATAGAGAACTAGGTTCAAATTCCTTTAATAAGCCAATTTTGTATAGGATATGTGACCGTCTTTTGCAACTGTAAATTAGTCTACTTTAGACCAGACGCGTTTAGCTTTATTTTAAAGCATCTTCAGTGGTCAGCTGTACAATAAATGGTTTGTATTACATTATTTGTTTTAGTTATTACGAAATTCGATCTGTAACAGTTCTCATGTAATTGGATTGTTTTCATTCTGAATAAATTGGACTATTAATATTACTCACGATCTTTTTATGTTTTTATCTTCATGTGTGGTTTGTAGCACCTTGTCACTTGCTGTCACTGCTTATATTTACACTATTTTACACTTTTTACAGTAACATTTCTTACGCAAGTTTTTGAAACATAACTATTTTCTGTGGCCTGGCAGGCTCTGTATGTCATTTGTTTTGTTTGTCTTTTGTCTGTGTGTGTGTTCTTTTCTTTCGAGTTCTTTGGTTTGTGCTGTGATATGTGTTTTTGTTTCGTTTCTGTCAAAATAGGCGTCTGCTATCAACCTTTTGTGTGATGTTCTGACTGTATTGTGTGTTTATAACTATGATTTTGGTTCGACTAGCGACTTTCTGTGTGTGTGTGTGTGTGTTTGTGTGTGAGTGAGTGAGAGAGAGAGAGATATTCCGATTTTTCTGCATATGTTAATGTGTGGGTAGGGATTTTGTTTTTGTTGTTGTCTTATGTGGTCGTATTATGTGGTGATTTTGCGGGTGGAGGAGGTTTGTCTTTGTCTACAATGTGTTTGGTTGCTGATGTTCACTTGGTCATTTAATATGTGTTTCTTTTCTATTAATGCTTTTTGAATTTGGAAATTCTCTTGGAGGGTCAGGAGGTGTTTTTTATTGCTGAATCTGACTATTTGCATGTCGGTTTCTAAGGTGGTGGGATAGTGGTTTTCTTGCCTAAGGTGTTCTGCAAATGTTGAATGGCTTTTGCCGTATTTCCATGATCGTCTGTGTTCTTAATATCTTGTTTCAAATGTCCTGCTGGTCTGGCCTAAGTATAGAGCATCACAACTGTTACATTTGAGCTGGTAGATACCAGATTTTTGGTAGATATCAGAGTTTTCTGTTTTTATTAGGCATTTCTATAATGAGTTATGGCTTTGATATGCTATTTTGATACCTTGTTTCTTGAGAATGTTTCCAATTCTGTGTGTTAGTTTATTTCCGTAAGTAAGTGTGTACCAGTTTGTTTGTTGAGTTTCTGTGTTATGTCTTTCATTTGTGTTGTTGTTGTTTCGAGTGTTAGTTGTGTGTGTTATGAGCCTTTGGTTTTGGGTGTTTTGTTTCTTTATTTTGTTTTGGATTCTTTTATTCAATTTTGTAATGAGGGTTTCTTGGTATCCATTACTCTTTGCTATCTGAATTATGTCCAGCTCCTTGTTATAATTGTGTTTGTCTAGTGGTACTGTGTTTAATCTGTGTAACATGTATCTCGGAGCTGATTCCTTCTGGGCCTGTGGGTGGTTAGAAGACTGGTGTAATATTATGTCTGAAGCAGTAGTTTTTCTGTAGATGCTGAATGAGTGTGAGTTATTTTTCTTTGTGATGGATATGTCCAGGAAATTGATTTGGCCTGCTTCTTCCTTCTCTAGAGTGAACTTTGTGTTCTTATGTATTGTATTTATCTCTGTGTGTAGTTGGTCTATTTTATTTTCTGGTTCATCTATCAAGCAGAGAATATCATCCATATATCTCCACCAGTATATTATATTGTATTTGCCTGGTACTATTTCTTCAAATAATATATCCCTTGATAACACGATGTTAACGATACAGTGGCCAATAAACGTAACAGCTCACACGAAATTACACACAGACATTGATAAACAAGCCATCACAATTAAATTTATTTCATAAAGGTGGCTAAGAACATAAAAAATTGCATCTGAGCTTGTTCTCAGCACTGGTGAAAAACAATATTAAATAAGAGGGGGAAGGTACTCGAAAACTACAATTTATAGGCAAGCCAAAATTATACTGAACTTGTTTATTCAGGTCGAACGCAAGCAAAAATGGGGATTCAATATTTTTGATACAATAAAAAAGCATCCCATTTACATGGTCTAATACTACATTGAATTTAAAATAAACTACACAAAACTTAACGCTACTGGGGAGAGGATTTACAAACAACACTCACTCGCTCACACACACGCAATGCAACAGCGAAACTCCCCAAAATCAGCGTGCTGAAACGAGGCAGAAGCAGGCGTCGCTATCGTAAGCGAAATTCAGCAAACCCGGAGGTACCACACATCACAGTATACAATAAAACTGCGAAGATGGCTCTGGTCTGTCGTGCTTTATTTGAGATGGTGCGTGACAACAGCAAAGTTAAGTTGCATTTAGATTAGACCGCGAGCAAACACGCTAACAGCGACACACGGCTACGTTACATGATCGCACTTCACTGAAGTTGAAGTGGTTAGAAATCGGATTCGTTACACAAAATCACGGCGGACTCGTTAGTTGCAATCTGAGAGTAAACTGTCTAAGCGCTGGTTTTATGAGAAGTGGCGTGAATTCAGGTGACTAGCTGCAAACCCCTGAAGTCGGAGTTCGGAACCACGTGGTTCCGAAAACCGGCAAAATGTATAAATTCAATTTCCGAAAAATAAAGAAAATTAACTACGGCATGCAACCCCTAGAACTACGTAGAATTTCATAAGGAAGCTACTGAAATGCAGCAACATGCTATTGGGAGCGTTCACAGAGGCGGAAGAAGTCCAGTCTCAAAACCCGGAAAAGTGAAATAATTACAGAATCGGAAGAATAAAAATAAAAACTACGGTATGCAACCTATAGAAATGTTTAGAATTACAAAAGGAAGCGAATGAAATGCAGCTACACGGGATAGGGAGCGAATACAGAGACGGATGAAGCCAGATAAATGAAGCCAGATAAATGAAATAATTACATGGACGGAAAAATGAGAATAAAAACTGTGGCATGCAACCCTTAGAGATACATAGAGTTTCATATGCAAACTATTGAAGGAGGCTGCACAAAGCTCGGAGAGGTGGGGTTGAACCCCGGCCCTCTCGAGTGCGAGGCCAGTGTGCGTCCTCTGCACCACTTCGTTTGTCTGATAACGATTGTCTCTATTTATAAAATTGTCTCTATTTATAAAATTACAAATCTCGGTATAATAAAATACACTGACTTCTTGTAATTTACAGTAATTCGTCGACCTTACACTGGGCAACCGGTAAGCAAGCTGTTCGTATTTCTCCTCTTTCAGGAAACGCGGCTGAATCTAGCCGAGATGGCACAGAAGTAATAAGCCAGCACAGAAAAGGAACAGAACAGCTGCTAAACAGCTGCCTCACAACGTCGTTTGTTATGCGAGAAGATAAACAGCTCGCGACCCGTTTTCTCTGAGAAATTTGTATAATATTACCGTGTCCCTCCGTAAGGCACAAGATAACTACGTCCGTTGTCGTCTTATAAAACAGAGAGAAGTTCTCCTCGAAATAAAAGGCTCGCTACCGTAATGAGCGTATAACAAACTAAGTAAGAGTCCAGGCGGAAACTTTCCGGACGAGGAGAAGCTGTGACAATTATTTTTCTCAGTGTAGTTCGTAACGACGGCCCTTGTATAGAACGAGGTGAGAACGGTGATGTTCTTTCCAATTCAGCGATCCAAGAGTGTTTTCACAAATGATGATGTGGTTAAAATATACTGGTTTGGTAGCTGACAAAACTGAACAAAGCTTGCACATTTTTTATTTATTTATTTATTTTTTATTTATTTTTTTTTATTTTTTTATTTTTTTTATTTTTTTTTTTTTTTGCCACATATCCTCTCGTTGGATCCCATGCTTCATTATAATTAGACGGTCGCGCATCCGTGTACAGAATGTCATACTCAATACTGAAATGTCGTTATAGCTTCCCCTATCAGCAGCGTGTTCCATTTTAATCTATACCTATCGATATCTCTGGAGCGGTACAATCCTTCAAAAAAATTCACAAGTTAAAGTTGAAAGACCACTGTTAATTGCAAAATTAACCCTAGCTGAAAGGAGCCAGTTAAAGGCCTACTTTAAACACATAACTCTGGCCTTAAGACCAGCTAAAGGATTCGCGTGAACTACTGACTACTTCCTGCAACAGAATCTTGTTCCCTGGCCCAGAATTTAGAACTGACTCAAACTTTATTTTAGCACCAGGAAGACAAAGAGACGGTGGCCAGCATTCGTCTTAGATCATGAGTATCACACACAATTATACAAGCCACTGCGAACTAAACAATTTCATGGAGGTGCCTGAGAGAACTGTTAATTAATTCTTAAGACATCCATTGAAATTAGCTTTGGAAGGAAGTGTAAGGGGTAAAAATCGCAGAGGGAAACCAACATACTGGTATAGTAAGCTGTTTCAAATAGATGTGGGTTGCCGTTGTTACGAGGAGATGAAAAGGATAGAGTAGGCTGGAGAGCTGCATCAAACCAGTCACCGGACTGCAGACCGCAACAACAACAGTAATTTTTCTGCAATCTATGTTAATAAAAATGTAAATCTTTGTTTATGCAAAACTGTTAATCTCTAGCAGTTCTCGATTGAGTGCTCTGCAATTTTGACATTAACATTGCTTTGTAATACCGGAAGGTCTGTCGATATTTCTTTAATATACGATAAATAATGTACGTATATGAAAAATTTACGATTTTTTTAAAACTAAGTTTCCCCATTAGGACATTTACATAAATTCATATGTGTTTAAATAGATATTTAAAGCATGTGCGTATTCCAGGGCAAAGTGCTATCTAAATTTCGAAGCATTCGGTCAAGGGCTTTCCCAGATATATGTTTTTGAACATAACTCTAAACAAGGCTCTCGGTTGACAGAATTGCAAAAGGAGGCAGTGCGGGGGGAGGAAACTGACATCGAGATGGAAAAGGAGATTGAGAGCGTGATGATGAGTGGGGGGAGGGGAATGGAAGTGCACAGAAAAGGGGAGGGAGGGGGATTGGATGACCAAAGAGAGAGATCGGATTGTAGGGGAAGGGGTATTGACAGGGAGATAGGGGAGAAGATGCACAGGAAGAGGAGGAAGGATGATGTGTAAAAAAGAGGGGAACGAAGAGAGAACAGAGAGGGGGGAAGCATTATGAAGTTAGGTAGGCTAGAAATGTGTGCTTTCGTTTACTTTTAATCTGTAACAAGACATCTACATCTATATAAATACTGTGCAGGTCGCATTGAAGTTCATGGCACTGGGTTCATCTAACCGCTTTTATGATATTTCTCTACAGTTTCGTTCTCTAATAGCGCGCTGGAAAAAGGAACGCCTAAATCTTTCCGTTTTCGGTCTGATGTATCTTATTTTATCACGATGATCAAGGCTCCCCTTGTACGTGGGTGCTAACAAAATATGTTCGCATTTGGAAGAGAAAGTTGTTTCGCAACTAAATTTTGTCCGCAGCGAATAACGCCTTTCTTTTAATGATTTCCACCCCAACTCGTTCATCATTTCTGTGACACTCTCTCGCCTACATCGCGACAATACAAAGCTGTGTGTCCTTCTCTGAACTTTGTCTGAATCGTACATTGTAAATTTCACGGCCGATGTTGTCTTCAGGTAAAAAACTTCCGGGCTGAGAGGAGGACATTATAGCAAATGCTGAGGCAGAAATCCGTCTGTTACCTTCGCAATCCGCGGATGACATTAGGACAGAAACGGCCAGAATATTACGCAAAGCAAAACCACCTAACAGCAATTTGTCTCAAGTGGAAAGGAAGGCTTTAAGGGAGATCAATGCGGATAACAGTATCATTGTACTTTCCACTGGCAAAGGAGTTTTGCTGAAGAGTGAAGATTATCACAAGAAGATCACTGATCTCTTGGACCCCACAACTTATAAAAAAATTTGAGACATATCCCACTCCAAATTTTTGAGAACAACGATCAGCTGATAAAACAGGCTTCTCTGTCTTCGGACGATAAAAAACAACTGTTCAAAACAGAATCTTATCCACCCAGAGTATATGGCCTACCATGGTTCCGTTAAGACCGACCGTGAGCGCCATCGGATCTCCCAGCCATGAGGTGGCCAAATATCTTACCTCTGTGGTACAGCCTTACATTGGAGAAACGGACAGCTACATTAAAAACTCTCTGCATTTTATTGAGAAACTAAAGGAGATTAATGTCAGCCCGAGTGATATTATGGTGAGTTTTCATGTAGTGTCCTTGTTTACTGTGGTTTCTGTAAACGAAGCTATTTCATACATAGCACATATGCTTCCATCTGACATTGTGGCCTTGTTCAGACACTGCCTTAGCACAACTTATTTCCAGTACAACAAGGAGTTGTTGTTGCCAATTTATTTATGGTGTTTTTCGAACAGCAGGCGCTACAGACGACCAGAAAGAAACCAACTAAGTGGTACCGATATGTTGATGACACCTTTGTAATGCGGAATCATGGTGAAGAGAAGCTGGGTGTCTTCTTAATGCATCTCAATAGCATTAATCAAAAGATACAGCTCACGATGGAGAAAGAAAGAAATGGCCAACTTACCTTCCTGGATGTATCGGTAACTAAATGGGAGGACGGGACTCTGGGCCATAAGTTATACAGAAAGGACACACACACCGATACCTACCTCCACAAAGAGTCAAACCATCATCCGTGGCAAGAAAGAGGTATCATTAAAACCTTGGTGGATAAAGCCAACAAAATCTGTGGGCCAGTTTACTTGGAGGATGAACTAAATCACTTACGGTCGGTCTTCAAGGAAAATGGATATGGTGGCCAAGAAACAGAATTACTGATCGAATCGGGAAAGTATTGGCCAAGCATGACTTCGAAACGATCTACAGACCCACCAAGAAGATCGAAGAATTCTTAGCAAAAGACGCACGTCAGCCTCTAGCGACACCTGGGGTATATAAAATTCCTTACAGCTGTGGTCAAGCATATATCGGAACAATAAGAAGCGAGAACACCCGCTTAACTGAACATAAAAGGAACTGTCGTCTGGGACAAACGGAAAAATCGGCAGTAGCAGAACATGCTATTTAACGTGGGAAACACCAAATAAAATTTAATGAGACGAGCGTTTTAGCTATAACATCGCATTACCGTGCACGCAAGTATAGGGAATCAATAGAGATTCACAAACAATAGATTACTTTTCATCGAGAATGACGACGTCATGCAGAGATAGCCACACAGTCAGCCTCACGTGACGTATGGTGGTGCCCCCTGTAAATGCGAGAGCCCCACAGTGGCAGCAGCCGGAAGACCCTGGAAGATGTCTCCCGCAGTTGGAGACGAAACTTCGGGACGGACGAACATTCACACCTGGACCATGGCCTCTCGGCCCGGAAGTTTTACCTGAAGAGTTTCTCTAAATCGTCCGCCCGTCCCACTTGTTAGGGGTCTCACAAAGTGTAGCAATACACCAAGACTGGACCAAATCAAAAAATGTTCAAATGTTTGTATAGCTTATGGGACTTAACTACGGGGTCATCAGTTCCTAAACTTACAAACTACTTATGAACTAGCTAACACTAAGGACGGCACAAATATCCATGCCCGAGGGGGGATTCGAACCCCCGACCGCAGTGGCCGTGCAGACCGTGACTGGAGCGCCTCAGTCCCCTCGGCCACTGCGCCGGCAAGATTGGACCCACAAGTGTACTGCAGACAGTTTATTTAGTAGAATTGGTGCGTCTTCTAAGTGTTCTTTCAATGAAACGTAGCCTATGGTTCGCCTCCCCTACATTTTCTGCATGTTCGTTCCAATTTAATTTCGCAATTGTTATTTATAGGTATTTAATTGAATTTATTGCCTATAGATTTCATTTGTTTACTGTATAAATGAAATTCAACCAATTTCTTTTAATTCTCACATGGATAACTTCACACTTTCCATTTCAGGTAAAACTTCCGGGCCGAGAGGCCGTGGTCCAGGTGTGAATGTTCGTCCGTCCCGAAGTTTTGTCTCCAACTGCGGGAGACATCTTCCAGGGTCTTCCGGCTGCTGCCACTGTGGGGCTCTCGCATTTACAGGGGGCACCACCATACGTCACGAGAGGCTGACTGTGTGGCTATCTCTGCATGACGTCGTCATTCTCGATCAAAAGTAATCTATTGTTTGTGAATCTCTATTGATTCCCTATACTTGCGTGCGCGGTAATGCGATGTTCTAGCTAAAACGCTCGTCTCATTAAATTTTATTTGGTGGTTCCCAAGTTGAAAAACATGTTCTGCTACTGCCGATTTTTCCGTGTGGCCCAGACGACAGTTCATCTACATCTACATCTACAAGGGATACTCTGAAAATCACATTTAAGTGCCTGGCAGAGGGTTCATCGAACCACAATTATACAATTTATCTCCCATTCCATTCTCGAATAGCGCGCGAGAAGAAAGAACACCTGAATATCTCTGTTCGAGCTCTGATTTCTCGTATTTTATTCTGATGATCATTTCGCATTCGGAGGACAATGGTGGCGATTGGAGTTTCGCAAGTACCCCTCGTCGCAGCGATAACCGCCATTGTTGTAACGTTCCTTTTATGTATAGTTAAGCGGGTGTTGAGGCTTCTTGTAGTTGTTCCGATATATGCTTGACCACTGCTCTTCAATATTTGTCGATGAGGTATGTAACCGGTTTTGAGATTATTTTATTTGCTTTTGTGCTTTAACTTGCAATAATTGCATGACGACACATTTTTTTGTGCATGTTTGCTACAAACCAGATGATGTTACCAGTGGCGCAGGCAGAATTTGGTTCTGGGGTCGTCATTTTTTAAAAATAATGTCGACTGCAGAGGTGTCCCCACCCCTTGGCCAATGACTTCCCCCCCCCCCTACAAACTGCGAATAACCTCCTCTCTTCCCGACACCCGTGATATTAGGTCCTGGATTCCTAGTATATTAAGTAATAAAAATGGTGTCGCTATTCATTTAATGTTAAAATTAAATACATTTTATTTGACGCTATGTAAATTGTTTTATAACCCTTCCCCCCAGGGTGGCCAAACGTACTAATTTTTAACCCCCAACCCCATCCCCAGAAAATCCAACGACGGAGTTTGCGTCATGACCCCCAACCCCTCCTCAACGTGGGTACCTCTGGCCTACTGAATTTATTAATGGTAAAGGGTTCTTATCATTCGCTATCAGAAATATAAGAAGCTCGCCGATGTTATAAGTGTTTAATTAACATTAGACTCTAGTGTTATTTTATTTCATGTTTTACACATATTGTTCTTCGTACTTTTTGGCGGACTTCATAAGATTCCACCGGGCGGCGCCGCTGACCTGCTAAGCATCGGGTCGCCGCATATGGACAATCGGCTCGTAACTTCAGCACAGCAGTAACAACAGCGGCAGCTTCAAAGCTGGTCGCGGCGGCATTAAATCCGCTCACAGTAACAGCAGCACACGTTCTCAGTTACGTTGGCGATCCATTCTCACGTTCGCTTGTGCTTGGCAAATTATAATTAAGTTGTGATTTATTACATGTGCAATTGTTCAAATTTCCAGTGCCGACCTGTTTAAAAGAAATAAAATATGAGGGTAATAAAAGATAATAAAATTTAAAAAAATCTTTTAAGGTTATGGGGGAGGGGGATGATATAATAGAGCAGAGGCCGGCAAGTAATCTTGGATGCGGTCCGGATACTTTTGGAAATTTTTATCGAGGTTCAGAAGCAAAACCACATATTCCTTATCAATTGTTTATTTTAATTTTCAGTCTCAAACTAATATGAAACACAAAAGTTGTGAAATAAAAATGTTTAATAATCCAGTAAATCTTACATTATTTGCTATTTTTTTTTATTTTCCCTCGGAAAAAGTGTTAAATAAAATGTGTAGTCAAACTTCTACTGAAAAATCCAGTAACAGTCATACATTAAACATTTTTGCTTAATTTTCATTAAAAATTATGAAATACAATGAACTATTTGTATTTGTTAAAAAATCAATGCAATAAAATACATTTGAGGTCTTTAGCCAGTTTCTTAAAGTTGGTTGACATACGGAGCAGCTTATGCGAATAGTGTCTCCAAGGTCGGCTTCCGTTAATCGTGAGCGAAAGTTATTCTTGAACAAATTATTTTTTTTATAAAATTTGACATATGTGGAGCCAGACATAGTGGCCAGGTAGATAACTAATGTTTTGCAATTTTCATATTATTTTATCCATTATTTTTGGTTAGAGAACAGCGCAGTTCTATCCGTAATAATACTGTAGTAAACAAACGCTGCAACCAGCCTCAAGATCTGGAGGCTAGTTGCAGTGTTTATTTACTACAGTATAATTTTCATATTTTCCGGGACAAGTTCACAATTCTTCAGCGGATTCATTTTTAAATGTTTGCAAGGAAATGTCGTCCTGCAACAAGTCTATTACCTCCATTTGGAGTAAAGTCTTAGAAAGGTGGGACAACTTCGCAGCCACATCCATATATTCTGCTGGTGGAGGAACCTCAAAAGGTGATTTTAAGAGCATAAAAATGGTGTTTAAGTGGACATGCCCCGAACAGTTAGAGGTTTTAGAGACTGTCATAGTACGAAGTCTATTTATCGAATTTCCGTGTTCAAAAAATGTTCAAATGTCTGTATAGCTTATGGGACTTAACTACGGGGTCATCAGTCCCTAAACTTACAAACTACTTATCAACTACCCTACACTAAGGACGGCACAAATATCCAAGCCCGAGGCGGCATTCGAACCCCCGCCATTAGTGGCCGTGCAGACCGTGACTGGCGCCCCGCAATCCACTCGGCCACCACGGCCGGCGAATTTCTTTGTTCATTAGATATTATCGTGCTGCATTCGCGTATACAGGGCTTTTATGCGGATCACCGGCCAGCTTGCTTCCTTTTGCCGCTGCTTGTCAGCGTACTCTACAGCGTCGCACACCATGACAACCATATATTTAATCTACCTATAATAATCATTAACGATGCTAATTGTTCGGCAGAGAGCTGTCAAATTCTACAAAAATTATAAGGGTGGCTCTCATAGGAATTGTTATCCACAGGAAATTTTTTTTTCTTTTTATAATCTGAATATGTAACTCTCAAAATAGTTATGTCGGACCAGTATTTGACCTTCCGCGGTCCGGACCTGGAACGCGGTCCGCCAGTTGCCGACCACTGCAGTAGAGTGTCGAAAGTGGTCGTCGTGAATAAACATGATAAAAATTTTGCGATCCTTCCATTTATAAGATGCGATCGCTCCCTAAGACGAGTGAATTAGGTGTGCTTCCAGTCAGACGGCTGGTGATTGTGGACTTCCTGGAGCTGGAGCTGGCTGGAATTAGAGCCTGCAGAGGCATCCAGGCGGAGAGTGGGCGGCATTCCTCCAGGAATCCCCCCATTGACGGACCGGCGTCGGCGTCGGCGGCTGCCATTAGCGGCGAGTGGCGGCCGCGCGGGGATGGGGACGGAGCGCCCAAAAGGAACGCCGGCCCGGCGCGGCGCCCCTGCCGCACATTCCTGACGACACCCGGCCCCGGGGCTGCATTCCTCTGCTCTGCTGCCGAATGAGGCTCACGGTGGCATTCACGCCTCGATCTGCCGGGCGCGACCATTGCCAGCCACGAGTCATCTCGTAACACACCTGCCGGCCGGTTTAGCTCGGCAGCCTGCTGGTAACACGCTATAACTCGTCACAGATTAGCTACGACTACCGCAATATTCCAAACTGCTACTACTGGCCCTAGCCAACAAATTTGTGCCCTTCCGAGATGACCTGATTTTGTTCCTATATGTACCCGGTGAATGAAAGCGTCAGAGGTAGATTTCCCTTCACAAAGTTATATATAGCACAAGAGAAACGATAGTAGTGAAACCCCCAAGACTTCAGAGAAAGTACGCCGCGGCGGAGAGGCCGAGCGCATTGAGGCGCTATGCTGCGGTGCGCGAGGCCGATCCCCGTCGGAGGTTCGAATCCCCCGTCGGGCATGGATGTTTGTGCTGTCCTTAGTATAACGTAGTTCATAAATAGTTTGTAACTTTAGCGACTGATGACTTAAGCTTCACAAACATTTGAACATTTTTCACAGAAAGTTCCAAATTAACCCTTTCAGACCCTCTGTCTACAATTGTGAACATAACTTTTACAGTGTCTAAGATAGATGAGAAACATTTTTAATCAATTGAAACAACATGTATATGACTATGAGTGTTCAACCTTTTCATCGTGTACACTTACTATCAACTGAGGAAGATCACAATAAAAATACCAAATTGTCAGTGTTGAACTGCTCAGCTCCCAAACAACACGCACGTCGTGGGTTACTTGTATTCCACTCTACAACTGAAAAGTTGTAGTAATTATTTTGCATGGCAACTATTGAATGATCAGTTTATTTAGTATAAACGTTAGAACTATAAAATTAATTATTTTAGTCCATAAAAAGGAGACTTGCTTTTCAGCATATGCAATTTTGTAGTATGTAAATGGATGCATACAATAGCGTAAATATTCCTTCTAACATCATTAAAAACGTAACTTAAGAGGAATACAGCAAAAAAATAATAATAATTTACTTCCTCCAGAAAAAAATCAGTTCTGAAAGGGTTAAGAGCAAAACATCACCATTTATTATAGTTACGGTCACCGGTCCCAATGGACAAAAAATTTACTGTTTCTCACTTGAATTGAAATAAGAGAAATGTATTTTTCTCAATCTATAAAAATATATGTAAGGATAAACTCTAAATACAACACTACTTCAAACTCAGTCACTTTTCTGGTTGTCAGATAGCAATCACAGTACTCTATACTCAAACTTAGTAATTAGGTAAATATTAAATAATATCTGAAAACATATTTTTGGAAACATTTTCGTTTCTCTATTTTTGAGTCAACAGCATTCTACTTAAATTTATTAATAAAGATGTGAGCAGTGACGCACTGGAAGGCTCCCAGCTACCTGCCAGCCCCACATCATCGATGGAGACAAAATTACTGAACATGGTTTAAATAACACTGAAACTAGTTGAATGAAGTAAATTAGTGCATTCTAGACTGTTCTTTATCAATAAATATCTGAAAAACCCGGCCTTGCCCGGGTATTTATTTATTTATCCCTGTCCATCTCCTTTTTTCCTAAAATCATGTTATATTTATCGGAGAATATATAAGAAATAACGCTGTCTTGTATAATGTACAAAATTATACGTGCAGTATCCAAACAAAGAAACATAGCATTCAAAATACAAATGACATATAAAATGCGTACGATCTCATATTTATTGAGCTATATGTAGTACAATTGTATAATTTTTCAAGTATATATTCATTTGTGTTAGTTCTGTATGTCTGTAAAATCTGTTGGGAATACAATTAGTAGTAAAGAAGTAATAGATTAAGCGTGGTGCGTGATAGGGCCATTTTCCATAAACGTTACTGTTTATGTGCTCATATCTCATAAACTACATGTCGTACTTTGATACAATTTAGAAGGTACACTCAACTATATGTGTGTATACTCACAGTCAAATTTCCTGCGGCTACAATGTCTAATGTACAAATTATAAATTGTAACGTCATACCGAATGCCGTAGTTTTACTCTATAAACAGCGGGAAAGTAGTAAGAGAGAAACCTTTTTCCTTTCATTATTTCGATGTGGTTGTCAGCGAGAAAAAGTTTAATAAAGGTTTGAAACTATGTTTTAATTTTGTTGCAAGTCCCTAAGTACTGTCATTCTCATATACGTAGTGTATTTATAAATTTTCGTCGCATTATAAGGCAATTTCTTGCAACGCCTATTCTTTATGACGTTATGTTTCCTCAGCCACGTGTCGTGTATGGTTCGTACTCCTACAGCAATTCAAAAATGTTCAAATGTTTGTACAACTTATGGCACTTAACAACGGGATCATCAGTCCCTAAGCTTACAAACTACTTATGATCTAGCTAAGACTAAAGACGGCACAAATATCCATGCCCGAGGGGGTATTCGAACCCCCAACCGTAGTAGCCGTGCTGACCGTGACTGGAGCGCCTCAGTCATCTCGGCCACCGCGGCCGGCTACAGCAATTCTTATATTACGAAAGGAATATGTGTACCAAATTTGGTTGAAATCGGTCCAGTGGGTTTGGACAAAATTAGTAGCATTGTCGCTTAATGCAGCAGTTTTTCGCGAATCTTATTGTTATGACGTCATATTTCATAAACTACACTTACACTTACGGCGAACGTCCTCATGAATTGAAGCTTACATGTGCAAAATTTCATAAAGGTTGGAACAAAACTGTAGATTTGTATGCATTACGTACACACAAACACACATGCCTGCGAACACACTACTTAATATATTAGAAGAAAAGAAGGTCATTAATATGTTTCCTGTCAAAAAAAAAGCTGAGCCAAAAACACATCGACCACCAAAAAACAAAAATGATCAGCGACCGCAAAGAACAGAACAACCCACAGAAGAAGGAAACAAGCGGTCTAACGCGCTTACCTAGTGATTCGAGGTCCTGGGTTCGAATCCCGGCCATAGCATAAATTTTAATTCAATGTCTCTCCTTATATCCAATAGCTGGCATTTTATCTGTTTCACTAATTATTGTAATAAGCCTTCTTTGTGCTGACTTATTTGCATAGAAACATTTCAGTAGTGCACTTTACAAAGTGTGGTGCCTGAATCTGTTCAGGCTTTTAAGTAATATACGCAGCAATAAACTTTGATACAGCATATAAAACTTTGTAATCGTACCAAGTAATTTTTTCTACGATAAAGATTAAGCAAACGCTATAATAATGCAACACTGAATGAAAGTTTCATATCTTGTGGAGATGAAAACTGAACATATCCTGCATTTGTCATCAGTCTTCACAATATAATTACGCCATAAAAACTGTATGACTTTCAGCATTAAAGATAAAATGTTATTAAGATTTTCAAAGTATTTCACAAGGATACTCGTATTACTTCTTCACTTTCATTGGAAAGGACCCTGAAACATTCCAATGACGTAGCACAATATCGGGTTAACAATACTGTCTAATAGTTTTGAATCCTTTTATAAGATCTTTATTGCCATAGATCGGTTATTGCCTTTATATGACTAATTTCGACTCGTTAAAGAGTCATTATCAAATCTTACTTGTCCAGTCAGGTTAAGAAATATACTTCAGATAAACGATCATCATAGTGGCAAGTTATAAATGATATGCACATCATCACTTGGATATGCCCTTTGGGTCATGTTGTTCAAGACCCTGTGTTATACTGTGCCACATGTCTAGGTAGTGTGTTATCACAGTGGAAACTGTAAATGGATAACACACTTTCGTTATATGGACACTCGTTTAGAGGAATTGGTTGCTTTCCTGTTACATCTTAACGATATTGGGGAAACTGAATTTTTTTTAGAAGCGTTTGTGATCAAACAAAAGAATGGACATCGGGCTTTAGAGTGTACAGAAAAAGCAAACATTGTGATCGCTACAACGTAAAGATTACAATCATCACCCAAGATCAAGAAAGAGGTGTGTTTAGAATATTAGTAGACAGAGCGAACAATATATGTGAATCGATTTCCTTAGAAAATAAGATCCAACACTTACGACTGGCGTTCCTCAAGAAGGACTATTCTAACAAGGAGATAGACTGAACACTTCGTCCTGGTCAGAGAACCAGGATCAACGATGAAAGGCATCAGTCGAAGGGGAAAGTATATCTACCACTCCTCCGCAAGGTCCCAAATCGCATTGGGAAAGCGTTAAACAAGTTTTTTGTGGAAGTACTTTTCAGATCAGACAGGAAAATAGACTACTGGCCATTAAAATTGCTATACGAAGAAAAAATGCAGATGATAAACGGGTATTCATTGGAAAAATGTGTTATACCAGAACTGACATGTCATTTAGTTTCACGCAGTTTGGGTGCATAGATCCTGAGAAATTAGTACCACTAAGGTCGGGGGTTCGAATCCCCCCTCGGGCATGGATATTTGTGCCGTCCTAGTTCGTAAGTAGTTCATAAGTAGTTTGTAAGTTTAGGGACTGATGACCCCGTAGTTAAGTCCCATAGACTATACAAACATTTGTTTTGTTGTTAAATCAGTACCCAGAACAACCACCTCTGCCCGTAATAACGGCCTTGATACGCCTGGGCATTGAGTCAGAGCTTGGATGGCGTGTACAGGTACAGATGCCCATGTAGCTTCAACACGATACCACAGATCATCATGAGCAGTGACTGGCGTATTGTGACGAGCCAGTTGCTCGGCTACCATTGACCAGACGTTTTCATTTGGTGAGAGATCTGAAGAATGTGCTGACCATGGCAGCAGTCGAACATTTTCCGTATCCAGAAAGGCCCGTACAGGACCTGCAAAATACCGTCGTGCATTATCCTGCTGAAAAGTAGGGTTTCGCAGGTATCGAATGCAGGGTAGAGCCACGGGTCATAACACATCTGAAATGTAACGGCCACTGTTCAAAGTGCCGTCGATGAGAACAAGAGGTGACCGACACGTGTAACCAAAGGCACCCCATACCATCACGCCGGGTGATACGCCAGTATGGCGATGACGAATACACGCTCCCAAGGTGCGTTCACCGCGATGTTGCGAAACGCTGATGCGACTATCTTGATGCTGTAAACAGAACCTGGATTCATCCGAAAACAATACTTTTGCCATTCGTGCACCCACGTTCGTCGTTGCGTACACCATCGCAAGCGCTCCTGTCTGTGATGCAGCGTCAAGGGTGATCGCAGCCATGATCTCTGAGCTGATAGAACACTCTGCTGCACACGTCGTAGAATTGTTCGTACAGATGGTTGAATTGCAAATCACGTCTGCAGTTTTTTTTTTTTATTTTTTGGAATGAATGAAGCTTCTGCGTGAATTACTGTCTAAATTCCACATTGATTTAAGACACCCATATTTTACCTGTACGCGTGATTAATATGAAATGCCTCTTCCTACATCCGATATCGATAATTTCAACATGACAGGTTTATTAATTTTCGCAACCGTTTTAACTGGTTGTCAATCAAAGAGAAAGCAATGTGAGGGTGGGCAACCTCGCTTTGTTAAGCTAACAGGCTTGATTTTTTGTGATGTACCTTGATTTTTTTCTTTTTCTTTTAGAATACATTTTTGGAGAAACAGCGATCGTTCATGAAATTATATTTGCCTAAGAACAATAAAAGTTCTCTTGCAATCGAGACTGAGTTTTAAAAAATATGGTTTTCTTTTTGTTTCATTGCGTTGATATTGTACTTTTCATAGAAGAGAATACCTTCTGCAGATACCAATTCCCATATAATTGCTGCACTGTCAAGGGAGAGGTCTCACACATTATCAACCGATTCGGCTCATATTTGGGAGGTCTCTTGGGTACGGTCTGAAATGAAGTATCTAGCTAGCGATTAGAAAAACTGTGTGCTATTGAGGAAGACATTTTCCATTTCTTTTATTTCAATTTCTGCCGCATCTGAATTCGTAGGAAGCAATAATAACAAGATACTCAAATTGTCAGACACGTGGATTGGCTAACAATGAAAATTTATTCCTGATGTCTTAAAATGACTCTACACGCATTCTGTTACGTGTGTTCACTTTCCTTACAACAAGTACCTCGTTGGTATTCGTATGAAAATTCGAAGCAAAGACACAAGCGACGATAAGAAAATATAATGGCCACAACTTCGCATAACTGTGTCGTTAATTACGAACTTTTGGCGGAAAAGAGCCTTGGTTTACACTTAAAAATACTTCTTTCTCGGCGATTAATGTCGAAGAGCATCGCTGTTCCACTTTTAATGTGTACATGCGTGGCGGTGCAATTCCTGCCAACTTTTCAGACGCACATTGCATTTTTGTGATCTTGCAAGTCAAGTTCTGCACCGAGCCTCACTACGCACGAAAACTACGCGCTTTGCTGTCTGTGTCCATCGCTACGCATTCACAGCATTGTTACTAGGGACTATTGCCTTAAAACGAGGCTTAAAATGATAATTCTCGGCTAATCAATGTCATTTGAGAAATTTATTTCTATACGTTGATAATATTAATCATGGATTATTGTTCGATTGGATTCGTGATTTCCATTTAAAAAGGACACAGTTTGTAGTGACTGAGTGAAATTCGACCAGTAAAACAGCTGTCGCTTATCTTGATAAACGATAAAAGAGACAAATCTGAGCAGGTCTTTTAGACTGTTCGGAGATGATGCTGACGTTTATCATCTTGTGAAGTTACTAGAAAATCAAAGATTTATATATACGCATGGTGCGAAAACTGGCAATTGACCCTATACAACGACAACTGAAAGAACATCCATATGAGCAGAGCACTAAAAGAAATCCATTAAAAGTCACCTACACGATAAATAAGACAAATCTGCAGGTCGCAAATTCAACTAAATACCTAGTAATTCTAATTAGTGTCAATTTATATTGGAAAGAACACACAGAAAATATCTGGGGAAGGCGAACCAAATGCAGTGTTTCATTGGCATAACACTTAGAAGACTCAACAGTTCCACTAATAAACTGCCTGACTACACTTGTGCGTTCTATTTTGGAGTATTGCAATCCGTTGTGGGATCCCCACCAACTGGGACATGGAAGAGTTACAGAGAGTTCTGACTAGGGCAGTTCGTTCTGTATTATCACGATCCAGGACAGAGAGTGTTACGGAAATGGTGTGCAATTTGGGGTGGAAATTATTAACAGAAAAGCGTTATTCATTGCGGCGAGATCTGTTTGAGAAATTTCTTTCACCAACTTTTTCCTCCGAATGCGAACATCTTTTCTTAACACATAGCTATATAGTAAGACAAGACACAATAATAATATTAATAATAAAACGGAAAGATTTAGACATTCGTTTCTACCGCGTGCTATTAGAGACTGAAGCGATACTGAAACGATACGCCTGGGAATTGAGTCAGACAGAGCTTGGATGGCGTGTACAGGTACAGATGCCCATGCAGCTTCAACACGATACCACGAAAGTAGTGGGTAGCGTACTGTGACGAGCCGGTTGCTCGGTCACCATTGACCAGACGTTTTCAATTGGTGAGAGATCTGGAGAATCTGCTGGCCAGCGCAGTAGTAGAACATTTTCCATATCCAGAAAGGCCCGTACAGGAACTGCCACATTCAGTCGTACATTATCCCGCTAAAATGTAGGGCTACGCAGGGATAGAATGAAGGGTGGAGTCACGGGTCGTAACACATCTGAAAAGTAACGGCCATTGCTCAAAGTGCTGTCAATGCGAACAAGGGGTGACTGAGACGTGTAACCAATGGAAACCCATACCATCACGACAAGTGATACGCCAGTATAGCGATGATGAATACACGTTTCAATGTGCGTTCACCGCGATGTCGCCAAACACAGATGCGTCCATCATGATGCTGTAAACAGAACCTGGATTCATCCGAAAAAAACTGACGTTTTGCCATTCGTGCACCCAGGTGAAATAGTGAAAGAACTGGAATCGAGGTGCATCAAAGCAAATGCAGTGAGTGCTCAGCTAAGATCTACTATTTTCTGCAAGAAGGAACTAAGTACCAAGTTAGCAGTGCACCGCTCTATCTTTCGACCAACTTTGTTGTATGGGAGTGAAAGTTGGGTGGATACAGGTTACCTTATTCACAAGGTAGAGGTTACAGATATGAAAGTAGCAAGAATGATTGCAGGTACTAATAGAAGGGAACAATTGCAGGAGGGTGTCCATAATGAGGAAATCAAAGAAAAACTGGGAATGAACACCATAGATGAAGCAGTTAGAGTGAACAGACTGAGATGATGGGGTCATGTTACACGCAAGGGAGAAGCAAGGTTACCTAAGAGACTCAAGAGCTCGGCAGCGGAGGGTAAGAGGAGTCGAGGTAGACCAAGAAGAAAGTAGATTCGGTGCAGAATGATTTTGAAGTAAAAGGCATAACATCAGACGAGGCATCAATGTTAGCATTGAATAGGGGATCAAGGAGGAATTTTATTAGAGGTGCTATGCTCCAGACTGAACGCTGAAAGGCATAATCAGTCTCTAATGATGATGACGATTCATCATTTGTGTGCCAAATTAATTTTTCAAGATCTTCTACACAAACGTTTATATTTATACTAGTTAAAGCGCGGCAGTCAACAGAATTGACTGCTGTTCTAGATATTATGAATTTGTCTTGGATCTGATGCAAGCCGTGTTTCTGTGTGCTCAGCTGTTTTATTTTGCTGATAGAGACGATTTGTTTTGTTTTGTATTTCTCTGTTCAGTGGACTCTTTTTGGCGAGAAGGCCCTTTCTGTGCAGCTTTAGCTTTTTTTCTCTTCTCTTCAGTGCTGTATTTTTTTAGGAGGCATATTTATCGCCGATAATTAATTATAAACGTTTTTCTGTGAAGTAACTGCAAGTTGATCGATATTAATTGTTATTAGATAGATATTGGTGTTTAGTGGGAAACATCGATGTTCTTACATCAGTGTTAAGTTCTCTAAAACTTCAACACCTCGGTGGTATGAATCTCAAACACAAAGAAAGAAAATATGTTATGTGGACATGTGCCTGGAAACGTTTAATTTCCGTGTTAGAGCTCATTTTAGTATTTCTCTTTAAATGTAAATTGAAATAATTCGTGGAGACAATTGTCAAAATACCCAATTGTTTCGTTACTATGTACTGTACTTTCTCGATTCGCCGCCAGTTGGCTCAATTGAAGGAAGGTAATGTTGACTTCCGTGCTTCCGTGCTTGTGCTGACATGCGACTCATTGCTCTACAGTACTAGCACCAAGCACATCAGTATGTAGCATCAACTGGTTAGTGTTCATCACGAACGTGGTTTTGCAGTCAGTGCAATGTTTACAAATGAGGAGTTGGCAGATGCCCATTTGATGTATGGATTAGCACGGGGCACTAGCCGTAGCGCGGTACGTTTGTATCGAGACAGATTTCCAGAACGAAGGTGTCCCGACAGGAAAACGTTCGAAGCAATTGATCGGCGTCCTAGGGAGCACGGAACATTCCAGCCTATGACTCGCGACTGGGGAAGACCTAGAACGACGACGACACCTGAAATGGACGAGGCAATTCTTCGTGCAGTTGACGATAACTCTAATGTCAGCGTCAGAGAAGTTGCTGCTGTACAAGGTAACGTTGACCACGCCACAATATGGAGAGTGCTACGGGAGAACCAGTTGTTTCCGTACCATGTACAGCGTGTGCAAGCATTATCGGCAGCTGACTGGCCTCCATGGGTACACTTCTGCGAATGGTTCTTCCAACAATGTGTCATTCCTCATTTCAGTGTAAAATGAGCTCTAAGATGGAAATTAAGCCTTTCCGGACACATGTCCACGTAACATATTTTCTTTCTTTGTGTGTGAGGAATGTTTCCTGAAAGTTTGGTCGTACCTTTTTGTAACACCCTATATATAAAAGCGAAAGGACACTCATTCATATACTCACTCACTCACTACTTCACCTTTGAAGCTGAAATTTATCGGGAATGTAGTTTATAGGCAGTAGATGTCAGCTAAGATACGATTTTGCGATAGAACCGATAGTTCAGGAGATAGGACATCATTAACAATGAAAATTTCCCCGTTTTGCGGCAGGCTGTGGCAGCCCACATAATAATCAGCCAAGGCGGGCTGCTGAGCTCTCTTTTCGTAGGCGCTCACACGTAATAACATAAACATAAACAACGGCAGCAGAAACGTCGCTCTACGGCGGCACTACATTACGGTCAGCCAAAAGACAGAGCCCAGCCAATCACATCAGAGTACCGGCTGTAGCCCTCCGCCGATGCCACCTCCATTTCGCAGAGCAGCCGTATAACATAAAGTATGTAAACAAATGTGTCACAGTAGCAACAAGAAAGTTGGGGAAGCGTCGCTAAAAGGGCCATTTACACATAGTGTCTTAACAGAACAAAATGGGACCAAGTTAAAGTCAGCGATTACTAGATTTTTCCCAATAACATGTGACATTTCCACCTTAATGTTGAGGTCACAATATCTGTTCTGCGCATCTGAATGCTCACCCCAGAGATATTTCTGCTGCCTGCCACTAGAGATAATACATACACGCGAGCGACAAACTTCATCAGAAACGTCTCTGCTTTCATAATTGTTCGTTACAATATTGTGATTAAAATTTGCCATTAATTACTTTTGGTGCGGACTACATTAAGATAGAAAAACACATCTTCTTTTGCAGAGACAATTGCACTTAGTTATATAGTTCTGCTACACAAGATCGATTTCAATTTCATGCTTTACGAAGTAATCATTGCAAGACGCCAGGACATGTATTAGATGAAACAGTGACCGATGCTGTTAACACAGTCAAGACAATTCACTGGAAGTACTATATTTAATGAAAAGTCCTATACAGGCTGACGCCATGCCTTCAGCGATTACTTATTGCACATTGACACCACAATGACGTCTTATTTAAACAGACATGAACTGCTCTGTTGATTGAATTACCAGACTTCTAGCATACATCGAGTTTTCGATAATAGGGAGCACTGCATACAGAATAACTACATTGTTTCCAGTGATACACTGTAACATACTAATACTTCTGCATACACTTACTGTGAGAGAGAAACAGTTTAGTACTACACCATAGAACCGATACATGGCGCTGCTATTGTTAGTAGTATTTCTCATCTCAACGATAGAAGAGTTTTCAGAATTCTTAAATAGCGTATTAATTTTTGTAGTACTTCAGAGTCGGAGGACGCAGCTTACAGCCATCTCATCGAATGCTAGAGTGGGCATTTACCAGGCATATATTAGCTCTTTTTGCTCCTCACATCGGTAGCACAAATACTGTACATTACTTCTCTCATTAAACCGAAAGCCTCTATGTCTAGTTTCAATCGTATAATCAAATGTAGGTGCGGAACATCAGCCAACCGTCAGTTTCATAACAGAGATTTTTGTAGTAAATTATTTCTGATTATTTCTTACTTTGTATTGTTCTTTGAATTCATTGGGTTTTGGAGTTTCGTCTGGGTGGAGTGGTCGAGCGCTCTAAGGCTCCTTGCTGCGGAGCACGTGGTTGTCGCCGATGGAGGCATGAGTCCTCGCTCGGGCATGGGTGTGTCTCTTGTCATTAATGTAAGTTAGTTTAAGTAATTTGTAAGTCTAATGACTGATGACCATATCAGTTTGGTCCCACAGGTTTACAAACATTTGGAGTGTCGAAGTGACGCCGTTGGTGATCCTAGGCCTTATCCTTCAGTACGTTCTCTTTTCATATTTTTCATTCATTACTTGCTTTTATAATTTTTCAAAGATAATACATTAACTAATTACTCTGTAAGAGAACTCTGTTACTGAAATACTGCTACATACCCCACTGTTATACCCAGTGAGTTCCCTTAGCGGATTAACTATTTTATTATTCTTACAGGGGCTGAAATTGGGTTCGTTTTAAGTAGCAGTAAGAACCTCTTATTGTCTTTAATTGAAACGTACTCTTCCTTCTGGTGTCTAGCATCACGGGTCACAGTAGATTTTCTCACCTGAATAGCCAAGCATTTTTGAGTACAATTTAATACAGATCCATCTCGTCGTTGTAAGACCCTTTGAATACCAGGGTGGTGAACCCGGAATACCGACTGAGGTCGTGGAGTTTTGCAAACAAATGTGTAGGGCCAAAGTATTGTGGTAATCAGTCCCTGTGCTTACTAACCACTTAAACTAATTTAAGGGAAAAAAACACACACACACACACACACACACGCGCGCCCGCCCAAGGGAGGACTCGAACCTCCGACGGGAGAGGTCACGTGATCCTTAACGAGGTGCTCCAGATCACGCGACCGTTCCCGCTCGGCCGTGAATTTCCGCTGCCCACTATCGACACTTCTGGTCAAGTTTTTTGAGGCACTATTCGGGTAGCCAAGACATGGAACGTCGACAACAGTGAGTGGTGAGACTGTTACAAATCTTGGAGAAGGTGACGACTTCCAGTAGAAGAAATGTTCAAATGTTTGTAAAGCTTATGGGACTTAACTGCGGGGTCATCAGTCCCTAAACTTACAAACTACTTATGAACTAACTAAGACTAATGGCAACACAAACATCCGTGCGCGAGAAAGGATTCGAACCCACGACGGGGAACGGCCTCGCCCATCAGAGAATAACGCCTCAATGCGCTCGGCCACTCCGCCATGGCCCTGCTAGTCCTTGAGACGGTAAAACATAGATCTTGGAATGCTTCTAGGATAAAAAATAAAATACGGGCGTTGATGAGAGACTTGGCCCACCTGACAAATATGAAATGTTACTTTAGGCGTTATTCGTAGTTTTTCTATTCCTCAGAATGTACATTATGTTAAATGCAGGAGATACTGGTGGTGCCTCAGGAAGGCGGTGAACTTCGGTGAGTGTCTTGTTCTCGGTCTATCAGGGGCTGTGGAAGGCCGGCAAAATAGACACCAATTCCAAAATCTGCCGTGTTTTCAGTTTGAAAAACTGGTAAACATACAAGAAGAGCTCAAGTAGAAGACGTTTAAACAAGGACAAAATGTTTTAAAATATTTATTTAGCAAAAATACAGTAAACACTTCCTCGAATAGCAGTGCAATAAATTATTTAAATTTGAAAGAAATAATTCAAATGTTTGTAAGACAGTTCTCACGACTGAGTGGGTCCTAATTTTTTTATTTTATTTTGTTTTATTTATTATTATTTTTTAATGAAACTGAGAATTGTTTTTCACCAATACCAATCTATGAATGTTTGTTTTACAAAAACCCATACATTTGAAATGTCGCATTTCGTATCTGTGCAGGGATACGGAGCAGTCTCACAGGATGTGTGGCCAGAGACGATCTTCTGCGACAACGCCCCCCCTTCCACCCCCACCGCAACTCTTGCAGTCATTCGCATGTATTGTTACACCCCATATTCAGTCCTGATCGCGCTACTTCGGATTACCGTGTGTTCGTGACCCCAGAAGGATGCTGTCACAGGACGATGATTTCAAAGTGATTACCACGTTAAAGAAACGATGTGATGCGCTCTTGGTTGCTGATGTAACTGAAAAACTCTTGATTCCAGCGAAATATAACGATATGAGGGAAGCATCGATAAGGAGAGTCGTTATGTTTAAAAAGGATATCTTATTTTCATTCTTATTTTCATCCGTAAGTGAAATATATGAACCTTTTCTTTCTTTCTTTCTTTCTTTTTGAGTTTCCTCTCACTTTCTGAATCAGCCTATTACTTGTAAACGCGGAGTCTAACAAAAGCGCCGTACCGAAGCTCTGTAAATTACACTCCTGGCCATTAAAATTGCTACACCACGAAGATGACGTGCTACAGACGCATAATTTAACCGACAGGAAGAATATGCTATGATATGAAAATGATTAGCTTTTCAGACCATTCACACAAGGTTGGCACCGATGGCGACGCCTACAACGTGCAGACATGAGGAAAGTTTCCAACCGATTTCTCATACACAAACAGCAGTTGACTGGCGTTGCCTGGCGAAAAGTTGTTGTGATCCTCGTGTAAGGAGGAGAAATGCGTACCATCACGTTGCCATCCTGCGAGAAAATACATGCCAGGTACTTGAAACTGTCTACCTGTTCTAACTTTGTTCCTCATTGGCACTCAATCTGTTTGAATCTCTTTCCCACAGACATTACTTTCGTTTTGGAGATGCTGATCTTCATATGGTAATCCTTGCACCTCTGATCGAGCTCTGAAATATTACTTTGCAACCTTTCAATCGAATCGGCCATTACAACTAAGTCATCAGCATATGCGAGACTGCTTATTTTGTTTTCACCTATTTTAATCCCGCCCTGCCAGTCTAGTGTTTTCAACATATGATCCATGAATAGTATGAACAATAGTGGTGACAGGTTTAAGCCTTGTCTTACTCCTGAAACTACCTTAAACCATGAGCTTAATTTGCCATCTACTCTGCTGCCTGAAACCTAAGAAAATACAAGAAAAATAGACAAAACGAGAAAAAAAGCGTGCGTGCATGATCGTTAACCTCCCTGTAGAAGCGACATCTAGATGGATCACCACCTCGCACACAGTGCTGAGGCCAGTTCTTGCGGCCCACAGAAACCGCTTCTATGCTATTCGCCCGCAACTTGGCACTCGCCCCCCTCCCCCCAGACTTCTTCAGGAGTGATTAACGAGCCTTCACATGATAGACTATGGCGGCCGCCAATCACAAGTAAATTAAGCCGAGACTCAAAGTTGGCACCAGTCGCTCCCGTACAGCGTCCGGAGACTTCCCGCTATCGACTGAGAGGTCATTACTCAGTTAGTACTAAAGGCATTAATGGAACTATTATGTATCGCTGTAGATAAAGAACCCCGCCCGTTACCTTAATGTCAGACAACTTCATAACTGACAGCATGCTAGCAGGAAACCTGAATCACTCGTGGTATAATGATGCAAGGACGCCGTCTTCAAATATAAGAGAAGGCAAAATAAGGTGCCAAAACGTAATAATTACATAAATGTAACAATTCCAGAATGAAAACGCTCCTATCACAGCATTAAAAAAGGAGAATACCTTCTGACCAGAATCAAAGAAGTAAAGAGGCTTATCGTCCTTTGAAAGGTCTCGACCGAATGCTTTTATATTTTAATGCAGTTGAGCGATTAATACTTGTTTCATAGGTCATCAATACGACATTCCGTAATTATGTGGAACATAACTACACTCAGGAAGCGGCTACACGGGTAGCGGGGGCTGTGTGGCGTGGACTGGGCGGTTTTTTAGGTTAGATGGCCTCGGGAATACACAAAATGGGTTTCAGTCTCAAAGGGGGCAGGTCAGACACGGGAAGAAAGTAGACATAAAAACCATTGGTGTAACAGTTGTAAATTGTCGTAGCTGTGTTGGGAAAATTCCAGAGCTCCAAGCGCTGATAGAAAGTACTGAGGCACAAATCGTTATAGGTTCTGAAAGCTGGCTGACGCCTGAGATAAATTCGGCCGAAATTTTTTCAAAGGGCCAAATGGTCTTCAGAAAGGATAGAATAAATAAAACAAGGGGTGGCGTGTTTATTGCTGTTACAAACGGTTTATCCTGCAACGAAATTGAGGCAGATACTTCCTGTGAATTGGTCTGGGTAGAGGTTATACCTGACCACCGAAATAAATTAATAATTGAATCTTTTTATCGGCCCCCTGACTCAGACGATGCGGTTGCAGAAATGTTCAAAGAAAGCTTGAATCATATTTTAAATAGGTATCCGAAGTATACTGTTATAGCCGGCCGCGGTGGCCGAGGGGACTGAGGCGCTTCAGTCACGGTCTGCACGGCCACTACGGCCGGGAGTTCGAATCCCCCCTCGGGCATGGATATTTGTGCCGTCTTAGGAAAAGGTAGTTGATAAGTAGTTTGTAAGTTTAGGGACTGATGACCCCGTAGTTAAGTCCCATAAGCTTAACAAACAATTGAATTGAAACATACTGTTATAATCGGTGGCGACTTTAATTTACCCTCAATATGTTGGCATAATTACGTATTCAAAACCGGGGGCAAATATAAAACATCGTCCGAACTAGTTCTGAATGCTTTTTCTGAGAACTACTTCGAACAGTTAGTTCATGAACCCACTAGAATAGTACGTGGTTGCGAAAATACTCTTGATCTCCTAGCAACAAATAATCCCGAGATAGTAAAGAGCATCAAAACAGATACAGGGATTAGCGAACATCGAGTTGTAGTAGCGAGACTGAATATCGAAATTCCCAAATGCACCAAAAATAAACGAAAAATATATCTATTCAATAAAGCAGATAAAAATTCGCTTCACGCTTTCCTGAGTGTTAGTCTCCAGTCCTTCAAAACTAAAAATGCGAGTGTAGATCAGTTGTGGCTTACATTCAAAGACATAATATCAGTAGCAATCGAGAGATTTATACCAAATAAATTAATAAAAGAGGGGGCTGACCCCCCGTGGTACACAAAACAGGTCAGATCACTGTTGCAGAAACAAAGAAAAACGCATGCAAAATTTAAAAAGACACAGAATCCGCAAGACTGGCAATCTTTTACTGAAACTCGCAACCTAGCGCGGACTTCAATGCGAGAATCTTATAGTTGTTTCCACAACGAAATCCTGTCTCGTAATCTTGCAGAAAATCCAAAGAAATTCTGGTCATATGTGAAGTACACTAGCGGCAAAACACAAACAATACCTTCACTACGCGATAGCAATGGTAATACTACCGACGACAGTACTGCTAAGGCAGAATTACTAAACACAACTTTCCGAAATTCTTTCACCAAAGAAGACGAAGTGAACACTCCAGTATTCAATCCAAGAACAGCTGCCAGCATGCGAAACTTAGAAGTAGATGTTCCTGGAGTAGTAAAACAACTTAAGTCACTAAACAAAAATAAATCTTCCGGGCCAGATTGTATACCAACTAGATTCCTCTCAGAGTATGCTGATGAAATAGCTCCGTACTTAGCTATAAATTACAACCGATCACTCAGCGAAAGATCCGTACCCAAAGACTGGAAAGTTGCCCAAATTACTCCAATATTCAAGAAAGGCAATAGGAGTGATCCCCAAAATTACAGGACTATCTCATTGACGTCGATTTGCAGTAGGATTTTGGAACATATACTTTGTTCGAATATTATGTACCACCTCGAAGAGAACGACCTATTAACCAATAGTCAGCACGGATTCAGAAAGTATCGCTCTTGCGAAACACAGCTTGCCCTTTATTCACATGAAGTGTTAAGTGCCATCGACAAGGGATCTCAAATCGATTCCATATTTCTGGATTTCCGGAAGGCTTTTGATACTGTACCCCACAAGCGGCTTCTAATGAAATTGCGTGCTTATGGAATATCTCCCCAACTGTGCGATTGGATTCACGATTTCCTATCAGATTCGTTGTAATTGACGGTAAGTCATCGAGTAAAACAGAAGTGATATCTGGCGTTCCACAGGGAAGCATTATTGGTCCCCTACTCTTCCTCGTGTTTATAAACGATTTAGGAGATAATCTGAATAGCTCCCTTAGACTGTTCGCGGATGATGCTGTCGTTTATCGGTTAGTGAAGTCAACAGAGGATCAAAAGCAACTGCAAAGCGATTTAGACCAAATTTCTACTTGGTGCGAAAATTGGCAATTGACACTAAATAAAGAAAAGTGTGAAGTAATACACATGACCACTAAAAGAAATCCGCTGAACTTTTACGCGATAAATCAGTCAAACCTTAAGGTCGTAAATTCTACCAAATACCTAGGAGTTACAATTACGAACAACTTTGACTGGAGAGAACACAGAGAAAATATTGTGGGGAAGGCGAACCAAAGGTTACGTTTCATTGGCAGAACGCTTAGACGATGCACCAGCTCCACCAAAGAGACTGCCTACATCACACTTGTGCGTCCTCTCTTGGAGTACTGTTGCCCCTTGTGGGACCCTCACCAGGTGGGACTGACGGAAGATATTGAGAAGGTTCAGAGAAGGGCAGCTCGTTTTGTTTTATCACGTTACGGGGGGGGAAAGCGTCACGGAAATGTTGCACGAATTGGGGTGGAAATCATTAAAAGAAAGACGTTATTCATTGCGGCGTGATCTGTTTGCGAAGTTTCAATCACCGACTTTTAGTTCTGAATGTGAAAATATTTTGCTAGCACCCACCTACTTAGGGAGACATGACCATCCCAATAAAATAAGAGAAATCAGATCGAAAACGGAACGATTTAGGTGTTCTTTCATCCCGCGCGCTATTAGAGAATGGAACGGTAGAGAAAAGTTATGAAGGTGATTAATGAACCCTCTGCCAGGCACTTAAATGTGATTTGCAGAGTATCGATGTAGATGTAGATTTAGATGTTAGTTCAGTAAAAGATATCATTAAATGACATATATTTTTTTGTAAAATTACTAACCTATATCTATAAATGTGAATGTCTGTTCGGTGTACCATTATCACGTCTGAACCACAACACATAAAGAGCTAAAAATTTGTACAGTTACTAATGTCTACCAGGGGAAGGCTTTAGGCACGGTTTTATAGCGATCGGATAGCTGTTTATCTGTATATATTAAAGTGAATGTCTGTTCGGTGTATGCTTATCACGTCCGAATGACACGACGCAGAGACTTAAATATTTGTACAGTTACTAATTTATACCTGAGGAATGTTTTAGGCGCGGTTTTATAGCGATCTGATAGATATTTAGTAATTTGAAGAATATAACGCGAAATGCAGAACAATAATTACTCTTTGAAAATGGTTTTATCGGTTGCATTGTTGCTTGAGGTTTGATAATTATAAAAGGGTGGAGTATATTGGGAACTTAAGTCTCCAGTTGTACACCATAGCAGTTCCATGCCGATAGCTATAAGGGGGTGGAAGATATGGTGGTTGAAAGTCGTCAAATTATAAAAAAAAATCGAACTGAAGGCCAGCGATGACGTTTGCGGCTCTATAGCAAGGAGGTTACATACAGCGAAACGTGATGCCATAGACCATATCTTTGGTCTATGCGTGCTACAATGTCTTCAGCTCTTTCTCTGTAAGGATAAGCATACGAATAAGGAAATATAAATAAATAGCACACTACTGAAAAATAGCTTATCTATCATAATCAACAAACACGCGAGCGGAGCCGCATCTACTCAATAGGAGTTGCCATTCAGAAATTCTTTCAATTTGTTTTTAAACGCTGTTGGTTATCTGTCAGACATTTCATGTTATTTGGCAAGTGACCAAAGACTTTCGTGCCCGCAATGTTGCCTGGAATATGCCTCTGTTTATATACCACTAATTTTTAATACTTTCTTCCTCTTTGTGTTTGAACCGTTTGGTTCGTTGCGACTTACCTTCGCCTATCTTCGACTTTCGATTAGATCTCATGTGGTTTATTATCTTTGGGCTACCCTATTTAAATTGGCGGTTGACCTTTACGTTTAGGTTTTGTTTTGGAAGTTTCCGTAGCGGTTACTAGGGGTCGCTATCGGTCGCGGCTCGCGCCTCGTGTGTGGACGGACGCATGCGGCTTTCTTGTTTTGATTGACTGCCAGGCGGCGACCCCTGGTGATGGAATGGAAGTCTACGTGAATTACTTACTAGTGCTTCTGTCTATTCCACCGGTTTCTGGTAAAGTGAGTTTGAGTGCAGTGAAGATTTATATGTGGAATTGGCGTCAATATTTGATAAGTGTCGGAGTGACTTGGCCGATATTATTCATATATATATATTATAGCAGCCTTGCATGTCGGCTTTATGTGTGGATGCTTTTGGATTTTCTAATTTGAGGCAATTGAGGTAATGGAACTTGCTATTATGTTTTGAGTGCTAGTTGGGATGCAAGCAGTAATTTACTGTCTTGAAGTGCTTTTCACGTAAGCGCGATTTATTCGGCTTGTGTATCGAATACCTTAACTGTGCTTTGTAACCAAATGTACTTTCTGTTGCAGGCAGTTGTTTATTCTTAAATTATTGAGACGTTTCGTGTAAGCCTTTCAGTGTAACCAGATATGTTGTTTAGATATGAGCACTGATCAATTTGTTTGTGTCGCTTTCTGGGGTGCTCAATTTCAATGTGGTTCTGTTAAAGCGACGCAGTCGTATGGACGTCATTAATCTTACTAATGGATTGCATGTTTTTTGTGTGTATTAAGGGCAATCAGTGATGGTTGTTGTATGATATGTGCCTGGTTTCCTCTTTGCGTATGCTTGCGTGTCAGATCTACGTATTTTAAGCATTTTCAGGCTCTGATCTTATTAGTTTTCTTATTCCCACTTATCTTATGCATATTGGTATATTATTATATATATTGTATACTTTAAAGGTTTGTTGTGTTAGCATGTATGATTAATCTCCCCTTTTATTTATGTTTTGCAGTTGTACGCCTTATCTGTTGTACCTGGTTGACTGGCGTTGGGCACGGTGGACCGGGCCTGTGGTTTGCCCATTTGAGTGGTTTGTTGTTTCGGCTTTTGCCTCAAGTTGAGTATATTTATCTACCTGCTTTATTTTGGCCGGGCTCTGCCTACCGTGGTTCTGCGGCAGTCACAAAAAAAAAAAAAAAAAAAAAAAAAAAAAAAAAGGGCTCGTCAATTCGTGAATAGTCGGGTGTGATCTTGTGACCAATTGTATTTTTCTATCTCGGGAGCTTGCAAGCTTTGACTTTTAAGGTTAGGCCTAATATTGTTAACCTGGTTATATTTCTATGCTTAATTATTTGTCAGCAGTTTCGCTTACTTTAAATGTGTTATTCCATTTCTTTACTGCAAGTGTTTGATCATTGTTAAACGAAGTTCCTTGGTTAGGGATCTCTGGCTATTGTGTAAAAATTGAGCCATGCCCTGCTTATTTGTTAATCATATATTACATGTTGTATTTCTTTTCCTTAAACGAAAGGATTATGAGAGTACTTGTTGGTTTGTTTTGATTATGAAATTTTAAGATTAAAATTGTTATGCAATAAATTTTTTTTTTTTTTTTTTTTTTTTTTTTTTTTTTTTTTTTTTTTTTTTTTTTTTTTTTTTTTTTTTTTACTTGCAAAAGGTGTTCAATGGGGCGCAGTCCTTCTACCTATTTTATGTCCCTTCCAGTGTTTAAAGTACAGTTTCCGTGAAGTCTACAGTTTTGTTCCATTCTGGATAACATTTTGCACACCTCAAACCAAGAGGAAGGTCGCCGTGAATGTAACGATCCCTGCGACACATAGGTCACGAGACATGACGTCTTAAACAGTGAGATGCGCGAAAAACTGCTGCAACTCAAACCATGGGACAGACTTGAACCATATTTGGTGCACAAATTCCGTATCATGAGGTAAAAATTTTTGAAGGGTTAAGAACCAGCTACAACAATTTGTTCAGGAGATACAATATGGTAAGTGGTGGACAAAATCTATATTTGTATTTCGATCTTGATGAAATTTTAACGGTTAACTTTCGAAACAAGACAAAATACTCTGTCTACAAAACAGAGTGGTGCATGGCGGAGGCCACTTTATTTATGGACTTGGACAAAGTCCACAGTTTTGTGTCGATTCCAATGACATTTTGCACTTTTAACTTTAAAACTTAGAGGACGCTCACTTTAGGTAGTTCAGGACATACGTCGTCATAAAGAAGGAAATGCGTGAAATACCTCCGCATCACGCTATAATGTTGCACATATCCCCCTAAACCGTCGTAAAGATTTCAACCAAATGTGGTGAACATATTCCATGCCTAAGTTAATAAATGCTGTAGGGGTACGAGCCACCTACGACACATTGTTGGGAAGTTGTGACGTCATAAATAATTAGAGGGTTACTCAATATATGTTAGGAACATGTGTGATGTACTCGTTAACAAATTAATTGACATTTAAGATCGCACTTTGTTGTCAACAGAAAGATCGGAAATTTCGTCTTAAAAATACATGCGCCATCAAAAATTATTGTATGTATAGTTTTCATTTTATATTGTGATTATTCTTGTGTACATGAAATGTTTTTCTGTTATGTTTGTTAATTGTAAATCAGTATATTCAATTGTTATGAACAATGCATAATGTAAGGTCATTATTGTCGATGTTATATATTTGCCTCACCGCCTTGCGTGGGAGAATTGGAGTTTCAGTCGTTTGTCAAGTGCTCTGGAATCTATGTCAGTCTGTGTTTTGAAATGGAAGTACTACCGTTCGGATGTTTTGTAAATGTTGTTGTTAAACGATGTTTTGGTGGAGAAGATTTGATTCAAATTAAAGAAGTAGTGAAAAATTGTACATACGAGTATTTATTTCTACCACGACGCCCCAGGAGAATAATGTTGCAGCGAGCAGAACCCCCATACATCGAATGATGAAAAGCTGAGTATCGGTAGAATGAAACTGTAATTACTCAAAAATATACTAAAATGTTTTAAACGTCTTCACTCTTAATTGCCTTCGCAAAAGTTTTCACTTTCAGTTTCTTAATATTCCTCTCTATGACCATCAAAAATTGCATTACCGTCTGACGTATTTTTTCAGGGCGAATGAAGTAATGAGGATTGAGCAACTGAACGGAATGGACAGGGTGTTGAAAGGAGCATATAAGATGAACATTAACAAGAGCAAAACAAGGGTAATGGACTGCAGTCTTAGAAAATCATGCAATGCTGAAGGAATCAATGAAGGTGGTAAATGAGTTTTGTAAAATAACATATGATGGTCGCAGTACAGAGGATATAAAATGTAGAATGGTGATGGGAAGAAAAGCGTTCTTGAAAAAGAGAAATTTGTTAACATGGAATATTAATTTAAGCCTAAGGAAGTCCTTTCTGAAGGCATTTGTGTGGAGTGTTGCCTAGTATGGGAGTGAAACTTGGACGACAAACAGTGCGGACAGGAAGAGGATATAGGCTTTTCAAATGTGGTGCTACAGAAGAATGCTGAAGATTAGGTGGGTAGATTGCATAACTAATGAAGAGGTACTGAACAGAATTGGGGAGAAAAGGAATTCCTGGCATACCTTGACTAAAAGAAGGGATCTATTGGTAGGATACATCCTTAGACATCAAAGAATTGTGAACTTAGCGTTGGAGGGAAGTGTGTGGGGCAAAAATCGCAGAGGGAGACCAAGAGATGAATACAGGAAGCAAATTAAAATTGATGAAGGCTGCCGTTATTATGAGGAGATGGAGGATGGAGGATGGAGAGCAGCATCAAACCAGTCTCTGGACTGAGGACCCCAACTTTTGGGTCTCGTTACCGCCGGTTGTCCTGGGTGTCGGTGGCCGAGTAGAGAGAGACCGAGACAGGAAAGTAGGATGCACGCGTATGCAGGTACAGAGTCTGAAGTGACCAGCCAGTGAGACAGCAGAAACTAGACACACTAAGCTACATTATAACAAGATATGTATTTCTTAGAAATATGGTAATACTTAACTTTTACAAGTTTCGGGATGCAGAATGCTGATACATAGTTGAACTAGGTAATTGCCTGCCTACTGAGGAGAGTCTTAACAAAAATGTTCAAATGCTTATGGGACTTAACTACAGGGTTATCAGTCCCTAAACTTACAAACTACTTATGAACTACTTACGAACTAGGACGGCACAAATATCCATGCCCGAGGGGGGATTCGAACCCCCGACCGTAGTGAGAGTCTTAACAGGTGCCTGTCCTATTCCCAAGTGGCCGATGCAGTTCAGTGGTGGCCACGAGCGGGATTGCACCAGAGGGGCTCGTGGCCGACGTCGTGAGAATGCCGCGCCGTGCGTGCATGGCGGCGCGCGGCGAAAGTACGTGGCGCGCACTTCAGACTTGTGCGACACCACACCAACAACAATGGCATCTGGGTGCAATCTAAGGAACTGCCTTCTGGATCAATATGCTCATTCAACGCCAGTGTTCAGGAGTTCTTGGAAACAAGAAGATGCACGATTTATTTTATGTGTGTATATATTAAAGAAATAAGTATATTAAAACCCTACTGTATTAGAACGCTACATTGTGTCATAATTTCAAAGCAATCGGTCCAGATATTTTGTACGTTAACGGTTTCGTACAAACGAACATTTATATTTTTGCCATTATTTAAATATGAGTTTAGATACATTTTTCCCCTTTAGCAATTCCCGAGAACTGATAAAATTTCAACATTAAAAATTGAGGCAAGTTGGCACAAATTATACAAAAATAAAATGAAATAAATAAATTGTATAATTTGTGGGAAGGTGACATATTTTTCCATATTTAAATATTATTTAAAAACGTGAACACTAAAAGTGAAGTACCTGTTTTAATATGAATTATACTTGGAGGCCAATCAAACTTTATAACTGGAGAAGAGCTTTGTCGTAGGCGTGCACAAAACAAAAATCAATGTGATCATAAATTTATATACCCAGAGACTGTTTTACGCGTCGAAGTCATTGAAGTTAAAGGTGAAGCATTGAATTAAAATTTATGTAGCTGCCAGGAATCGAACCTAGACCTCCCTGCTCACTAGCCAGACATCTTAACCACAAATCAACCGCAACCGTAGCGATTAATGTGCCTTGGAATAGTCTGGGTATATAAATTTATAATTATAATGATATTTATATCACCTTAGCCCAAGGTAAAAGGCAGGAATGTTCCGATATGTCCATAGCCCAGATGCGATTCCGCTGCATGGAGTGCCTTGGCAGTTGTGGCAATGTTTCATGGAACACAGAAGCTGAATTAGAGTTTGTGACGTGGAGGGAAGTCGTAGGTAGGCTATTCCGAGGCGTATTAATCGCTAGTGGTGCGGTGGTCCAGTGGTAAAACATCTCCCTCGCGAGCATGGAGGTCCGGGGTCGATATCTGGCCGCAGCACAAATTGTAATTCAGTGCTTTACCTTTAACTTTAAAAATCATGTGTGTACTGAACTATTAACAGTGGCCGACGGCGTGGATGTTTTCACATGCCACGAAAGGTACAGGCTAGCACGGCAGCCAGCTAGAGGTAGAATGGGGGAACTACGTGTTGTCGTCAGGGGAAATAAAAATTTCACTATAACGCAAGGACGTTACCTCTGGCGATCGCTATTTCGCTTATTATACTGAAATCATGACTGATGCTATCAATTCAATTACGTACCGCCGCGGTGGAGTAGCCGAGCGGTCTAAAGCGTCTCGCTGCGGAGCGCGCGGTTGCTCGCCCTGGAGGTTCGAGTCCTCCCTGGAGCATGGGTGTGTGTGTGTGTGTGTGTGTGTGTGTGTGTGTGTGTTGTCCTTAGGTTAGTTCACCTAGATTTAAGTAGTTTGTAAGCTACGGTCTGATGACCACGTGGTTTGGTCTGATAGATTTACAAAACAACAACAATTGCGTACCAAATTTTAATTACTTCATTTAGAATCGCTACGACTTCCTACTTCCCTTATTACATGAAAATGCGGAGTTCAAAATAGTAACCAAAAGTCTGCTTACCAGTTACTTCCAATTACGTGTGTTTTATCGATTATGGATGTCTTTCAACTCCGCGACTGTTCCTAATACACAGTTGAGAATAAAATCCACACCTGAAGATGGGCACAAGCCCCAAACCAGTCGTGTCATTAATAAATAATACGATCTTTAATGTGACTGGTAGCGGATTTTACTCTCAACTTCCAATTACACTTTAAAAATGTGAGTTTCGATATATTTTAAACACAATTTGCCGAATTTCTACCATCACATACAAGTTTGTATAAATTTGAATGTTTTTTATTAAGAGAATTCTCCCACAGACATACGGAGACATGATCATCTTCATAAAATAAATCAGATCGAAAACGGGAAGATTCAACTGTTCCTTTTTGCCCCACGTTATTAACAAATGGAACGGTAGAGGAGTATCATAAAAGCGGTTCGAATAGCCTTAAATGCGTTTAGCGAAGTATTTGCATAGATTCAGACACACATATCTTTGTCAGTCAACAACCATATAATCTGTGCACAATTCAAAGAAGTCTAATACATTCGGCACAATGTATTCCACGCGCAAGTACTCGCAGTGGAAAAATACTTTGTTCACGTATCTCCCAACAGCCAAGCCTACGAGAACTAGCCTAAAACACCACAGTCAACATTCACAAAACAAGGCATAGTATTACTCCTCAGACGGCAGGTGGAAAAATTTAGTTCCTGAAATGAATTGGGACGCAAGATTGAAAACATATTTATGCAGCAGAATAGAGCGAAATGCAATTTTTCTACTGGATAAAATGGTATAAAACACTTATTCGGCTGATAACAGAAAGGACTCAAGCCAATTGGTATAATCTGTTAGATTAAAAGAAAGATTCAATAAAAATTGAGAAATTTGTATGATTGAAGTTGCTGATACTGCAACAAAAGCGGGTGTTATCAGCAATCATTAAGCTTTACAGAACTTTGCTTTTCTCTATAAGATAAAATTAGTAATACCGGAAACGCTCACCATCATAATCAGTTGTGTCCTTCATGTTTAATAAGCGAACCTTGCAGGGGGAGGACTAAATGCGATACAATTGATGTATTCTCTACTATCCACACAGACAGTGATTTGTATTTCAAATTGTAGATTTGTATTTTAGGAAACTACACTGTTACATAGGGGATCAGGTGAGATATCATCACAGTATACAGATGGTATTTTATTCAAGTATGGGTTACAATTGTAATTCCTGTGTGATATAGTACGATATTTTGCTATCTCATTTCTTTTCTTGGCGTTTTCATGGCATTTATTTAGAGAGGGACACTATCGGGCTACCATAATTCTCGTTGTTCTCTAATATGGTGTGTCATCACCTCCGATGGCCCGTACATCTACATACCTATTACGCAATCCACCGTAAGGTGCGTGGCGGAGGGTACGCTATACGACTCCCAAATAGAACGAGGGAAAAAAGAATGCCTACATGTCTCTGTACGAGCCCTAATATCTCTTGTCTTGTCTTTGTGATCACTACGCGAAATATAAGTAGGCGGCAGCAAGATCGTACTGCACTCAGCTTCAAATTCCGGCACACTAAATTTACTCAACCGAAATTGACGAAAAGAACGTCTTCTTTCCTCTAACGATCCCCAATTGAGTTGCCGGAGCATTTCCGTGACACTCGCGCATTGGTCGAACCTACCAGTAACAAACCTAGCTGTTCGCCTCTGAACTGCTTCTATGTCTTCTTTAAACTGATCTGCTGCGGGTCCCAGACACTTGAGCAACACTCAAGACTTGGTCGTACAAGCGTTTTATGTTCAAAAAATGTTCAAATGTTTGTTAAGCTTAAGGGACTTAACTACGGGGTCATCAGTCCCTAAACTTACAAACTACTTATGATCTACTTACGAACTAGGACGGCACAAATATCCAAGCCCGAGGGGGGATTCGAACCCCCGACCGTAGTGGCCGTGCTGACAGTGACTGGAGCGCCTCAGTCACCTCGGCCACCGCGGCCGGCAAGAGTTTTTTACGCGGTCTCCTTTACAGATCAAGTACACCTTCCCAAAATTCTCCCAATAAACCGAAGTCGGCTGTCCGCCTTACAACTATCCTTACATGTTCGTTCAATTTCATATAGCTCTCCAATGTTACGCCTAGATATTTGAACGACGCGACAGCATCAAGAAGCTCACTTCAAATGCTGTATTCGAACATTATGGGATTGTTTTTCCTACTCATGCGCATCACCTTACATTTTTCTACATTGAAAGCTAACTGCCATTCTTCACACCAACTTGAAATTTTGTCTAAGTCATCCTGTATGCTATTACAGTCAGTTAAAGACGACACCCTCTCATACACCACAGCATCATCAGCAAACAGCCTCAAATCACAAGTTACTCTGTCCATCAGATCATTTATATAGATAGAAAATAATAGCGGTCCTATCACACTTCCCTGGGGCACGCCTGACGAAACACTCGTCTCTGATGAACACTCACCGTCGAGAACAACGTACTGCGTTCTGTTACTTAGGAAGCTTTCCAGCCAGTCACAAATCTGTGAACCTATTCCAAATGTTCGTTTCTTAGTTAGCAGTCTGCAGTGTGGCACCGCGTCGAACGCCTTTTTGAAGCCGAAAAAAACACAATCCGCCTCTTGCACTTCATCCATGGCTCCCAAGATGTCATGTGAGAAAAGGGCAAGCTGAGTTTCATATGAACGATGTTTCCTAAACTCGTGCTGATTCATAGAAAGAAGGTTTTCCGTTTCAAGGAAATTTACTATATTCGAACTGAGAATATGCTCCACGATTGCACACCTGCATGGGTTACCAATCAGCTCTTGAGGGATATTTGGCCATTCCTCCACGAGTGCGATTTCCAGCTCTGCAACCGTTGTGACAGGTGCTGGTCTGGCTGCAGTGCCTCTGCAAAGAGCATCACGGACCTGCTCAGTTGGTTCAAGTCCGGTAATGTAGCTGACACGCCATTCGTTCAATTCCCTCAGCACCAAACATGTTGTCGATCAGTGCAGGAAAAGCGTTATCGACCACCAGAAGGAACCAATCTTCTATGCCACCAGTGTAGGGCACAACTAAATGTGAAAGGATCTCGTCTCTATCCGAGAAGTCGAAGCGCCATTCTGAACGACAGAAAGGTCTGTCCATCAATACTGACTCCTGTCCATACAATTCGTCCACCACCATGATATGGTGATGTTTCCTGCACATAAGCGGGATTGTTCCGAGTTCCACGTTCTCTCCCTGATGAGGCAACGACAGTTTCCCGACTGAGCATAAAATCTTCGCTCATCTGTGAACAAAATCCGGCGCCATTCGTTACGACTCTAATCTGGACTTTGTTAGTTTGTAAATCTATCGAACCAAACTGCGTGGTCATCAGTCCGTAGCTTACAAACTACTTATACCTCGGTAAACTATCCTAAGGACAACACACACACACACACACCCATGCCCCAGGGAGGACTCGAACCTCCACGGCGAGCAACCGCGCGCTCCGCAGCGAGACGCTTTAGACCGCTCGGCTACTCCACCGCGGCAATCCGGACTTTCCTTCCCCGCCAAAAATGCTGGCATGCGAACATATTCGCGCTCCTCCAGCTCGGAACACGCTAAATCATTTTGCCCATTCTCGCTTCCCAGTCTCTACTTTCACTGCCAGTGTCTACTTCGTTAAGTTTTCTCTCTCTCTCTCTCTCTCTCTCTCTCTTCCACACACTTCCTTCTATCCCATTGCCACTTCCCTTCTGTGTGTCCCATTCTCAGTGTCCTAACCCCTTTCTCTCAATCTTCATGACTACTGTCTTTGCCAGTTTCGCTGTCTCTCTGCCATTCTCCCCAGTCACCATTGTCTCTTCACTACTGTAAGGGGACAGCTTTGTGGGGACACTTGAAGTTTGTAATTCTGTGATAAAACAACGTGCACAGGTGTGGGAATCTTGATTTGTTTTGACAGCTACTAAGTCGTCGTAGTTTAGGGGCTAGTCAATAGATAGCAGCACCTCTCATCTGTCAAACAAGCTTCTGGTCGCTCGCTTTGTGTATAGACACGTGATAGTATGGTGCAATTAGCTCAAAAAACGGCCTAACCCAGACATCCAAAGTAAAAGTTTCCCTCCTGCGCCAAACTGTTCTATACAGCCCACATATTGTTTGGTAAAAAGTTACACCATTTTGAACGTCGGGTTTGGGGAGGAGAGGAGGGAGAAGTTAGAAAATTAGCAGTTTTTTCAGTTTTTCTTAAATATTTAGAAAACTATGCGGTTTAGCGCGAAATGTGGCAAATACAAAAATAATCTACATTAAATTGCGAACAGTAATTGCTCAGGCCTAGGATGTGATAACAGGGACACGAATATCACAGAAGAAGATTCAGAAGAGGAGGGTGCTATGTTTGAAGGCGGCTGAATACTTATAAGTCGTTTACATTAATTTTAGGTCGCATTTAACATTCTACCTTTTTATTCAATAGTACAATTGAACTCAGTTAACTTCAAATCTTTTGATAAAACATGGTTGCAATATATATTCAGTTATACCTATTTTCTAAAGGAAAACCTCCATAAGCTGTAGTTTTAAAAACATTATGTTACAAATGATATAATTATATATCGTAATTATAATACAGATTATTTATGTTGGAAAGATATTCATTCTTAGTGCGGAACTGTCCAGAGAAAATTCAGAGTGTGTTTCTCAGTACCACAGGTTTATATGGCCTAGGCCTGTGGAAGCCTCTTTTCCCTTAAAAAGTAGCGCCCCTTGAGAAGGTGCTGAGGTTGTCGTTCCTTCAAGGGTTATCACTAACAGACCACCGGCCACTAAAATCGCAATCTTCTTTTACAAAACGAAATCCTGTAAAAAAATGTTTCCTTAGCGATTTTCCAAAAAAAAATCTAGAAAAATGCAGAAAGTAGCTGCTTTTACTACCTCCGTAACTCTGGAACCGTTCACTTTAGCAAGATTATGTACTAGACCATTTTTGTTCGAAATTTAATGTTTATTATTTTTGTATTTGGCACTTTTCGCGCTAAACCGCATAGTTTTCTAAATATTTAACAAAAACTGAAAAAACTGCCAATTTTCTATCTTCTCGCCCCCCCCCCCCTCCTCCCAAACCCGACGCACAAATGGTGTAACTTTTTACCAAACAATATGTGGGCTCTATAGAACAATTCTTCGTTTGTGTGGCCATAATGTCCGTAGTTGCTTTCATAACTATGAATGGTAATGATTTTCCGTCTTTTGCAACTACAATAAAATGCGATTTTTTCACACCAGACGCGTTTCGTTTTATTGACTGTAAAACATCATCAGTGGTCTGAAATAGTAGAAATCTACAGTTTGGTTTTTGTTTAGATCGAAAACAGTTCTTAAATGGACCCTGAAAAGTAGGCCTAATGTTTGGTACTTACGGAAATTTTGTCTTCTTTTCGCTTCACATCATGAAGAACCGGCGGTATTGCACTAAACAGACCGGCATTCCATGATGTGAAGCGAAAAGAAGACAAAATTTCCGTAAGTACCAAACATTAGGCCTACTTTGCAGGGTCCATTTAAGAACTGTTTTCGATCTAAACAAAAACCAAACTGTAGATTTCTACTATTTCAGACCACTGATGATGTTTTACAGTCAATAAAACGAAACGCGTCTGGTGTGAAAAAATCGCATTTTATTGTAGTTGCAAAAGACGGAAAATCACTACCATCTATAGAACAGTTTGGTGCTGGAGGGAAACTTTTATTTTGGATTTCTGGGTTTAGGTCTAATTGCACCGTACTATGAATGGAAAATCCAGGCGGTTATGGACTCAATGGCGATCAGCGGGAGAAGCCCTGTTTCGCCTTGCAACAAACCACTTAAAATGAATAACCATCGATTTATATATTTTACTAAGGGCGCCTAGGCTCATATCAAAGATAAAGACTAGACGCTTGCGCTCATATAAGTACGCTTCCTATTTAACACTTTCTGAGTTATATAGTAAATCAAAAATAACAATTTTATAAACGATATATCTTGAAAATAGCTTAACCAAATGTTACATATAAGGTGTCAATTCGTAGATCTAAGTGATTAGTAGTAACATATTCTTTTGGACATTGGGCATATCCAGTAAATTTAAATAAGATGCTAGAACCGTTGTTCCCAGGCATAAAAGCTAGATTTTAAAGAAATAAACAATAATAAATGTAGTATTAGTGGTGTAATGACACTTTTTCTTTTTTTGGCTGGTGTTGTCGTCAAGATTAAAGTTAAGTGCCGTTACTGAAATTGAACAAACTGTGAAATATTGCAACGAATATTAATTTTGAAAAGATAGAGACACTGAGAAAAACATGAAAGATTCCGCCATCAGTATTTAGCTGTAACAGTGTTTAGAATAAAGAAAACACTAGAAAGCATCATTACAAAAGAAAGAGGCGGAATCCTTTCTTTAACTGACAGGAGAATTCAGATTGGATCGGAGTCAAACTGTTCAAATGTTTGTAAAGCTTATGGGACTTAACTGCGGGATTATCAGTCCCTAAACTTACAAACTACTTATGAATAACCTTATACTAAAGACGGCACAAACATCCATGCTCGAGGGGAGATTCTAACCCCCGACGGGGAACGGCTTCACGCATCGCAGCATAGCGCCTCAATGCGCTCGGCCGCGGCGGATCGGATTCATAACACTGGAGTCGAACCTGTATGGAATAATTAATTTCTTCTTTACTGTAAACTGATGCTTGGTTGCAGAAGCTTGGAATACTAAAGTTGCATGACCGTGTTTAATTCCATTTACGATTAGTGTTTAACATTGCAAAATTATCGGACTTTGTTTGATGAAAAGAAGAATTACTGCAGGCATTGAAACAAAATTCAAGACAAAATGTGCGTCAGTGAAATTGACGTCTGGAATGTTCTTCCGCATCGCTACACTATTGGCGATTAAAATTGCTACACCAAGAAGAACTGGAGATGATAAACGGATATTCATATACTAGAACTGCCATGTGATCAAATTTTCACGCAATTTGCGTGCATAGATCATGAGAAATCAGTACCCAGAACAATCACCTCTGGTCGTAATAGCGGCCTTGATACGCCTGGGCATTGAGTCAAACAGAGCTTGGATGGCGTAAACAGATACAGATATTCATGCAGATTCAACACGATACCACAGTTCATCAAGAGTACTGACTGGCGTATTGTGACGAGCCAGTTGCTCGGCCACCATTGACCAGACGTTTTCAATTGGAGAATGTGCTGGGCAGGGCAGCAGTCGAACATGTTCCGTGTCCAGAAAGGGCCGTACAGGACCTGCAACATGCGATCGTGCATTATCCTGTTGAAATGTAGGGTTTCGCAGGGATCGAATCAATGGTAGGGCCACGGGTCGTAACACAACTCAAATGTAATGGCTACTGTTCAAAGTTCCGTAGATGCGAACAAGAGATGACCGAGACGTGTAACTAATGGCACCCTATACCATCACGCCGGGTGATACCCCAGTATGGCGATGACGAATACACGCTTCCAAAGTCCGTTCACCGCGATGTCGCCATACACGGATGCGACCATCATGATGCTGTAAACAGAACCTGGATTCGTCAGAAAAAATGACGTTTTATTATCCGTGCACCCAGGTTCGTCGTTACGTACACCATCGCAAGCGTTCCTGTCTCTGATGCAGCGTCGAGGGCAACCGCAGCCATGGTCTCCGAGCTGATAGTCCATACTGCTGCAAACGACGTCGAACTGTTCGAGCAGATGGTTGTTGTCTTGCATACGTCACCATCTGTTGACTCAGGGATCGAGACGTGGCTGCACGACCCGTTACAGTCATGCGGATAAGATGCTTGTCATCTCGACTGCTAGTGATACGAGGCCGTTGGGATCCAGCACGGCGTTCCGTATTGCCGTCCTGAACTCACCGATTCCATATTCTGCTAACAGTGATTTGATCGCGACCAACACGAGCAGCACTGTTGTGATACGATAAACCGCACTCGCGATAGGCTACAATCCGACGTTTATCAAAGTCGGAAACGTGATGGTACGCATTTCTCCTCCTTACACAAGGCATCACAACAACATCTCACCAGGCAACGCCGGTCAACTGCTGTTTGTGAATGAGAAATCGGTTGAAAACTTTCCTCATGTCAGCACGTTGTAGGTGTCGTCATCGGCACCAACCTTGTGTGAATGCTCTGTAAAGCTAACCATTTGCATATCACAGCTTCTTCTTCCTGTCGGTTAAATTTCGCGTCTTTAGCACGTCACCTTCGTGTTGTAGCCCTTTTACTGGCCAGGAGTGTAAATATTCATTTCAATTGAACTGCTCAAATAGTCAATGTGGAGAGACCAAAAGAGAGACGTCCGATCTGTTCAACAGTAAGAAGACGAAAGACGACGGGCAATTTCGTTTTCTCTCCAGTTCTTTCAAAAAAATTAAAAGTGTCTTATGAGACAAAATAATGTGAGATTTACTGGCAGAGAGAACGGATGCTAGCGACGAGTGTCTCAGATACAAATGTAATAAAAATATATTAATTGTAATGCTACAGTCCCATAATGGTAAACTACACTTAAGTAAATAGCTAATATCCGTAGGTTAGTGAATGATCGTTGTTTTAAGTATAAAAAATTATAACCGAAACGTTTAATTTGTTAATTATGGGAAAACTAAGATATGTACTATGTTTTTGATGCCATATTCTGTTTCAGCGAAAAATTTCTGTCTAATACTGTCATCACATGAATATGTTTCAATCATATTATATGTAAAAAGAGGTATTTTTGTGAAGATAACACACTGATTTGACTTCAGAGTAAGCCAGCGAGGATATTTAAGGAGGCCATTTTGGTTAGTTGAGGCAGTCTGTTAGTGTTGGTGAGATAGACTAGATGTGTGCCTTACGATGGACGACTAGGGAGTCGCTTGAAGACTTGCAAATTTTTAGCTAAGTGTTCGACTGTGGTGCTTCGTGGACATTATTCTGCAACAGTGGAACTTAGAATTTTTCAGGACTGTTGCTGGACTTCAATTTTATTCAGCGTCTGTGGGACTCATAAACGATTCAGTTGAGTTTCCATTTAAGTGTGTAGCAGCCTTAAAGAACTCATAGTTTACTCTGAAGTCAGTACTGGTGGTTATTAGGTGAAATAAACTTCCGTTTAATTAAAGTGAACGTGTCGTTTGCCTGCTACACACTGACTGCCTTTATCTATAGTAAAACATTTTGGGGACATTGCACCAGGAGCGGCTGGTACTCCTAGACACGACGCAGCCAGTTTATATAGCAAATAGGGTCTACAGCCGCACTTCACAGAGTTGTGAATGGGTTAATTATTTGTGTTATTATTTCGTGCTGGGGGCTCGAGCCAGCTGAAGGAAATGACTGAATATTAAGAGTATAATTTCATCACCCTGCACATAAAAGTGTTTTTATTTTTCATTCATGCAAACAGTTTGTTTCTATTGAGAAAAAAAAAACATGTGTAAGCTCGCGCTACACATTTCGTCGCATGGTCTACGCCGTCAAGCTACGGACTTGGTTGACGTTTCCGCGGAAATCCTCCCTCGGGCATTGTGTGCGTGTAGTTAGTGTAAGTTAGTTTGCAAGTCTAGGAACTGATGACCATAGCAGTTTGGTTCAGTACGTTTACAAACATTTAAACATTACATATTTCCTTGTAGATGGACTGGTTGGGGCTTATAAAACTTTAATCGAGAAACTTTAACACTTGGGCATCGGTGGTGGAGGAAAGTGCACACAGTTTTTCTTCTTTTTATATAAAAAAAAGATTCGTTGTCTGGAAGCTCCAGGCCCCGATACTTACGCAGTGCCTCCATTCCATCTCTACTTCTCACTCCAAATCCATCCACTTATCTCTTCTACTGTCACTGTCTCTCTCGCACAAATACTGTCTTCTCACATACTTGCCTTTTTTCTGCTTCAATGTGAGCATTTTCAACTGTTTCCCGTCTTTTATTTGCTACAGCAGAGTTTGCTATTTATCAATGACAAATTCTACAGATCTCTTGAGATTTGGTACTTTATCTGCTTAGGCTCATTCATATACAGTGTATAACGAATAACAAAAATATTTATCGAGAGAAAATGTCAGACTGTACGATGTGCTAAATACATTTTGTTTGTCAGGTAATAGTTTTCTTACAATGAAATGTCAAGTATTTTCTAGTCTACTTGGACGTAAGTGGGCAAATCGCACGGGCTTGTCCTCTGGACATGAAACCAATATCGCCAGAATCCAGTAAGACATTATTTTCTTCTCAATTTTAAATAAAAATTGGGAGCTAAAAATCAACAATCATGCGCAACAAAATATACTTTCACCACTGAAATGTCAATTTCTATTATACAGAATGAAATTTCCACTCTACAGCGGAGTGTACGCCAATGTGAAAATTAAAGTTACATAGTTTTAATCTTTAAAATATGCCGTAATACCGTACGTTTAATAAATAGCGAAAATAAAATAAACCCTTTATTGAACGAAAATATTAGTCAGTATGATGTGGAAAAATCAATTTCTTTCGTCGAATAGATTCCTTAAAACGAGATGGTAAGTTCCAATGTGGCCGGATAGCCGTTTCTCTGCGCAGTCGCCACTTCTGGTACCCAAACATCATGGTTTGTTGGGTGTTCCTTCATAAGGAACGAAGATGTTCGAAAACCGAAAAATGGTGTTTCTAGATAAATATCTTAGAGCCATTGCAATCGCGTGCATCAGTATAGTAACTTTGAACCTCTGAATTTTGGTAACGAATAAAGACAACAAAAATTGAAAAAAATGAGAATATGATAAAAATTTAGACGATTTTTAATGAATAAATAGAAGTTCTTCGTCCAAAAATGATGGTATTTGGTGGTTTTCTCAAGAAACGCCAATGAACAAACGAGTCTTTCATAAACCGCATAAAGCTACCCTTCAAGTAATGTACAGGAAGAGTGTAATGTTTGAGTTTTATCTCTCCAATGCGGGATACATACAGTATACTAGTTTTCTAATAGGTACATAAATGATCTCTAGGCCAAGCGTTATCTGAAACTCCTTGCCCGTTGCCTCTGAGATCAACAAAACCCGAGATACGGGCCCCTGGAAAATAGCAATTTCACATTCTGCGTTTTCGAACACGAACGTACCGATTCACGGTAGGATTGATATCATACCGTTCACATTTGTAAATGTCCGGAGGTATTACTATGACGTTATAGAACAAAAGTAGAAGAAAGGAGAATAGGAAAGGTTTAACACCTTGTTACAGAATTTTGAAGAGGAATATACGTATAAACCCCTACGACATACTAGTGATTTATTCGTCGTTTATTCATTGCAAAGATTCTGGCACTAGAAAGTTTTGCTGCAGTTCAAAGGGATTAGTCCTATTAAGAAAAAATTTCCAAATATACGGACCTTTTTCATTTTCTTAGTTGCTGCTGCGGCTTTCTTTCGTAGGAGTAAAAGCATTTCGTGTCAATTCCATGACGATTATTGTCCTTCGTTCCTAGAATTTCTGGTGCTCTGTTGCCAACGGTAACAACGTAGCGCTAAATGAAGGTGATCGCCACAGATATTAAGAGTACGTACGGTCATGGGGGACGTTCCTCGTACCAGAGAGAAAAGCCGTTCACTTTTAGACAAACTTTGGAACACCGTGACCCGGAGAAAATGCTCCGAGAGAACTTCCAAAGTAAGTATCGATACGCTTTGCTTGCATGACGTTCCTCACTCGTGGCTTTTTCACTTCGGCATTTATAAGTGCAATGACGATGACATTATATTGGGGTTGGTGGCCCTAATAGAGCTGTTTTGGACAAATTATATAAGTTACGGAAAAGATAAAACCCAATTTACCTATGAGGTGCAGGAGACCACAAGATGCGGTAAAACTTTACGACGCTTCTCGCCGGGCTCCAGTGCTTATGTTGGCAACAGATGAACAATGAAATGTAGAACTGCGTTAATATTTTTCACGAACTACAGAATAAGTGTTATTGCTGCTCGTTTCACTCGCAGCAAAATTATTACTGTACCTGCTCTATGGTTGTCCGTTCAGAAAAAAATTTCGTTTTAATTGAAGTTGTTGAGACAAAACATTTATTGGCCGCCATTAACCATTAGCGCCAACATAAACACTTGAGCTCGACGCGAAGATATGCCGTTCGGCAAAGCCGACTGCGGAAATGTCTTCCACGATTTCTTTGACCTGGCTGAGTAGATATGTCTTTCACGAGCGCCTTTGCCTTGTTTGTTTTGAACTTTTTCGCGAACCGTAGTTCAGTTGTGTCTAGAAATATTTTAAATCTTGCATTGACATATATATTATAATGTAGATATTTATTGACGAAAGCCGACTATGCAATTGAATGATACAAGTTTATTTTGCCATATGCATTTCGCCTATATTTACAAGGCATTTTTGGTGGTAATTTCTGGTGAATGCTGATCTACATACGGTGCTGTTTGGTGCCTTTAGGTTGTTTTGTTTGTCTTTTACTCCACTGGACAAATATTTCCACTGAGGAGGCCTTTCATATAAAGACGAAATGCATATGGGAAAATAAACTTGTATTATTCAGTTGCATTAGTAAATATCTACATTATTAAAAGTAACTGTGGGACGAAAGTACAAAAAAGAAACTATGTTTGTACTGACATCGTTTTCAGCATACAATTCTGTGCATTTTTCATTACTTAAGAGAACAATGAGTGTGTTGAAGTTAAGGCTTACCTTTTAAGGGTTTTAGGTGGGAGTGGAATTGAAATGTATTCGTTAAGACTGACATTTGGGATAACTGCATTGTGATCGCTGAATCCTGCATTATATACTTGAACTGTTGATCTAAGTTTATTTCTGGAAATGAGTATTTGGTCGAAAAAAGTATTGGATGTGGGTGTTATTCTTGTGGGTTCATTTACAAGATCCTGCAGGTTATATTATTTTGCAAGATTGGTAAATGTCTCCCTGTTTCTATTTTGAGTGAGAAAATCAACATTAAAGTCATCACATACAATAAAAATATGATCACACTGTGCCGGCCGCGGTGGCCGAGGGGACTAAGGCGCTCCAGTCACGGTCTGCGCGCCACTACGGTCGGGGGTTCGAATTCCCCTTCGGGCATGGATATTTGTGCCGTCCTAGTTCGTAAGTAGTTCACAAGTAGTTTGTAAGTTTAGGGACTGATGACCCCGTAGTTAAGTCCCATAGACTATACAAACATTTGAACATTTGATCACACTGCAGTGCAAACAGAAAGAACTTTTTTTTAAATTGGAACATTATTACTAGCATGGCATTAGACCAACAGTAGGTAAACATTCGAAAATTACTCCAAATGCTCTACTTTCTGTAGCCTTCTTCTTTATGTATTTAAATGTTTGCCTAGAGTGTTATAAATGAACGTAACAGATACATTAAAGATACTTGGTTTCTTATAATCAGTTTCAGTGATTTGTGGTAAATCTATTCCATTGCAAGTAGTCTTGCATTTGGTTAGAGGACTGGCAATTACGATTTCCTGTCTGGAAGTGCAATGTAATAATCTGTAGGACGAAAAATCTGATTTATTGAAGAGTGACAGTTTTAAAGAGCAAAACTGAAGCGAGATGCAGTAATTTCGTTCCACGATCCACTTCGAAAGAGGCACACAATTAACGATACACTGCCAATAAAAGCAGTCTTTCTTGGGTTCTTTTTTTAACAATAACATAAATAATTTTTCAAGAAAAAGAATGGTTGGTGAATTATCGTCCTGTAACAGATTTTGTTTCGATAATTTGTTATTACATAACACTGTATGAACGACGTTTTTCCTCCAACAGCTATTTTCTCAGTAATTCGTTTTTACAAAACATGGTGTGAACGAGATATTTTAATGGATCTTTAATTTGCTGCTGACCACAAACACAACTCTTCCTTGGACTCTACTTATTATGCTTAAAACAACAAACACGCCGGCCGCGGTGGCCGAGCGGTCTGCAGCGCGCCAGTCACGTTCTGCACGGCCACTACGGTCGGGGGTTCGAATCCCCTCTCGGGCATGGGTATTTGTGCCGTCCTTAGTATTAACTAGTTCATTAGTAGTTTGTAGGTTTAGGGACTGATTACTCCGTAGTGAAGTCCCATAAGCTCTACAAACATTTGAACAACAATCATCTTGTCAATCTATTTACTACTATTAAAATTAAACGTCGCCCACATCATCGTCGAAGATCATCAAATATACGCTGAAAGACAGCGAGGTCAAAGCAATCGTGGAAGACAGTTCCGCAGCCGGCTGTACCGAACGGCGTGTGGCGAGAAGCGTCGTACAATTTAACCGCACGATGCCACTCATGTGTAAAGTTCTGCTGCAGTGGTTTCCTTTTCTTTTCTCTTGACATTCATTCTATACTCACGTGGTCGGAGCGAAGTGGTAGTACAGCTCTAAGTTTTTCAGCCACAATCCCAGAGACCGGTAAAGAGAGAAGGAGCCGGGCAATGGGATTCTCTACCAGAAGTGTTGGGATACAGTTACGTTTCACATTCTGGCGTTACGTACGTCACGAGAGAAGATACAATAGGTCCTTTAATTTAGTGGTCGGTAAAATTATTTTCTCAACTAATACTGGCATCATGGAGCAGCTCGCTGGGCCGCATTAGTAGTGAACACTAACATTATTTTTATGGCTTCCTAATTTACATAAATTGGTATGTTATGAACGCCCAACAGCATAGCCGTAGTAAGAACGCGAATAGTTGGCTACCGACCGCCAAAAAGTGATTATTAAAAGTCAGCACTATTTGGAACACTCTGTTCTGGCCGTTTTCTATTCACATTGCTGTCACACTCACAGATTCCACAGTTGTGACACTGCGATTACGCGGCGAAGTGTTATCTACAACACATTTAAATGCCTGGCAGAGAGTTCATTAACCACATTCATAACCTTTCTCTGTTCCATTCTCTAATAGCGCGCGTTCCGTTCGATCTGATTTCTCTTATTTTATTGTGATGGTCATGTCTCCCTAAGTAGATGGGTGCTAGCAAAATATTTTCACATTCACAAGTAAAAGTCGCTGATTGAAATTTCGCAAATAGATCTCGCCGCGACGAATAACGTCTTTCTTTTAATGATTTCCACCTCAAATTGTGCAACATTTCCGTGACGCTTTCCCCCCTGTAACGTGATAAAACAAAATGAGGTGTCCTTCTCTGGACCTTCTTAATGTCTTCCGTCAGTCCCACCTGGTGAGGGTCCCATACTGGGCAACAGTACTCGAGGAGAGGACGCACAAGTGTGATGTAGGCAGCCTTTTTGGTGGAGCTGTTGCATCTCCGAAGCGTTCTGCCAATGAAACGTAACCTTTGGTTCGCCTTCCCCACAATATTTTCTATGTGTTCCCTCCAGTCTAATTTGTTCGTAACTGTAACTGCTAGGTATTTGGTAGAATTTACTACCTTAAGGTTTGACTGATTTATCCTGTAATTAAAGTTCAGCGGTTTCTTTTAGTGGTCATGTGTATTATTTCACATTTTTCATTATTTAGTTTTAATTGCCAATTTTCGCACCATGTAGAAATTTTGTATAAATCGCTTTGCAGTTACTTTTGATCTTCTGTTGCCTTCACTAACCGATAAATGGCAGCATCATCCGCGAACAGTATAAGGGAGCTATTCAGATTGTCTCCTAAATCGTTATAAACGCAAGGAAGAGTAGGGGACCTATATCGCTTCTCTGGGGAACGCCAGATATCACTTCTCGTGTTGAGACATTACATTTCTGATGTGCAGCTGCATAAAGCCTACATCTAATATTTCGGTTAAGTACCGTGAAGTCATCTTCACAGTGCCCAAAGTCGTTGGTCTCACTCTGAAAGTCATGACAGTACGCTGCAGAAATATTAGAAGAAGTAAACTTGATGCGGCTGCACGCACAAAATTTAATTGATCAGTCATTGCACCGTGAAAACATGAAGATGTCAATGTTTTGTCTGTACAAGCAGTTAATTAATAACAGCAACTGTACCTACAGTTCAATGCATTACGCAAGATGAGATAAATGTTTACTAATTGTTCTGGTTATTCCCATGAACCCTTGTGAATCAAAGTTGTGTCGATGTATATCGAATAAACAAGTACCGTAGTCAAAGATATGATTACTATTCAATTTTAGCGATTTCTAACCAAGCTACGAAGTTAAACGAACAAGAAGACTTTACGTAACCTTTTTATTTAGCCGTAACTAACAATACAAAAAGAAAAAGAAAAAAAAAAAGAAAAAAAAATAAAAACAGAATAATCAAGAAAGCAAAGCAGTTCACTAATAATTGTTCCTTGCCGCAACCAGCGATCCTCTTGTCACGTGTCGTCTCCTTGTCATCTGCTCGACAGTAGCTACATCACCCCCCCCCCCCCTCTTTTATATTTTATTTATTTGAAACCTGGTGCCCCAGTTATTTTGGGATACTGATGTTTGATGCGACGGCCCGCCCTGGTCACGAAAGCGTGTGGTTGCTGCACCGGACTGTACTCTGCCACCTCTGGTGTTAAGCTGATGAATGTTCCTCTCAATACTAATGACGAATCATTGTTGGTAGGAGTGTCTGCCTCTTCACGTCCTGCTGTTCCTTCTGTGTACTGATAACACGCCTTCAAACGTTCAGCTGTTATCGTTTCTTGTTTGCCGTTTATTTCTAACACGAAAGCATTGCCTCCTGTATACATAAATTTATAGGCGCCCATATAAGGTGGCTTTAGTGGCTGTCGCACAATGTCATCACGTAAGCACAGGAAAGGGTAAGTTTGTAAGTCCTTGTGTAAAAAAACTCTCCTGTTTCCATGTCTGACAGGTGGCACAGGTTGTAACTGTCTCATGTGACTACTAAGCTGTCTACCAAATTCATTTGTGGGCTTCTTGACAGCTGCGGGTGAAGGTGGTGTTATTAACTCTCCGGGAACTCGCAAACATTCTCCGTATACCAACTGCGCCGGTGAGCTTAATATATGTTCTTTTATTGTTGAGCGCAAACACAATAACACGAGAGGTAAACCCTCAGTCCATGTCATTTTGTAACACATTAACGCTGCCTTTAGCGTACGGTGGAACCTTTCCACCATCCCATTACTTGATGGATGATAGCTAGTTGTACGTAGATGATTGCAACCACAGATATTCATTACTACTGTGAACCGTTGCGTCTCAAATTGACGACCTCTATCTGTTCTGATATGGAATCCTAGGGCACCTGTATATAGACGCGCATGCGCATCATCTTATACTGTAGCAGCAGCTACCGCCGCCATTTTTGTTCCAAGCAGCGACAGCGTGAGCTTCTCTAAGGCGGAGTTCTTTGCTGCTACTCCTCTGATTAATCGCTTGCTTCACTTTTAATATGTCTATCAAGAAGTAAATAAAGTTTTTTATTAAAAATTAATCTGATCATAGTACATTCTTTTAATACATCTTGAAAAATCGTTATTTTATTGGAAGCCAGATACACATCCACAGCTTTAAGATAACTTTTCGTTTTCGAATGTGACGTGATAAATTTGATCAGAATAAATCCCAGATCTGTGATTTTTTCACATAATACTTTTCAAAATTCATATAAAGTGGTTTTTCAATGCAGAAGCTATTAAAGTACATTACCATGATAAACCACGATGCAGTAAAAGATTTATGAATAAGAGAATAATGGGTCACTGAAAATAGTTAGTTCTGGTGTCAAATTAAATCGTTCCAACCATTCGCTCTATTTTTTCAAATTTTCTCTCTTGGAAATGTAACTAATAATTAATGTTTCTAATAAGTTAATACGAAACAAAGTAGATGTTTAAAAAAGGGTTTCAGATACGGATTACGGCAAAAAGCTCCTAATTAAGTCATTAAAAACCGATTGTCTCCAATAGGCGAATACGAAGGGTCCAATTTTGGGGAAAGACACTTCGGCAGTAAACTACAACATAGGTATGACGCAGGCTGTCAGAAGTTTGTGAATTTAGCATCGCAGTAGTTTTGAATATGTTTTACAATTACGAGTCGTATTAGCTATTGTAATGAGTAAAAACAGTATGCACCTGTAAAAGTAATTAAAATTGTTTCAGTCTATTTGTTGATACTGTTTGTTATCGCCAATATTTGTATAAATAAAAGTCGGTAACAAAAGTTGTTGCGTCGAAGGACCCTATGCTAAAAAGCAAGTGTTCAAACCTGCGTAATTACAAATGATTTAATCCACTTCGCGTGATTTTGAAGTCATCATTGGTGTCTATTTCCCACGATGAAAGTTTATCGTCAATACTTTACGGCTTTCAGGGTCCACAGAGAAACAAAACAGAGGCGAGCAGCTAGATTTGTTACCGGTAGGTTCGACCAATGCGCGAGTGTCACGGAAATGCTCCGGCAACTCAATTGGGGATCGCTGGAAGAAAGACGACGTTCTTTTCGTGAATTTCTGTTAAGTAAATTTAGAGGGCCGGAATTTGAAGCTGAGTGTAGTACGATCTTGCTGCCGCCTACTTACATTTCGCGTAAAGATCACAAAGACAAGATAAGAGAAATTAGGGCTCGTACGGAGGCATATAGGCATTCTTTTTTTCCTCGTTCAATTTGGGAGTGGAATAGGAAAGGAAATGCCTAGTAGTGGTACAGTGTACCCTCCGCCACGCACCTTACGGTGAATTGCGGAGTATGTATGTAGATGTAGATGTAGATGTAGATTTACTGAACAATTAGAAGAATTCGAAGATGATCAGCTACCACGCTGAAAGCATACTTCTAGCACTATGTTGCCGTCTCGCGTCGACGCGAAGAAACAAAGATGGCGGATGCGGATGTCCGTTTATATCCAGGTGCCGTATAGAATCCCAAAACTTACGAACCGTTCTCGCACTAATACTTTTGCCACCGTTTCTGACGAGATGTCTGCTACTGCTGTTGCTTCTGGCCGTCTTGTGAAACGATCTACAATTCTCACTATGTACCGTTGTCCATTAAAAGGGGATAATGGCCCTACTAAATCCAGATGAATGTGCTCGAATCTTCTAGTCGGTGTCGGAAACTGTGCAACTGGCGGAAATGCATGTCGACTGATTTGTATTTAAAGTGGCACAGTTCCTTGATAGACCATCCGCCACAACATTCTGTGCCCCTGAGGTATGACATATGTCAGTCGTAAATTGAGCGATGAATTCTGCCTGTCTGCACTGTCTCGGAGAACCATGATCCGTGATACGTTGGGAAAAAAAAAAAAAAAAAAAAAAAAAAAAAAAAAAAAAAAAAAAAAACATGTAATCGGCTTATGATCAGTAAAAACTATGAAATGTCTGTCTTCTACCGTTGCTCGGAAATGTCTGATCACTGCAAAAAAAAAAAAAAAAAAAAAAAAAAAATTGCCAATAGTTTGCGATCAATTGCGCTCCACTTAGTCTGTTACCGTGAGAGATTTTGTGGGGAAAAAATGATAGTGGCTGCAAGTGAGCGTCCACCCAGTGTTGTAACGCTGCTCCAGTTGCGATCTGGCTCACAACTACCATGAGAGCTAATTGAGCATCACTACGAGGGTGTGCTAGAGTCGTGGCATGTGCTAAAGTCGATTTGATACTGTGAAAAGTCTCTTCCGCTGCTGACGTCCACGGAATTTTACGGTTTCCTGTTGACAGTTTGCCAGTGAGTAATGCATTAAGCGGTTCTTGTTGCTGTGCTAGATGTGGAAGGTGGCGGCGAAAACAATTAATCTTACCGACTATTCTACGTTATTCTTTAAAGGCTGGTGGTAGAGGCATATTATGTATTGCTTCTACTCTGTTTGGAAGTGGTGCCAAACCTTCTTCAGAAACCACGTATCCTAAGACTTGCACCTCTTTCCTGCCTAGTATGCATTTAGCGACATTAACTACTATGCCATATGGGTTATGGAAATAGTAAATTTTATCCATTATGGATGTTGAATAACTCTGTGACTGTTCCTTATAGGTTATGGAAATAAAATCCGCTACCAGTCACAATTATTGGCGGTTTATTAAAACACTACCGGTTTGGGGCTTGTGCCCATCTTCAGGTGTTTACATTCAGTGTTGTTGACTGTTTAAAGAAAACGTAAATTACATTGTGATTATCATACAGCTAAACATACACAAGTATCATATAGATATACATATACATAAAACAAGTATGGTATCTGGTGGAGTGATTTGTGTTGAGGCTATAAGTGTACTTATATATAAGTAGAGTATCCAATTCGTGTTCGTACATTTCTCATGGATGTCAGTTGAGAATAATGCAGTAAAAGCAACATAACGCAAATTTGCACTTCCATATCACAGTACACTTTATAACTGTAACAGCTTTATGTTGCTGTTACTGCATTATTGTTAACTGATATCCATGAGAAATATACGAACACGAATTGGATACCCTACTTATATGTGAGTACGCTTGTAGCCTCAACACAAATCACTCCACCAGATACCATACTTGTTTTATGTATTTTATGTATATGAATATCTATATGATACTTGTGTATGTATATTTGTATGATAAGCACAATGTAATTTACGTTTCCTTTCAACAGTCAACAACACTGAATGTAAACACCTGAAGATGGGCACAAGCCTCAAACCGGTAGTGTTTTAATAAACCGCCAATAATTGTGACTGGTAGCGGATTTTATTTCCATAACCTATAAGGAACAGTCACAGAGTTATTCAACATCCATAATGGATAAAATTTACTATGCCATATTTCTGTAAACGTTGAAAGAGTTCGCTTAGATGTAACCTATGTTCATCTTTTGATGTTGAGAAAACTAACATATCATCCATATAACGGAATAGAACGGAAAACCGCGCAATACCTCATGCATGAATCATTGCCATGTCTGTGCAGCATTTCGTAACGCAAATGGTACGAAATTATATTGAAACAGACCAAAGAGTGTAATTACTGCGTTTTTTTGTACTTCCTCCTAGGCTACGGGTACCTGTAGGTATGCTTTTGCACAATCTATGACACTGAACAGTTTCGCTTGCGCGATTGCGTAATTAAAATCCGTGACATTATGTACTGGGTATCTATTAGGGATTGTACGTGCATTAAGGGCTCTGTAATAGCCATATAATCGCCAAGACCCGTCTCTTTTACGTACCATGTGTAAAGGTGAGGCCCAAGGACTATTAGAATGCCTTACAATACCTGTTGCAATTAGTTCTTCAAAACCTGCTTGTGTTGCTCGTAGTTTGTCCGGCGGCAGTCTCCTCGGTATGGTTGTCCCGGCGTAGTGTTTATGTGGTGCACCGTCGAGTGTCTGCATCTACTTTCTGTGCTAAATGGCTGTTTATTTCTGGATGTTCATGCCAGAGATGGCTGACTGCATTGTCATTGACAGTTGGTACTTGTGCTTCTGTTTGTCGATCCTTCTGCACTATCAGTGCAGCCACTGAGTTACTTTGCTGGACCGTTGTATCTATTGCGACCAATTTTCTATTCACCAAGTCTGCCGCCAACCGAAAATGCGCTAAAAAAATCTGCTCTAATAATCGGATCTGTGACACTGCCGATGATGAAGTTCCACTTGAGTTTGTGAGGTAGACCGAGGTCTATAATTCATTCCTGCTCACCAAATGTCATTGAATCATGTAACATGGTTCGAGTGTTCCTTTGCCATGGACTGACTGCGGCCATTTGATCGAAGCTTTTTGGTGGAATCGATAATAGGAGTCTAAGGCGGGCGAGGAAAGAAAAGAGCCGGCCGCGGTGGCCGAGGAGACTGAGGCGCTCCAGTCACGGTCTGCACTGCCACTACGGTCGGGGGTTCGAATCCCCCCTCGGGCATGGATATTTGTGCCGTCTTTAGTATAAGGTAGTTGATAAGTAGTTTGTAAGTTTAGGGACTGATAACCCCGTAGTTAAGTCCCATAAGCTTAACAAACATTTGAACATTTTTTTTTTTTTTTTTTTTTTTTTTTTTTTTTTTTTTTTTTTTTTTTTTTTTTTTTTTTTAAAGAAAAGAGTCTGGGTAGCGAGGAGGTGGCGCTGCGCATGCGGGAAGTTGGTGACCGGAACGCCTAGCGAGCGGTGGTGGTCTTGGACAGCTGCGAAGGGCAGAGGGACGTTCATGTGTGATGCATCGACAGAAACTTTCGGGAGTTCTGAGAAAGACATCGGCACGCTGTGGCAGCCATCGAAACCCGAATTCGCCTCGATCAAGTGATATTGTCATTCGCTGGAACTGCTGTGAAGTTTTGTAAGAGGGGAGAATACGGACAGCACCAGTAAGGAGTGAGTCGTTTGGTTGGCCGGAGCTAAGGCACGAATTGTTACCTGCTGTCTTAGTTGGACAACATTTGTTGATCTGGAAGTCAGTCCTGTAACGAGGTGTACCTCTAGTATGAAAGCATGACCGGTCTAAGAGGTGGGTAGATGTTAAGTAATTTTAAGTCAGCTTAGTTTGTATGTGCTACTTTAATCACGTTTTTGTTAATGTAACCTCTCGCTGTCTGTTATTGTTTGTACTGCTGAAAGTTCCTTGCATTGTCAGAGTAGTAATTACGAATATCACTGACTCATGATAAGGTGTTGATTGAATTTCTTGTGGTAAACTGTTAAATAAATATTGCATGAAAATAGAAGCAGTTAATTTACTCGATGAGCTTGTAAAATATTTATCTGATGTTCTCGTGAAGATTTGGTTGAACTGAGTTAAGTTGTTAAAGTTTAACGGCAAGCGTTGATGAACTGGCTGTGTAAATTGCTGTAAAGAACTGTTAATTTTCCTAAGTGGCCGAAGCACTGCACCCTTGGGCAATAACTGAAAGCTCTAGAACCTGATTATAAACAGTAAAAGCGTTAAGTGCATTGGGTACACTGTACCGCGTTCCAGATATTAAAAATCTGTTAATATTGATGTTTAAAAATTATTATTTACAATTTTCTTGTAATGTCTTTTTTTTTTTTTTTAAGTTCTGCACAGTCAAATGTCACTTAAAATTTTCTTGTAATGTATTTTAAAGCTCTGCTCAGTTAAAGGGCACAATAAAATGAAATGATAGGGCACGCTGTTGATTGTTCAGCCAAGGTAAGAACATTGTTTTCTTTTTGGGCTACTGAAGGTTAATAAACCTTGTACTAAAGTGTTTGACTTTCAATATAAAACCAGTTCGCTCCACTCCCCACAGAATCCCGTGTCTCTGCCTATCAGTCACGATTCTTGATTCATTTGCTGCGGTGAGAATATGTTGAGTCTACGCAACGCGACCGTTTGTCATACTTTTAGGACAGACACTCACTTCCGACCCTGAGTCGATCAGGAAATTCTTACCGGAGTAACGGACGTACACGGAAAGCCTACATGCTTTGTGTAACGCTGACAGTGTGGCATTAGTATAGATCTGTACAGTTTCTATCCCTTTTGAGCGCAGCCAGAAACGTTGGCGGACATCGGCGCTCTTTAACGTCCGCCGTTGAAGTTTGGCTACTGGTATGGCTGCGTGCATCGTCGCGCGTCTGTTCCGAATCTTTAATGATACCAACACCACCGTTCTTCTTTTCTTTCTCGTGACCAAGTGCTTCCTCTTGGAACGAACTCCTCTCTTCTTCGGCATCTTTTACGTTGCGACGAGAAATCTGTATTCATTCTTGTTACTTCTTGGGTAATTTCCTAAAGCGTTGTCTCTCGAAACTATAACGATATATCGCTCGAATCATACATATCGCTCTAGCGAGCGATATATATCGAAAATGTGACGCACGCGCGATGGATAAAAGACGGATGAATCTGTATTTTTATGCGCATAGTGAAAAAAATACTAACGAATGTGGAAGTGCTCTTTCGTGATTACAAATACCATTTTGGGGCAACACATCATCTACACTCACTATTTGGCAAAAGTTCCTTTTCCCAGCAAAAAGAACACACTTCTCCACAGGAGAAATCCGCAGTAATTTATCCATCTTAATAAACCCACAACTAGCGAACAATAATTAGAACAAGCGGTAAATTAAAATTCCGAACAACGAAATGTCAAATTCCCTATTTCTTTTGTCCTTCGCGCATGCGCCTTTTTTTCAACATATATCACTCGCACAGCTAGAACGATAAGTATGACTGGAGCGATATATATCGTTACATTTTCGAGAGACAACGCTTCTAGGAAATTACCACTTCTTGTTCCAGCTGTTCTATCCTTAGTCTTTTTTATGCGTCTGCTTACCATCATGAAATATATCCTGCGTCACCTTAGTCGCCTCTGCATTATCCAACGCCGCTCAAAATACCCTGCCTGCCATGTTGTTTGCCATTTCACCAGCCTTCTGCGATAACTCACGTAGTGCCATGTCTTGGTAAGCAGCAACTGCCGGCCGAATGTTGGCTGGTACTTTGCGTAGCCAAAATACCTTTAAGGTTTGCTCTGGTATAAGGTCAGTTCCTGCTAAGGCGCGCAGAGCCCGCATCAGGTGTGATGGCTATCCGTCGTCCAAAGGTTCCTCCTCGAAACCCTCTGCAGGCGACGTTCTGGCGACAAGGTATATCGTAGTATCAGCGCCGCGTTTAACATCGCTGTGATTACACATCTTCGATTTCTTCTGTAGTTACACCATCCAGATGTGCCACTGCGATGATATACCTGCTTTCATCAGTTATTACGCCGTCCTGTTCGAAAATACACTCGACGTGTGTTAATCATGTTAATGGTCGATTCGGCCAAAGATGAGGTAGCTTGATGCGGGCCATATTATTTGCGGTGAGATTTGTTTGAACCATATCTGTAGTGCGTAGATGCGCTGTCGTTGAAGGTGTGGGTGTGTCTGCATTTGCCGCGGCGGAGCGGCCAAGCGCATTGAGGCGCTATGCTACGACGCGCGAGGCCGTTCCCCGTCGGGGGTTCGAATCCCCCTCGGGCATGTTCATATGTAGTTTGTAGGTTTAGAGACTGATGACCCCGTAGTTGAGTCCCATACGCTCTACAAACATTGGAACATTGGAATTGTCTTAATTTGTGTTGTTTATTTCCTCTGTCGTGATTTATTACTTGCTGTACTTCGGGAAAAAGTACGTTTCTTAATGTTTTCCTTAATTAGCTTCATCGGGGTCACTACTTTAGCTATTTTTGACCAAGCTACGAAGTGAAACGAACAAGAAGACTTTACGTAACCTTTTTTATTTAGCCGTAACTAACACTAAAAATCAAAAATGTTCAAATGTTTGTTAAGCTTATGGGACTTAACTACGGGGTCATTAGTCCCTAAACTTACAAACTACTTATCAACTGTTGTTGTTATGGTCTTCAGTCCGGAGACTGGTTTGATGCAGCTCTCCACCCTACTCTATCCTGAGCAAGCCTTTTCATCTCCTCATAAGAACGGCAACCCACATCCACTTGAATCTGCTTACTATACGCGTCTCTTGGTCTCCCTCTGCGATTTTTCCCCCACACACTTCCCTCCAATGCTAAATTCACGATTCCCCGATGTCTAAGAATGTGTCCCACCAAGCGATCCCTTCTCTTAGCCAGGGTATGCCAAAAATTCCTTTTCTCACCAATTCTGTTCAGTACTTCTTCATTGGTTATGCGATCTACCCACCTAATCTTCAGCATTCTTCTGTAACACCACATTTCAAAAGCCTCTATTCTCTTCCTGTCCGCACTGCTTATCGTCCATGTTTCACTCCCGTACAAGGAAACACTCCACACAAATGCCTTCAGAAAAGACTTCCTTACACTTAAATTAATATTCGATGTTAGCAAATTTCTCTTTTTCAAAAATGCTTTTCTTCCCATTGCCATTCTGCATTTTATATCCTCTGTACTGCGACCATCACATGTTATTTTACTACCCAAGTAACAAAACTCATCTACCACCTTCATTGTTTCATTACCTAATCTAATTCCTTCAGCATCGCCCGATTTTCTAAGACCACATTCCATTATTTTTGTTTTGCTCTTATTAATGTTCATTTTATATGCTCTCTTCAACACACTGTCCATTCCATTCAACTGCTCTTCCAGGGCCTTTGCTGTCTCTGACAGAATTACAATGTCATCAGCAAAACGCAAAGTTTTTATTTCTTCCCCCTGTACTTTAATCCCTATTCCAAATTTTTCCTTGCTTTCCTTCACCGCCTGCTCGATGTACAAATTGAATAACATCGGAGAAAGGCTACAACCCTGTCTTACTCCCTTCCCAACTGATGCTTCCCTTTCATGCCCTTCGAGTCTAATAACTGCGGTCTGGCTTTTGTACAAGTTATAAATAACTCTCCTTTCCCTATATTTTACCCCTGCTGACTTCAGAATTTGAAAGAGTGTATTCCAGTCAACATTGTCAAATGCTTTCTCCAAATCTACAAAAGCTAAAAATGTAGGTTTGCCTTTCCTTAATCTATCTTCTAAGATAAGACGTAAAGTGAGTATTGCCTCCCGGGTTCCTATGTTCCTCCTGAATCCAAACTGATCTTCCCCAAGGCGAGCTTCTACCAGCTTTTCCATTCTCCTGTAGATAATTCGTGTTAAAATTTTGCAACCATGACTTATCAAACTGATGGTTCTGTAATTTTCACACCTGTCTGCGCCTGATTTCTTTGGAATGGGGATTATTACATTTTTCTTAAAGTCTGAGGGTATTTCGCCTGTCTCATAAATCCTACACACCAGGTCAAATAGTCTTGTCATGGCTGGCTCGCCCAGAGACTTTAGTAGTTCTGAGGGTAAGTCATCTACTCCTGGGGCCTTGTTCCGACCTAGGTCTTTCAAGGCTCTGTCAAATTCATCTCTCAGTATAGCATCTCCTATTTCATCTTGATCTACGTCCTCTTCCCTTCCTACCACATTGTCTGTAAGTTCATTTCCTTTGTAGAGTTGCTCTATGTACTCTTTCCACCTTTCAGCTTTCCCTTCTTTGCTGAAAACCGGCTTCCCATCTGAGTTCTTGATATTCGTAGATTTGCTTTTCTTGTCCCCAAATGTCTCTTTTATTTTCCTGTAGGCGGTATCTACTTTTCCCCTTCTTATACATTCTTCTACAGATTTGCATTTGGCTTCTAACCACTCCTGCTTAGCCATTTTGCACTTCCTGTCAATCTCATTTTTTAGTCGTCTGTATTCCATTTTGCCTGTTTCATTTACTGCATTTTTATATTTTCTCCTTTCATCAATTAACTACCTTATCTAAAGACGGCACAAATATCCATGCCCGAGGGGAGATTCGAACCCCCGACTAAAAATCAAAAGTGTAAAAAACAGAATAATAAAGAAATCAAAGTAGTTCAGTAATAATTGTTCCTTGCCGCAACCAGCGATCCTCTTGTCACGCGTCGTCTACTTGTCATCTGTTTGACAGTAGCTACAGACCCATTGATCTCTATACACAGACGTACATTAACTAGACTGCCGCTCGCTGATCTCTGGATGATGAACTTCAAGTGTCTGAGCGTGCCACCCACAGATGTTCATATTTACTTTATTGCCAAATTCAAATATTGCTGCTACGAAGTATTAAAAGACAACGAGAAGAAAATACATTTCGAATAAGTTTCCATGTTAGCCTATTACATCGCATATTGACATAAAATTCAGATCACGAGGTAAGCAACCAATTCTTTGTCACGTAATAATTGTTGAAAATGCATATGCCAAATTTAAACAAGGCGTACAATACGAAAACTTGGCGGAAACATGTATAAAAAAATCTGGTGAGGCACGCTGTAGTTCTATTGTGAGACACCATAGAGTAGAAATATCTCTGGAGTCAGCATTCAGATGAGCAGAATAGATCTTGTGTTGTCAACACACATTGCCGTTGTGGTCACGTGATCTCGTGACGACGTACGTTTGTCTGTAATGGGATGACCTAAACTGTGATTGTCCGATAACAGTGATTTCTGTGAATTCTACCTTTCGGTTGCTGTGCCATTTAGTTGTGATGAGTCACAGTTTAAAACAGCAGTTTACCAATTCACAACTATTTCTTGTTGAACTATTATTACTTCCTCAAAGACCGCTCCATGCCCTCATTACCGCTAAACATCCTGTTACAAAACAAACAACAAACACATGTGTAGGTAGCATAACTATTGTTGCTACTAGAGGTGACTTCCCACACCTACTAGACTCACGCTATGGTCTACTTAGTGCTGTCGCCTACCAGCGAAGCGGTGAAATACGTCGTTGGTACTGATGTTCAGAGAGCGCAGAGAAGCAAACAACATTTTTCTGAAGTGATAAGTGCCATCAACAAGGGATCTCAAATCGATTACATATTTCTGGAGTTGCGGAAGGCTTTTGACACTGTACCTCACAAGCAGCTTCTAATGAAATTGCGTACTTATGGAATATCGCCCCAATTGTGCGATTGGATTCACGATTTCCTATCAGAAAGGACAGAGTTCGTTGTAATTGACGGTGAGTCATCGAGTAAAACAGAATTGATCTGCTGTTCCCCAGGGAAGCTTTATAGGTTCCCTACTCTTCCTTGCGTTTATAAACGATTTAGGAGACAATCTGAATAGCTCCCTTAGACTGTTCGCGGATGATACTGTCGTTTATCGGTTAGTGAAGTCAACAGGGGATCAAAAGCAACTGCAAAGCGATTTAGACAAAATTTCTAGATTGTGCGAAAATTGGCAATTAACACTAAATAAAGAAAAGTGTGAAGTAATACCCATGACCACTAAAAGAAATCCGCTGAACTTCAATTACGCGATAAATCAGTCATTCTACTAAATACCTAGGAGTTAATATCACGAACAACTTAGACTGGAGAGAACACACAGAAAATATTGTTGGGAAGACAAACTATAGGTTACGTTTCATTGGCAGAACGCTTCGAACATGCACAAGCTCCACCAAAGAGACTGCCTACATCACACTCGTGCGTCCTCTCCTGGAGTACTGTTGCCCATTGTGGGACCCTCACCAGGTGGGACTGACAGAAGACGTTGAGAAGGTTCAGAGAAGGGCAGCACGTTTTGTTTTATCACGTTACCGGGGGCAAAGCGTCACGGAAATGTTGCACGAATTGGGGTATAAATGATTAAAAGAAAGACATTATTCGTTGCAGCGTAATCTATTTGCGAAATTTCAATCAGCGACTTTTAATTATGAATGTGAAAATATTTTACTAGCACCCTCCTACATAGAGAGACATGACCATCCCAATAAAATAAGAGAAATCAGATCGAAAACGGAACGATTTAGGTGTTATTTCTTCCGACGCGTTATTAGAGAATTGAACGGTAGAGAGAGGTTATGAAAGTGGTTAATAAACCCTCTGCCAGCCACTTAAATGTGATATGCAGAGTATCTATGTAGATGTAAATGTTTTGGGCTCAAGTTAGTCTTCAGGGCCCAAGTAGCCCACATTTACGGTACGAAGATGTTTAATATGAGACAAAGCAACTAATGTTGTCAAAGAATGATGACACACCAAGATTTGTCACTTTTTTTGGCCCACTTTAGGTTACGGTAGTAACACTAAAAGTGGGCCTTTGCGATCGTCTTTTGACAGCTCGAAATTTAAATGAAAATGATGGCTTAACTATTCATCTGACACGAAAATTGAATAACCGAATTTGTAGAGGAGAAAATGCTCAACAACTTTGCTCTCTTATGTTTTTTTCATATCTCGTAGTGTTTCAAAGATATTTGCAAAAATAACGGCGATTTTGGGATGTAAGTCTGTATGTCTGGCTGTCTGTCCGTAACGTGTTCCCTGTTTTTAAGACGAACCGTTCACCCGCTCAGCACCAAATTTTACAGACATGATTGTAGGCCGCCAGAGACCAGAACCTCCCTTTTTCAAATTTTTCGGACAAAAAATACGGTAGTAAAACAAAAAAAAAGCCGTTTGTAATATAATTGTAATTGCAAACGAAACGTTCATCTGGCACGAAAATTGAATAACCTAATTGGCAGAGGAGAAAATTCTCTACAACTTATCTCCCTTATGTTTTTTCATATCTCGTATCGTTTGAGACATATTTGCAAAAATAACGGAGATTTGACACCCTCCATTAAATTAACGAAAACCAGCCGTTCGGAGATGTCACGTGACATTCCTCGCCCAGAACTCTCTCTGGCATACACCATCTTGCGTTGCGCATTTGATGATTTTCTTATTGTAACTTACACGTTGTCATTTCAAAGCAACGGCACACTGAGGAATTTACAAAAACACTTCGTTCTTCGTACGACAAATGATAATCTAATGTCTACAAATGCCATACTAACATCAGTTAACAACGGTCATCAATAGTATCAGATTAAAAGAATTCTTGCTTTGATTTATAGCGAAAGGTTGGTGGTTCGAAACCCGCCACTAACTATTTTTTTCCTAAAAGGGTTTCAGACACTCTTATTAATTAATTTATTATTAATTAGATTATTATTTTGGTCCAAAACGTTTGCAAAAACTTATAAAAGTACAATTCAAAAGTGGGCCGTAAAACACGCCAGTGCGATGTTTTTATTGCAAATAAACCGTTCGTCTGATGCGAAAATCGAATAAACGAATTTGTAGTCGAGAATATACCTTACAACTTCCTTTCCTTATGGTTTTTTTTCATATCTCATATCGTTTGAGAGATATTTGGAAAAATAACGGATTTTTGACACCCTCCGTGGAATTAACGAAAACCGGCGTTCGTAGATGTCACGTGACATTCCTCGCCCAGAACTCTCTCGCGAATACACCATCTTGCGTTGGGTATTTGATGATTTTCTTATTGTAACTTACACGTTGTCAATTCAAAGCAACGGCACACTGAGGAATTAACAAAAACACTTCGTTCTTCGTACGATAAATGATAATCTAATGTCTACAAATGCCATATTAACATGAGTTAACATCGGCCATCAATATTATGAAATTAAAGAACCTATGATTCGATATATAGCTGTAGCGTAGTGGGCAAGGTGCTGGACTGTGACGCGGAAAGTCGGTGGTTCGAAACCCGCCACTACCTAATTTTTTTTCCTAAAAAGGTTTCAGACACTCTTATTAATTAATTATTATGTAGATTATTATATTGCTTCAAAATGTTTGCAGAAACTTATAAAACTTAAAATCTAAAGTGGGCCGTAAAACACGTCAGTGCGATTTTCTTATTAGAAGCTTGTGTGTTTTGCGCAGGGCAGTGAGAGAGGCGAGTGCTTGGACCTGCAGACGCTGCGCTGGCCCAGAGGGTCGGCGGGCGTCCTTCGGCGCGCGCTGCTGGTGGAGAGGGTCAACCCCGCCTTCCTGATGGACGAGCAGCCGCAGACTCAGCGAGGCCACCAGCCAGAGGGACAGTACCAGACGAAGGGAGGCTACCAGCCGGCGCCGCGGCCCAGCGCACCAGGGGGGCGTGTCCAGGAGACGGCGCTCTAGTGGCACAACACCAGCTCAGCGTCAACTGCTGCTGCTTATTCAAACCTATTGTCTCTTCCATAACACTGGATAATAAACATTCGTACAAAGCGTCTGTAACCACTTTTCCAGCGACAACAGTGCCTACTGTAGTAATGGAGAGGAAATGTACTCTGTTAAAATAAACTGCACAACCTCTGTGTCTCTCGCTAATCAGTTTTGTCGTGACGTCGCTGTTCGCCACAAGGCACGCAGTCTACACGCGTCGATGCGCAACTTCAAGAAGAGCTCATGGAAAGTTGCACAGGTCACACCTATATTCAAGAGAGGCAGTAGGAGTAACCCACTAAACTACGGGCCTACTTCATTGATGTCAATTTGCAGCAGGGTTTTGGAACATATCCTGTATTCAAATATTATGAATTATCTCGAACAGAACAATCTATTGATCCAAGGTGAACACGAATTTCGGTTTACGGGGAAAAGCCTACACTTTGTACGTGCATGAGCGTAAATATATAGACGTGTTTTACCGAAAATTACATCAACAGGAGAGTCAGAACTATTAGATTAGAAAATTATTTTCGACGTTATTTTGACCGTTAGCAAGAAAATAAGATATAATAACTGAAGTAAATAGTCTTTTTTTACTGAGTTTTCGATATAGTTTCATGTGTTTGGAGTATACATTTTCTTCAGCAAATAATCGCATAAGTTTTCAAGGTTTGAGTGACACTTTTCTTTTTTTCCATTATTGTGTTTTAAAGCCCCCAGAAGGGGCAGGCTGGCAGCGAGAAACATGCTGCTCTTCAGCCGAGAGCATACAGATATGGGAACAGAAGAATTAAAATAATAAAAACAGGTGACAATATATGAAGAATTCAAAACTAGAGATGGAGAGATAAATGGGTCGAATTGCAAGGACTGTGAAAAGGATGACAAAATGTACATATTTAGAATTTTAAAAAAACAACGGTGGATAAAACATTCATGTTGAAGAAACGGAGCGATGACGACGAGTCGAAGATACATTAAAAACACATGGCAACACTATGTTCTGCCTGTGAGGCGGTTGCTGACGTTTTAAAAACACACATACACCCGAAGCACTAAATCACTGCACACTTAAAACCACTGACACACAAGTAAAATCTCTGAGCAGGCCTCGCAGTGGAGAGGGAGGGGGGAGGAAAGTGCGATGGATAGAAAGGGAGGGGATGGGGGCGGAGAGGGGATGGAATGAGGTGGAATGGAAGGGAAAAAGGGAAAAGGATGGGTGGAGGGGGACTAATCCACAAGGAAGGCTAAGGTAAATGTCAGGACGGAGGGCGTCATCCGGGAGAGGAAGCTGATGGAAGTTACCCTCGAATAGGATGTGGAGAGTTTGGAGGTGGAAAGAGGGAGGAACATGCTGGTAAAGAAAGGCGTGGCAGAGGGCCGGGATTCAGGAGGATAGGAGAGACCAGTGGGTGGCGAGATTCTATTTTGCGGGAGGTGCTTTTCTTTTATTTTTGTTCTCAATTGTGTACAAAATTTGCTACATGACATTCTAGAAGAACACCAAATATGAATTACCCTTTTGTCATTAATAAATTCAATTATCCTTTTCCTGCTCCTACATAAAAAGTGCCCTCATAATCTCACTTCACACAGTTGCAAAACTGCATAGCAGACGGCTCTATTGTTTTGGTGTTTACGTCTAAACAAAAACGACTACTCGAGACAGGCGAGATGCAGAACGGGAATAGCACGCCAGGGGGCTCTGCAGTAGACCCACTCGTCTCGAGTAGTCGACGGAAGCAAGAAAGTGGGTCGTGTAAAAGGAGCTTAACCCTCCAGCAGGCGCGTCAACTTTCATAACGCCACTAGTCGCTATGTGTCTCCTGGATACATGCGATGATTTTTGTTTACAGCCTTTGTTCTGCCTTTGTTTACAGCTTCTGTTTTAAATTGCAGTTACCTTTATTGTTACAGATTTGGCAAATACATTAGGCTCATTTCACTTTCAAATTAATAGAAATATTTAACGTATTGTAATGGAGAAGTACACGAAATTCTTTTACAAAGTGACTTCATTAGAGATACAAAAAAAAATATTGAACTAATCAGAACATGTTTCTTTGTATGGATTGCTCTCTACAGAAAAACATTGTTCACAGATTATTTTGTGTGCTTTTGCAAACAAAGATGTGTACCGCATTTTTCACATGCATAGGCTACTTGCTGAGGCAAGTCTTTTTTGTCTCCCTGTAACATGACTGGCATCTTTTTCTTTCCTTATATCCTGAATGCAAAGATAGTTCAGCGTTTTCTTGCTCTTTTCCTTGAGGTTTGTACTTCACCAGCATCGACTTTATATCATCTAGTAGAGTCATAATAAGAGCTCTTCTTTTGAAATGATCTTGCAGTAGAGTCAGAGCCAAAGTTTTGATGTAGTCGCGCCTATCTGAGTATTTATTCTTGTTGCCCAAGAAAATTACTCTTGAGCTGATGCTGTGGCGGCTGGTCATAATGTGCTAATGTGCTGCAGCACTCTGTAAATATGTTACTAAAATTATGCCATTTCTCTTCGAATGCAAGCGAGAAATCGCTGTAAAATTACATCCTTTCTCTTGGAATGCGATCCAGATATCACAATGAAATTATGCCAATTCCCTTCCAATGCGTGTTAGAACGCTAGTAATAAGCATGAAAACGCATTCTGGAGCGCTCTCGCCGCGATAGCTGGAAACCAGCTCCGTGTGCTGAAGTGGGATTCTGCCGCGCTGGTACGTGCGCAGAGAGGCGGCGCAGTCGTCTGTTCGCTAGTGCGCATGCGTAGACGTGACGTCAGGCGTGGCGGCTCATGTGTGCTGAGGCCGGCCGGCCGCGGTGGCCGAGGGGACTGAGGCGCTCCAGTCACGGTCTGCACGGCCACTACGGTCGGGGGTTCGAATCCCCCCTCGGGCATGGATATTTGTGCCGTCCTTAGTCTTAGTTAGTTCATAAGTAGTTTGTAAGTTTAGGGACTGATGACCCCGTAGTTAAGTCCCATAGACTATACAAACATTTGAATTTTGCTGAGGCTGACTGCAGCACCAGATCAAAATATCTCTTTGCACTGCGTGTAACGGTTGCGGAAGAATAGTATATGACGAATATTGTGGCATACAAAGTCAAATAGCGATCTGGCTCAAGCGTCTTGCGCGTTGTCTCTCAAACCTTCTTGTGTGAGGCTCGTATTCAAATACCTCTGAGTCCAAATTTTTAATTTCTGTAAATGAAACTTCAATCACAAACATTAGTAATGTATAGCCAACATGCGAGTGAAACTGCGCTTTTTAGCCAAGCAGTTTCATAGGTCGCTTGTGTAGAACGCAGATGACGTGGCGGGGATATTGCTAAGCTCCGTTATTTCCATTGTCAGTCACGCTTTTTATTTTAGTATATTTTGTTTCCTGTTTATTTTTGTAATATTGTAGCACACTGTTCAAATTTTGTACGAGCCGACACTGAGCTGATGTCTGCAATGTTTATTATTGTTACAACTGAAAGCATTTTAGTTGTCTTGTTTACTCACAAAAATAGTAATGATCATTACTTTGTTGCACTTCATTATTTTCCTCTTCATCAAATTAAGCCGAGCGCGGCGAACTCGAGTGAGTGCGAGCAAGCGAAATGCCCAATATGCAGACCTGGAGAAAGATTTTAACAGCCGGATCGGGAGACTTTTTGTCGAGCCCATCACGTTTCGTGGGAGGCACTGACAATAGCGCCGTGACAGGCACGGCTGCGCCGTGTTTACAAGTGGCAGGCGACCGCCGCGCCGCGCGCTGCAAAACGCGTTAATGGCGCCGCCATTGTGGGAGCATGTGGCTGTCACCGCCGTTGTGGCGACAGCAATTAGGCCGGTTGCGGCAGCAGGGCGCTTCTTGCCCCGGGGGTCGTTACGTTGCCGAGGGCAGCGGAGGCCCCGCTAGCACACGACGCGAGTCCTCGCAGCGACGACAGCGCCACGCTCCAATCAGTCAGGTATGTCGTGATGTTTAAAGCTTTCCCGGCGTACAGATATTTCCATAAAATCTCGGGAGAACTGCCGGATGTCCGTAACTTCTTGCCACGATATTTCGGCGCAGAGTCTTCTGGCCATCTTCAGATGAGTACCGCCGAAGTACTGACGAAGACGCACTGAGCTGTGCTATTTATGCCCAATTTAGCCGACATTGCGCATGCGCGTACCTAGCGTACCTGCTCCGAGCGCCCTCCGTGGTGGAGGACAGTGAGACTCTTATCAATCGAGACAGTGATTTTCAAATAAATGCTGCATGGAATCCTGTCATTGAAAAACTTCGTAGTCGGCGTAGTGTCCTGCAACTGATGACGATGAAAATCGATCTGATATCGAAGCGGCAAGCCTCCACCACGGAGGGCGCTCGGAGCAGCGTACGTAGCTGTAGTGGACGCGCACGCTAGGTACGCGCATGCGCAATGTCGGCTGAATTGGGCATAAATAGCACAGCTCAGTGCGTCTTCGCCAGTACTTTGGCGGTACTCACCTGAAGATGGTCAGAAGACTGCGCGGAAATATCGTGGCAAGAAGTTTCGGACATCCGGCAGTTCGCCCGAGATTTTATGGGAAAAAAAAGTCAGGTATGTCGCCGCAACCAGCTCCTCGAGAAGTTCAAGTGTTTGTAAATCTATGGGACCTTACTACTCTGGTCATCAGTCCCTAGGCTTGCAAACTACTACGACTATCTTACACTAAGGACAACAAATACACATTTATTGATATGTTTCTTCTGAATACATTTATCATACACATTTAAAGTTTAGATTGGCCAAAACACTTAGTGTCCATAAATGTCCTTGATACAGACCAGCTGCCTTTAGGTATACAGCTCCTCGTAATTAGACCATGTGTGAAACTTCCTGGCAGATTAAAATTGTGTGCCGGAACCGGGACTCGAACCTGCGACCTTTGCCTTTCGCGGGCAAGCGCACTGCCGGCCTCGGTGGTCGCGAGGACTGAGGCGCTTCAGTCACGGTCTGCACGGCCACTACGGTCGGGGGTTCGAATCCCCCCTCGGGCATGGATATTTGTGCCGTCCTTAGTATAAGGTAGTTGATAAGTAGTTTGTAAGTTTAGAGACTGATGACCCCGTAGTTAAGTCCCATAAGCTTAACAAACATTTGAACATTTGGAATAGCACAGTTGGTAGTGCGCTTGCCCGCGAAAGGCAAAGGTCCCAGGTTCGAGTCCCGGTTCCGGCACATAATTTTAATCTGCCAGGAAGTTTCATATCAGCGCACACTCCGCTGCAGAGTGAAGTTTCATTCTAGACCATGTGTGGTTTGTGTTGTCTTTTACATTTTAATAACTCTAAGTTTAAATAAATAATCATAGTAGTAATCAGATAAATTAATGGTGAAATTCATGGTGTTACATATTTTTATTTAGTTATTTCTACAATTTTAAATTTAATTCGAGTATATCTACGAATAATGGATATAAAAAAAAAACTAGCAGAAAACCCGGCGTTGCGGATATTTATTTATTTATTCCTGACATTTTTCAGGTAGATATTCATTTGTATAAGGGCTGTATGTCTGTAAACTCCCTTGGGAATACAATTAGTAGTAAAGAAGTAATAGATTAAAACTTGGTGCATAATGGGGCGGTTTTCCATGAACGTTACTCTTTATGTGCTCATATCTCACAAACTACATGTCAGACTGTGATACAAATTATGTGGTACATTCAACTATATACAGGGTGTTTCACTAAGTGTGTTTGCCTCTGTAACTTATAAAATAATAGGTGACGGGAAATTTTAATGCCGTAGGTCAACACAAGAAATGTTACACTTACTTACACATAGTTTATTGTATCATTTTCCACAGAGTTACAGCACAAAGATATAATTTTTTAAATGGAACAATAGTTTTTTTTTTCTATCGTGCATTGGATTCGTTGAAACCAGCTGCGTCCAAATCAATTTAAACTACATTCCTATCAATGTTAGTTTGGGAGCTACAACCCTTCAAAGTTCCAGGGGCAGATGCCACAAACGCTGCGCATAATGCAATGCGCCTTCTAAATGTGGTGCGGCCGAGTTGTAACGTCGCCGTTGTCACGGAGCGAGAAGCTTCCTCGATGCGCTGTTAGACTGCCGACTGTCGCCGCACACGGCCGTATACCCGACAGTTGGAGCCACACAAGCAACCGGGGCTCAATATACCACAGTTACTGACATCGGATGACGATGGCATACACGAACAACGAGTACGTTGACATGTTGCTGATGCTCGGCGAGTGCCGAAAAGATGCCACTGAAGCAGCCACGGCATATGCCGTGAGATATCCTAGGCGAAGAGCCGCGGCAGCCATTACATTCTTACGTGCCGAACAACGATTTCGAGAAACAGGAAGCTTGGTAATGCGCCGCAGTAACAGACGAAGACCTGCAAGAAGGGAGGAGACGGAGGTGTTTGTTTTAGTTGCACTACACCAGAATCTCATGTCAGCTTATTAGTCGTTGCTGCAGTCGCTCGTGTCAGTCTCACATCTGCGTGGCGTATAGTACACGGCCACAGGTTTCACCCATACCGCCTGTCACTGACCCAGGAGCTGCATGGGAACGATTTCCGTGCAAGAGTGACATTTTGTGAGTGGGCCATGCGTAATTTCACGCTGGAGTCTTTACAATGTTTTATGTTCTCTGATGAATCCACGTTCATAAATTATGGTGCAGTGAATCGCCATAACATGCACTACTGGGCCGCAGACAATCCTCGGTGGGTACGACCTGTCGACCGTCAACGTAGGTGGTCTATTAACGTGTGGTGTGGAATCCTTGGGAATGAAAACTGTGGCCGTGTACTATATGCCACACAGATATGACACCAGTGACTGCAGCAATGGCTCGTAAGCAGACATGAGGATTGTGGTGCAGTGCAGCTAAAAGAAACACCTCTGTCTCCTCACTTCTTGCAGGTCTTCGTCTGTTACTGCGGCGCATTGTCCAACTGCCTGCTTCCCGAAGTCGTTGTTCGGCACGTAAGAACGTAATGGCTGCCGCGGCTCTTCGCCTAGGATATCTCACGGCATACGCCGTGGCTGCTTCAGTGGCATCTTTTCGGCACTCGCCGAGCATCAGCAACATGTCAACGTACTCGTTGTTCGTGTGTGCCATCGTCATCCGATGTCAGTAACTGTGGTATATTGAGCCCCGGTTGCTTGTGTGGCTCCAACTGTCGGCTATACGGCCGTGTGCGGCGATAGTCGGCAGTCTAACAGCGCATCGAGGAAGCTTCTCGCTCCGTGACACCGGCGACGTTACAACTCGGCCGCACCACATTTAGAAGCCGCATTACATTATGCGCAGCGTTTGTGGTACCTGCCCCTGAAACTTTGAAGGGTTGTAGCTCCGAAACTAACAGTGATAGGAATGTAGTTTAAATTGATTTGTACGCAGCTGGTTTCAACGAATCCAAGGCACGGTAGAAAAAACTATTGTTCCATTTTAAAAAATTATATCTTTGTGCTGTAAATCTTTGGAAAATGATACAATAAACTATGTTCATAGCTCCGCATAAAGTGTAACATTTCTTGTGTTGATCTACCACATTAGAATTTCTCGGCACCTATTATTTTATAAGTTACAGATGCAAACACATTTAGTGAAACACCCTGTATATGGGGGAAACCTTTTCCTGTGGTATATAGGGGACGTGAGACAAGCTGACGACTGGGGCGAGGTCAATAATTGCTTATTTTAAATTTCGATTTCTAGTTAGCAGCACTGTATGCATATTACTAACAGTCCACACCACTAACAAGTGAAATGTAGTGTGCTGGCGCCACTCGGGTAGTATCGTTCCTTGCAATACTCTAATCGGGAATTCTCTGTGACGTATTCTTATTTTCTACATCACTAAATTAAGACTTCGCCGAGGGGACTGAGGCGCTCCAGTCACGGTCTGCACGGCCGCTACGGTCGGGGGTTCGAATCCCCCCACGGGCTTGGATATTTGTGCCGTCCTTATAGTTAATTCATAAATAGTTTGTAAGTTTAGGGACTGATGACCCCGTAGTTAAGTCCCAAATTAAGACTTCGCACACTAACAGGTAACTAACTGTACGTCATGCAGGAGTAACTTAAACAATGTGCTTTTCATAAAGACTACGTATTTGTATGCAGTGGCGCAGACATGGGGGAAGGGGCAAATGGGGCTGAAGTCCACCCCCAGCACCTCCCAAAGATTTTTTAAATTTATTATATATTTATTTTTATTTTATTATTATTTTTTAACAGGTAGGCACCGAAAATATAAAATAGTACACATGTAATAAATCACAACTTAACTGTAATTTGTCCAGCACAAGTGAACGTAACAGTGGGTCGCCAACGTGATGCCGCCACTGAGAACGTGTGTTGCTGTTAGGCAGGCCGCACGATGAGACGCAGCTCCGTGACGTGACGCAGGGTGAGTCACGTCACAGTTCTCACGGAGCGTGAGTCGCGGCGACAATAGCAGCTATACGCCGCTGTTTGCAGCGGAAAATCAGTGAAAGTGGCGAGGGGGGGGGGGGGAGACGAGGCCCACGTGCACCTGGCATGGATGCTGTGTTAATAGATGTAGGTTCAGTACCCAAAGCCGATTCTGAGTTTTTGCTCGAAACATCACTTTCATGAAACAAAAAGCATAAAACATCTGCATACATGAAGACAGTAATGGGGAATTCGCTTTAACCAAGGAGTTTCACGATGAAAAATTGACTAACTATTTTAGATTAAACCGTGATCGATTCCAAGAAGTGCACGGTTTCATCAAGAATCAATTTAGAGTGAGGGATGCAACGTGTCGAGACCGATTGGAACTGAGGAGAAAGTAGCTGTGTTTTTAAGATTAGAAATGCGTCACCTATATGCATTATATAATATTATGATCACCATTGGCAGAGAGTAATAATTCAGCTTCTATACAAAAATCTTTATTGAATAAACATTATATTCTAACAGCCGAAATGTTCTCTAATGCCGGCTGCAGTGGCCGAGGGGACTGAGGCGCTCCAGTCACGATCTGCACGGCCCCTACGCTCGGGGGTTCGAATCCGCCCTCGGGCATGGATATTTGTGCCGCCCTTAGTATAAGGTAGTAAATGAGTAGTCTGTAAGTTTAGGGATTGATGACCCCGTAGTTAAGTCCCATAAGCTTAACAAACATTTGAACATTTTTGATTAACAAACATTTGAACATTTGTTCTCTAATAACAAACAAAAATTGCCTCTGTACAGCAAATGAAAATATCGAAATTTTTACCAACAGAAATTCAGTTTTCAGAGAAATCATTAATAAATGTAAGTAACTCATGTCGAGTTGAAGCTGTAGCTGAAGTGCTTTGCTGCAATTCACGATTCTCCTGTGGAAGCCATGCAGTTCCATCTTATTCTGGAAGTGGGTATGCGGCTGGTCTATTTTAAATCCAAAAAATAAATATTTTTACGAACAGTCGTAAAGGTTGTTGTTTATTTAACTACCGGTTTCAGTATTATAATAATACCATCTTCAGGTTATATGTTGCAACAGATATCCAAGAAAACTCTTGAAATGGCCTTTACACCGGTTTATTTACTAATTATTTTGTCAAGTAGGCTCAACCACAGAAATTGTGTAAAAAACTAAAATATGACGCGTATCAATGGTCAAGCCCTCATCATCAGATAATCTATACAATGATCAAAATATCCACGGGTGTACTGCCGGTCTATAGTGTCCAACGGGCACAATATTTCGGCGATCATACATGTCGCCATCATCAGGTGAACTGACGGACTGAGCTCCTGGAAACGCGCTGGCACGGAGGTCCGCACGCTACGGCTGCTCGAAGGGAACTGGGTTCTAGCCCGGTAGCGGGCCATTTAAATACCCGCGGCCCGCGGAGCGACCCCTCCGCGGTCCGCGCCCCGCGCCGCGGCCGCGCAGTGGAACCGATTTCGCCGGCGTCTGAGAAGACGTCGGTGTGAGGGCTCTGTCCGCCGTGGTCGTCACTTCGTTACGTTTGCTAGATTTACTCTTAATTAACCCAATCGCTGGTTCCCAAGCTTTGCTAAGATTATAGCCAGAGTCACGGTTTATGAGGTCGTCACTTGTGCGAATTTCAATGGCCTCTCTAACGACGCAGTCCCAGTATCTCGACGTCTGTACCAAAATCCTAGTGTGTTCATACTCCATGGCGTGATTCTCCGACAAACAATGTTCAGCGATCGCCGACTTGCTCGGATACATCAATCGTGTGTGCCTCTGGTGTTCAATGCATCGATCCTCGACGGTACGCATCGTCTGTCCAATATATGACTTTCCACACTGACACAGGAAGGCGGGCGTGTACCAGATTCCGTGTCAGTGTGGAAAGTCATATATTGGACAGACGATGCGTACCGTCGAGGATCGATGCATTGAACACCAGAGGCACACACGATTGATGTATCCGAGCAAGTCGGCGATCGCTGAACATTGTTTGTCGGAGAATCACGCCATGGAGTATGAACACACTAGGATTTTGGTACAGACGTCGAGATACTGGGACTGCGTCGTTAGAGAGGCCATTGAAATTCGCACAAGTGACGACCTCATAAACCGTGACTCTGGCTATAATCTTAGCAAAGCTTGGGAACCAGCGATTGGGTTAATTAAGAGTAAATCTAGCAAACGTAACGAAGTGACGACCACGGCGGACAGAGCCCTCACACCGACGTCTTCTCAGACGCCGGCGAAATCGGTTCCACTGCGCGGCCGCGGCGCGGGGCGCGGACCGCGGAGGGGTCGCTCCGCGGGCCGCGGGTATTTAAATGGCCCGCTACCGGGCTAGAACCCAGTTCCCTTCGAGCAGCCGTAGCGTGCGGACCTCCGTGCCGGCGCGTTTCCAGGAGCTCAGTCCGTCAGTTCACCTGATGATGGCGACATGTATGATCGCCGAAATATTGTGCCCGTTGGACACTATAGACCGGCAGTACACCCGTGGATATTTTGATCATCAAATACGCCGGGAGAAACTTAAGAATCTATACAATAATCTTAAAACCTGAGACAATGAAAATGTAAAACATAATAAAAGAAAACGTGGTTACTTCCCTTGTAACCGTGTCTACGCAGAAAGGTCCTCGGCATACTGTGCTTCGTCAAGATTCAAATTGAGGTCTGATTTGAATCTTGACTACACTAATCTGCTCGGAAACAGCAAACGGCAGTCTTGTATAAGCGAGGGCGGCTCTCCCAGACTGCAACTGAAATACAATATAGCCACACACATTATTCAAAAAATCCATATAAAATTAGGGAATGATCATACAGCGAATATAATTATATAAATGGATTCAGGAGACTTGTGAGAATCAAACGCCTAATTACAATTCCCTTACAGATAAATAGCCGACAAATTTCAGTGCTATAATAATAATATTATAAGACTTACATTTACAATTATTGTTACGCAGTGTTTATCAGTAACAGTTTAAGAAGCAAATGGGCAGAACTGCGCCACGCTACCTATCTTAAAAGACGCACCACGTTATTTCGTATTCTTTTAATAAACTTTGTTTTGTTCTCTTGTTCTGTTTTGCGTTGAGGTAGTAATATTCTTGTGTCGGAACATAGATTCCACCACAGAAACACTAAACATGAACCCAGTAAAGCTCGTACATTTATATATGTATTTTATTATATTTAATATTAATTTTAGTAACGTTCATTTTATTTGTAGGCTGACACTTCATTTCATGGCCGACTAAAAATAGTAGATATGCAGCAGATAATTTATACATAATCAATTATATGTATTTGTGAGCAAGAACTGAATATATTTGCATAAAATGCGATGATAAATTAAATATTTATTGTGTAACTATATTTAGACGGCGGCATTATAATTTGAACAATGAGACGCCACGCTTAATAGCTAACTGAGCAAAAAGGTTCAGTCTTAACCGATTTTAGTATTGTTAAATATGTATTTGTTTGTTAAAAGTAAACAACATTTGTAGGGAGGTGGTCAAAGGATTTAATTCTGTGATATTCTAATGTATAATATTCTGGAAAAGAAATAGTATTTTAAAGATGGGGCGTTAGGATGTGCGGAAGGATACAATTTTGGGAGCAGGTAGGGCACGCTTTCGAACGCTTGGGAAGGGACTCGTAACTTGGGCGTGGTGGTGAAAAGTTGTGACGCTGGGCGGTCTGAAGCAGCGTTACGAATTTGTGATTTGAAGAGATAGGCAAGTGTGGACTTAGAAGATTTGCATGACTATGACTACAGAACTTAGTCTCTGGTTGAAAAGTGGTAAACTATCGACGTTAGTAGGTCTGTGGAACTGCGATAATTCAGCAATCGTGTACTAGTATGATAACAAACAGTGTTTTGTAAAAAATACTGTAATTAATCGCGGATTAATTTGGAACTTCAATTTTCGACGGACTTCGTTAATTTACGAGTGATAATTTGGAACTTTTATTCTCGAGTGCGTGTGATACTTATTGTGGCTCGCATGAACAATAGTTGGGAAAATATTCAGTTATTTACCAATGTATAAAGTAGGACCACCTCCGCATTTTTATGTCCAAAAAGAGTAATAAACGCCATTTATAAAAATTACTTCTTGAATGACTCTCTTCTAAACGTTATCTTAGAATCCATTTAGTTGGTTATTCAGAGCTTTAATTATATTTAAACAGTTCGGGTAGTTGTTTAGGGCATAGAAACTGACATACATAACTCACCCATACGAACAGAGACAACGAGCCATATATCTTTTATTAACTGAGTTATGTATTGCCCAATTCTTATTGGTGAGTACCGATAGGAAGGTGTCTACTTTAGATGGTGGCACAAGACTGCTGAAACATTACAAATTCGTTGCAGTTTTAATACGTGTCATCTTACCATGTGGTCAAAGTCATATTGCCCCAGTACTGGGACTAGATGACAGTTCTGCATTACTCTCTAAAATTAACAAAAAACTGCTTATAATATGACATTAATATTATTTATACTTACGAACATTGCAATAAAACACTAGTCTAATAATATTTCCAATCAAAAAATATTTTCACCAAAAAATGAATTTATTAAAAATGTTTAAGCATTGACATCGTCAACTTGCTCCACTCTCCCGTATAGTTTTTTCCCGACATTTCAAATTTTTTGAGAAACTTTACCAAATCGTTGTTCCATACAAATGACAATTACAAAAAGAAACTAAAGGCAATCATTCTGTCAAGTCGTTCTCAAGTATTGTTATTTCATACATGCAGGAATTGATTTTTATTTAGAGAAATATAAATAGGTTAGAACTCTGTCGCAGCCAGGACGTAGAAATGACACACACAACACAGCTTTCAGCCACAGCCTTCATTAGGAACAGACTCACATACATTCATGCAGCACAACTCGCTTCCTAATTTAATTCCTTCCGCATCGCCTGGTTTTCTAAGACTGCATTCCATTACCCTTATTTTGCTCTTGTTAATGTTCATCTTAGCCGGCCGCGGTGGCCGAGGGGACTGAGGCGCTCCAGTCACGGTCTGCACGGCCACTACGGACGGGGGTTAGAAACCCCCCTCGGGCATGGATATTTGTGCCGTCCTTAGTATTAGCTAGTTCGTAAGTAGTTTCTAAGTTTAGGGCCTGATGACCCCGTAGTTAAGTCCCATAAGCTATAGAAACATTTGAACATTTTTGTTCATCTTATATGCTTCTTTCAACACACTGTCCATTCCGTTCAATTGCTCCTCCAGGTCCTTTGCTGTCTCTGATAGAATTACAATGTCATCAGCAAACCGCAAGGTTTTTTATTTCTTCGCCCTGAACTTTAATTCCTTCTCCAAATTTCTCCTTGCTTTCCTTTATAGCTTGCTCAAAGTATAAATTGAATAACATTGGGGAAAGGCTACAGCCCTGTCTTACATCCCTCCCAATCTCTGCATCCCTTTCACGCCCTGCACATAGTAACAGCTTAATTTTCGAGTTCTAGCAGAATCTCTGCACTTGATGTTCACTGTTATTACACAATGCTTTGAGTGAAGATATTACTTACTTAGTTACCTTCTTACCCGTGGCTTGGGCCTTAGTGATCATACGCCTGCTCTACACTTCTCCTCCATCACTCCCAGTTGGTGACCTCCTGCCACAATTCGCCTGCTCCTAGTCCCTTGTCCTCAGTATCCTTGTTTGATGTCCTTCCACCTTGTCCGAGGTCGCCCCCAGCCCCTCCTTCCGCCTACAGGTCCCAGAAACACATCACGGGGTGTCCTCCCTTCTCTCTTCCCGGCTACATGTACAGCCTTCTCCACTTCATTATTTGTATAATGTCAGGCTGTGCGCAAAGCTCTGTTAATTCCTGGTTGTTACGAATTTTCCATTCCTCTGTTTGTGTGTCCATCACGGGTACTTTTTGTTCATCTGTTCTCCTAAAGGTGAGGCTTTCACGTCTGTACAGTACCACAGGCATAATCATACTTTGATAAATCCTGTTGTTGTTGTTGTTGTTTGGATGTTTTAGGGGGACAAAACTACGGAGGTCATCAGTCCCCCGATAAATCCTGATCTTAAGTCTTCTAGACAGGGATCTTTTTTCAGCACATTCCAAAGGCTAAAGTGTCCTTTATTGGCTCCAGAAATTCTTCCATTTATCTCATTTTCGTGGTGGTTCTTGTCACTGAAAGATATAGGGCACTATTAATGTAAGTAACTAAAAATATTTCTGTTATGTAAACTTAATTATTTGGTAGTGCCTTACTTTCATTTGAATACATCAGTATAGTGTATTAACATTTGGACACGTTTCAAGAACGCTTTTTATACACTGCATTTCTTGTCCGTTGGCACTTCGATTTTTCTGCAATAATTATACTTGTACATTATTGTACATAGTGATTCCAATTTCGAAGAAAGCAATTGCAGACAAATGTGAAAATTACAGAAGTATCAGTTTAACAAGTAATGGTAGCAAAATACTAATACGAATTATTTACCGACGAACAGAAAAACTGGTGGAATCCGACCTTGGGGAAGATCACTTTGTATTTGGGAGATATATAGGAACACGAGAGGCAATACAATACGACTTATCTTAGAAGATAGGTTAAGGAAAGGGAAGCATTTGTGGATCTGGGAAAACTTTTGGCAATTTTGACTGGAATACAGTCTTTCAAATTTTGAAGGTAGCAGGGGTAAAATATAGGGAGCGAAGAGTTATATTCAACTTGTACAAAAACCAGACAGTAATTATTAGAGTCGAAGGGCATAAGGGTCGAAGTGGCTGGGAAGGGAGTAAGACAGGTTTGTAGCCTGTCTCAAATGGTGTGCAGTCTGTACATGCAGCAAGTTGTGAAAGAATGTAAGGAGAAGTTAGGACAGGAAATTAAAGTTCGCGGTGAAGAAATAAATGCATATCCTTTTGCTTATGACATTGCAACTTTGTCAGAGACAGCAAAGGACCTGGAAGAACAATTAAATAGAATGAACAGGGACTTGGAAGGAAGATATAAGATTAACATTAACAAGAGTAAAAGGAGGGTAATGGAATGTAGTGTCAGAAAATCAGGCGATGCTGAAGGAATTAGATTAGGTAAGGAGATGAGTTTCGTTATTTGGGTAGCAAAATAACCTAGATGGCCAAAGTAAAGAAGATATAAAATGCAGAATGATTACGGGAAGAAAATCATTTCTGAAGAACCGAAATTTGTTGACATCCAAACATCCAACATTAGTTTAAATGTTAGAAGGTCCTTTGTGAAAGCATTTGTTTGGAGTGTAGCGTTGTATGGGAGTGAAAAGTGGACGATAAGGAGTTCAGACAAAAAGATGATAGAAGCTTTCGAAATGTGGTGCTATAGACGAATGGTGAAGATTAGATGGGTACATCACGTGAATAATGAAGAGGTGCTCAACATAATTAGGGAGAAATGGAGTTTGTGGCATATCTTGACTAAGAGAAAGAATAGGTTGGTGGGACACATTCTAAGACATCAACGGATCGTCCACTTAGCATTAGTAGGAAGTGTGTGGGTAAAAATCGTAGAGGGTGGCCGAGGAACGAATACAGTAAATATATTCAGAAGGATGTAGGGTGCCGTTCGTATTCTCAGATGGAGAGGCTTGCACAGGACATGGTAGCACGGAGAGCTGCATCAAACCAGTCTGCGGACTGAAGACAACAACAACAACAACAAAAACAAAAACAACGGTTTCCTGTACAGATACCTGAAGAAGGGCAATAATTGCCTGGAACCGGTGGTTAATAAATCTGCAACCTCGCAATTGGTGGCTGTCTCATTTTTTAACCTAACCATCATGTGTATGTTTTCTGTTATGAAGAGAAGGTTCCAACGTTTAAACACGTCCACTGAATGTGTGGTCGTCTTCCATTTTTATTTATTTATTACTCTTACGTAGTTCTCCGCCATTAATATTGTCTATTTGTATGTCAATTATTTTATTCCTTTATTAATGATCAATGCCCCATGTTTATACATGTTTCCACCTGTGTGATTGAACTGGTGTGTTCGTATGAATGTGGATGGTTGCTTTTAATATTGACTGACTGCCGCGCAATGTCTTACAATCGCCGCCTCGCGCTTTAGGCCTCGATTACTTTAATTAACAACGCATGGCTTCGTATGTCATCTCCACTGCCGTCTGCTGGGTGGCCAGAGACAACATTACTTGGCAAGATGGCGAGGTGGCCTATTCTTAGTGTAGTACCAACATAATCATGGACGAAAGAGATGACAAAAGAGACCTCTCTGGAGCTCTAGTAGAGGGTATTATCTTCTTCAGGTAGCGAGGGTTGGTAGACAGTAGGCTCTGAACGCACTCTGCATCGCTTTTAGTGCGCCTTACATCCGGTGCGTTGGAGGGAAAGGCTTTGCATGTGGCCTTAGGCTTCACTCTTGCTGCAACCGCCGAAGTGAGTATATTGTCGAATCGTGCTGAGGGGATGGCATGCTGTTAGAATTTTACTTCGTTCGTGATCAGACAGTCTTGGTTTATCAGTGATACTTTTTCTTGAGTAATTCTTTCACTATGTGAGGCGAAGTGTTTCTTCATTTATGGAACTCGAGTAATTCAGTGTAAATTTAGTATTCATTTTTCATTCCGGTGATGATTTTGTGCCCGGTTTCATCAAGTTAGAATACACGAGTGTGGCCTTCATCCTTTGCATAAACTTAGAACGTTTGAATTTCCTTGCTGTTTTTAACTAATGTTTTCACATCATGTCTGTATCCGCAAGTATGCTAATTTTTTCTCAGTTTTTCTGGTTTGAATCTGTCTTTCCTTTCTTGGTATGACTGATTGCACAATATGCTTTTGTAATGGGCATTATTTCGGCCTTCAGCCATGCTCTTACTGATACTAGCTTTCTTCTATATGAATTCTCGTGTGTGCTTTACTGGCTTATTTTAAATTAATTTATTTTTGTAAGTTCTATGTATTTCACTGTGGTCACGCACCACGTGGTATTTAAGGATAGTATGCGACTGCCTACCCACACATGAGTTCGTTTGGTGCATAGTTTGATTTTTATTGTGCTTGAAGACACCTGCCATCTCGTCAAAATGCCATCTACGCTTCATTTACTGCTGCTATCAAGTGTTCCCGCATAAGTAATGTGCCACAAGCATTATGCACGTGATTGTGAGTTAATGAATGTGCTTTCCTTTATCTGCCGTGTATTTGTAAATTTCCTCCCTCCTTCCTTCTTATTCATAAAGGGCAGACACAATTTTATTATGTCCAGTAACTTTATGTTTTAATTCACTTTTGTACGAGATGTGTGCTTTATTGTGCTTAATATGGTCTCCCCACATTTATTTGCTTGTTCATTTTATTGAATAGATGTTGATTTAAAGTATCAGACGTCTGCTTCATAACTTCATGCTCTCGTTCCCATGTTTAATTATCTATTCCTTTTTTAACATTAATTTTGTGATTGTTAAAACATTGACTGCTCCCTTAAGGAGTGAACAGTGAGATAAATTTGCGCAAGTACTGTGCAAATACTGTGGCCACTCACAAAGTAATTTAGAGCAACAGTGAGCGTTTAACTTGCATTTGCAGATCTCTACTGCCCGACATCTTACGTAGAAAATTTAACAAGCTACTTTCAACGTGCTCAGTAGACAGAAACACCAGTAATACATCCGTCGGCGTTTCCCACAGAAGTGACGCTGTGGGTGTGGCCATGTTGGGGGCCTGCTTCTCGCTGGTGGCGCTGTGCGCGGCCGCAGCTGCCGCCGCCACGCCAGCGCGCCCCTGCCCGCTCTGCCCGCGGGTCCACAGCGCCACAGAGTTGGGCCCGCTGTCCTGCATGGCCCAGGAGGTGTTCCGTGACCTCACCTGCGTCCATGTCGCAATGGCAGGTAAATCCAGCTCTGCTCTAATGCTCGCTAATGTCATGTTTGTGCAGCAGGGCTGAAAATTTGCCGGCTTTGAGATGGAAGATTTACACCATACACATTTATGCTGCATGTCCATCTCCCCTCTACAGCCTAACCCTACACTACATGAATTTTTATTTTGGCGCAAATATATATACAGGGTGTTACAAAAAGGTACGGCCAAACTTTGTGGAAACATTCCTCACACACAAAGAAAGAAAATATGTTATGCGGACATGTGTCTGGAAACGCTTAATTTCCATGTTAGAGCTCATTTTAGTATTTCTCTTTAAATGTAAATTGAAATAATTCGTGCAGACAACTGCCAAAATACCCAATTGTTTCGTTAGTAAGTACTGTTCTTCCTCGATTCACGTCATCAACACAGATTTTCTGTGAACGTTTGGGCAGGAATTGTTGGTGACGTCTTGATTTGCCCTCATGTTCTTCCATCTACGCTCACTGGAGCGCGTTGTCATGATTTCAGACGTGATACACTACCTGTGCTGTTAGAACATGTGCCTTTACAAGTACGACACAACATGTGGTTCATGCACGATGGAGCTACTGCACATTTCAGTTGACGTGTTCGTACTCTTCTCAACAACAGATTCGGTGACCGATGGATTGGTAGAGGCGGACCAATTCCATGGCCTCCACACTCTCCTGACCTCAACCCTCTTGACTTTCATTCATGGGGGCATTTGAAAGCTCTTGTCTACGCAACCCCAGTAGAGACTCTTCGTGCTCGTATTGTGGACGGCTGTGATGCAATACGCCATTATCCAGGGCTGCATCAGCGCATCAGGGATTCCATACGACGGAGGGTGGATGCATATATCCTCGCTAACGGAGGACATTTTGAACATTTCCTGTAACAAAGTGTTTGAAGTCACGCTGGTACGTTCTGTTGCTGTGTGTTTCCATTCCATGATTAATGTGATTTGAAGAGAAGTAATAAAATGAGCTCTAACTTGGAAATTAAGCGTTTCCGGACACATATCCACATAGCATATTTTCTTTCTTTATGTGTGAGGAATGTTTCCTGAACGCTTGGCCGTACCTTTTTGTAACACCCTGTATATATAGTAGAATATTTTCACCTATCCAGGGGAAAAATATTGAAAAAAATTGTATAACTCATTTAACAATTTGAAAGTTATTATTTACCTTAATTATATCCATTATTGATGTGAGGTCGTGGTTGTATGCTTAATTATTTTATCAAGTAGGCTCAACCACATAGATCGTGTATGAAACACTATAATATGACGCGTTTCAAGGGTCAAGCCCTCGTCATCAGATAAAATATACAAGAATCTTTAAAACCCGAAACAAATAAAATCTAAAACGTAATAAAAGAAAACGTGGTTACTTCCCTTGTAACCGTGTCTCCGTAGAAAGCTCCTCAGCATACTGTGCTTCGTCAATATTAAAAACAGTCCCCAGCACTGGCGGCGCATAGCACTAGTGAAGCGCATGGAGTCAACAACACAAGTGGAGCGCACGTATGAACATGAAAACAAAGACCTCTAAATGCCAAAGATCATCCACAAGGCAGTGGGTATATTCGGGTGTACAGTAAGACAGGTTTAAATTTAAAATAAACGACTTTTGTTATAATAGGTCCACAAAGTTTTTAAAAAAGCTGTATGCATTGCCTTGAACTTGTTCGCTTTTTGCGTTATGTATTGTAATCTCTAGCTGTTCTAGCAGATCTAACTTTCTTCCCTTATCCTGTTTATGTAAATCTTCAGGTCATCTTCAATCTGCTTTAATGGGTGGCCAGTTTCGCGGATATGTGTAGCTACAGCGGACTTGTCAAGTCGGAAGGCGTCCACGTGTTCCTTGTACCTAACTTTAAACGATCTACCGGTCTGACCAATGTAGCTGGTATTGCAACTACTACACTGTATCTTATAAACTCCTGCTTTGTCATATTTATGTCTTTTGGTTTAAGTTATATCGTAATTTATGATGTAACGTATTATTAGATTTAAAAGCAGCTTCTACTTTAAAAGGTTTTATTATGTTGCGCCCCATTCGTGTTGTTGACTCCGTGCGCTTCACTAGTGCTATGCGCCGCCAGTACTGGGGACTGTTTTTAATATTGACGAAGCACAGTATGCTGAGGAACTTTCTACGGAGACAGGTTACAAGGGAAGTAACCACGTTTTCTTTTATTACGTTTTAGATTTTATTTGTTTCGGGTTTTAAAGATTCTTGTAAATTTTATCTGATGATGAGGGCTTGACCCTTGAAACGCGTCATATTATAGTGTTTTATACACGATCTATGTGGTTGAGCCCACTTGATAAAATAATCATTATTTACCTGTTGCCATGGTAAACATCAAGCATTATGACATAAGTCACTTTGCAGGAAAATATTGGTATCTAACATGTTTTCTACTCCGATTAGATGTCTGTAACATGATAAAAAAAATTTACTTGACGGAAGTCGTATCAGTGTGTAATTACATTAATGCTCAACAGTGAGTAAAATCCGCTGGAGTGCTCTTTGCTGCATTTCTCCTCAATTCATGACTGCGCTGCCTTCTATGCAGGAAACGATCAACTAAATGCTTAGAACAGACTCCAATGCATGCAGACTATATGCATTGTGTTGCCATCTGTCAACAAGAAAAGGAATCTTAGGTGCTTACAGGGTAAAGTGTTCGAACTGGCTGCGATGAATGTTGAAATAGTTCAGCAGCAAAGCTTGAAAATTTCTTCTGCAAAAGGAAATATATGCAGCGTGTTGCAGGAGGAATAGCAAACGTTTTAGGAGTTGTAGTACAGACGAAATTGCAATAAAAAGTGCCATGTAAAATGTGGCCAACTTTCAAATGTTTGGGACCAAACTGCAACGGCATCGGTCCCTACTCTTACAAATTGAAACTAACTTACAGTAAGGACGACACACACATCACACCCGAGAGAGAACTTGAACATCCGACTGAAGCGATCACGCAGTCCGTAGCATGGCACCTTACTCATTCATCATCATAATGAAACAAGTTTATGTTTATTTAGTCAACCGCTTTCGGGTTACAAGACTCAAAAGTCTGAAGATGTCCTTCTAAGCTGAAAACCGGTTAACTGAATAAATACGAATTTCTAGAACAGACACAACATTGTGTCTTTAATTCAATATGATGTTGCTCTACAATGAACCGACGGAAGAATCACTGACTCATTTTATACTTCACATTTATTTTGCATACTGACTGATGAACTGGTGACGCACCTCAGTGTGAGCTGGTTCATTGCTTCTGTTGAACTTCTTGGCATATCTGATGTTCGTTGTATCTGCGCTCTATAATCGACAGAAAGATGATCTATGTGTTTGAAATTCTTCACGTCGGGGTGGAGAGGGGGGTGGTATCTAATAATTTGTAGTAGAAATCTGTATAAGCAGACAACCCAAGATGGCTTACACAAATTTATGTATATATTTATTTACTTATTTATTTGTTGATCAACCGGTTTCGGTTGCCATCTTCAAGACTTATAATATTTTGGTGTCACATAATGACATACAGGTGACATTTAAATATGGGGTTTGGAACTTAAATAGTGGAACTATTTATTCATAACCGATAAAAAAGCGTCACACATTTGCTCCTGTTACTGTTGTTCCTAGTAGTCCCTAGCGTTGTGCAGAACCCGTCGTGAGCGATGTGGAGCCTGTTCTGTTGATGGTGCGAATGGAGCGGTCTACTACCTGTCGAATCTCTGGAATTGTTCTGAAGGGAATGCCAAGAAAGGGGTTCCTTCATCTTCGGAATCAAATCAAAGTCACAAGGACAAAAGTCGTAACGCATCCATTTCTGCATTTCCTTCAATTCGTGCGGAACCCATCGTGATGTGATTTTTCGCATGCCCAGGCGTTCCTTTAAGATGCGAAGCGCAGTCGTATGCGCAAATCCGATTCCGTGGGAGAGCTGACGAATCGTCTGGCGTCGGACACTGTCCACTAACGCGGCAACAGTATGCACTTCTTCAGAGACGCTAGAACGATCTGCCCGATGCACGTCTGCCACTGTCTGCCCACCTTCGTTGAAGGCTTTTAGCAGCTTGCGACTGTTCTGTACGGCAATGGCGAGTCCCCGTACGCCTCTCGGATGACACTGTCGTGCTGTACGACCTCTGGTACATTCAGTCTTCATCCAGCTCCGCTGCTCCTGTTTGGAAAACGTAGTGACGCCGTTACGTTAGAGCGCTCACTCACAAGTGACTGTTTCCCTCGACTGTGCGCACGCTGGTTACGTGGGACGGGTAAGTCCATTTGCTCGGAGGCAAGGTAAATATGTTGGCAACGTGTGCTATCAGCGACAATAGTAGATTTCACTGCATACTGTCCCCACAGCAGTGTTGCCACTATTTAAGTTCTATTCTTCTAGAAGACTAGAAGAGGGTCACGTAGACTAGCCACAGTCATTTTCTCGATAATTTATTGATGATCGATCTTGACTTCGCTGCTTATGCAGATTTCCATCAGCAAGGTGATCAGTAGAGCGCCTTTTTTATATTCCGAGAGAGGCATTTAAATACACGAATAACGTGATTTATTGCTTTTCATGCATAGATATGTCTAGTAAGTGCCTAATGTGCTACATAATCACCTTTACAATTATACTACGTCTCTTGGTATCTTTTCCTATTACCTTTCGTGCCTAGTAGACAGAATTTGCGAATGTCTGTGTGTGTGATGCTTTCTTTGGGTGACAGATAACGTATTTTTGAATGTTAGAGACAGGTTAATTTTTGCGTAGATGGGTTCAGGAACGACGGTATGAACAGAGTAGATGACCGTGTAGATTTCTGTTTGATGGCGGTGGGTGCCGTCGTCCATCATCTTGTAAAGTGGAAAGATTCACAGTGGCATGGTAATTTGACAGACAAGTCACCCTATCGTACACGAACACGCACAAACATAGTGACCAAGGGGACGATTGATGTACACTTCCTCGTACTAAGAACTCAAGCAAGGATTGATGAGAGTCTTGGGACAAGAAAAAAGTCAGAAAAAACAGACGCTGTGATTCTGCAGCTATTTTAATCAACACACAAATTAATCTACGACGTTACCGACAAGCGAGCATTTACATAAATGAATTGACTAGGAAAGTCGAAAATTTTTTCCCAGCGTGGATTATAATATACAGAGTGAGACCTTTAATACAATTTCTCGGAATATTTTGAAAAATACAAATCGGATTTATAAAAAGTATGTAAACAAACTTTATTGCAACTTTTTCTAAATCCGATTTGTATTTTTCAAAATATTCCGAAAAATAATTTTAAGTGTCTCTCTCTGTATACGTATTTAATCCGGGCTGTGCAAAAACTTTCAACTTTCCTCGTCGATTCATTTACGTTATTGGCCGCTAGCTGCTAACGTCTTAGATTAATTTGTGTTTTGATTAAAATAGCTGCAGAGTTATAGTTTTTTTCCTTGTTTCAGTTAGGATGTACTCTAGGCCCAAACTCTTAGGGAAATGCCGCGGCGGAGCGGCCGAGCGCATTGAGGCGCTATGCTACGATGCGCGAGACCACTCTCCGTCGGGAGTTCGAATCCCCCCTCGGCCATGGATGTTTGTGCCGTCTTTAGTATAAGCTAGTTCATAAATAGTTTGTAAGTTTACGGACTGACGACCCTGCAGTTAAGTCCCTTAAGCTTAACAAACATTTGAAAATTTCGGAGAAATTCCAGTTTTATATCAAACACCATTCAAACAAGTAAGCGAAACAATTATGCAATGTTTATGTTTATACATTCCCGGTCATTAAAATTGTTACACCACGAAGATGACGTGCTACAGACGCGAAATTTAACCGACAGGTGCTGTGATATGCAAATGATTAGCTTTTCAGAGCATTCACACATGGTTGGAGCCGGTGGCGAAACCTACAAAGTGCTGACATGAGGAAAGTTTCCAACCGATTTCTCATACAAAAACAGCAGTTGACGGGCGTTGCCGTCTTTAGTATAAGATAGTTCATAAGTAGTTCGTAAGTTTAAGGACTGATGACCCCACAGTTAAGTCCTATAAGCTTTACAAACGTTAACATTTGAATCTTAGGGGAATGAGTAGCACCATTCGGACAGTTGTGTGTGGGTAAGTTGAAACTTTGAGTGTGGCCCGCGTGGCGTCGGTGAAGACTGTGTTCCAATTACGTAGTAGTCAGTGCGACAGTGCACAACTAGGTTTCTCAGCTCTCTCCACTGCCTGTTGGCAACTAGCGTTGTTGATTTCTTTTATGTTTTGGTAGCTAATGCTGCAGAATAACAAATGGTGTATGTTCTTCTGGACATGTCCGAAAGAACAGACACTACAATGCAGAGTGTTCTTGAAGAGTCCAATACTTTGGAAGGTTTGTTATTATGTCCGTTACAAGGGAACAGACTTTGGCGGTGATCCGCAGCTGAGAGAAATATATCTGTGTATATACTTCGCAAATCGCGAAATTTCCCGACGTCTTCTACTCCTGTAAGATGGACAAACGATTTGCAACACATGAAAATTTGAGACGGACCGGGACTCGAACCCGGGTCTCACGCTTTTCGCGAGAGGTCGCCTGAACCACTCTGCCACCCGTGCACGCTCCCTGGCCAGACCCAAACTTCCATGTGTTGCACCAGTCTCTTTCGCTCGCATGCTCGCGCACGTTATAGTGTGAGACCCGGGTTCGAGTCCCGGTCCGGCACAAATTTTCATGTGTTGCAAATCGTTTGTCCATCTTACAGGAGAAACAGACGTCGGGAAATTTCGCGATTTGCGAAGTATATACACGGACTTTGGAAGGTGGTTGTACCTAACGAAACAAGGAAGTAAGTCCAGTAAACCTTGTCCTGGAAACGCATAGTTTCTGAGATACGTACACACTCGTTATTAAGATACCTTTATCCTGACGTCCATCTATTTCCCGACGTGCTCTATGTGACGTTCATTCATTGCATTACATCCACCTGCCATTTGGTATAACGAATCACGCACGCTTTGAAACACATCAGGCTCTTGTAGTAGATTCTGGCATCCACTGAAGACATGGTCCTGCACCGTCTGGAAGTCGCTGACTGGGATGGCGTCGACTATTCCCTTCAAGTGCCCCCAGAACCAGAAATCTAGGGTGCTGAGTTTTCGGGATGCAGCAGTAGAAGGGGGTGGGCCCTGAATAGCAAGAACGTGGACATGGGTCTGCAACCAAAACAACTGATTGGTCCACATATACTTTCGTTATAGGTGAATAGAACACTTGACTTTGGTGTGCTTGCGATGGTACAATTTGTTCCTAGCTACAAAACAGTTCTGCAAGTCAATATTATAATGTTTTGGCTTATAACTGCTGGCCAGGGGCGCCGATTCCGTGGGAGATGTCATGAAGTTATCTCGAAGTGATGTAAGTTTCGATGAAGTATACAGCTCTTGCTTGGAACTGACCAAAAAAATTTGATGTCGGACTTCAAAATCTCAAAATATTTCAAAGATTTCTTAAACCTTGGTGACAGTGTTCTACCAAACGCTTCTGTCAGAAAGAATAGCTTCGCACATAAGATGTTAGATTAGTGTGCAGTGAAAAATTATTTCATTAGTCGTGTTGAAGTTTTGTGGTGTTACTTATTTCGAAATATCCACTTCGGCCAAGTAGGTCGCTTATTTTAGTGTCCTAATGCAGCCATGCTTTCCTTTTCTTCTTCCTCCTTCTTTCTTCTATCTTTAAAAGGCCAGATAACCACCTATTTACTTTTATCAAGTATTGCTCATTCAAAAATGGAGAAACATGATTTCAGGAGGGTTGGTTTCGAACATTTATCAACCGTGATATAGAGCACCCACACTGATTTTCAAAAGTCAGCGCCTCTGCTGCTGGCACTCTTAGATGGTGCTCTTCTGTTGACTCTGTACTGACTGGAACTATGCCATACTCGAGTATCTGCTTCGTACTGTCCGTCGTGGCTGTGGTGCGCCGGCATAGCTAGCTAGCCGAGCCATCTTCTTCCTATTGTTTGGCGCGCGAAGCAGGCAGAGAGGTAACCAGACTGCGGGCGTCCCCGGCGGCCGAAGTTCTGTGGAGCGACTCATCGCCTCTTCTTGAAGTTGCACGGCGACGCGTGTAGACCGCCGGCATTGTGGGGAACAGTGGCGTCACGACAGTGGGGTCACACACTGTCATTTTCAGTCACGACACTCCCACTGATTTTTATTATATGCAACGACAGCAGCGCTCCAAGAGGCCAGCAAGGTACACTTCTGAATACGATATCGGATGAGTGTGAATTGTATCGTTTAAATTGATTTTAACATTATTTTTTACGTCAGTGAAGGTGTGTACTGACATAAAAATCGGTATTAACTAGAAAATAACCTCACATTTTTCTTTATAAGATTTTCTAAGAACCATTGGAAGGTATGAAACTGTACATTTCAGGACAGTTTATTTAAGATTATTTTGAAAACTTCGCCATTTTAACTTCATTTTCAGTCAAGAACTAAAAATGGTTAGTAAACAAAAGAACTGACCTTTTGCATAAGACGTCAGTTTTCTATTCGGAAATGTCAAGGTTTCTTCACTATAATTCCAGTCAAATCAGTAAGTATTGAACGTAAGAGACTTATATGAAATCCAATACATACATTATTTAATGTACCAGATCAGCCACCTCAGTTGTAGCTAAAGAAAGAAACTCAAAAAAGTGACACTAAAACATTGAAAGCGAAAAAAAAGAAGAAAAAGAAAAGAAAAGAAGAAAAAGAAAAGTTTCCAATAAAGCCAAAACCAATTGTTGCTATATCTGAACCACAAACGACCAAGAGTCTTCAAGACATTCGTTTTCTAAGAATATACGAAAAAGTAATTACATTCAAAGGTGTAGACGTTTATAAGAAAGACGAGTGAAGTTGGAGAAATGTCCGGATCATTAGTCTCCAAAAATATGTTCAAATGTTTGTAAAGCTTATGGGACTTAACTAAGGGGTCATCAGTCCCTAAACTTACAAAGAACTTATGAACTAGCTAATAATAAGGACGGCAGAAATATCCATGCTCGAGGGGGGATTCGAACCCCCGACCGTAGTGGCCGTGCAAACCGTGACTGGCGCGCCGCAGATCGCTCGGCCAACGCGGCCGGCATTAGTCTCCGTATCGAATTGTTATACATAAAGTGCCTGTCATATAAGAACTGACCACAATAGGAATTACTGTTTCTCGTATGTTTATATTCTTTCAACGGTGTAGGATGCAAAATATACACATATTCGTAAAGTTGTTGTTTATATCACTGAATCGCGGAAATTCGGCTGTTTCTACATTTATTTTACGATTATTTATGTCCCTCTATATTTTACTATTGCTTGGAACGCAAAAATTACAGAAAGTATTTGGTTATTACGTAGATACGTTATTACGAACAAACATTACTCTTACGACACCTTGCCCGCCACTAGGAGCGCTAGTGTCGATGGCCAGCTGTCAGTTGGTAACAACTTTCACAGCAGTGAGTGTCGCGACTGTAATGTTAAAGGTCCTCAAATGTCAGCGTCAGATGTTCAAGGAAATGTGCTGGTACGCCATCATGCATGAATCAATTCAGTTGTAGAAATTATAGGACTTAACTACGGGGTCATCAGTCCCTAAACTTACAAACTACTTATGAACTAGCTAATACTAAGGACGGCACAAATATCCATGCCCAAGGGGGGATTCGAACCCCCGACCGTAGTGGCCGTGCAGACTGTGACGCTCGGCCACCGCGGCCGGCATAAATCACATCTGTAGTCTTTGCTGAAATGACACATCCTGCAACAAGACAGGTAAGATATTAACTATAAATTGACTGTAGTGAGCCGCATTTAACCTGTGCGATAACACGTGTGGCCCTATTAACCTGTCACCAAGAATGTCTGCCCATACCTTGATGGAAAATAGATGTTCATGTCCCTTTGTGCAACTCCATGAGGATTTTCATCTGCCCGTCATGCCACCGCGTGTGTAAAACCCGCCTCGTCGGTAAATAAAATTTTCGAAAAAAAAAAAAAAAAAAAAGAAAAAAAAAACGGTGGATCAACGACATACTTCTGCAATAGCCATTGACAGACCCACAATCTGTAAAAGAGGTCTCCTACTGACCAGACATGCTGAACATGATACGGATAGAGTAACTGCTGTTTGTGTAGTACACCCCCCCCCCTTCCACAAACACACACACACACACACACACAAGAGAATGACGTGCCGCTTCTTCTGCAGCTAATCGTCAAACACTGGTTGTAGGTCTTTCCTCCAATAAATTTATCACTCTCTCCTGCATCTGCTGTGTGCGGACAGACCGAGGCTTTTCACTGTTCACCTTGTTGGGTGCTAGAAAACCTGTGTCCCGAAGACGCTGAGTGAGCTTACTGTGTGGCACTCTGCGATTTCGAAAATTTTCCGTGTAGAAGACACGGGCACGCAGGCTAAGTCCGTTAGCTAATCCGCAAGAGAAAACCATATCCCCCATCTCACGTGTGAAGTAGTATGCTTTCATAGCTAAAAACAGAAGGACCTGAAGTACGTGACAGTACAAACATCGCAATAGCAGTAAATACAGCAATAAAACTATATATACCCTGCGTTACAATGAATGTACTGCACAATAACACACACTAAGAAGACTGAAAACATTGTACAGTAAGCCACCACACTGCACTGATGCTCCGACTGATGTTTACAGAGTGCAGTACTTTGATGTAGAGAGAAATGTGGAAGACACTGGCGAGCCCTGTTGACGGATCACAGAGGAAACGACATGTGCATGCACTACAATCATCATCTACATACATACTCCGCAATCCACCGTATGGTGCGTGGCGGAGGGTACACTATACGACATGTATGCATTTCCTTTCCTATTCCATTCCCAAAAAGAACGAGGAAAAAAAGAATGCCTATATGCATCCGTACGAGCCCTAATTTCTCTTATCTTGTCTTTGTGATCACTACGCAAAATGTAAGTAGGCGGCAGCAAGATAGTACTACACTCAGCTTCAAATTCCGGCCCTCTAAATTTTCTCAACAAAAATTCACAAAAAGAACGTCGTCTTTCCTCCAGCGATTTCCAATCGAGTTGCCGGAGCTTTTCCGTGAACCTACCAGTAACAAACCTAGCTGCTCGCCTCTGAACTGCCTCTATGTCTTCCTTTAAACTAATCTGCTGCGGGTCCCAAACACTTGAGCAATACTCAAGACGTGGTCGTACAAGCGTTTTATACGCGGTCTCCTTTACAGATGAAGTACATCTTCCCAAAATTCTCCCAATAAACCGAAGTCGGCTGTCCGCCTTACTCATAACTGTCTTTACATGTTCGTTCCATTTCATATCGCTCTACAATGTTACGCCTAGATATTTGAACGACGCGACAACATCAAGAAGTTCACTACTAATGCTGTATTCGAACATAATGGGATTGTTTTTTCTACTCATGCGCATCACCTTACATTTTTCTATATTGAGAGCTAGTTGCCATCTTCGCACCAACTAGAAATTTTGTCTAAGTCATCCTGTATGCTATTACAGTCAGTTACAGACGACACCCTCCCATACACCACAGCATCATCAGCAAACAGCCGCAAATTACAACTTACTCTGTCCATCAGATCACTTATATAGATAGAAAATAATAGCGGTCCTATCACACTCCCCTGGGGCACGCCTGACGATAGACTGATGAACACTCGCCGTCGAGAACAACGTACTGCGTTCTGTTACTTAGGAAGTCTTCCAGCCAGTCACGGCATCCACCGCCTTTTTGAAGTCGAGAAAAACACAATCCGCCTGTTGCCCTTCATCCATGGTTCCCAGGATGTCATGTGAGAAAAGGGCAAGCTGAGTTTCACATGAACGATGTTTCTTAAACCCGTGCTGATTCATAGAAAGAAGCTTTTCCGTTTCAAAGAAATTTACTATATTCAAAGTGAGAATATGCTCCAAAATTCTACATGAAACTGATGTCAAAGATATTGTCCTGTAATTGTGTGGGTCAGTTCTCTTTCCTTTCTTATAAACGGGAGTCACCTGCGGTTTTTTTTCCAATCACTAGGAACTTTGCGCTGAATTAAAGATTCGCGATATATGCAAGCTATGTAGGGGGCCAATGCCGCAGAATAGTCTTTGTATAACTGAACTGGCATTTCGTCCCACCCAGCAGACTTTTTCGTATTTAGCTCTCTCAGCTGCTTCTCTACACCGGAAATACCTATTATTATGTCCTCCATTTCGGATTTAGTACATTGATCAAATGATGGTACATTTGTGCGGTCCTCCTGCGTGAAAGATTTCTTAAAGGTTAAATTTAGAACTTGAGCTTTCCGTTCACTTTCTTCTATTACTGCCCTGGAATGATCAACGAGTGACTGGACAGTGTGCTTTGACCCGCTTATCGATTTTACATAAGACCAGAATTTCTTCTGGTTCTCGGAAAGATCTTTTGGTAAGGTACGGCTGTGGTAATTATTGTATGTTTCGAGCATCGATATTTTTATAGACGCACGAATCTTTTGCCTGTCATCTTTTGCGTGTTCTTTTTTGAATCGAGAGTGCAACAATACGGTATTTGTTTCCTAACTGTTTACCTTGTCTACCACAGAGGCGAACATTCAAAACCAAACGTCTTGAGTCACTATGAACAACTCGGAAAGCATACGTTTCCAGAGTTTTTTCATGTTTTGTTGGGTATTACCGTCTCTCAAAGTATTGGACACCCTGTATACAACAAACAGACTCCTTTACAAAATATTTTCTAGTGTAAATGATGCGAAAGGTCGCTTTGTTGTAATTTTTTATTGTAACATAACTAGTTTCAGAAGTCTAACTGCCATCTTCAGGTGTCTCTTCGACAACAGATATTGGTAGATAAGACGTATAATCATTTTCATGCCACCAGCTTCCCTAATGTTACACCGCGTCATTGTTGGGGAAACAGTGGTTGTCGGATTATAAGCACTAGAGAGGGCCGAATTACAGTGTATTTAAAACTAATAATATGTCACTAGTTGACCTGTGTGAAAATATTCTCAGTCTATCCTGATCAGTCACAGATAGGTAAGATACTAATGGAGTACATATCTATAAAAGATAATAAACTATGAGTAGTACTAACAATTATTAGTCTCATTGCAAGAAAATTTATCTAATTAATGATTAATTGTGAAACATATAAAAATCATATACTGACTTTTTTATTTTTTAATACTTGTTTATTTTACAAATACCTGAGATTTCCCGAATTGCATGTATGTATGTATGTTCCACATCTTCTCCTAAATTACTGGACAGATTTCAACCAAACTTTGTACACATGTACCTTAGTATCAGACAACAATCGCTGTCGGGGAAGAATTACCCACGACACATACGTAAGCAGATATGACGCCATAAACGAGATGCTCGAAAAACTGTTGTGTCAAACGACAATGCTGCACATTTCCTCCTAAACCACTGGACCGATTTCAACCAGATTTAGTACACATATTCCCTCCGTAAGATAACAATTTCTATAGGAGTACTAACCAGATACGACACATGGTTTAGGAGATATAATATCATGAACAATAGGAATCATAAAAAACTGCTACATAATGCGATGAGACTTTATAAATACACTATATTAGAATGACAGTACTTGGCTACTTGGAACAAACTTTAAACATAATTTCAGACAGACAGAATACACACTTAAAGCTGAATGTACGTTCGAAATTGTATCACAGTACGATACGTAGTTCATGAGATATGAGGACGTAAAGAGTAACGGTCATGGAAAACCGCCCCATCAAGCATTACGTGTTAATCTATTACTTCTATACTACAAATCATATTTGCAACAGATTTTACCGACATACAGCACTTATACAAATCAATATATTCCTGCCAAATTTTACAATTGTACAACATATATATACTAATAATAAATCTCTAAATGTAGGCCTGTCGCTGTTCGCTTCAATCTTCGAAACTACTGGACGAATTTTCATGCGGTTTTCCCAGGAAACATGAGTGAAGATTGGTTCAGGATCTAGGCATGCTTTCATCAAAATAGAATCACGATGTGTTTTCATAGACTGTCGTGTTTGTCTGTCCATCTATTAGAAACCACTTCTTCAAAACTACTTCACGAATTCGCATGGGGTTTTCACAGGTAACTTCAGCGTACCTTGAGACAACATATAGACTTACTTTCATAAAAATCGGATCACGTAAATCGAAGAACATCACAATTTAACGTTTTTCATCGAAAACCGTCATGTCTTGTCTTTCTCTTTCATCTCCAAAGCTAATAGACGAATTTTAAGGGATTTTTCACATGAAACGTGAGGGTATCTTGCGGTTACAGAAACGCTTCATTTCACAAAATCGGATTAGAACAAATAAGATATCACAATTTAAACATTTCTCTGAAAGCAATCAAATGTGTCTATTTGTAGAGACTAATCTCCAAAAGTACTAAATGAACATTTATGGGGGTATCGCAGATAAATAGAGAATATCCTGGGGCAACATGTAGGCTTCATTTCATCAAAATCAGATCATGAAAGTAAAAGATATCGTAATTTGAAGTTTTAGGTGTATTTCATGCTTGGAAAGAACGGCGTAATGCAGAAAAGAACAAATAAATAGCGCAGCGGGTGTTCGTGTGAAGTTCGGGGCAGCGATTTAATTATTTGAAAATACTACTTACTCTTTGACTTTTCAAATTTACCATATTTCTGAAAATCGTTTTCTTGGTTGCTATGTTGTACGAAATATTATTCAACGCAATGAATATAAGACTGATACAATCCTCGCCGCCTTTAATCCATATATTTTCATACTGATATCACAGTCTAACATATGTACAACTGCTATGGAAGTTTAAGTCTCACGCTTGGAGCGACAAGAGCGCGTCCAATGGAAAGAGAGCTAACCGTAAGAATAATAATTGTTGTCAGTGACATTTCTACTTCATTAAGGAAATATTATATTTCAGCTTTCCAAGCCTCAGTCCATAGTACAGAGATATGAATGATCAAGAAATAAATGTTTCAAATAGCGAATATAACTGATGTATGATGTTAGCTTCATCATATTCATGAAGATATACCTATTTCTAACACGTTTCACAAACGTATTAAAAAATAACTGCTGACACATTTTCATGCTGTTTTCACAGGAAATTTGAGATAAAATTTGGGCAGCATATAGGCATGATTTCATCAAAATCAGATAACGGAAAAAAGATACATCGCAATCTTAAATGTTTTCAGTAGAAATACCTAAGCTCCTAAACTACTGTTTGCATGGAGCAACTTCGTTTCATAAATGTGGACTCAGGGAAATTGTTTTAGATGTAGGTTACGCTTGAAGTATGGATTGCGTAGTACAGCAAACAAGCAATAGAGGCGTTGTAGTGCACCGAAGAACTAATAAACACCACTCCTGCGTAATAAGTATGGATTAGTACAACAAGGAAACGAACGTCTGTGACAGAATTAAGCAATCTTCTGTCTACGAATACCAACAAACATTGAACATAATGTTATTCATTTCGCTTTGTGTATTAAATACCTAACGACATTTCTTTGCTTATTTCTGCACGTTTCACCTTTTGTATCAAAACTTTATGAAGAGACATCATTTCGGACAATGACTATTACTTACATTTGTCATCTTTATGAAGATACATCGTTTCGGACAATGACTTTTATTTACATTTGACATCTTGGCTAGGACAACTGAATTAATTGACAGAGCGATCCAACAAGGATTCTATTTTTACTGACTGAGATCCGGAACCCTGAAAAGCCATGATACACACAGGCCCTTCTTCAACAACCGTTGCGAAGTACGGGCATATAAGCTAGTAAGTTATAATAGCGGTACTTACCTATGATGATGAACATTGAGGTAATTTAGTTAATTCGTGCAGTATACAAATCTTGCTTGAACAAAGTGAACAATTCCACCAGCTGTTGTGCATTGATGATTGAAAGAGTGAAAGAGAAATCTCTTTATAAACTACGCTTGCGTAAATAATCGAAGCAACTGCAAGAGCTGTCGTGCCTGTTAGTTAAATTATTTGTGTATTTTTCGTCGTTACATCGCCGTGTATAATCGAAATAGTGTGATAAACTATGCTTGTATAAAAGAAGGTCTTTGGCTTTTACAGAGAATCCAAACAACTGCAAGAGCTGAAGTGCATATTTCTTAAACAGATCGTCAACAGATGGCGTAAGTACATGTCGTTCGCTGGTTATCACCTTAGATTGTACGAACAGTATAATTTGTTTTTCAAAATATTTTTTTTGTGAAAACAATAACTGTAAACTATCTGTGTACTTTTCGCCATTAGTGGAGAACAGAACACCTTGAAAATTATACCTCATTCGTTAATTTTGGATAAGTAATACGACAGATATGGCGTACAAAAAAAAAAAAAAAAAAAAAAAATGCACCGCTGAGAAATAATATATGTGATGTTTAATGTTAGTCCCCTTCAAAAATGCTCTTTATAATCCTAATAATCCTAGCTAGATGCAACCACTGTTTCCCCAACGAACGGTAACGCGGTATAGCAGTAGAGAAGCTGGTGGCATGAAAATGATGACACGCCTAGACTACCAATATCTGATGTCTAAGAGACATCTGAAGATGGCAGCTAGACCGGTGAAACTAATTATGTAACAATAAAAAATTCCAACAGAGGGACCTTGGGCATTATTTACTCTATCAAAAAATATCGCGCCTTGAAGACGTGCAAACTATACAAAATATTTTCTGGCTGTCTTGCAGGAGTTCCTCGCAGTGTGGTCGACGAGTTGGCATCTTCATACTTGTCCAGCGTCCACCAACGGCACTCGGTCACTTTGGAGACGAACGGTGGAAGTCGGGGGGACACGAGGGCATACGTCATCTTTGGAGACAGCTTCGGTTCCATTGACAGCTACCTCCGCAGATCTCCGGTTCCCATCATGCCGATGAGCTCGAGGAAGAACGGCGCACTTATTGTGGTGGCGACGTCTGGGCAATCTCTGGCGGTCGAAGAGTTCGCGAGGCACTTGTGGATCGAGCACCATCTGATGTATGCAGCTGTGATTACTGTGGACGTGCGGAATGGTGAGTGGAACGCCAATGACACAGTTGTCGTGTTCGAGCCGTCGACATTGGTGCCCGATTCTGACAACGGCACAGGACGTGTTATCTACGTGAAATGCGAGCAGCATAGGAAGAAAATAAGGAATTTCGTGCTGACTAGGAAGCACAATTTCTACGGACGTCGGCTACCGATCACCATCTTCAAAAGAGACCCCACTGCGATTCCGGTGACAGACCCGGACACGGGTGAAATAGTCGGGTACACTGGCCTAGACGGCTACGTCCTGCAGTCTCTGGCCCGGTACTTGAACTTCACTCCCGATTACAGGGAACCGGAAGACGAGGAGGAGTTCGGGTTCGTCAGCGGGAACAGGAGCGCGGGCATGCTGGCCGACCTGGTGAACAGGCGGTCCGAGTTCGCGTTCAACTCGCTCTTCTACAAGTACTACCACACGGACGCCATCGAGTTCACGTACGCCATCGACAGCGACGAGGTGTGCGTGCTGGTACCGGCGGCGGAGGCGGCCGGCGGACTGGTGGTGGCCATCGTGCTGGACGCGGCCGTCAAGGCGTGCATCTCGGCGACGTACGCCGTGCTGTGCGGCGTGTGGCACGCGCGGTCGCGCCTGCTGCCCAGCACGACCACGACCGCGCTGGTCGACACCTGCCTCGACCACGTGCGCCTGCTCGTCTGCTCGCCGCTGACGCGCGCGCCCCGCGCCGCCACCCACCGCCTGCTGCTGGTCGTCAGCCTCGTCTTCTACGTCATCCTGAGCGAGATCGTGCAGGGCGCCATGGTCATGGAGTTCAGCAACCCGAACGCCGCCAAGGAGATAGACACCCTCGAGGAGCTGTACGAGCGCGGATACGAGATCACCATCAGCTCGCCCAATCTCGAGGACGTCTTCGGGTACGTAGTGTGACATACATACAGGGTGTTTCCGTAGAGAAAAAACTCAACTGGAATGCTCCACATAAAAACTTGAAGTTTTTCAATACCAGGACATCACCAGCAGAGATTTTTTGTGATCTCTCAAAAGCTTTTGATTGTGTAAATCATGGGATTCTTCTAGAAAAGCTTAAGTATTGTGGTATGAGTGGGACAGTCCAGAAATGCTTCAAATCATACTTAACCCTTGTGGACCCTCTGGCTACAAATGTGTACATAACTTCTACGGTGTTGGTTCAAAAGCATTTTTTCTCAATGGAAAGAACATACCCGGACATCACCAGCTGAGTTTTTTTGTGATCTCTCAAAGGCTTTTTATTGTGTAAATCATGGGATTCTTCTAGAAAAGCTTAAGTATTGTGGACCCTTTTGGAACCTCTGGCTACAAATGTGTACATAACTTATACGGTGTCTAAGATGTTTTCAGAAGCATTTTTTCTCAATGGAAAGAACATACCCAGACATCATCAGCTGAGATTTTTTGTGATCTCTCAAAGGCTTTTGATTGTGTAAATCATGAGATTCTTCTAGAAAGCTTAAGTATTGTGGTATGAGTGGGACAGTGCAGAAATGCTTCAAATCATACTTAACCCTTTTGGACCCTCTGGCTACAAATGTGTACATAACTTCTGCAGTGTCTAAGATGGTTTAGAAGCATTTTTTCTCTATGGAAAGAACATACCTGGACATCACTAGCTGAGATTTTTTGTGATCTCTCAAAGGCTTTTGATTGTGTAAGTCATGGGATTCTTCTAGAAAAGCTTAAGTATTGTGGTATGACTGGGACAGTGCAGAAATGCTTCAAATCATACTTAACCCTTTTGGACCCTCTGGCTACAAATGTGTACATAACTTCTACGGTGTCTAAGATGGTTGAGAAACATTTTTTCTCAATGGAAAGAACATGTATACGACGCCTGAGTGTTCAATCATTTCATCATGCACAATTACTGCCACCTACGGAGGATCACTATAAAAATATTAAGAAGCGAGTGTTGCACTGCGCAGCAGTTTACGAACGTCAAAGAACGCTGAAGTTGTAGGTTACTTGTATTCCACTGTATAACTGAAAGTAGTAGTTGTTATTTTGCGATGTAGTTATTGAACGATCACTTTGTTTAGTACAAAAGTTGCAACGACAAAATTAATCAATGTAGTCTGTAAAAAAGCCTTATTTTCAGTATACGCAGTGTTGTATGAAAATGGGTGCATATAATTGCATAAGTCTAGCTTCTAAAATCATTGAAAATTTTGCTTAAGTGTATTACAGCATTAAAAATAATGTCCTCGATACAGAAAAAAATCAGATCTGAAAGGGTTATCTGGAAGAGTGCAGAAAGTTGAAACAAGCAGTTCACATTATATAGAAAAAACAATTAATTCCTCTAACTGGGCAGTTATCAAAAATGGCGTCCCACAAAGTTCTGTCTTGTGTCCTTTGCTGTTCTTAATATAAATTAATGACTTGCCTTTATCCATTCATAAAGATGCCAAGCTAGTTCTTTTTGCTGATGATACAAGTGTAGCTATTACGCCTGAGAAACACTCAATTAACTGATGAAATTGTAAATGATATCTTTCAGAAAATTATTAAGTGGTTCTCTGTAAATGGAGTCTCATTAAACTCTGACAAAATCCGCTATATACAGTTTCATAGAGTAAATGTCATGACACCATTAATTAATTTAGACTTTTGAACATAAATCTGTAGCTAAGGTAGGATATTCGAAATCTTTAGATGTTTGCATTGATGAGGGATTGAATTGGAAGAAACATATTGAAGATCTCCTGAAATGTTTAAGTTCAGCTACATATGCAATCAGGTCACTGCAAAATATGGTGTATATTAGCTTACTGTGCCTATTTTAATTCACTGCTTTCATATGGGATCTTATTCTCGGACCATTCAACATTGAGTAAAAAAGTATTCATTGCACAAATGCATGTAATCAGAATAATGGATGGAGCCCACCCAAGATCATCCTGCAGACATTTATTTAGGGATCTTCACTGTATCTTCACAATACATGTATTCTCTCGTGAAATTTGTTATTAAAAATCTGACCCAAATCAAAAGTAACAGCAGTGTGCATAGTTACAACGCTAGGAGAAAGGGTAATACTAACTATTCAAGGTTAAATCTCACTTTGCCACAGAAAGGGGTGAATTATGCTGCCACAAAAGTCAGTCATGGCATTCCAAGGATGTGTGTCAATTTTTACCTCTGTATCTACATTATTCCGTGATTTATTAAGTTTTCAAATTTATACTCACTTTTTGATCACCCGGTATAAACATAATTATTCCATCAGTTATTGTTTAATATAAACTAAATAAATGGCTATGAAAATATTTAAATCAATATTTTATTATTATGAAAACTTACTTTATCAGGATAACAATTGTAGCATCATGTACCATTACTACTCCATTGTAAACAATTCTCACAACAGACAGATTGATTAAGTTCAGGAGAATCCGATTGATTAAATTTAGGGAAATCAGGTATATCAACCTAAACTACATTTTGGAGTTGTTCAAGATGCATAAGCATTTACTATACAAATAAAATGTAAAAATTTGTTGTCCAATGGGTGTTGCAAAAATGTACGGCCAAACTTTCAGGAAACATTCCTCATACACAAAGAAAGAAAATATGTTTTGTGGACATGTGTCCAGAAACGCTTAATTTCCATGTTAGAGGTCATTTTATTACTTCTCTTCAAATCACATTAATCATGGATGGAAACACGCAGCAACAGAACGTACTCGTAAAGGCACATGTTCTAGCAGCACAGGTAGAGTATCCCGCATGAAATCATGATAACATGCTCCAGTGAGCGTAAGTGGAAGAACATGAGGCCCAATTAAGACATCACCAACAATTCCTGCCCAAACGTTCACAGAAAATCTGTGTTGATGACGTGATTGCGCAATAGCGTGCGGATTCTCGTCGGCCCACACATGTTGATCGTGAAAATTTACAATTTGATCACGTTGGAATGAAGCCTTATCCGTAAATAGAACATTTGCACTGAAATTAGGAGTGACACATTGTTGGATGAACTATTTGCAGAAGTGTACCCGTGGAGGCCAATCAGCTGCTGATAGTGCCTGCACACGCTGTACATTGTACGGAAACAACTGGTTCTCCCCTAGCACTCTCCATACAGTGACGTCGTCAACGTTACCTTAAGCAGCAGCAACTTATCTGACGCTGACATTAGGGTTATCGTCAACTGCACGAAGAATTGCCTCGTCCATTGCAGGTATCCTCGCCGTTCTAGGTTTTCCCCAGTCGCGAGTCATAGGTTGGAATGTTCCGTTATCCCTAAGACGACGATCCATTGCTTCGAACGTCTTCCTATCGGGACACCTTCGTTCTGCAAATCTGTCTCGATACAAACGTACCGCGCCACGGCTATTGGCTCGTGCTAATCCATACATCAAATGGGCATCTGCCAACTCCTCATTTGTAAACATTGCACTGACTGCTAACCACATTCGTGATGAACACTAACCATTTGATGCTACGTACTGATGTGCTTGATGAGAGAAATGAATCGCATGTCAACACAAGCACTGAAGTCAACATAACCTTCCTTCAATTGGGCCAACTGGCGGTGAATCGAGAAAGTACAGTAATACTAAAGAAACAATTGGGTATTGTGAAACATCTTTGTCTTGTGAAACATCATTTTATATATGTATGCTTTTAAAAATTGGTAATGAAACTTAGCAAGGAAGAACTGCAGTCAATATTAATAAACTTCAGAGAAACTTTAGAATAAACTCATGTAAAAAAAATACCGACAGTTTTCTGAATGTCTTCTTATTGTTGATTGGTTCATCACATCTCAGGGTCATTATGTGATTCACTTTAAGGCCTAAGTAATGAACTAAGACGAAACTTTTCACTCTTGAAAAGGATTTGTATTTTTCTAAAACACGTTTACATCACATCTGAAAGTTTACACAGAAAAACCGAGACAGCTCATCACTTCTAACTGCTCGAGAAGACAAGACTGACTGCTAATTAAAAAGCAAAGATACTGCTCTTCCACTTTTTTCTTTTATTTCCGCAGATGAATTTTGTTCTTCACAAATTAATTAATAATTTTCTATTATTGTTATTATTATAATTATTAATTTTTTTCTCTCTCCTTTTTTTAATAATAATAGAAAATGAAATTAAAATAGAAATTCGCTTCTTACTGTTCTGATACCTCAACACTCCATCCCTGGTAACAGCACAGTATTTTTACAATTGTCTGGACGAATTATTTCAATTTATATTTAAAGAGAAATACTAAAATGAGCTCTAACATGGAAATTAAGCGTTTCCGGACACATGCCCACATAACATATTTTCTTTCTTTCTGTGTGAGGAATGTATCCTGAAAGTTTGGCCGTACCTTTTTGTAACTCCCTGTAGAAGTGAAGGCAAGGTTTGCTCACGCTTTTAGGAGCATACTAGCGGGCTATGACAGAGCAAATAACAGATGTCGCAGCTGTACGGCTTCAGTAGTGAGGGGGTTTGTCGACAGCCGCGGTGGAGTAGCCGAGCGGTCTAAAGCGTCTCGCTGCGGAGCGCGCGGTTGGTCGCCGTGGAGGTTCGAGTCCTCCCTGGGGCATGGGTGTGTGTGTTGTCCTTAGGTTAGTGTACCTAGGTGTAAGTAGTTTGTAAGCTACGGACTGATGACCATGCAGTCTCGTCCGATAGATATAGAAACAAGTGAATTGGGTTCGTCGACAGGCGGGCAGAGGACGCGGCGGTGGGTTCGCTGGAGCGCCGCTTGATGACACGCATCCGCGTGGTGGAGCCGGCGGACGGCGAGCGCGCGGAGGAGCGCGTGGCCCTGTGGCGGGACGCGGCGGCGCTGGTGCGCCTGAGCAACGTGCGCCTGGGCCGCCTGGACCGCTGGGCGGGCCGCGTGCACCTGGTGCGCCGCTGCGCCGCCCAGTACCTGCTGGGCTACGCCGCGCCGCGCGGCTCGCCGCTGCTGCCCGCCGTCAACTCCTTCCTGGTCAGGGCGCTCGAGTGCGGCCTCGTCGACAGGTTCGTCAACCCTACACCTACATCTACATGGGATACTCTGCAAATCACATTTAAGTGCCTGGCAGAGGGTTCGTCGAACCACCTTCAAACTATTTATCTCCCATTCCTTTCTCTGATACCGCGCGGGAAGAAAGAACACCTGAATCTCTCTGTTCGACATCTGATTTCTCGTATTTTATTCTGATGATCATTTCTACCCATGTAAGTGGGAGTCAACAATATATTTTCGCATTCGGAGGAGAATGTTGGCGATTGGAGCTTCGCAAGCAGCCCACGCCGCAGCGATAAGCGCCGTTGTTGTAATGATTCCCATCCCAGAGCCTGTATCATTTCCGTAACGCTGTTTGCCCTGTATCGTGACAATACGAAACGAGCTGCCCTTCTTTGGACTCTTTCGATGTCCTCCGTCAAACCCACCTGATAAGGATCCCACACTGGGCTGCAATACTCCAAAAATGGACGGACAAGCGCAGTGTATGCAGTTTCTTTAGTAGTTCTGTTGCATCTTTTAAGGGTTCTGCCAATAAAACGCAGTCTCTGGTTCGCCTTTCCCACGATATTATCTACGTGTTCTTTCCAGTTTAGGTCTGAAGTAATAGTAATTATTAGGTATTTTGTGGAGTTTACGGCCTTCACATTTGATTGATTTATGTTGTAAACAAAGTTTAACGGGTTTCTTTTGGTACTCATGTGGACGACTTCACACTTCTCATTATTTAGAGTCAATTGCCATTTTTACACCATACTGATATCTTATTCAGATCGTTCTGCAGTTGGTTTTGATCTTCAGATGATTTTACTAGACGGTAAATGACGGCGTCATCTGCAAACAACCTTAGAGAGCTACGTAGATTTTCCCCTAAATCGTTTATGTAAATAAGAAATAGCAGAGGACCAATAACACTACCCTGTGGAACGCCCGATATCACCTCTGTTTTAGTCGATGCCTTACCATCGATAACTACGAACTGTGTCCTCTCTGACAAGAAATCCCCTATCCAATCACAAATTTGTGGCGATATACCATAACCAATTTCATTAAAAGCCGTTTGTGAGGTACGGTGTCAAAAGCTTTCTGGAAATCAAGAAATACGAAATCGATTTGCGAACCTTTGTCGATAGCACCCATCACTTCGTGTGAATAAAGAGCTAGTTGTGTTTCGCACGAACGATATTTTCTAAATCCGTGTTGACCTTGGGTGAATAGATCGTTCTTTTCGAGATAATTCATAATATTTGAATACAGGATATGTTCCAAAACCCTGCTGCAAATTGACGTCAATGAAATAGGCCTGTAGTTTAACATTGTTGTTAAGAGTTGTACAGCGCTTAATCCTTATCCCACGGATGATACTAAAGTTGTACAACCCATCCCACTGCTGCACAAATAAGATGGGTTGGAGGCGTTGTCAGGATGGAAGGCTCACTACATGCAGTTCAGAACATGTAAGAGATTTCCTGACAGCATGTGCATTAAGTATGAAGAAGAGCAGATAGAAGAGGTTGACAGTATTAAATTCCTGGGATTACAGCTTGATAATAAATTTAGTTGGGAGGACACACCACAGAACTGCAGAAACGACTCAACAAATCTGTATTTTCAAAACGAGTGTTATCAGACATAGGAGACATAAAAATAACAAAGCTTGCATACTTTCATTCCCTAATGTCATATGGTATAATATTTTGTGGTAACTCTTCAAGTCCCCTCAGGGGCTCAGCATTAATTTGCTGGGTACGGTCTTGGCGAACCCGGGGTCCTGAGCCGTGGGCTGTGTCGCGCCAAGAGTCCGCTACACCGTAAGCTCTGTGCGTGCTTCAACGACCATCGTTCGGCGCGACGGTGGCACGTTGTACGTTGTACGTTAATCGCAGGGGGCCACGAGGACGGTACAAACCTCTATAAAAAAAAACCTCAATCTCAAGGTGTGCTACGTGTCGAGGAGATGCATGGCTGTTGAGGTTGAACTGCCGCTAGCGAGCAACCTCTGAGGAACCTGCCGCACCTCAGTTGTATAAGGCTTACCCAGGCAAGCGGGGCTCTGTCTGGGTGGACCCTTATTTCCCTAGCTGCTCGGGGGAACACGATGAAAAGACCACGAAACGTTGGCGGACGTATAACCGCCGTCTCTAAGCGCGGTAGAAGGGAATACAATGCTACGCAGTATGACCCCCAAACGTTTCCTTCCCTGTCTACACCGTGGGAGGAACGTAGGGCCAAAACTCAAGGTGAGGCTTACGCCCCGAAGTATTTAGTGTGTACGCGTACGGATGGGGAATCTTTCATGTCCACAAAGCCAATGTTCTTTGTGGAACATTTGGAAGATAAATATGGAGAGGTCGATGGTCTGTCGAAAATGCGATCTGGCTCAGTTCTAATAACGACGTCATCCCCGGCCCAGTCACGCTCTTTGCTAGCCTGTGACAAGCTGGGTGATGTTTCCGTTAGCATTACGCCACATAAGAGCTTAAATATGGTCCAGGGTATCATATTCCACAGGGATCTTCTGTTGCAATCTGACGACGAATTACGAGCTAACTTGGAGCGACGAGGTGTGCATTTCATCCGGCACATCTATAGGGGTCCGAAGGACAACAGGGTAGCCACCGGTGCCTTCATCTTGCCTTTCGAGGGCGATTCATTGCCTGAGAAGGTCGATGGTCTACCGGATCGACGTAAAGCCCTACGTTCCTCCCACTATGCGCTGCTTCAAGTGCTGGAGGTTTGGTCATATGTCCTCCCGATGTGATGCCAACCCAACATGTCGGGAGTGCGGGCGTGCATCCCACCCGGACGCCCCCTGTACCCCACCTCCAGTTTGCGTCAATTGTAACCAGCAGCATCCTCCGTGTTCTCCCAACTGCTCTGTACTCCACAAGGAGTGTAAGATCATGGAGTACAAGACCCTGGACCGGCTGACATACGCGGAGGCCAGACGTAAGTATACAAAGCTCCATCCTGTGACCTCATACGCCTCTGTAGCGTCAACATCGATCTCCAGACCACCTGTACCACTAATGCCAGCGGGCCCCCAGGCCCGAACCACTGCACCTGCCCCCTTGGCAGTTGGGGGTGCCACTCCTTCGGTTGCTCCCACACTGTTCGCGTTGGGAGCAACAGATAAACCATCTCATGGGACGTCGGTCCCCACTCCACAGCCGGAGAAAAAATAGCCTTCTCCGTCTCCTCTCGCCCGGTATGGGTCCCATGGGACACTCCCTTCTGAGGCTTCTCCTCGGGGGAAGGTGGATCCCAGTAAATGGCTGAAGGATCCCCCGGCTGCTGATCGAAGAGCGTCCTGTTCTTCGTCAGCTCCTGCCGCCCCGTCTGAGAAGCCCCCACGGCCCTCAACACCGAAGGGCCAGCGAGAGGGTAAGAAAAAGGAAAGAAAGAAAAAGGATTCTTTGGTGGCTTCCAAGCCACCCACACTCACATCCTCTGCTCCAGAGGATGAAGTCGAGATCCTCGCCTCTGCTGAGGATCTCGCACTTCTTGATTCGCCTGACCATAGGAGCTCTGCACAACCAGGTTCACCTGAGTCTATGGTCTTAGATTCCGTTGAACCTGATCATAAAGCAGCAGATGTTCCTATGGAATGATCTTCTTTTCTTTTTCTTTTATGGCCTTAGAGCGTGGAGAACGAATTATTCTCCAATGGAATTGCGGCGGTTTCTTTAATCACCTGGCTGAGCTGCGACAACTACTGTACCGCTACCTGGCATTTTGTATCGCCCTACAGGAGACATGGTTTCCAGCACAGCACACCCCTGCCCTCCGTGGGTATCGGGGCTACTACCACAACAGGACCCTTTACGACAGGGTGTCTGGCGGTGTCTGCCTGTATATCCTGGACACTGTCCCCTTGCCCCCGTGCCACTCACCACCACCAGCATTGGCTGTCAGAATCCGGGTAACGCAGGACTTAACTGTTTGCAGCTTGTACCTTCCTCCGGATGAGGCCGTGTTTCTCAACACCCTTACTGCTCTGGTCTCCCAACTTCCTCCACCATTCCTCCTCTTGGGGGACTTCAACGCCCACCACCCTTTGTTGGGTGGACTCCAGACCACAGGCCGCAGTAGGGACGTTGAGACATTATTGGCGCAACAAGACCTTTGCCTCCTGAATACAGGTGCCCCCACGCATTTTAGCGTGGCACAGGGCTCGTATTCAGCGATTGACCTCTCCGTCTGCAGCCCCAGCCTTCGACCACACCTTGGTTGGCGCGTATATGAGGACCTGTGTGGCAGCGACCACTTCCCCATCTTTGTGTCGCTCCCTCAGTACCAAGCTGCAGACAGCTTACCCTGTTGGTGTCTCCATAGGGCTGATTGGCAGGTGTATGCTTCAACCGCTGTCATCGCTGCACCACTGCCAGATGACATTGACAATGCAGTCCAGCAGGTGACTGATAGTATTGTCATGGCCGCTGAGGTAGCAGTTCCACAAACCATCGGTTCCACTAGGCGTAGGTCCGTGCCTTGGTGGACACCGGAAATTGCTGAGGCTATCCGGGAACGTCGGTGAGCGCTTCAGCGCCATCAACGCCACACATCCGTGGAGAATTTGGTGGCCTTTAACCGGCTCCGTGCGCGTGCTCGACGACTCATACAGCAGAGCAAGCAGGATTCCTGGGAGCGGTATGTAGCCAGTATCGGCTCCCGCACCTCCCTGACTCAGGTATGGACGCAATTCCGACGCGTCTTTGGATACCGCCCACCGACAGGAATCCCATCCCTCACCATCCAGGGTGTGCTCTGCACGCTCCCGACAGCTATCGCAGAGCATATGGCAGAGCACTACGCACGATGCTCTACGACTGCCACATACAGTGCCGACTTCCGCTCCCTCAAAGAGCGGGCCGAGCGTAAACAGTTATCCTTTCGCACTCGTCGTCGGGAAGTATACAACGACCCGTTTAGCGAGTGGGAGTTCCGAACTGCCCTTGCTGCGTGTCCTGATACAACTCCAGGACCAGATAGGATTCACGGCCAATTCCTCCGACACCTTTCACCAGAGTTTCAACGCCGCATTCTCGCCCTGTTTAACTATCTATGGGCAGAGGGCACTTTCCTGACGCAGTGGCGGGAAAGCACTATCATCCCTGGTGCAGATCCCCTGGTGGCTGACAACTACCGTCCGATCAGCCTCACCAACGTTCTCTGCAAGCTCTTCGAACGTATGGTGAGTCAGCGGCTTATCCTTGAGGAGCGTGGACTCCTTGCTCCACAACAGGTGGGGGGGGGGGCCTTTCGCCAGGGCCGTTCTGCCATTGACAACCTCGTGTCACTGGAGTCGGCCATTCGCACAGCGTTTGCTCGGCGTGAGCATTTGGTAGCTGTATTTTTCGACCTACGAAAGGCGTATGACACCACCTGGCGCCACCATATTTTGACGACTCTGCATGACTGGGTCTTACGTGGCCCCCTTCCTATTTTTATTCGCAATTTCCTCTCCCACCGCTCGTTCCGGGTGAGGGTTGGGGCATCTTTTAGCTCCCCCCGTATTCAAGAGAACGGTGTCCCACAGGGCTCTGCCTTCAGTGTCCCGTTGGTTTTAGTGGCAATTAACGGTCTTGCTGCGGCTGTGGGGTCATCGGTCAGTTGCTCCCTGTTCGCCGATGACTTCTGCTTGTATTTCAGCTCCGTTAGCATCGGTGTAGCTGAACGGCGGCTGCAGGGTGCCATCTGAAAGGCCCACTCATGGGCCTCTACTCACGGATTTCAGTTCTCCGCGCAGAAAACCCGCGTGATGCACTTCTGTCGCCGTCGGGTACTTCACCCTGACCCAGACCTCTACTTGGGCGGTGAACTACTTCAGGTCGAGGAAACACATCGCTTCCTGGGCATGGTCTTCGATGCCCGGCTGACTTGGGTGCCACACCTACGTCAGCTGAGATAGAAGTGTTGGTGGCATTTAAATGTTCTCAGATGCCTCAGCCATACTGGATGGGGAGCAGCACGTTCCACCCTTCTTCAGCTCTACAAGTCACTTATTCTGTCTCGGCCTGATTACGGGAGTTTGGTTTATGACTCAGCAGCCCCTTCTGCCTTGCGGGTCCTAGACCCCGTCCACCACACAGGTGTGCGTCTCGCAACAGGGGCTTTTCGCACCAGTCCCGTAACGAGCCTTCTAGCTGAAGCTGGTGTTCCCCCTCTGCAGTATCGCCGGCAACGGTTGTTGGTGTCTTACGTCGCCCGCAAGCTTCTCTTCCCACTTTATTCAGTCCCTTACCTGCGACGTCGGCCCAGGTCGGGTCTTCCAATTGCGGTCCGTGTCCGTTCCCTTCTCTCCTCACTTGCTTCCGTACCCCTTCCTCCACCGTTCCATTACTCCCCCCGTATCCCCCCCTGGAAAATTCCTCGCCTGGAGCTTCGGCTGGGCTTGTCCCGGGATTCGAAATCCTCGATTTCACCACTGCTTCTCCGTCGCTGGTTCCATGCACTGCTTGATTCGTTTCACGGAGCACACATCATCTACACGGACGGTTCTTTGGTCGATGGCCATGCTGGATATGCCTTTATCTATGGTGACCACATTGAACAGCGGTCATTGCCTTGTGGAAGCAGCATCTTCACCGCAGAACTGGTCAGTATTTTGAGAGCTCTTGAACACCTCAGAGCTCGCCCCAGGGGGTCGTTCGTCATCTGCAGCGACTCCCTGAGTGTCTTACAGGCCCTCGACCAGTTTCTACCGAAACACACAGTGGCGCGAGCCATTCAAGATGCTGTCTTCGCCCTTGGCGAGTCAGGCCAGTCTGTCGTTTTTGTCTGGACGCCAGGGCATGTAGGTATACCGGGCAATGACCGTGTGGATCAGCTGGCCAAGCAGTCCACCACTTCGCGGTCCCTGGATATTGACCTCCCAGTTTGCGACCTCCAAACCCAGTTGACCCGCAAGGTCTTAGGGGTTTGGAATTCTGAATGGGCAGATTCCACTGAACCAAATAAGCTCCGTGCTGTCAAGCCGTCTATCGCTGCATGGAAGACGTCCCTTAGGGCTTCTCGCAGGGAGTCGGTTGTCCTTTGTCGACTCCGTATAGGCCATACTTGGCTTACACATGGTCACCTCCTGCGTCGCGAGGACCCTCCTCAATGTCGATGTGGTGCGCCTTTGACGGTCGCCCACATCTTACTTGAATGCCACAATTTAGCCGCAGCACGACGATATTTTAATCTTCCTGACACTTTGCAGCTAGCATTAGCTGACAATACCTCCACGGTTGACTCTGTTTTAAATGTTATGCGTGAGTGTGGACTTTACAAGTCCATTTAAAGTTTGTGTTTGTCATTGCTCTGACCTCCACCTGCTTTTCTTTTAGGTAGGTGGTTTTAACGTGTCCCAGAGTGGCTGGGTGTGTTGCTTATATCCCTGTGACCACCCAGCAAACCCACTCTTGTACTGTCTCAGCTGTTTTAACCCTTCTTCGTTTTTAATCGTATCCTTTCTTTATATTAGTCTGTAAGTTTTAAACTTTGACTTGTTAAAGCATTTACTTTGGATCGCTTAAAACAAGGTTTTATCTCTTTGACTGGAACAAGGGACTGATAACCGTCGCTATTTAGTCCCTTCCAAACCCCAACAACAACAACAACTCTTCAAGTCAGTCAAAAGTCTTCAGAGTCCAAAAACGTGTAATACGTATTATTAGTGGAGTAAATTCACGGACGTCTTGTAGAAGCCTCTTCAAAGAACTGGGTGTATTAACTACTGCCTTTCAGTATATTTATTCCTTAATGAAATTTGACATAAATAATATATCCCTTTTCCCAACAAACAGCTCAGTTCATACATACAATACTAGGAATAAAAATGATCTACACAAGGATTTAAAAGCACTTACTTTAGTTCAAAAAGGGGTCCACTACTCAGGAACACACATTTTCAATAATTTACCATGAAGTATAAAAAATTTAGCTACAAATAAAGATCAGTTTAAGAGGAACTTAAAAGACCTTCTAGTGGCCAACTCCTTCTACTCCATTAGTGAATTTCTAAATTGCACCAAATGATGCATGCAGTCATACTATATTAGTATTACTATATTATCCGGCAATAAAATAAAATAAAATAAAAAATAAAATAAATAAAAAAAAACTTAAAAATGTATGTATCTGTATTTATATTATAAGTGTATGTAACTGTATTTATAACTATTATTCAACTTGTAAATTTTGTTTCTTGAAATGTTCCACATCTACGAGGATCCCCTCAACATGCATTTATGGAACGAATAACTAATCTAATCTAATCTAGCAAAGGGTGCTGACTTCTCAAATAAAAGATAGGATTCAAGTTAATATTTGGTATTTTCTAAAGTACGGAATACATGGCGGGACTCGCCCAGGGGTCGGATGCAATGAATGAGTGCCAGTCTAAGTTAGCGGATAATAAAATGGAAAGGGTAAAGGCTACAGTTCACACAGTTGGTGACTGACACCGAACAGCCGCTAGGCGGGAGCGGACGGCATGCGGCCGTTCGCCCCGCACAGACGCTGAGCCTCTGGAGTGCATCTGTTCTGTACGAGAGCTCAAACTGAGGAGAGCCAAGGAACTGATTCTCGCACCTCTGAGTCCTCCAGCAGTAGCACACGTGATCAAACGTGTGTGTCTGATATAGGCTCCACGGTAGCTTAGAAACGTCAGTAGTTTCAGCATGGACGCCAGAAGGGTGGCGTGATTTTAGAATCAGCAGTCAATACTGGTTCTCGCCGGCTCTGTCCTGCAAGGTGGACAGTCTTGGTCACGTTTTCAAGGTGTATGTCGTGCTGGAAGAACACTTGTAAAACTTAGGCGAAGTTTTGAAATAAAATTTTTGAATTATTTTCCTAAACTATTTTAGACTGGCTGGTCATCCTCTACAGAGTAGAGTATCAAATTTAACATTGGTATCTGAAATCCTCTGACCGAGACCCACTGATGTCTCATACACACTATACTTCACAACTAAAAAAAATATTATTGCACTGTTGCATTTGAATATTAATTCTTACATTAAGAGTAAATTTAATTATAAGGGTCATTCAATAATTAAAGAGAAAAATGGTCTGGGGGAAAAACAGTTGGTAGGGATAGTTTGTTACTTTTATGGCTTTAAGTTTGCATCCCTAATATGAGCCCTCATCACCTGATGTATTAACATTGTTTTGTCTATAACGTCAGAAATACATTTCAAGATGGCAGTGCTGGTTGAAAGATCCACAATAATTGACCAACTTTCTGTTATTCGGTTTTTACCTGCCGAAGATGGGAAAGAGAGTCTAAAATTGTTGTTGAAGGTTGTATGAATCGTGCAAATTTTTCCAATTTAATAATGGCCGTGGCTCAGTGATTGGGAAACATCGTTGAGGCTGACCAGTTACAATTTTAGCTCACTCACTTAAAAGTGTAATTGATTATGTAATTCTCCTGAATACCCTGTGACTGTGGAAATGATAGATGATAAGGTTCAACTTAGTTCTGGTACAGTTCATAACATTATCTGTAAGAAGCTGAAGTACAATAAATCACGTGCAAGAAGGGTCGCAAAGGAGTTGAATGTAGTTACACAAGGAAACAAGTTGAGAGTGTGCACAAAGTTAAAGCAACATTGTGAAAGCGAAAGTGACCACTCCTTCAACAAAACTTTAACATGTGATGAAACTTGGGTTTAGTATTATCAGCCAGATTTTTTTTTAAAAAAAGCAAAGGATGGAGTGGAACCACACCAACATTTCTGTCCAGAAAATATTCAAAACCCAAGCATCTGTAGGAAATCTTGTTGATGATGTTTTGGGATGTTGAAGGTCCAGCCTTTTATGATTATTTAAAAAAGCTGCATACAATGAACATTGAATACTACTCGGATTTTCTTTTGAACAAGGTGAAGCCGGCCATGATACAGAAACATCTTGGATCTCAGAGGAGAGGTGCGATTCTCCAGCAAGACAAGATGCGACCTCAGATTTCTCAACTAACCTGTGAAACCGTCAACAAAATGGGCTGGGAAGTACTGCCTCATCCACCATACAGTCGTGATTTAGCATGTTGTGATTTCCATTTGTTTGGTGCACTCAAGGAAGCATTACATGGGAAGAGGATCAAGCACAAGAAGGCTGTGAAAGGGTTTGTGGTAAATTGGTTCAAACATCAAGCTAAAGAGTTCTTTGAAACTAGAATTAAAAATGTTTGTAGCCAATTGGACCACATGCATGAATATTGAAGGGGGTTATTCAAAAGTAAAATAAGTATTGTTTTGTAATAATAAACAGTTTTATATCAAGAACAATTTGTCTCTTTAATTACTGAATGACCCATATAGATAATTCACTGAAGCGGGAGTTGAGATGTATCGAAAGAACTAGACTGCCAGAATGGAAAGGGCAAAAAGTGGGAGACTGTTAAAGTGAAGTTAGGTCTTGGGTGGTAGACACTCGAGATAAGTGAGGAATCGCAAGATACCCCAGTGAGAGTTACAATTCTCGACAGCTGATATTCACAGCAGCAGCTGCTCCACACATGCAATGGACATAGCTGATGGCGTCTAGACTAAGTAACGACGGTAGTGGAGTTAGTAAATGCACTTGCTACCTGATCTGAAGAAATTAATGTTTACATGTTGATACTCGCAATGGAAATAAGGTAAAGAGTTTGCGAACACCAGATAAGAGCAGAAACACAGTATAGAACTGGAGAACTTTATATGAATTTAAGTCCGGCGTTAAATTGTAAGGCAACAGTCAGGTGACGCAATTTACAGTGAGAGCAGGAGCCGATCATATGAACAGAGTGTACTCGGAATCACGTTACTTGAAACGAAACACAGCTTAATAGCTTATTCATTGTAGAAGTACAGTGGGGACTTTAGGGGCTTCAGACTGGACATAGAGGTATTTGGAGTGACTACACTGTATGTTGAAATCAGAAATGGCATGTCTTATTCATGTATAATACAAATGGCAGAAGGTACTAACTTTCTCACATTCTTAGAGAAGGCATGGGCCAATAACGTGTCATATAATGCCTTGAGAATTATTGGTAGACACTTATTCACAAGATTGGGGCTTTCAACAGTCCTGGTTTTGAATGTCCTAGTTGCAGTATTTCTGAGAGAAGATACAAAGCAAGCCACTATAGTTAATTGTTTTGTGAGAACTACAATTTGATTTGATTTGTTCAGGAAAAAAGATAGAAATACAATACATTGCTTCTTGAAAGACAGTTTCCACTCGTTCCTAACACTAAACATAAGTGTAGACCAAATATGGCTCCAATTCAAAGATGTGGTATCGACAGCAATAGACAGTTTTATACCAAATAAATTAATAAAAGAAGGTGATCCCCCTTGGTACACAAAACAGGTCAGGACACTGTTGCAAAAACAACGGAAACGTATGCTAAATTTAAACGAACGCAAAATCCCCAGGATTAGTGATCCTACACTGAAGCTCTAAATTTAATGATTTCAATTCCAGATGCCTACAATACTTATCACAACGAAACTTTTTCTCGAAATTTGACTGAAAACCCAAATAAATTTTAGTTATATGTTAAATGTACTAGGGGCAAAACACAAACAATACCCTCACTATGTGATAGTAATGGCAATCCTACCGATGATAGCGCTAGTAAAGCAGAGTTACTAAACATATCTTTTAGAAACTCATTCACCAAAGAAGACGAAATCAGTATTCCAGATTTCTAATTACAAATAGAGGCCAGAATGAGTAACGTTGAAGTAGATATCCTCGGAGTAGTGAAGCAACTTAAATCACTTAACAAGAACAAGTCTTCTGGCACGGATTGTATACCAATTAGATTTCCACCTGATTATGCTGAAGCGAAGCTTCTTAGTTAACAGCCCTATACAACCGCTCTCTCAAAGAAGGATCGGTACCAAAAGATTGGAAAGTTGCACAGGTCACACCTATATTCAAGAAGGCCAGTAGGAGTAACCCACTAAACTACAGGCCTATTTCATTGACGTCAGTTTGCAGCAGGGTTTTGGAATATATCATGTATTCAAATATTATCAATTATCTCGAACAGAATGATCTACTGACCCAAGGTCAACACGGATTTAGAAAATTTTGTCCATGCGAAACACATTTAGCTCTTTACTCACACGAAGTGATGAGTGCTATCGACAAGGGATCTCAAATTGATTCCGTACTTCTTGATTTCCTGAACGCTTTTGACACCATATCTCACAAACGGTTTTAATCAAATTGTGTGGTTATGGTATATTGCCCCAAATTTGCGACTGGATAGGGGATTTCCTCTCAGAGAGGACTCAGTTTGTAGTAATCGATGGTAAGACATCGACTAAAACAGAGATGATATCCGGCGTTCCACAGGGTAGTGTTATTGGACCTCTGCTGTTCCTTATATGCATAAACGATTTGGGAGGAAATCTAAGCAGCTCTCTTAGGATGTTTGCAGATGACGCCGTAATTTACCGTAATTTCCCTAGGAATTACTATTATTTCAGACTTAAACTGGAAAGAACACGTAGATAATGTCATGGGAAAGGCGAACCAGAGACTGTGTTTTATTGGCAGAACCCTTGAAAGATGCAATAGAACTACTAAAGAAACTGCATACACCATGTTTGTCCATCCTTCTTTGGACTATTGCTACCCAGTGTGGGATCCTTATCAGGTGGGTTTGGCGGAAGACATCGAAAGAGTCAAAAGAAGGGCAGTTCGTTTCGTATTGTCACGATACAAGGGAGACAGCGTTATGGAAATGATACAGGATCTGGGATGGGAATCATTACAACAACGGCGCTTATCGCTGTGGCGTGGGCTACTTACGAAACTCCAATCGCCAACATTCTCCTCCGAATGCGAAAATATATTATTGACTTCCACTTACTTAGGTAGGAAAGATCATCAGAATAAAATACGAGAAATCGGGGCTCAAACTGAGATATTCAGGTGTTCTTTCTTCCCGTGCGCTATTCGAGAATGGAATGGGAGATAAATAGTACAAAGGTGGTTCGATGAACCCTCTGCTAGTCACTTAAATGTGATTTGCAGAGTATCCCATGTACATGTAGATATAAAGAGATCAGGGAATGAAAAGCCTCATGGAAATTTAGGACAGTCTAATGTTGAGTTAAGTCAGTCGCAAATCAGAATAGAATTTGAACATTTACATACAATGGCCCCATGTGGAATACGTTGCTGACAAATAAAGAGAGAGAGAGAGGCAGGACAGAAAATTTGCTGCAAGCTAAGGAATATTTCAAGGTGTATTATTTGTTATTGGTAAATAGTGAGCGACAGCATGTAGAATTCATAGATTTGGTGTTGCATAATGGGTTAAGAACTTAACTCGGTTGGACAGAGTTGTAGTTTGATCAGCAATGTGTTGAAAACGAGTCACGATTTCAGGTAGCGAAAAGTTAACAATTGATGGGTTGTGTTAAAAATTTCTCATTTGCTGAATTTTCTGTAAAGTATTAGCTTTATGTTAAAAGATTTTTGTGACTAATTTTAATCATTTATGAACAGTTACAAGGTATAAATAGCATTGTTTGCGTACAAATTTTGTAAATAATTTAGATAATTTCATTAAGAATTATAGATGGGTTTGATGATTCTTTTAAAATTGTGAAGCTAGAAATATTGATTTTCTCGATTCCAATATTAAGTTTCCTTAGGGATTAAATAAACAAATATTAGGGAAATACTGATCTGCATTTTAAGACAGTAAACAGAACCCTATTTTTCATAACTAATTTTAGTAGTACAAAGCAGTTCATCCACTAATGTACTGACCACTTGTCAGGGTGTAATTTCTGTAGTCAGAGAAGTATTCAAGGTGTTCCCATATCCACGACAGAAGTATAAGGTCCAGCAGCCGACTTGCAAAAACAGTGGGTGGTTATACATTTTACTCAGGTGACACTCTGGCGAAAACTGACTAGTCAAAGTGCATGTGTCTTTTGGTGCCTGAACATAAATCAGCAGCCATCCACATGTTGATCGTATGACATTGTGCGGACGGTGGAGCTCTAAATTTCTGAGTATCTTGAACACTGTACATGCTCAGAAACAGGGCCAACTGTTGGTGTCATGAGGTAATCTGTTTTGCCTGACCTCACTCCTTTTGATGAAACAGATTTTGCACTTATCGTCTTCTTAATCTTCATTTGTTAACTTTGTTTTTGGGGAAAATTGAAAGGTTCTTACTACTGCACAGAAGATACAAAATACTGGGAAAAAATACTTTTTTCACAAAGAGAAAACGAACTCTATGCCAAATTGATAAATGCGTTTTAATAATTTACTCCAACTATGAAGAAAAATAATTTTATACCATTTGGATGTACCAACGAAACTAAATACGAAAAATAAGGTAAAAGGAGGTGTATTTTGCGTTTTACATATTATTTAATGTACTCTGAAGTATATTGTATAATTCGAGAAAATAAATATATATCTTTTGAAACGTTTGGACGACACTTTCTCTATTTCTCAGTTCTCTGAAGTGCAGAGAACTTACCACATCACCTTTGACATGAACATACACTTTCTATTTTCCTTCAGTCTTTAATAAAATTTAATATCATTGCCGCTGCCTACGTAAAAAGTTCCCTATATCTCACTTCATCATTCAGGTATTAAACTGCAGAGCAGATGGCACTTAAAGCACATACAATTTTGCCACAATCAAAAATGACCACTCGATTAACATATGCAGAGCAATTTGCCTCTTCACGGTTTGATGGTTGTTTCAGTGCGTTTGCACACCAAGACCGACCTCCTGGCTGGTATACATCACCAGATGCTAGCCACAATGTGCTATGTCAAAGTAGGAGGACGTTCAGGAATCTGGGTACGTGTTTGGGTAGTCCTTATAGGTGTGTAAAGTCCGTATATCTAGGAGTGAACCTGCTTAGTAAGCCTGACACCTAAGTTTGACTCGTATGTTCGAACTGTTTGATTACCACATCTGAGACAAGACTATCTCATATAAATGACCAGTCCAGACATTACTGGAATAACACTGTAGAAACGCTGCAGTAGACCCACTCGTCTCAAATAGTCAATTGAAACCAGAAAGTCTCTCATATTAAAGTGTGATATTGAGGGGAATATTTTATAGTGCTATCAAACGTTTGTAATTACACAACGTTACTGGTTTAAAGCCCCATCCAAGGTCGAGCATGTGGTCTTCTCCATGTAAAGCACTGACCAAGGTCAGCAAAATTGGTATTTTCTGCTTAATTAAAAAAACATGAGTTTGGTACAAGTTTTCTGTGAATATACATAATTTTCTTAGTGCATTATTGATATATGTAGGAATACTACATGAAAACTGTGTTGCAAATTGCGTTGGAAGTAAAGAATAATAAATTAGAATGCGTCTTATTCAAAAGTTTTACTACATCCAAAGTAAGCAGAAGAGATGTGTTTCCAGGGCTATAACTCTCTATCATGTCGTATCTCCTGAAGTAGATAACGTCCAGAGATAAATTGTTGCCGAAAGGCAACACCAGGCAAGGCCTAATACATGACAGCCTCAATTATTTCGGAGAAAATACGTTTACAAAGCTAATGTGATTGATAGTAGAGCTCTATGTGAAGAAGGAAAATGACGAAATCAGTATTAAGTTTTGCCACAATTTCTGTCTGTAATCACTGCTGTATACCTCGGCATTTACAATCAAAGAGGCTCTGGATGTGATTTTGGGGTATAACTGTCCACTCTTCTTCCACATATTCAATCACTGAAGTGTAGTAGTAGGTGGTCTGTCCTGTCCTAGTGTTTCCGCACTCACTGATAGTCAAGAGATTGGAATAACAGGGAGGCCAAGGCAGCAGGACAATCATGCCAGGCAAGACCATGCACTATCCTGCGGCCGTCGGCAGTCTCTGAATGTATAACAGGACAGACTCCAACATTTCAGAGATGTGATACTCCCGTAGAGACATTCCGCCCTCTCACGATGTCTATTGAGATCTCTGATACCACAGTCTAACATTTTACAGTCACGACACTTCCACAGATTTTTGTTATAGACTACGACAGTAGCGCCCCAAGCGGCCGGAAAGCGAAATTTGTGAATACGACATTGGATGAGTGCGAAAACTATCGTTTATATTGATTGTGACATAGTTTTTACATTAGGAAACGTATGTAATACCTTAAAATAGGTAATAACTTAAAAACAGCTCTACATTTGTCTTAATTAAGTTTCCTAAGGTCCCTGGCAAGGTTCGAAACAGTACATTACAGGATAGTTTATTTACCGCTATCTTGTAACCTACAGACTTCTGCTAAATAATTTCATTTTCTATTAAAAATAAAAAATGGCTAAGAAACACCACAAGACCTTACCTTTGGCAGAATGACGTCGCTTTTCTACTAACGAACGTTAAGGTGTCTTCACTATAATTCCAATCGATCAGTGAGTTTGAACGTAGCAAACGTATATAGAATGCAATAACTACAGTATGTAACGTACCAAATCAGCTACAACAGTTGTAGCTGAAGGAAACACGCCATAAACGTGGCAATTAAACGGCAAAAGCTATGAAACTGTTTTACAACAGAGACGAAGGCAATTCCACAATTGTTGCTACAACTGAACCACAAATGGCAAGAATCATCAGAACTTTGCCTTTTTAAGCTAAAGTGATGACACTGAACATAACATGCACGTTGAAGGAAGACGTATGAGGTGTAAAACTGTGCGAATCATTAGACTCCACATCGAATTTATACACGTCACAAAAACTGCCTGTCATAGTTAGAAAAGACCATAATAGAAATTTATTGTTCTCTTATGTTTATAGTCTGTTTACTTTCAGCGAAATAAGATTGAAATGCGCACATATTCATAAGTTTTTGTTTAAGAAGAAGCTGTTGTTTATACCCCTGAATCAGTAAAATTGACTGTTTTGGCCCAGTTGAGGATACGGTAGTAACACTAAAAGTGGACCTTTGCGATCATTTTTTGACAGCTCGAAATTTAAATGAAAATAACGGCTTAACCATTCATCTGACACGAAAATTGAATAACCGAATTTGTAGAGGAGAAAATTCTCTAAAACTTTGCTCGCTTATGCTTTTTTTTTTTCATATCTCGTATTGTTTGAGAGATATTTGCAAAAATAACGGCGATTTGACACCGTCCTTTCATTTACACGAAAAACCTGCCGTTCGCAGATGTCACGTGACATACGCCATCTTGCGTTGCGTATTTGATGCTTTTCTTATTATAACTTACACGTTATTATTTCAAAGCAACATCGTACTTCAGAATTAACAAAAACACGTTCTTCGTACGATAAATGATAATCTAGTGTCTAAAAATGCCATATTAACATCAGTTAACAATTGCCACCAATAGTACGAAAATATGAACATGTTTCGTAATTGTCCGTTGTAGTGTAGTGGGTAGCGTGTTGGATTGTGATGCACATGGTTCGTGAGTTGGGGCCCTCCACTTCCAAATATTTTTTCTCCTTTTTTTCTTAAAAGGGTTACGTGTTGGGTGCATAGATATTATCACAATAGTGGAGTCGTAATCATATCACTATAATTTTTTATTACTTACATTGTTGTTTTTGTCCGAAATGTTTGCAAAAAATGATAAAACTACTAATTTAAAGTGGGCCGTAAAACACGTCAGTGCGATTATTTTCATTAATTTCTGTATCAATTTACGTCTCTTAATATTTTACTAATGCTTGTAAAGCAGAAATTGTACTATTTCGTTAAGTACGTACAAAAGTAATTATAAACAAACATGACAACTTTGGTAGCTTTCCCACCGCTAGGACCACTAGTTTCGTTGCAGCTGTCAGTTGGTAACAACTTTTACAGCGGTGTGTGTCGTGGCCGATATGTTACACTATGCTGATATGGAGTACTTGGCAGTAGGTGGCAACAGAGTGGAGCCAATATGAAAAACCTCGAGTGGCTTGCGGAGTATGGTTGTAGATGTAGATGTAGAATAGTGGACTTAAAAGCTGATAATTAATTGTGGTTTAGTTGTTTATACCAGGTGACACAGAACAACAGGAACATTTCCACAATCCAATAAAACTAGACGTGATGAAGGAAAGATATTTAATTCATAGTAATCAAAATCTTGCAGCTTTGCCCTTTACGAAACATTTGATGTAGTTTTATCTTTTCTTTTTAATTACATCCTTTATATGACGTGTCCATGTGTCCCTGTATGAATAAGTCCATGAAATCTGCTATGGAGATTCCTCATTGACTGATGCAACATCACATCTGAAATATTGTGAATTTCATCCTAAATTCTCTGTTTTATGTCATCCAGGGTTCTCGGTTGTCATGTAGACTTTGCTTTTGAGGTAGCCCCACAAGAAAAAAATCACAAATGGATAACTCTGGCGATTTTAGGGGCCAGGGAATGTTACCAAATAGTGCAATCACATAGTTACCCAAAACTTGTTTAGAAATTCATTGTCAGTGTTTGTTTATTGCCATTTGTTGACAGAATCCCAAGAGTAATCAGTAATCATTCTTCTTGAATTATTGCACCACCTGTAGGTTGTACAGATGAAATTTTATATGAAGGTGAATAATTCTGTGAACACTCTCCCAGGATATTCCAACCACTCCTGCTTGCTTGTGAATTGAATGCAGTGGGCTCCGTAAGACAGACTCACATAAAACATCAATGTTCGCTGGAGAATGCACACTTCTTGGTCATCCTGTTGGCTGCTTCTTGAGGACAGATCCAGTCTCTTCACAGTTATTAACCCAACATTTTATCACATTTCAATGGAACAGAATCACAATAACCGAAACTGTAAACTTGTCGAAACTCCCTCTGCATCACAAGCAAACTATTATTGTTTTTACAAAACATTTTTATGGTTATAGCACACTGTTGTCCGTTCCACTGATCGATGATGACTGAAATGGCGGACTGTTTACATGCTAACTGTCACAAATCCACAGTGCTGCTACCTGCCTGTGGCTGCCACTACTCATTTCAAACATTCCGGTTATTCTGTGTCACCCTGTAGATTAATTGCAGTAAGCTTTCAAGTAAGTATGATAAAATAATTAGAAAGGCAGTAAGTCCTTCTACAACTCTGTCTACAATAACAACTACTCAACTAGCGGGTTGAAAGTACTTAAGTTCTTGAGGGTCTGCAGATACTTTTGGTCACGTGGTGTATGTCACTACACTCCCAGTTGGCGGACGATCCTGGAAGCATTATTCCTACTCCATTTAACACTTTGACTGCCGGCCCTGTATACTTTGCCATTTTTAAGAATGCCAGGTGTTTTTAGCAATATTTAGTATTCTGTATTAGAAAAACTAGACAACATTTAAATGTGGTAATAACCTTTTCTGAAAGCCTTGGACTTCTTCTTCCTGATTACCTACTTTCAGTTTCTTTGAACGTTTACTTCCTTTTCCACATATTTTCAAACAATGTCATTTTTTGGGAAAAAGAAAAAAGTTTACGGAAATCATAAAGTTTTTATATCATGCTTGTCGTAGTAGAAAAACTTTTATTCTACTTTCAATAATAAAACACTGGTAAAAAATCACTTATTACATATATATACACACATTATTTTCATACAGTGTATTTTTTTTTTAATTTTTTTATTTCGTATGATACAATGTAAAACATGGTTCTTTGCACATTGCGATTTTGCACTCACTGCACTGGTATGATGTGTCTTTTCTTACTGCCTTTCCAGTTTGCTGTTTTCCTCTGGTTGAGCATACTTTGCACATCCTTTAAATTCTACTTTTACCTGTGGGAGGTGGAATTTTTTCTAGAAAATGCTTTCCTGCAGATAACCTGCTCCGGTGGCCTCTATCGGAAGTTGGTTTGGGAGTACCGTCTTCACACAATGGCAATTCTGCACACAACACCTTTATGAACTTGGATAGAGGCATCTCCTCAGCTTTTATTTTGTTATGGAGAATACATGCATATACCAGGCACCATAAGGAGACAGCGAAATGCAAGTTTCTTCCACCATTTCACTGTTCTATGTTCGAAAGCCCTGTATGACATCCTTTGATCGGACAGATCAACCCCGACCTTCTTTTTGTTGTACTCCACAACACAAGCAGGGTTTTTTTTTCACTTCTCCGGAATATGTTTCCTTCTTCGTATGTTGGGTGATTTCAAAGCCTAAGGCATTCGCTTCCGGTTTTTCATTACAGTTCGAACAAGACCAGTCTTCTCCTTTTCTAACATTCTACTTTTTTTTTTCTTTATTGTGGTTTCAATTCCCCTAAAAAAAGGGGCGGGCCAGCAGCGCTCACTGGCGCTCTTCGGCCTACAGAAATAAAATTTGACAGCGGAGAACATAAAAACACAAAGGAGATAAAATTTCGGAGATAACACAGACATAAAACGGAGATTTAAAATGGAGATAAAACAAAGTACATAAAATGGAGGAAAACGGTGGTGCCATAAAACACTTGGAACGGCGAAAGTGGTGAATAAAAACAGTTGCACGAATGTCTGTGGCACACATACAATTAGATTGAGCATAGGGCGGCGGCCATGGTGAGACCGTCCGCTATTTGGAGTTAAAACAAAAAACACGACACACACTCGAAGAAATACACAAGTTAAAACTGACGGTGTCGGCTGCAGGTTGGCCGTCCACTGTTGCAAAATAAAACAATGTAACTAAAACACACCACACTTGTCGAAGCACAAAGGAGGTTCCGTAGACGGAGGGGCACTGACAGCATTGAAGATGTAAGATGTGGTGTGTGTGGGGGGGGGGGATGAAAGGAGTGGAGAGGAGCCACAGAGCCGGTAGGGAAGGTACGGGGGGGGATGATTTCCCAGGAAGCCACAGGGAAGAAGGATAGGGGAGGGTGGTAAGAGGAGGATCCGGAGGGATGGTGGATGGAGGAGGGGAGAAGGACAGGAAGGGAGGGATAGTCGGGGTCCTCAGGGAGAGAAGGGGGAGAGGGAGCAAGGATAAAGATCACAGCTGGTATGAAGGGTAGATGTCAGGTCGGAGGGCATCATCCGGGAGGGGGAGGGTACGGAAGTTGCCACGGGAAAGGATCCGGAGAGTGGACAAGTGGAGCGTAGGGGGAATACAGTGGTGGAGGCGCGGCAATGTACCAGGTGCAGAGAGGAGGGGATGGACTAGAGGATTAGGCGGATCTGATTTGCGGGATATGTAACGGAGTCGGAGATTTTCAATCAAGAGAACGAGTCTGGGGAAAGGAATGAGATCATAGAGGATCCGCGTGGGGGAGGGTGGATAAAGGGGAATACGGAAGGCGAGACGGAGGGCATGGCGTTCCAGTATCTCCAGAGATTTGTAGAAGGATGGGGGAGCGGAGATCCAGGCGGGATGGGCGACACAGAGAACAGGGCGGATGAGGGATTTGTAGGTATAGAGGATGGTAGAAGGGTTGAGGCCCCATGTTCGGCCAACAAGGAGTTTGAGGAGGTGGAGGCGGGAGCGAGCTTTTTCTTGGATAGTGTGTAGATGGGGAGTCCAGGAGAGGGTGCGATCAATAGTGAGGCCCAGGTACTTTAGGGTAGGGGTGAGACGAATGGGACGGTTATGGAGGGTCAGATAAAAGTCTCGGGGACGGAAGGAGGGGGTTGTACGACCTACGATGATCGCCTGGGTTTTGGTAGGATTTGTTGACAGGAGCCACTGGTTGCACCAAGCGGCAGACATTCTACTTATCCCTTGCGGCACAATGAAGAGATGCTGAGACCTTGTTGGCCGAACATGGGGCCTCAACCCTTCTACCATCCTCTATACCTACAAATCCCTCGTATTTACAAAAAATGTTCAAATGTTTGTAGAACTTATGGGACTTAACTACAGGGTCATCAGTCCCTAAGCTTACAAACTACTTATGAACTAGCTAAGACTAAGGACGGCACAAATATCCATGCCCGAGGGGGGATTCGAACCCCCGACCGTAGTGGCCTTGCAGACCGTGACTGGAGTGCCTCAGTCTCCTCGGCCACTGCGGCCGGCCTCCTCGTATTTACAAACATGAAAAATCGAATTCCGTCAATTGACGGGATCGGCAGTCTACGGAAATTTTTGTATCCCGTCAATTGACGGGATTGGCAGTTATAGTGTTAATGTCCCCCCACAGCGCCTCAGGAGCGTGTTTGGCGCAGGTGGCGGCGCTACGGCCTGGACTGGCAGCACGGCGGCGCCATCCTGCGGCGGCCGGCGGCGCCCCAGCGGCGCGGCTTCTCGGCGTTCAGCGCGGCCGACCTCAGCCCCTACTTCAGGGCGCTGGTCGCCACGCTCGCCGCAGCCCTCGCAGTCCTCCTGGCCGAGCTGCTCGTGCACGCGCGCCGCTCGCGCCCGCCGCCGGGTCCACACGCCCTCTGCTCGCTCCGGACACTCCGGAACAGACGCGGGCTATTCCGCGTCAGTTTTCGTGGCTCACAACAAATACGAGGGTAATGCCCGGTTTCTGGAAAACTATAGTTACCCCGCCGTTAGCTACCGTCGCGTTATAATTTAACATGCCAGATAACTTCCTTGGGTCGTATTCTCTTGTTCCTAAAACCTGACAAGCCCCCATCCCAGACCTCGTCCTACCGTCCCATTAGTCTTACCTCCGTGTTCAGCGAGGTCCTGGAAACCGTCCTCTCCCGTCGTATCCATCAGCACCTTCATCACCACCAGTTCCTCCCCCTTTCCCAATGTGGCTTCCGACCCTCCTTCTCTGCCGACGACCAGCTCCTTCGCCTAACTCATCTCCTATCTGTCCAACTCAACTCCCGCCGCTCCGCAATTTTTGTTTCCCTCGATATCCAAAAAGCCTACTACCGTGTACGGCATTCCGGTTTCCTCTACGAGCTCCAGTTTTGCGCCCTTCCTATTAATTACGTCCGCCTCATTGCTTCCTTTCTCACCCACCGCCCCTCCTATGTCACTGTCTGCAACTCCGACTCCCGTTTGTTCTACCCCTCTGCTGAAGTCCCCCAAGGCTCCGTCCTCTCTCCTCTCCTTTATCTCATCTACTCCACTGACATACCTCAACCCGAGCCTCCCGTCTTTCTCCTTCAATATGCTGACGACACCGCCTTCCTTACCCTCGCCCCTTCCCTTGCCTGCTCCCAGTTTTTGCTCCAGTCCCACCTCGCCGAGTTCGCCTCATGGTGTAACCGGTGGCTCCTCTCCGTCAATCCCGACAAATCCCAGGCAATTATCGTAAGTCGTACCACCCCCTCCTTCCGTCTCCATGATTTCTACCTTACCCTCCACAACCGCCCTATCCGCCACACCCCCACCCTGAACTACCTTGGCCTAACCCTCGACCATAACCTTTCCTGGACCCCCCCCCCCACCTCCGCACTCTCCGACACAAAGCCCTCTCCCGCCTTAACCTCCTCAAACTCCTCCCCGGATGGACGTGGGGTCTCAGCCCCTCCACCATCCTCTACACCTACCGCTCCCTCATGCGTCCTGTCCTTTGCAACTTCCGTCCCGCCTGGATCTCCGCTCCCACATCCTATTATAAAACCCTTCATGTCCTCGAGCGCTACGCCCTCCGCCTCGCCTACCGCATCCGGCTCCCTTCCCCCATGCGAATCCTGTATGACCTGATCCCGTTTCCCCATCTCCTTGAATATCTCCAGCATATCCGTATCCTCTATACCACCCGTAAAATAGACTCCCGCAGCCCCCTGGTCCACCCCATCCTCACTGACCCTGGGCCTCTGCCATGCCTCTACTGCATTATACCCCCTTCCCTTCATCTCCACACCCTCCATGTCCTCTCCCAGGGTAATTTCCGCCGCCTCCCCCTCCCTGATGACGTCCTCCATTCCGACATATACCTGTCCTACCAGCTCTGATCCCCCCCCCACCGTAGATAAAGGACCCCTCTCCCCTCCTCCTCTTCCACTCCCCCGCTTAGCTACCCCCTCCCTGCCCTGAAGCCCCTACGGCTCCTCCCTACCGCCTCCCTCCCCGCCGTTTTTCCTCTCCCCCGCACTTCCCTCCCCACCCTTATCGGGGTCCTGGACCGACAGTTTTAACAGTGCTACGTCAAGTGTTGTGTGCTGTGCTCCAGTGAAGTGTATTTTTCTTTTAACTGCATCCACCGCAATCAGACAATCGTCGCACCGTGTGTTTTAATTAGTGTCTCCGTGTACTCGCCGTCCTGTGTTATTGTCGTCCTACATTGTTTTTTTTTTTTGTTTATTTTTTTTTTTTTTTTTGTTTTTTTTTTTTTTTTTTTTAGGTCACCGTGGCTCATCATTTTTAACTAACTAAATGTGGTTTTAATCATCTGTCTATTGTAATGTACTCCAAACTGTCGCCTTGTCTATGTCACTATATCTCCGTTGTTTTATCTCCTGTCATGTATTTTAATTCTCAACTCATATATATCTTTTAATTACTCTCGGCTGAAGAGCAGCCTATAGTGCTGCTGCCAGCCTGCCAGTGTACTAGTATAAAATACAATAAAGGAAAAAAAATTCCTTGGGTTTCCCGTAGCTGATTTCAACGACCGTTTGTTAACTGTGAGGTAACTGCGCCGTCTGTCGAAGCAAATAGTACATTTCAACAGATAACAGATGGTACTACTAACGAAAATCGCAATTACTCGAATTTTATCGATTATTAAGTTACATGGAAGACGCGTCTTATTAGTTTGTATAGCAGTTACGCGTTTTCTGTTTCTGTTTTCAAAGGCAATGGTCGACAAGCGAGGAAAAAATTTTACTCTATTTGAGAAAATCTTTTGACCGACTTGATTTTAGAAAGGAAAGTAGTTATAGTAAATGGAAAGGCATATGGTTTGACTATTTTGGAAAAACAACACGCCTTGGAAGTTGTCACAAAACTGTACAATTCGTTAAACACAGGAGAGAAAACGGTAAGGCCACTCAGAGAGCTGTATTCTTTTTTAAAAAAGAAAAACAGGACAAACAACAACGAAGACAGGGTTAAGAATAAAAACATACGTATTATTTCTGTTGTCAACATATATTTTATGAATTTAAGTTTTTCTCTTCCCATTGTTCTGTGAATATGACATTACTTTTCACAACGCAGACTTGTCAATTTACGTCCACCCATCCACCTATCCGAGCCCCACGTTGTAATAATAATAATAATAATAATAAAACACTAATCACTTTAAACAATGACTGATCGTAATGGCAATTGCATGGCAGAACATTATTGCAAAGGGAAGTATCTTTTATGCTTAATTGAAAGTTTTATTATGAGAGCATGGCTTTGTGATTTGGATGTGCTAAAATTTTACATCCAGATCGGCGATCGCGAGAGATAACGTTGTCCACTGTTGCTCAGTGTGACCAATCACAAGGGAGATGCAGCTAAATTATACGTCACCCGTCGTCAACATTATCTCTCGCGACCGCCGAGCGCGAAGTGAAATTTAACCCGGAATGTTGTTTCCGCGTTTTTCCCCATTTGACCCCGGCAATGTCATTGGTCAGTATTTTTTTATCATTTTTTTTAAACGCATATGAAATTCGCTCTCATTACATAGATCAAATGGTGTTTCAATAGTGCCGAGTACAGCTAAGTTTTCTTCTTCTGAACAACTGTCCGAAGCATCAGACGAAAAAGGAGACGGCGGTGACGACAATAATGAAAGAATTTCCATTCTTCAGCTTCATAAATTATAAAATTGTATGAAAATTATACATGACCTAGTCATAAAAACAAAAACAAATTACTACTGCTAAATAACTTCTGGACTTGCGTTTGGAAGCCCACTAGCGCTACGTAGCCGATATAGTTAACACTAAAGTTAACGTGTAGGTAACCCCAGGGGAACGCGCATTTATCTTTAACGGACAGGTAACTACGGCTGTGACGGTAACTGTTGTTTCGGAAACCCATTTTGTACTTAACGGTCAGGTAACCCACAGATAACTATAACGGGACAGGTAACTACTGTTTCGGGAACCGGCCATAAGTCAATTATTATCCGCAAAGTAGCTATAAAATTTTATTGTAATAAAATACGAAACTTACAAGAACATCATTTTTCGACATAGTCTCCTTGCACTTCGTCCATCGCTCTACAAGCTTCCTTATGCCCTCATAAAAGAAAGTTTTCGGTTGAGCTGCGAGCCAGGAATGCATCGCTCCCTTCACTGCTTTATGCGAGTCAAATCGACGGCCCCTTAATGCCTGTTTGAGTGGACCAATCAAGTGATGGTCAGAAGAGGCAAGATCGGGACTGTATGGAGGATGATCCAGTACTTCGAATTTGAGTTTCTGGAGCGTTTCAGCAGTGTGGACAGCAGTATGCGGAGGGGCATTGTCGTGCAACAACACAACACCTTCTGACAGCAATCCTCGGCGTTTGCTTCAAATTGCAGGCTTTAGCCTGTCAGTAAGCATCTCACTGTAACGTACACTGTTTATTGTTGTGCCCCTTTCACCATGACGTTCCAGTAAAGGACCTCGTGCATCCCTAAAAACCGTAAGCATCAGTTTTCCTGCGGACGGTTGGGTCTTGAACTTTTTCTTGCACGGCGAATTTGGATGTTTCCATTCCATACTCTGCCGTTTACTCTCCGGCTGGTAATGATGGATCCATGTTTCGTCACCAGTAATGATTCTGTCTACGAAGTTGTCCCCTTCGTTCCCATAACGATCCAAATGTTTTTTTCAGATGTCAAGACGTGTCTCCTTGTGCAACTGTGTGAGTTGTTTTGGTACCCATCTTGCACAAACTTTACGAAACCCAAATCTGTTGTGAATAATTTCATAGGCAGAACCATGACTAATTTGAAGACGATGAGCCACTTCAACAATAGTTAATCGTCTGTCTAAGAGAATAATTTCACGTGATCGCTCAATGGTTTCTTCATTTGTGGCGGTAAACGACCGTCCGGCTCCTTCATCGGGCTTAAAACTCGTGCGACCATTTCGGAATTTTTCAGTCCACTCGTACACACTTCGTTGTGGCAAAACACTGCTCCCGTACTGTACTGAAAGTCTTCTATGAATTTCGACCCCTGAAACACCTTCCGCCCACAAAAAACGTATCACTGAACGTTGCTCTTCTTCCGTGCAAATAGACAGCGGAGCACCCATTATTAACAGCACGGCAGCGACAACGAAACTAACGCAGGAGCCTGAAAATTGCAAAGATATAACAACAAATAAACAAAGTATGCTTCACCAACGTAAAACGACAGTACTACCAACATAAACAAAAAATAACTAAATTGCGGTTAATAATTGACTTACCCTCGTACTCTGACTTAGCAAATGTTCTTCAATTTTATAATTACAAATTTTACCGAATGAAACATTCAGGGTCTTTTCAGTATTTTTCTACAAAAATTATTACCGCTGGAGATATTATCCCAATCTAGTTGTTCCTAACAATTAAAATATACGCCAGATAATGTGTTTCAATTTTGTAATACGAGCCCCAACCTTCATTTGTTTTCTCTGACTAAGACTGTCCAGGTACCGTACCACAGCGCGCATGAACAAATTTGTTTTCCACCATTACGCTGCACCACAGCCCCCGATCAGTTTACTTCGCCACTTGGTAGTGCACTCTTCTACGCCTCCATAGGTCTGCTACAACTCGATGACTCTAATTCAAGACCTTCATTTTTATTTTTTACAATGGCCACCTTCACTCCATTGCCGATCTACGGCTAAGTCATTCTAACAAGTTTTAATGCCCCTACATCCTAACGATTAATTTTATGTTGCCAACTGACATCGGTGCCTCCCCCCCTCAACTACCCTTCCCCTATGATTTATTTTATGACTATGGACACAAAATTTGTCACGTGTCTTTTTTACCTTTAGGTTTTATCGACAATACGGTAGTCAAAATCACGCGACTACATGTCCCACATTTAAACGTCCATGGTTTTCAATCCTAAAAGGCACCGATTTGATATTGGACTTGGACCCATGTATTCGGCCCTATTTAATTTTTAACCAATTGACGGATGAAATCAATTAGAATGTTGGGACTCTGTAACGAATTACGACGAGAGAAAAAAATGTAAGCAATATCTTGTTCAATTCATGTACCGCGTTTATCAAGTTATGGGTCCTGTAATTTTAATTATTATTTTGTTGTTTAACACAGTAACACCTGAAGATACGTCTCTAATGACGCGAAACCGGTAGTGGACCTGTATTAAAAAAAAAGGATCTCAATTTATACAGCAGACGCGACTCCAGAATTTATTGGTTGTTTTATAAAAGGACATTTTTAAGTCAATCTTTAAAAAAGTGTTTCTTCTACTATATAAAGTCTGACAATCAATTTTTAAAACAATTGATGATTTCTTAAAACAATTGATAAATTAAAAAAAATGTTTAGATTACTTTCGATTAGCTTTTAGTTCCATAGATCCGTATTGAGAAATGCCTCACAAATGTGGAACATGTCAATACATAATTTTTAAATTGAAGGAGAGACAATGATTTAAAATTTATGTCACAGCCAGGATTCTAACCTGCATACTAGGCAAGCACTACAACCATCGTGACCAAATGGAGTGTATCCCTTACACTGCAGTCACTTAGTGGCTTTAATGCTTGCCTTGCCGGCCGCGGTGGCCGAGGGGACTGAGACGCTTCAGTCACGGTCTGCAAGGCCACTACGGTCGGGGGTTCGAATCCCCCCTCGGGCATGGATATTTGTGCCGTCCTTAGGATTAGTTAGTTCCTAAGTAGTTTGTAAGTTTAGGGACTGATGACCCTGTAGTTAAGTCCCATAAGCTTAACAAACATTTGAACATTTGAATGCTTGCCTTGTGGATTATTGGGTCCCAGGTTGGAACCCTAGTCAAGGCATAAATTTTAGTTCAATACTTCTCCTTCATTCTAATATATATACATGGTGTTACAAAAAGGTACGACCAAACTTTGTGGAAACATTCCTCACACACAAAGAAAGAAAATATGTTTTTTGGACATGTGTCCGGAAACGCTTAATTTCCATGTTAGAGCTCATTTTAGTATTTCTCTTTAAATGTAAATTGAAATAATTCGTGCAGAAAATTGTCAAAATACCCAATCGTTTCGTTAGTATGTACCGTACTTCCTCGATTCACCGCCAGTTGGCCCAATTGAAGGAAGGTAATGTTGACTTCAGTGCTTGTGTTGACTTGCGATTCATTTCTCTCTACAGTAATAGCATCAAGCACATCAGTACGTAGCATCAAATGGTTAGTGTTCATCACGAATGTGGTTAGCAGTCAGTGCAATGTTTACAAATGCGGAGTTGGCAGATGCCCATTTGATGTATGGATTAGCACGGGGCAATAGCCGTGGCGCGGTACGTTTGTATCGAGACAGATTTCCAGAACGACAGTGTCCTGACAGGAAGACGTTCGAAGCAATTGATCGGCGTTTTAGGGATAACGGAACATTGCAGCCTATGACTCGCGATTGGGGAAGACCTAGAACAACGAGGACACCTGCAATGGACGAGGCAATTCTTCGTGCAGTTGACGATAACCCTAATGTCAGCGTCAGAGAAGTTTCTGCTGTACAAGGTAACGCTGACCACGTCACTGTATGCAGAGTACTATGGGAGAACCAGTTGTTTCCGTACAATGTACAGCGTGTACAGGCACTATCAGCAGCTGATTGGCCTCCACGGGTACACTTCTGCAAATGGTTCATCCAACACTGTGTCATTCCTAATTTCAGTGCAAATGTTTTATTTACGGATGAGGCTTCAATCCAACGTGATCAAATTGTAAATTTTCACAATCAATATGTGTGGGCTGACGGGAATCCGCACGCAATTGTGCAATCACGTCATCAACACAGATTTTCTGTGAACGTTTGGGCAGGAATTGTTGGTGATGTCTTAATTGGGCCTCATGTTCTTCCACCTACGCTCACTGGAGCATGTTATCATGATTTCATACGGGATACTCTATCTGTGCTGCTAGAAAATGTGCCTTTACAAGTGGTTCATGCACGATGCAGTCGACGTGTTCGTACGCTTCTCAACAACAGATTCGGTGACCGATGGATTGGTAGAGGCGGGGTCAATTCCATGGCCTCCACGCTCTCTTGACCTCAACGCTCTTGACTTTCATTTATGGGGGCATTTGAAAGCTCTTGTCTACGCAACCCCGGTACCAAATGTAGAGACTCTTCGTGCTCGTATTGTGGACGGCTGTGATACAATTCGCCATTCTCTAGGGCTGCATCAACGCATCAGGGATTCCATGCGACGGAGGGTGGATGCATGTATCCTCGCTAACGGAGGACATTTTGAACATTTCCTGTAACAAAGTGTTTGAAGTCACGCTGGTACGTTCTGTTGCTGAGTGTTTCCATTCCACGATTAATGTTTTTTTTTTTAAGAGAAGCAATAAAATGAGCTCTAACATGGAAATTAAGCGTTTACGGACACATGTCCACATAACATATTTTCTTTATTTATGTGTGAGGAATGTTTCCTGAACATTTGGCCGTACCTTTTTGTAACACCCTGAATATATAGTAGAATATGTTCACCTATCTAGGGGAAAAATATTGACTATTTATAATATATATAATGGAAGAGTCCATACCTATAACTTTTCATACAATTGAAATTCCATCCACCACTCCATCAGAAATTAGAAAATAATAAACTCTCTCAAGAGTAAACGGTCCCATGGATACCAAGGATTCTTAGAAACATATGTAATTGCTCTTTAACGCAGGGTACTATCGCTGACAGACTGACGTATGCTATCTTTAAACCATTGCATAAAAAATTGTATATGTCTGATGTCAGCAACTACTGACCCATCTTACTTCTGACAGCTTTACCAAAAATTTTGAAAAAGTTATGTATTCTCTTTTGGCTTCACATATTAGTAAAAATAAAGTTCTAACAAACGATTTAACTTTTTATAATTCGTAACAGTATTTATGAAATGATTCATTTTTCCTTCGGTGACGACCGCCTGCAGTGGAGAATCATCTCTTTATGTAGAACATTCCTTATGTCCCAGAAAGGAATAATTCTTGGCCATTTCTTAATGACGAAAAGACATCCAACCACTTAAGGGTTTTGTGTCATTTCTTCTGCTGAAAAACTTTGGGCTAGCTAAATTTCTGTACCGTCAGCCATGACATTTTACATTTTTAGTATACTTTAGTGGTTATTAGTTTTTTTATGACCGATCAAATAGCCCTCATCATATTCGCTGCATTCCATTTCTTCCTTTCTCTGCGCACATTACACTGCATGAGTGCGTGCCTGTAGAAGTTTGCAAGTGTTGAAACTGAATTTATTGTCTAAAATAACATGAAACAGTGAACTGGCGGTAAAGTTTTATGTGGTGTCGCACAAGTCTAATGTGCGCGGCACCCACTTTCGCCGCGCGCCGCCATGCACGCACGGCGCGGCGTTCTTACGACGTCAGCCACGAGCACCCTCTGCTACAACTCTGCTCGTGGCCACCACTGAACGACATCGTTCACTTGGGACTGAGATAGGAACCAGTTAACACTTCGGAATCAGATAGGCACCAGTGAAGACTTGGCTATCGGATAGGCACTAGGCAGGCCTGTAGCTCAACTATGTATCAGCATTCTGCAGTACTGAGCTATGTAAAAGTTAAGTATTGTATAAATTCTGTGTAATATATATCTCGTTCTAATTTACTCTAGTGTTTCTAGTTTCTGCTGTCCCACTGGCTGGTCACCTCCTACCTGCACAAGCGTGCATCCTTTATTCCTGTGTCGGTCTTTCTACTCGGCCATCGACACCTACGACGGAAACGAGACACAAAAGCGGGACGAGTCCGGGACACAAAATTTTACATAACATCTAACGTGATATCTGAAACGTCCAATCAGTTTCTTTTTGTTTTACTTTTGTCTACCATGCTTGATTATTCGTGTATGTCAGTATAGTCCCATTAGCTGGTGGGCGCCAGATCGGACGTTCTCTGTCCTTTTCTCCCCCTGTCTGTCGCCTCTACCAAGAACAGCCTGCCTGTTCCCAGTATACATACTCGAACTAGAGAAGATGGCGTTCAGTGCAATCTACCGAGTACGAGCGAGCTTAAGACCCAATATGCGGACCTCTAGTCTACAAGTTCCTGTGGAATGACGCTGTTCGTGTTATCCTATTGAAATATAAATTGCCTATTTACCTCGTGAGGCATATGATTTGGTTAGCAGCTCACGCCAGTGCTGTCAGAAAATGGACAATGTTCCTAGAGGAAAGTTGTATAGAAAACTAACAAGACGGTAGAAGGTTATGTTAATGTTTTGATGTGAATTACTAAATAATGTAACGGTTTTTCCAGCAAAACAGTATTACTTTGGTATTAAAAGACAAACTACTGCCAAGACCGTTCTACTATATCGTTATCGATAACACATAGAGTAACTTTTACATCCACCTTATGATAGATTGAACCTAATACCCAAATTTACACTGATTGTCCTGCTGAAATAATATGTAAATTTTTTGCTTCAGAATTTTCAATTTTCTGTAACAATCGAAAGACATGTCACACAAAATTTTCCATGTTTAGTATTCAGAACTCAGGTAATTTGGCGTCTTTCTCATTCGCTCTCTATAAAAACAAAATAACGTTCCTAACTTCCCACAATATTCAAATTTTAAAAACGTTCAAATGTTTGTTAAGCTTAAGGGTCTTAACTCCGGGGTCATCAGTCCCTAAACTTACAAATTGCTTATGAACTGCGTTATACTAAAGAGAACACAAACATCCATGCCTGAAGGAGGATTCGAACCCCTGACCGTAGCGGCCGTGCAGACTGTGCTGACGCGCCGCAGACCGCTCGGCCACTGCGGCCGGCAATATTCAAATTTGCACATTACTGTACGATTATCAATATTTTTCAGTTTGTATCTGTCTCACCTATCATGTTCATAGCTGAGCTCCCACTGCTTCAGAGCGAGATAAAGCCTTTTCCTTTCTAGAAAATACTCGCGAATTATTCTTCCATAGCCAATCAGCTCGCAGTTAGAAACTGCGCTGTCCCGCCTTATGTTCAGTGTGCAATAATAAGTTGAAATTTCAAAAACAATTACCGGAAATATAAAATATAGAAAAAATATCAAACACAAATATTCTCACGTTAAGTAACTGAAATGTTTACAGAGCAGCAGTGTTTCCCCATCACCATAAATGAGCGAAATATAATTACAAACTTTATGTTATTTAAACATTTATGAATCAATAAAACAATTTTCTTCCAGAAAATAAATTCCTCATTCATAACTTACATCTATAACTAGCACATATTAAGCAATAATAATCAATCAATAATTAATATTCATAGAAAATAATATTTAGTTTCAAAAGTTCGTGTTTTCACTGAGGGCGTTGTCACGGTCTGTATGCTACTGACGTCTGGTGGGCATGTTCAAATGTGTGTAAGTATGTGGTACTTAACGTCTTTGGTCATCAGTCCCTAGGTTTAAAAACTTCAACCAAGATAAACTAACCTAAGGACAACACAAACACCCATGCCCAAGGGCGAACAACCGCACTTTCTGCAGCAAGGCACCTTAAACTGCTCGGCCACTCCAACGCGGCGGACTTTAGTTCAACAGTTTGCATTTCACGAGTTCAATTTCAATTTATTGCCACAATATTTATACCTGTTAACTTGAAATTCTAAACAGGTCATACATAATAAATTTACATAGACTTGTTTGGTACTTATTAGTTGTTTTTATATTCCAACTTTCAGGCCCTGTGGTCTCGGAGTAAAACGCACGACTGGAAACCGAAGGGTCGCACGTTCAAAACCCGCTCGGATCTCGGGTTTTTCCAGTCTGCGTTTTAACCCAGCCTTTACTTCCCAACGACGTGAGGAGTCGCCAGAAACGACACGTGGTTCAGATTCCCCGTTAATCTGTAGGTCCACAGTTAGATAACTGGGGTGGGTTAGGGACATGCAAGTCGCTGAAATGGCATCTAATTGAAAGACTTGCACCAGGCCACTAAACACATGAAATTATTATTTTATTTCATCTGATCTGTATATATTATTTTAGAAATTTCGTACGTCTGTTTAAAGTTCCAGATTGGAAATTAAGCAGTTATCTTCGAGATATTCTAGGTGCAACAATGATAAAAAGTCTGAAAATCATATGCACCGTTAAAAGTATCGAAATGACGCGCTTATTTTGTGAATTATCCGCGAATTATCGCGCAAGTCACGGAGGGTTATACAGGGTGTTACAAAAAGGTACGGCCAAACTTTCAGGAAACATGCCTCACACACAAAGAAAGAAAAAATGTTATGTGGACATGTATCCCGTAACGCTTAATTTCCACGTTAGAGTTCATTTTAGTATTTCTCTTTAAATGTAAATTGAAATAATTCATGCAGAAAATTGACAAAATACCCACTTGTTTCGTTAGTAAGTACTGCACTTCCTCGATTCACCGCCAGTTGGCCCAATTGAAGGCAGGTAATGTTGACTTTAGTGCTTGTGTTGACAAGCGACTCATTGCTCTACAGTACTAGCGTAAAGCACATCAGTACGTAGCATCAACTGGTTAGTGTTCATCACGAACGTGGTTTTGCAGTCAGTGCAATGTTTACAAATGCGGAGTTGGCAGATGTCCAACGTTTGGGCAGGAATTGTTGGTGATGTCTTGATTGGGCCTCATGTTCTTCCACCTACGCTCACTGGAGCACATTATCATGATTTCATATGGGATACTCTACCTGTGCTGCTAGAACATGTGCCTTTACAAGTACGACACAACATGTGGTTCATGCACGATGGAGCTCCTACACATTTCAGTCGACGTGTTCGTACGCTTCTCAACAACAGATTCGGTGACCGATGGATTGGTAGAGGCGGACCAATTGCATGGCATCCACGCTCTCCTGACCTCATCCCTCTTGACTTTTATTCAGTGCTTGTGTTGACATGCGACTCATTGCTCTACAGTACCAGCATCAAACACATCAGTACGTAGCAACAACAGATTCGGTGACTGATGGATTGGTAGAGACGGACCAATTCCATGGCATCCACACTCTCCTGACGTCAACCCTCTTGACTTTTATTTATGGGGACCTTTGAAAGCTCTTGTCTACGCAACCCCGGTACCAAATGAAGGGACTCTTCGTGCTCGTATTGTGGACGACTGTGAAACAATACGCCATTCTTCAGGGCTGCATCAGCGCATCAGGTATTCCATGCGATGGAGGGTGGATACATGTATCCTCACTAACGGAGGACATTTTGAACATTTCCTGTAACAAAATGTTTGAAGTCACGCTGGTACCTTCTGTTGTCGTGTGTTTCCATTCCATGATTAATGCGATTTGAAGAGAAGTAATAAAATGAGCTCTAACATGGAAATTAAGCGTTTCCGGACACATGTCCACATAACATATTTTCTTTCTTTATGTGTGAGGAATGTTTCCTGAAAATTTGGCCGTACCTTTTTGTAGCACCCTGTATACGTACTTCCGTCAGTGTACAAACGGTGCATAACTATACGTTTTTAAAGTGCAGACTTGCATTTTCCTGTGCACTCCCTGCACGTTGCCGTTCACTGTAGGCCGCTCTTCACAGGTCAGCAAGTGCTGCGGGCTCGCTATGCTGCTCGGGTAATAGAGTGGGCGGTGGGAGGCGGCGACTGCAGAATGAATCTCGCGGCGACAGCCAGGATAAGCCGCCGGCGAAATTGGATGCGCCGCGGAAATAAAGGCGCAGCGGCCTATCAGCTGAATACCACCTGCGTGTAACCAGCCGGGCTGCGGATCCGCGGGCGAGTTCCGAATCTCCCGTTCTGGGGCTTTGCTGCGTCACTGTTTCATTCCTTCCCCAAAATTTCTCCACTGTGTTTTTGCTCGCCTCCGCTGAAAATACTAGGAGCTTAATTTGTTCCAGATTTAATGGAAAATACATGGAAGGTAAGTTACAAACAAAAGCCCAGAGTACTGACGTCAGTGGCAGCTGGTGCACAAGGGCACAATTAGATTATTTTGTATCCCATCCTCGTCGCCACTTTTGTGTCCCAGCCTCGTCGCCGCTTTTGTGTCTCGTTTCCGTCGTAGGTGTCGGTGGCCGAGTAGAAAGAGACCACCCCGCGGTGGAGTAGCCGAGCGGTCTAAAGTACCTCGCTGCGGAGCGCGCGGTTGCTCGCCGTGGAGGTTCGAGTCCTCCCTGGGCATGGGTGTGTGTGTGTGTTTGTCCGTAGTTTAGTTTACCTAGGTTTAAGTAGTTTGTAAGCTACGGACTGATGACCACGCAGTTTGGTCCGATCGATTTACAGACATTTGAACATTTTTGTGAAAGAGACCAACACAGGAATAAAGGATGCACGCTTGTGCAGGTACGGAGGTGAGCAGCCAGTGAGACAGCAGAAACTAGAAACACTAGAGTAAATTAGAACGAGATTTGTATTTCATAGAGACTTAGTAATACTTAACTTTTACATAGCTCAGTACTGCAGAATGCTGATACATAGTTGAGCTAGAGGCCTGCCTAGTGCCTATCCGATAGCCAATCTTCACTGGTGCCTATCTGATTCCGAGGTGTTAACTGGTTCCTATCTCAGTCCCAAGTGAACGATGTCGTTCAGTGGTGGCCACGAGCGGAGTTGTAGCAGAGGGCGCTCGTGGCTGACGTCGTAAGAACGCCGCCCCGTGAGTGCATGGCGGCGCGCGGCGAAAGTAGGTGGCGCGCACTTTAGACTTGTGCGACACCACAAATTAGATGTACTTTTGTTCCAGTAGATCCGAATTGAGGGAATCCTCTTGGATGTAGAACATGTCAGAACAAAATACACAATATATACTTACAAAAAGAGAGCATATGTGTTAATCTACCTTCCACAGACCCCAAATGTAATTGCCCTTATGGGTATGGAATTGGCCAGGAAAAACAATTATCTTAAAAATATTTACATTTTAAAGGACACAAAACTTATTACTACTTACTAATTTACTAGGTGCATATTAAAATTCTTAGCAATTACTTTTTTACACTGATTTACAATGATTACACTACTGCACAAAACCTGTACTGAAGTCAATCTGGCCGGCCGCGGTGGCCGAGGGGACTGAGGCGCTGCAGTCACGGTCTGCACGGCCACTACGGCCGGGGGTTCGAATCCCCCCGCGGGCATGGATATTTGTGCCGTCCTTAGTATTAGCTAGTTTGTAAGTAGTTTGTAGTTAAGTCCCATAGGCTCTACAAACATTTGAACGTTTGAAGTCAATCTGAATACAGTATTCATATTTGTGAATATTATATACAGTAAGTTAAAATCAATCACTTCTGGTAAGAAATTCATCAATAGAGTAGAAGGAGTTGGCCACCAAAAAATCATTTAGACTCTTTTCAAACTGTACTTTATTGTGAGTTAAATTTTTTATGGCTGCGGGCATGTTATTGAAAATGTGTACTGCTGAATATTGGACACCTTTCTGAGCCAAAGTAAGTGACTTTAAATCTTTATGCAAGTTATTCTTGTTTCTAGTATTGATCCCTTGGACTGAGCTATTGGTTTGAAAAAAAGATATATTTTTAACGACAAATTTCATTAGAGAATAAATGTATTGGGAAGCAGTAGTAAGTATCCCCAATTCCTTTAATAGCCCTCTACATGAGGTTCTTGAGTTGACACCACAAATGATCCGTAACGCACGTTATTGTGCTCTGAAAACTTTTGCTTGGCCTGATGATTTGCCCCAGAAAATAGCACGCGAACACCCTAATTTCTGACTCCTTGTGCATTTATTTAATATTTGTTTATTTATTAGCCTTTCAGCATGTTCACCCCGCAATTGGCTTTATCATATGGGGTTTTACATATACATTTTATCTTTTTAGATTCCAAATTGATTACATAATTTACATAAATAATTATCTGTCATTATACATCTTAATTGCTATCAATCTATGAATTTAATTTAATTGTGCACATTCTCTAAGTTACTTTGGAGGTATTCTTCAACTGAGTAATATGGCGTGTTTTTTAACCATACCTCTAACACTGTTTTAAAATTACTTAATGTAAGGATTTTGTCTATGCTGTTAAACGTAAATTATATGTGGTAATCTTAAATAAACTGCAGTTAAATCTATGGCACTATGCTACATTGCAGCTAGTCCAGAATCCATGAAACGTGCCATCAGCCTCAGAAGTACATCCCTTGCTGTCAACGAGCTTACATTTCATAGAGTCGCTAATACATGAGTTACAGCGCTCCTAGTGGCAAACTGTGCAAACTAGACCGCCATATTTTTGCTGGTTAGTGCACTTGAGAGGAGTCTGTCTATCGTTGTTGAGCTTGAAGTGTTGTATTCAGTGTACAATTTTTTCTGCTGAAATATGCCTAAAGTGTGTCGAACACACAAATCGAAGTGATAAACGACAAATACTTCGTGCAAGGACATCAAATGTTTTGCCTGGGTTGATTTCAGTCTGTCTATACTCAAACGAAATTCCTGATTAATGGCACTCAGTTGCCCCAAGATTGAAGCTTCAGATGACCTGTCCTGCAATACCCTTGAAGTACACACCTACCTAGTGTTGTGCATTTTTGAGATATTTCTTCTTTTGTTGCTCCTGTGGTTAATGAAACCACACTTCTGAGTGGGTACACAATCTTTAAAAATATTTTCATTAATTGCTATCAGTACTTGATCGAGCGTGGTTGATATGTAACCAGTGCAAAGCGTGGAAGCATTAGTAACAGCCAGAATTTATTCACTTGTATATGTCTGTGTTCTTTGCAAAAAAATATGAACTTATTTCAGCGTGGCAACAACGAATGTTATTAATGATACATTATTTCGATGTAGAATGCTTTTGTGGTAGCTGACCCAAGCACATTTTCATTGCAATATTCTGTTGTCACTTCTGACTTTGTACTCAAATTTCATGTACCAAACTTTACTTGTTTCAGCATCATAACAAGGAAAGTATTTAACTACACCTTATTTCGACGTGTAATACTTTTGTGTGAGAGGATCTTTTTTAACGCCAGTATTTTGTTGTCACTTTCGTCTTTGTACTCAAAATTCGTCCACCAAAGTTCACAACCAAACCCTTTGACAGCAATTTTTCAAGTTTGTTGACTTAATACGTTTAGTAAACACAAGACAAATGTATACTAGACTTTTTGAAAGTAGCTGTTACAATACATTAATAACAGATGCAAATCCATGGTCATGATTGTTCGTGATAACAATTACTGTTCACTGTATGTTTTGCAGCTCGTTTAGACCATGTACTTGCATTATAATTAACACAAATATTTTCACAGTGGCACTTTCATTGCTACTGCAAACCTCAGCTATTACACTTCTAACTGGAACTAGAGTTACCAGATGACAACCACCAAAAAAGAGGACATTTCTAGAGTCATGCAAAAATTTACAAAAGTGGTATAGGTTATTCGACATTAATTAATTGACATTAAGATAAATTATAATTTTTACATCTACAGCGATATATCGTAAAAATATATTGAGGCTTTTAAATCAAGTGCGACATTTTGTCGGCCTTATTCTTTATTTAGTTTAATAAATTGGAGCAAAATTTGTGGCTGACTGGCTATGGAAGAAAGCTTTATTTTGTGTCGATGGAATTCGCTGGTAACTGTAGTAAGAGTCTGACTGGCGTAATGCCCTCCAGAGGATTTTTGTGGAGGAGCGAGGACCGATATTCTGAAGGAGACTGCTGTTGACATGGCTCTGCGGAGCGTCAGATGCAGCATTGGGCATGGTGCATTTGCTATACTTTTAAGCAACTTTCCACACTATGTGTTTGCACTGTCTCGTCTCTGAGCAGCTCACAACTTAACGATACATTTAGATCGAATAAAGCTTCGAATGAACAGTTATTTGCTGTTTTGATACTAGGAACTTATTTTTACAGTGGGAATTTCATTAATTTATGTACCATAGAACGTACAAAGATATAAATCGATGTTATTTAAAGCATGCTTGCTTTGCAATTATGATCCCAATTGCCCAAATCCAGTCCTAACGAGGTGACCCTAAACTTAAGAAATACTGTCAATTATTTGCAATTTATTTTATTGGCTCATTGTGGCAGTGTTTGCGTTGCAATACAAGTGCCCACTTTTCGAAGATAATAAATAGTTTAATTTTGTGAAACGACATTCTTTTATGACATTAGTATTTAAAATTCCGAATGCTGCCCCATAAGGCAAATTCTATCTATAATTTTTAAAGACTTCCTACAGATCAAGTCAAATGCCATGGTCGCTACTACCTTCTTTTATTATTATTATTTTTTTTTTTTACTGTGCACCATTTATGGAAACCATAGCACTGTTGATTCTAAAATCGCCAAGAATAAAATAGCTGTAAAAATTATCTAACCGTATCCTGACATAGGTATGTGCCCATTTAGATTCAGACCAGCATGACTACATACATGATTAGCATCTAGGTTAATTTTGTATTGTCACCCCTCTCTGTTAATATATCTATTGACATTTTAAAGGCTATTTCATGTTTTCGTGTTGCAACAGATGGCAGTAACCATGGTACTACTGAACTGTTTCCAATTCTCATTCAATACTAAGACATCAAATCTGGAGGCATTCAAACAGGAAAAGTATTCGTTAACTATTATTCGAAATTAGCATAAAGTTTGAAACACGACTGTCTGTCGCCTTCCATATATTTTTTTATAAAATTGTAATTTATTTGATGTCACAAGATTAGCATTTTGTTAAAATTAGAACCCCACTCTTTTCAAGGCATGAGGAATACTATTTTTATTTCATGTTTTAAAATATTAGTTTCTGAAATGTTAATTAATATTGCTAGGATTTTGTTATTTTAATAATTTATTATTGTGGTTATGAATGTAGCAATAGATACGGCTTCTCCATTACACTACTGTCCCTGTGAGAATGTGTACTTGTTTTATTATGAAGTAGATGTGCGAGGATCTAATGGCTGTCTGAATGTGGGTGGTAGTAGCTCGCTTTGCATGGTTCTCTCTGGCTCAGAGTCGATAGTTGGTCGTTACCAACCCCTGATGCTGAAGCAACCAATGAGGTTTCTATGCTCTTTGGTTACAAACTAGTCGACGAGCCTTCTCCAAGGCGTGTCACGCGATCTTCTCTCCCCAGCACCACTGTACTCGAGGTTTTCCTGGTTTCCGGTAGCTTTCCCGCCTGGTGGCTGCTCAGACTTCACTCTGAGCTGGGATCGTGGTGAGGTAAGGTTGGTTCTCATCTGGTGCCTGTGGAGATGGTAGGGATTTGTTGTCTAGTATGTTTAACTTAGACTCATGACCTTAGATTAATTTTTTTGAATATTCCTTCGATCGTGCACTGAAATGTGTTCTAGTTTTTCAATCCAGTGATTTCCAACAGATAATCGTGGTGTATGTGTTACTAGTTGCAGTTTGATAACGACCTGGTATATTCAAACCTATTGTGATTATGTGGCGGTGTACACACTCTGTGTAAATTCTTTCTAGCTTTGTGGGGCCTGGTTTCTAACAGAGGATATGTTCATTTTTGTACAGTGCATGTAAAACTTTCTTATCGTTTTCTTCCCTTGAGTAATATGTGTTCCACATCGTTGGATCTTAGAACAAAGCCTTCAGCTTCCATTATTATTTATTCCATGCCCATCAGGCAAGCAACTATGTGTGTATCCGTTTGATTTCCACTAACATTTCGCAATCTTCTTTCCCCACCTATTTTGATTTTGCTGTTTCTTCTCTGAACTTGTAGTGTGCACTTAGTCTTTGTCAGTAATTCTCTCTGAGCCTTGTACAACCTCCTTCAATAGCTCGCATATGAAATTATAAACATTTCTGTGGGTCGCATGCCGTAGTTTTTATTTTTATTTTTCCGTCTCTCTAATTATTTCACTTATCTGGTTTTTTTTAGACCTGACTTCATCCGTCTCCGTAATCGCTCCCTATCATGTGTAGCTGCAGTTCATTCGCTTCCTTTTGTAATTCTATGTAATTCTGAGGTTTGCGTGCTGTAGTTTTTATTTTTATTTTTCCGACTTTGTAATTATTTCACTTTTCCCTGTCTTGAGACTGGACTTGCTCCGTCTCTGTGAACGCTCCCAATCGCATGTTGCTGCGTTGCCGTAGCTTCCTTATGAACTTCTACGCAGTTCTAGGGGTTGTACGCGTAGTTAAATATCTTTATCTTTCAGAAATTGAATTTATTGATTTTATGGGTTTTCGGAACCACGTGGGTCTGAACAAGATACAAGCAGAGATAAGGAAGTCATGCCAATGGGTGGATAACTGTTGCTATAGTATGTTACAATGGTCGTACTGTTAAGGCAGTTTCCGGATTTGAGAGTTTTAATAACAGAGATGTGATTGCTTTTTGTACATTTCAAGTAGCTGAAGTGTATAACCATGACGTTGGGAAGTCTTATTTCACCTCTAGCATGCCTTTTACATTGAGGACGAGGAATCATCGAAAAATTACTGAGCAAGAGGGTGCTTGTATCTGGGTGAAAGGTCATGATAATTGTTTTAAAATAAATTTGATTGGTGATCTTGTATATTATTACAGAAGTCTGCGGTCTGCAGCTAGTCACTTGAATTCACGCCACTTCTCATAAAACCAGTGCCTAGATAGCTTACTCTCAGGTTGCAACTGAAGTATCCGCCATGATCTTGAGCAATGAATCCGATTTTTTACCATTTCACCTTCAGTGGAGTGCGATCATGTAACGTAGCCATGTGTCACCGTTAGCGTGTTTTCTCACGGTCTAATCTAGCTGCAACTTTGCTATAACTGTAAACTCTTATCTGGATACCTCCTGCCTGAATTATGCTTTTACTCCTCACAGTTGCCACTTTTATCTTGCTCACCGCTACCAGGATTCGCTCTTCAGTTAACAAGTTTTTTGCTTTAAATGCGCGCGGGAATATTTTATAAAAAATTTCCTTCCCTCCCAGTGGATGAATGTGTGATATTATCAGTGCACATTAATCTATTTCATTTTATGTTTTCGGCACTCGTGTGTTTAACTTTTTTTGGGTAATTTTATTTAATTGTGTTTATAAAAAGAACACAGCCACTGTGCATTGCGTTTGAAGGTTTCAGTTCGTGTTTCGTTACGCGGTTTTGTTAGGCTGATCTCGTATTTGTTACTTTTGTTGTTCTAAACTATTTATGATGACGAAGAATAGTTCTGCCTTGTCCGTTTACTCTCGCTCTATGCGATTAAACCAAAGTGAGGACCGTGAAAAGTCATCTAGGTCAGATCTTTCTACCGAAAGGGAAAAAAGTAGCGAACACAGACGGCCGCTTTCCCATTGAAAACGTGACTAGTTTAAACGTGGACGTGACCGGAAGTGAGGGCAGGGGCGAACAAACCGAACCGCGTACCAACATGCCGGTTTCTGCTACTTTGCACACTAGTTCAACCAGTGTTACTAGACCTATGTGCGTTTCTGATACGACTCTAAGCGACATCATGGCTTTCATGAGAGAAATAAAAGCAGGGATGGAAGTGCAGAATGCTTAAATCCAGGAACTAAAAGTAGGGATGGAAGCGCAGAATGCTTCCATTCAGGAATTAAAAGCAGGGATGGAAGCGCAACTTACTAATGTTTCTGTTCAGTGCAGGGAGGCGCAAAGTAACACCCTTCTGGATGGGTTGTGCACCGGTATAGTGCGGCTAGATCAGGAACAGCATGAGGTAGCAATGCATGCTATCTCAGAAAACACGACGAAACATTCAGGGAATGCAGAAGCTATATCTGCCCTCTCCGACCGTGTAGATACTAATATCCACTCTCTTGAGGAAAGAGTCGAATTAGTTAAGACTGATGTCCACTCTCTTAACGAGATAGTCGATTTGGTAGACGGTCAGACGAAAACGCGCACCGATGAACCGAAAACGGGCACCGATGGACTAGGTGCGTGCTTTGAGGAGCTGCCCACCTCGGTGGCGCAGTTTCTACAGACCGAGGGGACGCGGCAGAAAGGGCAGTTCTCACTGTTGTAAATGAATCAGAGGAAGTTCGCGACTTACTCCGGTTCAAGGAACAACAGTGGGAAATTAACCGTAGGCGTTGCGATATAGCGGCCTAGCTAGAAGTACGTGTCGCGCATCTGGAGCAAGTCTGCGTTGCACCCCCGCCTCTTCCGCAAGTAGATAACGCCTCCCGAAGTTTATGTGGAGGTCAGCCCTGTCGATCCGACCGCGGGGATGATTCGGCTTTCGAGGAAGAGGAAGTCGAACCTCCACGTGCCCGACCTCCCATAAGAGTGCCTGTATGAGAGCCGGTGCAGGCATTTGATTATAACCAATTTTTGACGGTAAGAAGTACCAGGTCTTCCGAAACTCTGCAAGTGGGGTACACCCCCCGTGCATGGTTAGAGCAATTCGATTACTCTCTGCCTCCGAACTCCCTTTTGCAGTGTTTCTTTAAGTGGTTTTTTTAATAGCGTATTTTCTTATATGTTTCCTTTGTATATGTATGTGTTTGTTGTACTATTTCATTTCGCCATAACGCATCTTTATGTTGTATGCGTACTATAAGGTGCACGCCGCTATTGGCATGGTTAACAGCAACTTGCCAGTTCCACGTGGTCAGCTGTTCGGCGTACGTTACCTTGACAGTCAGTTTTGTACTTATAGAATTATTGTTTAGTTAATAAGTGTAATTGTGTTTTCTAGCCTCTGCGTGGTGTAAGTCTGTTTACAGACGCTAACCTCCAATTTGCAGAGTATGGAACCAGACCAGAGAGCTCAAGAAACCTCCCTCCCCGCCTCGCGCAGTAGTTAGAATAATTTGTGCCCGGGCTGTAGGTAGTTAGTTTTTGTAGTTAGTATTTGCGTAGCCCTACATAGTGATCTAGTAGTTAGTTCTTGCATAGCGCTGCATGCTGCATGGATGAAGGTAGCATTGCCTTCCTAAAACTAACACAGACTATGACCGGACATGATTAATTGCCCTGTGGACTGAATTATATTGGATTAGGTGTAGTTGCTTGCACTGAACCATGTTTAATTTATTTAAAAAAATATTATTTTCGATGTTATATTAAGTCATAAGATAACCTATTTTATTATTGATAGGTACCTCTGTCTGATTTCAATGTAATATGTCAATTATTGTGTTTTGCGCTTCAGTTTGATTTGAAACATAATTTTTATATCTGTGAATATTGTATCTTTAATGTTAGAATGTTCTACTCATTATTTGGCTAATTTAAGTGTTAATTTTGTATATCTTAAAAAGTGTTTTAATTTTAAAATGTTATGGCTAAACATGTCAATTGTATTTTTCTTAAATGTTTATTTGAAAAAGAATTCGAGGGCTCTCCACGATTGTGACATGATGGAGTCCTTTGTAAGTTTCGGGTGTCTTGTGGTAACAATGTCTACCAAAGTGTTGACAGATGTATGATGACGTCTGTGGCCAAGACAGAGGCATGTGTCAGCTGGAATTAACGCCAGCCTCACGCACGCGGTAGTGGACCGACACCGAAACCGAAGTTACCAGCGGTTTGGTGGGAAGCCGGAAGATGAGCAGCTGACGTATCATACCTCCATAACAGGTACTCGGTCGGGCGGTCCCAGCCGGCTAGTATGTTTAGCAGCCACACAAAACTGCGCGGCCGGCGGTCTAAACAATGCTGAGTGCCAAGCTACTGGCTGTCAGCGCACACAAAAGGACAGGGCCACGCTGGTCAGTCGCTGCTGCTGAGCTCTTCCAGTGGTCAGCCTTCACGGCCTGAGCACTCTTAGGGCCACCTGACACAGGAACAAGGGGCACCAGACATGCAGACAGGTGCACTAACCACACCCTCCTACTCATGTTGGATGCATTTGAATAGCTGAGGAAGAGACTCAAAAAGTTTAAAATTATCTTCTTATGTGTGCGGGATTAGTTTCCTCCCAGTATCTTCTAGAAAATTGTCTACTAGCCCCCTTCGAAGGCCCTAGCCTACGTTTCGAACTGATGAGAACAGTGTTCGTGACTTAAAAACCAGTGTTGAGTGGACGACAACGTGAAAGACAGCATCAGGTGGAAAAGTGGTGTGAGCAGTCAAAACAGTGAACGCTCTGAGATTGTGAAATACGATTCACTTGCTAAGAGACCCTTTCTCTGTAGCGACCCTGGTCGCCTGCAACAGTATTAAAATATGACTGTAATTATGTACAATTTGGTGTTTTCACTTCTTACTAATCAAAATACAACACAAAAGGACACGTTCAACCGAGTAATTTTCTTTGTGTTTCAATGTCATGTATGTTCTGTATTTATGATTTGTCTGTCTATGTTTATTTGTGAATTTTGGTTTCTTATACATATTGCCTCAATCCTATGGCCTCACCAGCCACATTTGTATTTCCATTAATTTAGTTTTTTATAGGAATTAGCATTTTACAATTTGTTTTGTTGTTGTTGTTGTTGTTTGTATTTTCTGTGTTTAAGTGACATGCCCCACATGTTAGGTTAGAAAAGTTTGCTGTCTCTGATGTAATATAATTACATCAGCCTACATCAAAATTTTCAATTAACGAAGGGGTTATGAGCGTCTGTCACCTTCCATATATTTTTTATAAAATTGTAATTTATTAGATGTCATTAGATTAGCATTTTGTTAAAACTAGAACCCCACACTTTTCAAGGCATGAAGAATAGTATTTTTATTTCATGTTTTAAAATATTAGTTTCTGAAATGTTAGTTAATATTGCTAGGATTTTGTTATTTTAATAATTTATTCTTGTGGTTATGAATGTAGCAATAGATACGGCTTCTTCCATTACACCACTGCCCCTGTGAGAATGTGTACTTGTTTTATTATTAAGTGGATGTGCGAGGATCTAATGGCTGTCTGAATGTGGATGGTAATAGCTCGCTTTGCATGGTTCTCTCTGCCTCAGAGTCGGTAGCTGGTCGTTACCAAGCCCTGCTGCTGAAGCAACTAAAGAGGTTTCTACACTGTTTGGTTACAAGCTAGTCAACGAGCCTGCTCCAGGGCAGGTCACGTGATCTTCTCTTGTCACCACCACTGTAGTCGAGGTTTTCCCTGTTTCCGGTAGCTTTCCCGCCTGGTGGCTGCTTGGACTTCACTGTGCAATGGGTCATGTTGTGATGTGTGTAAAGGGGGATACTTGATGTGTGTGTGTGTGTGTGTGTGTGTGTGTCTGTGTGTGTTTGTTGCCTTCCATACTAAGAGGGAACTACAAAAATGAAAGATCGTATCGGGTTACTAAAATTATGGATCTGACTGCAATACTACTAGGAGAGTAACTTGACAATTAGTGCGCATCGTAATGCTGACCTACATAAGGCAAGTTTGGGCAATCGAAACTTATGCTGTCTGACTGCAGATTAGAAGGATTAAAAAGATGCAAAATCTTGGTTGGCTGATAGTCACACTCGAGAAGAATAAAATAATGTCGTACTGTGTTGTACTTGTTGGCCCAGTCTTATAAAATCAGTCTGCAAGACATATTATTTTGCTGAAAAAAGGGAAGTGATACCTCGCTTCACACCAACACACATTCCTCACTTCATATTGTTCATGTCACCCACTTGTTACAATGTACTTAATCACCATTAACTTACAATCACTTACAGCATCAAGAATAATCACAAACAAAATTAAACCAATCTAACTGAATATATCTGTATTAAAGAAAATTAGCAATCAGCATATTCAACATGAGTAACATAAACTATAAAAATGAAGACTGTGCATATTATTGCGAAGTCGTTCAATGAGGCAGTTTCTAAAATAGGGATGCAGCCCTACCCTCAGGAAAGGATTAATTATAAAAAGTGAAAATGTCAAAGAGTGAAAGGAACTGCTTTTTTATTATTATTACGTTTGGTTAATGCCGTATCCTCATTACTCCAACAACAAATTCAGTGACGAGCCACAAATTAATCAAGGTTGTGTATAGGTTCCTACTGAATGGAAAGTGACATAAAGCGAAATCAAATGCGATGAACGACCTTGCGCAATGCAAGAAAAAATAAAACATTTAAAGTAAATTACCAAAAAAATAGCAGCATCATGAAGAACTCCAGGCTGTGTCCACCACGAGCTCCAGTGCAACCGTCATGCTCTGCTACTACTCTCCCACTCTATTGCGGCTACACTCAGCAAAAACCACGCCTACCGGCCGCCAAAGATAATCCTTGCGGACCCAACAAAGATGTTTATATATATGTTGTTGCCAACATATATAATCCCAAGGTAGGAAATTTCCATTCAGTAGCCACCTTACAACTTTGTGCTGGGTTCGTGGTGAGGTAAGGTTGGTTCTTCTCTTGTGCCTGCAGAGATGGCAGGGATTCGTTGTCTAGCATGTCTAACATAGACTATTGAACCTAGATTCATTTTCTGAAATATTCCTTCTGATCGTGCACGGAAATGTGTTCTAGTTTTTCAACCCAGTGATTTACAACAGATAAATGTGGTGTATGTGTTACTAGTTGTGGTTTGATAACGGCTTGGTATATTAAAACCTTTTTGTGATTATGTGGCGGTGTACGACCTCTGTGTAAATTATTTCTAGCTTTCTGGGGCCCGGTTTCTAACAGACGATATGTTCATTTTTGTACAGTGCATGTAAAAATCTTTCTTATCGTTTCTTCCATGGGTGATATGTGTTCCACATGATTGGTTCTTAGAACAATGCCTTCAGCTTCCACTATTGTTTGTTCCATGCCCATTAGGCAAGCAACTATGCATGTATCCTTCTGATTTCCACTAACATTTCGCGATCTTCTCTCCTCGCCTATTTTAATTTTGCTGTTTCTTCTCCGACTGGTAGTACGCACTCTGACTTTGTCAGTAATTCACTCTGAGCCTTGTACAACCTCCTTCAATAGCTTGCTTATGAAATTCTAAACATTTCTGTGGGTTGCATGCCATAGTTTTTATTTTTATTTTTCCGTCTTTGTAATTATTTCACTTTTCTGGTTTTTGAGACTGGACTTCATCCATCTCCGGCAATGTAATGTCTGCAATTCTGGTGAATTGACTGATGAATTCCAGGTGACGTAGTTGCCTGGGTGTTGCTTTTTCTGGACGCTGCTTAAAAGCAAATGTTAATGGCTTGTGGTCCGTTATTATAGTAAATTCTCTGCCTTCCAGAAGATAACGGAAGTGTTTGACTGCTGAATAAACTGCCAACAATTCACGATGATATGTACTATAATTGTGTTGTGTGTCAGTAAAAGAGACTTGGAGAAGAAAGCAAGTGGTTCAGGTGTTCCTTCTCGTAACTGATGTAAAGCAGCACCTATAGCATAGTCTGATGCATCTACCATCAATATTAAGGGAAGGTCTGTTGATGGATGTGCAAGCTGAGTTGCATTAGCTAGTTCTTCTTTTAATTTATTGAATGATTCGTTTGCCTTGTTAGTCCATGTAATGGGGCGCTTATCTTTTTTCTTAGTATTTTTGCACAATTTGTATTTCTGCAACATGTGGTAACACGCGCCTGTAGAAATTTTCCAATCCTAGAAAACGGCGTAATTTTGCTACTGTTTTAGGCTGAGGGAAGTCCCTAATTACTTTTACTTTTTCGTCTAATGGTGAAATGCCTTGATGTGATACGGAGAAACCCAAGAGTGGTATCTCTTCTTTTCCAAAAATGCATTTTCCCACATTAATGTTAAGACGGAACCTATCTAGCCCTTGAAGAAGTACTTGCAGATGTGTCATGTGTTCTTCTTCTGGTACTGATGCCACAAGAATATCGTCTAGATATGAATATACAAAGGGTAAATCGTTCAAAATGGTGTGGAATGTCTGAGCTGCATTGCGTAGACCAAATGGCATTTTTACAAATTCAGAAAGTCCAAATGGTGTGATAACCGCTGTTTTAGCTACATCTTCTGGTGCTACAGAGATGTGGTGATAAGCTCGGGTAAGGTCGATTTTAGAGAGTATCGTTTTGTTGAAGAGTTGGCAGTTGAAATCTTGTAAATGCGGTATGGGATAACGATCTGGCACCGTGACTGCATTTAAAGCCCTATAATCACCACAGGGCCGCCAAGTTCCATTCTTCTTTGGTACCAGTTGAAGAGGGCTAGACCAGCAACTTTTAGAAGAACGACATATGCCAAGATTTATCATTTCCTGAAATTGAAGTTTCGCTTTCGATAAATTTTTTGGTGACAGGCGTCTGGCCTTTGCGTGCACTGGAGGTCTTGTAGTTGTTATTATGTGTTGCACGTTAACTTCAGGAAACTTGTAATTAGGTTTCTTTGTGAGAATGTTAGGATAACTCTTTAGTAGGTCCCGGATCAATCAAAAATATTGAACTGTCAGCAGGTACATTTGTAGAGCCTGTACTAGTAAGTAGAGTGGCTCGGTCGAGTAACTTTTTTGACTTGACACCAAGTAATAGACATAATGGCTCAAGAAATCAGCACCGATAATCGGCTGGCGCACGTCTGCAAGAAGGAATGGCCTCGGAAGTCTTCTTCTAAGACCAATTTCGAGGTTCAGTAGCTTCTCACCGTATGTATGTATTAAAGAACCGTTTGCAGCATAGATTGCCGTTTCTGTACGTTTTTGTACTCTCGCACTGTTGCTGGCAATACGGAAACGTCTGCTCCCGAATCGACCAAAAATCGCAGTCGCGTGTTGCGATCTGTTATGAACATGCGGCAAATGAATCCGTCTTCTCCCCTACTTCCGACTGAGCGTTATCGGATTGTTGAGAAAGAAACGTACATGGTGACGTGCATTTCTGTGCGGTTTGAGTTTATGATGATATCAGCACTCGGAATGTTTCTGTGAGCGCCGCGGTGATTTAGATCTGCTTCTCGTTCGTGCCTTAGTTCGTAATTTTTGCATCTGGTTCGTTAGTGCCGCAAGCTGTCTTTCTAGTATGGCAAATCTGTCATCTTGAGTTGAAGGCGAAACTGTATCAGCACTGTAGATTGACTGATTGGGTGTCGTAATCTCTACGATTTTGTCGGCCATACAAGCCTTTACATCGAGATTTACTTCTTGACTAGCGGTTAGTATCGAACGCGCATTGGTTGGCAGTCGTTGAAGGAATACAGCTCGCAAAAAATCGTCTGTTACTTGCGTTCCGGCAAGAACGCGCATCTCTCGAAGTAAAACAGATGGCTTTTTGTCACCTAATTCTAATTCTGTTAGCAATTTTTTAACTTTACGTGACTCTGATTCCTCAAATTCAGCAGTGAGACGTGTTTTTAAGTATGTATATGGCGTAGTTGATAACGGTTTGGCCAGGAAATCTGAAATTAGTTCGGCCACTTCGCTATTGAGCGATCCCAGAACATGATGAAATTTGGTTACCTCTTTGCTTATATTTGCGGTAACAATTTGTGATTCCACTTGCAAAACCAAATCTTCACATTTTTCCGCCAAAACTGCGGTATTTTCACTGCTACGCGCGATATTTCCAAACCGATTTCGGCAGTTGAGGCGTTTGCCATGACAACGTATTTAAATTGCCGCAGCCAAAATCTTAATAAAGATGAGAGTGACCTTGTGTACTCACGATCACGTCGGGCGTCATCAGTTGTGGGTTCTTCTAATAATAATTATTTATTCGATACCACACAATGAAATAAAACTGCCACAAAATGCGAAAAGTGCATTTTTTATTATTCCTTTTTTTTTGTCACTATAACAATGAACAATACAAAGATTAAATATTTCCAAAGCGCGTACATAGCTTCCAGAGACTTTCTATCGTCCATTCACTGTACATGTTACGCCACACAACTATGCATGTATCCTTCTGATTTCCACTAACATTTCGCGATCTTCTCTCCTCGCCTATTTTAATTTTGCTGTTTCTTCTCCGACTGGTAGTACGCACACTGTCATTGTCAGTAATTCTCTCTGAGCCTTGTACAACCTCCTTCAATAGCTTGCTTATGAAATTCTAAACATTTCTGTGGGTTGCATGCCATAGTTTTTATTTTTATTTTTCCGTCTTTGTAATTATTTCACTTTTCTGGTTTTTGAGACTGGATTTCATCCGTCTCTGTAATCGCTCCCTATCGTTTGTAGCTGCATTTAATTCGCTTCCTTTTGTAATTCTATGTATTTCTGAGGGTTTCATGCCGTAGTTTTCACTTTTATTTTTCCGACTTTGTAATTATTTCACTTTTTCGGGTTTTGAGACTGAACTTGTTCCGTCTCTGTGAACGCTCCCAATCGCATGTTGCTGCATTGCAGTAGCTTCCTTATGAAATTCCATGCAGTTCTAGGGGTTGCATGCTGTAGTTAAATTTCTTTATCTTTCGGAAATTGCATTTATTCATTTTTATCGGTTTTCGGAACCACATGGGTCCTAACTCCGACTTCACGGGTCTGCAGCTAGTCACCTGAATTCATGCCACTTCTCATAAAACCAGTGCCTAGATAGTTTACTCTTAAGTTGCAACTTAAGAATCCGCCGTGATTTGGTGCAATGAATCCGATTTTTAACCATTTCACCTTCAGTGGAGTGCGATCATGTAACGTATCCGTGTGTCGCCGTTAGCGTGTTTGCTCGCGGTCTAATGTAGATGCAACTTTGCTATACTCACGCACCATCTCAAATCAAGCACGATAGACCAGAGCCATCTTCTTGTGTGGTACCTCTGGGTTTGCTTGAATTTCGCCTACGATAGCGGCGCCTGCTTCTGCCTTGCTTCAGCACGTCGATTTTGGTGAGTTTCGCTGTTGCATTGCGTGTGTGTAAGCGAGTGAGTGTTGTTTGTAAATCCTCCCCCTAGTAGCGTTACATTTTTCTTATTTTATGTTAAATTAGATTCTGGGCATCGTCAGTATTAACTTATGTAAGGAGATGCACTTGTATTGTATTAATGAAATTCGTTCCCTATTTTGCTTGTGTTAACTTAGTTCAGTATAATTTTGACTTGCCTATAAATAGTAGTTATCGAGCACCTTCCTCCTTTTTATTTAATACTGTTTTTCACCAGTGCTTAGAACAAACTCAGGTGCAATTTTTTATGTTTAAGCTGCGCCATAAACGTTTTCTTAGCCACCTTTATGAAATAACTTTAATTGTGGTGGTTTGTTTATTAATACCTGTGTGTAATTTCGAGTGAGCTGCTATGTATATTGGCCATTGTATCGTTAACTTCCTGTTATTAGAGTAATTTGAACCAAGTCAGTTCTCAATATGGACCAGGGAACAAGGTTTTGCAGCAGGGAGTAGACGGTAGCTCACACAGACCTTTTGCTAATTTTAATGCCAAAATTAAGCTTCTTTATAACTGTAAACTCTTATCTGGATACCTCCTCCCAGAATTAAGCTTTTATTTCGTACTTTTAAGTTTCACTGATAATAAATTATTTATTCACTTAAAACATGTGCAAATTTTGTTAAACAATAAAAATACATCCCCATTTAAAATAACTTAAAGTAATCTGAACTGGACATCGTCAGAGGGGGAATTTACAACTAACAAGCATTCAGCCATTCACACCCATGAAGCAAAGTGAAACTCACCTAACTCAGCATGCTGATTCGAAGCAGAAGCAGGCGCCGCTATCGTAGGCGAAATTCAGTGCACCAAGATGTACCACACAACACAAGAAGAAAAAAACTTTTTAGGTCGCTCTGGTCTGTCTTCCTCTCTCTCTCTCTCTCTCTCTCTCTTTTTTTTTTTTTTTTTTTTTTTTTTTTTTTTTTTTTTTTTTTTTTTTGAGATGGTATGCGATAATAGCCGGATTAATCTCCATTCCAAATCAAACCGTGAACATGCATAATTACTGAGACACCTGGCACGTGTCTGCTATGCTACATATTCGCACCCCATTGAAGGCGAAGTGCTTAAAGATCGCATTCATTTCAACAAAAACCAACGGAATCACAGATTACGAAGCAAGAATACACTATAGGAAGGTCTTTTGGCGAGAAATCAAGTGACTAGCTATAAACCCTTGAAGTCGGAGTTCGGTGCCATGTGGTACCGAAAACCAGTAAAGATACCAAAATTCAATTTCGGAAAAATAAAGAAATGCGACACTTAGAAATGCGTAGGTTATCATAAGGAAACTAAAGAAATACAGTTAGACGCGATTGGGAAGGTTTTTCACGGATGGACGAAGTCCAGTCTCCAAAAATCAGAAAAAATGGAATAAATTCATAGTCAGAGTAAGTCAACTAAGAAATACGGCATGCAGCCCCTAGAAATACGTAGTATTTCATAAGAAATCTAATAAAGGGGGTCGTACAAAGCTAGAAGATAATTACTGGGGAAGTCTGAATGCAAACTACAAGTTTGGAAACGAAACAACAATTTAAAATAGGCGGAGAGGAAATCGCGAGATACTCAGGGAAATCAGGAAGATAAATACATAATTTCTTGCCTGAAGGGCATAGAAACAAACACAGGGGTAGCTGAAGGCTTTGTTCTGAGGACACACCACGTTGATTATATGTCGCTCGCGGAAGGAGAAAACAGAAAAGAATATTTCTCATGCATTACACAAAATAAAAATATTCCCACTCATTGGTTGCATCCCATAAAACTAGAAAGAAATTAAACAAAGTTCATAAACCGCCAGCTAGTCTCACACAGGTTACCGATTACCAACCGTCATCAAACCGAATTAGTTGCATATTCACTGTGTTTACCTACGGAAAATCACCGACATGAAATTGAATACATTTCCGTACATGATTGGAGAATCTTATCCCAAAAAATGAACCTAAGATCTGAAGTCTAACAAACCAGAAAACAAATCGCTACCATCTCAAGGCAGGTAAGTAAGTTAGAACATCTTACCAGATCAAAGCACAGCCACTGAATATCCAGATCGGCCACCCAGTCGCCTCCACCACTGGAAATTACCGGAAATCTGTAGAAACCCCTGGAAAAAACCAAGGTGGTGAGGAGAGTTGAAACTCGCGCATCCTGTAGAGGCTCGCTAACTGGGCATTTCAAACCCAACTTGTAACCAAAGGGTGGAGGAACCTCTTTGGTAGCATCAAAAGCAGAGGTTGGTAACGACCAACTATCAATACAAAACCAGGGAACACTAGCTGACGACGAAAATTCTCATACATACTCTCAGACTGCCATGCTAAAAGATTCTCATACATGCACATACAGAATAAAGCATACACATTCTCACAGGGACAGTGGCGTCACGGAGAATATTGCCACATTCATTGACAAAATGATAAATTAATAGCATAATAAAATCCCAGCAATATTACAGAAACTAACATTTAAAAACATGAAATGAAATGCTATTCCTCATGCCTCTGAACAAGAGGGGTTCTCGTTTAACAAAAAAGGCCGTCTAGTGAGCTTAGATAATTTACTAGGTTAAAAACCTAGGGAAGACGGCAGATAGCCATCTTTCATCACCCCGGCCCCTGTTTCTTGAGCAGGTGGAGAGGAGGGATTAGCATGTGGCTACCGGCTACCGGCCGTGACAGGAGGGGCTATTGTGATCGTCAGCTCCTGGCCGCCCAACCGCTTCTTTGTGCTGTTGAGAACGAGGCAATTAGCCGTGGCGACCCTTCCAGTGGGACATCGGTTTCGTATACGCGGTGCTGTCGTCTGGATATGGGACCCGCTATAAGTCTCGCAGCCCAGCCGACGCCCTTGGAAGTCTGCGATGGGTTTGTACGCACTGGTACAGCACATTGGCGGCGTGGAGTCTGGCTGACGCATTGCTCCATCGTGGGCACAGTCATTCTCACTGTCTGTCAACAATTTGGTACACACTATTATTAAAAGCACCGCTAAACTTACATTAAAGAAACTCCAATGACTCACAATTGTGGAGTGTCCAATCTTAAACCTAGACAGGAGAAAAACTTTACACAAAGCTCCCAAAATTAATATAAAAACAAAAATTAAAGGATCAAATTAATTTTAAACACACATCAATAAACTTTGAGTCAGATAACAGGAAACTGCTTAATGAAATATCAAGGTTCCAAGTCCCTCTGCTTCAAATGAAATTAAGGCGAAAAACACAAAAAATTGACACACAAAATATTCAATTAGTGAATGGAACATCACGGTTCCTAGTCCATATGATTCATATTATATTAAAACACACAATATAAATTAACCCATTAAAATAGCCAATTGGCGAATGGAACTTCAAGGTTCCAAGTCCATGTGAATCACATTACTCTAAGACACACATCACTGATAAAATCAACACATAATACTGGCCATTATTTAATGGAACATTGAGGTTCCAAGTACATCTTGTCCTAATAGTAACCATGACCGAGTGGATACTTACATAGTAAACAAAACAAGGTCCCGTAAAACAGCTGTGTTACCTAATGATTATAGTTCAGCCCATAAAGGGCATGTTCAACAGTCACGTCCAAGTCATAGTCTGGGATAAATTTGGGGAGGCACACTTGTGCAGGAAGTGAGGTTTGCATTGCAGCAGGCAGCGCTATGCCGAATTTAAATACCAACACCCACTATCTAAAACCTGGGCGCAAATTACTCTAACTACTGTGCGAGGCACAGAGGTAGATTTGGTGCGACTGCCGGTCTGATTCCACATGCTGCTAGTTCCAGCTTGATGCCTGTGAGCATACTCCCACACAATCCTCTCTTGCAGAGGCGAGAAAACAAGGTTACACACGTTACTCTGAACATAATAAAAATCAGAAAATATCACATATTAAATAAAATAATACATCTTTTAAAAAACATAAACTTATGCTGAAAGGTCAGCCCTCATCAAATTAGTGACGAAAAAGATAACTCCCATTTGGATTGAATTTCATAGAAAACAAGTTGTGAGTGGCAACAAAGACAACACAAGGAAAAACAACACAAATTCATACATGTTAAACAATCCAAAACTTATCAAGTGATATCTAAGGTAAACAACTTGAAACATAACACATACATTCTTACGAAATTGATGTTGCAAAAATTAAGAAAAGCAAATTAGTGGTTCACAGGAAAATCAGGTTTACTGTCCTATTGATGTTGGACAGTGACATGTGTTCGAGTGCTCAGCTGAGGTGGTCAGTTACTTGACACGGAGTTCGTCCTTCTTGAACTCCTTTTTCTCATTGTTATCGTCTAATATTTTTCCTCTTCTGAATGAGATACTGGCGTCTTCCACAGATTACGCTCTGTCCTTTAATTTACAAAATTGTCCTGAAAAACTCATCTGAAAAAAATTCAAGTTGGTACTATTAATAGGCCAGGGTATATATATTGTCAAATGAAATTTAGGTGAACTCTTTCGTTCTTGCACTCCAGCGACTTTCTACCAGTCGAACTGCACACCTTCTGTTACTCAAACGCACAATCCTTAGACAAGATTATCTAGGCCCCTAAGCATTGAAATGGCCTCTCTTTTTCATTTCACAATAAATTAATGATAGGACTTGTCTATCTTTAAGTTGAACAATCTTCTGTACTGTAATATTGTCTTTATTGACAAATACTAATATAAATATGTTTATAAAGGGCAACACTACACTTCTCCTGCCACGCTAATGGGATTGTGTCTCTTTATTTACTATAATGTACTGATACCATGTCCCTTACCCAAGTTAACTAGTTTCCTAAATATAGTAATGTGTCGTGTGTAGACGCAGTCTGTTGGGTTATGTGTAAACGCTGGTTAGGTGCATGAAACAGAGTATCTTACCACTGGTCAGGTATCGATAAGGGTGTTTGTGCCACCTTGTGGCCGAGATCTTTGAAGGGAAGTAACTGGGCAATGGGAGAGCTTCGCGCCCTGTTCGCTGGAACAAGGAGAAGTTAGCTTGTGGTAACCTGTGTCGTTGAGCAGGAGCTGAAGAGTGTGGACATGCTACTAGAGGTTGTACGTGGTAGATGGAATATTTAAGAAGTTTTCTTTCAGCTTGGAACCAAGATTTATGCATACGAAGAGCAGCGGACGATCGGGAGAGATGAGCGTTTTATATTTGAATTGAAATTTTATTTAAAATTAGACTTGTAAACCGCAATACTTTGGATCTTGTAAACGGTTTCCGGTATACTGGTTCAGTACATAAGATAGCTTCTGAGGTTCATTTCGTGATGTTTGATGGCAGTAATGTGTTCAGCTTTATTAGCATAAGCCTCTGAATCAGGTTTTATAGAGGTTGTTGAGCGAAGTTAGAAATTTCTTGGTGATAAATTTGAATGCATGTAATGCTGAAGTCCATGATAACCGTGGTGTGGGGCATTTCAGTCGTAGTTGCGGTTGGTTCATTAGCTTGTTCTTGTTAATAATACTCTTTGGTAGAATTTGGGGACAAAACTTTGAATTTTAATCCTGTTTCTTTGTAACTTTTCTCTTTGAGCGTTAGGAAGCCATAGTCACATGTCTTAGTAACTTGTTTGTTTCACTCGCTTAAATGCTGTTTTTATTAACTTTTGATTAGAAGTAAATATGACTGGCTGTTCACGCAAAGGTTTTGGCAACAAATGTAATAAATCTTTAACTTTCTTTGTAATGGACCAAAGCATGGTTAGTCAGTAGGCAGTTGAAACGCTTCCATAATAACTTTATTTTAAAGGATAAGTTCAGAAATAGGGATTTTCAGGTCTTGCTCTCTCTCTACTGCTATGAAATGTCTCGTGCAACCACGGTAATGCAAATATGATAATGTAAAATAAAAGCCCCAACGTAAAGAAGAGAAAATATAACCAGCCAAGGTATAATGCTTTTTGGGGGTTTTGTGTGTGTTTAAAATGTTTGTGGAATTTAAGAATCAGTGTTCAAATAATATTTTGTAATTTGCATCTGAAATATTAGTTAGGTTCTACCTTGCTAAACCTGTACCATAAGCAACCCCAATGAGCACGTTCAAATAGTACGAACATGTCCTTTTCTGTGGTGCACATTAATTTTATAGGGGAAGATGTGCTGATAAAAACGGTAAAGGTAGAGTTTTGGCATGAGGTGTTACAGTGCGTACTAGTTGCGTAAAATTCACAAATGTAATGTTGGTGCAGGTTCTGTTTGGAATACTAAGATAGCGGTGGGTACTGATAAAATAACTGGTACTGCATGTTGCTGTAAAATTCATGTTAACAGCCCCACCCTGTCTCATCCCACTAGCGTGTTGTGTTTTATTAATTATTCAATTCTGGCCAGTAAATAGAAACAAGGGGGAACTTTCAGGTCGAACGTTTAGTTACGCAGTGAATAATGTACTGCATGGAAATCGTAAAGGGTCAACTGGTAAACACGATGGTAGCTTTCGTTTGGTGTGAACAGTAATGAATAACATTAGAAATTTCCTACTTCCTATCCAAAACATGGTATCAGCTAAAGTGTAATATTTTATTAGCTAGTAAGAATGATTTGTTTATTTAATGACTTCACTGAGATGAAGTTGATTGTATTTTAAAAGTGCATAGGTGGAACAATTAGATTCTATTTGCAATTGGGATGTCATGTTTAAAAAGAAATTAATAAACAACTTGTATATGAAACTTCAGCACTCAATTCAGACACCCTCTAAAGTAGATGCCCTTAGTTTTAGTGTATTTAGTTTCTCTGTGTCATGTCTGCTGGATCAGCTAATCCTGTGATCTTACACATATTTTATTATAAGGTTTCCTTGCACAGACCACTGCTAGAGTGTAGATACATATGTGTGAGATTAATTGACATTCATTTGCTTGGCCATATATAAACCATTCGAAAAGTCGTAAGTGAAGTACGTTCAAGAATCAGCAGATCGCTGTTTGTGCGTAATATGTTACCAGTAATTTTCATGCGTTCGTCTGGCCGCATATGAATAAAGATTGCAAGCAATTTGTATGACAATGTGTAGCCTGTCAATGGAACAAAATTAATAGACATGTAAAGTCACCGTTGGGAAGTTTCACACCTCCATGTTCATCTTGATATCGTCGATCCTCTCCCCCCATATGAAGGATACAGTTTCTGTCTATAGACCGCTATATATGTTGGCCTTAAGTCTTTCCAGTAACAGACATAACTGCCACGAATGCTTTCTTTCGAGGATGGATTGCTCGTTTCGGCGTACCATTGAGGTTAACAACTGACCAGGGGAGACAGTTTCAATCTTATCTCTTTAAAGCAGTAGCTGTCTTACTTGGCATGAAGCGAACAAGGACTTCAGCATATCATCCACCACCAAATGGCTTAGTTGAGCGTATTCACCGCCAACTTAAAGCGTCACTGCAATGCCACGATTCGCAACGGTGGACACACACATTACCTATCGTTCTTTTGAGGCTATCTGCATCGCTGAAAGAAGATTTGCAAGCAACTACGGCGGAGCTAGTGTATGGTCAAACTACACGTCTACCGGGCGAATTCTTCGCTAATATACAGGATGAAAATATTGATCCATCAGAGTTTGTGAACAACCTATGTATACAACTGCTACGCCCTTTGGCCCAAGGGATCTACCAAACCGCCACCCATTTGTGTTCGAGGAGCTACATGATTGTACTATGTTTTTAATCTACACAATGCGGTTCGCAAACCATTGCAGCCACCATATGATGGACCATACCGTGTAATTAACAGGCATGACAAAACATTCACAGTTGATGCAATGGGCACACCGACAGTCATCAGTATCGACAGACTTAAGCCAGCTTTTCGTGTTACTACCATGGATCAAGACCCACCAGCACTCACCATGATCAGGATACACACATCTCCCGCCCCATCACGCACTGCGGAACAGTCAAATTCGTCGTCAGAGGCCATCAGCAAGAAACCAGTTACCAGCATGCTAACTATTGTCACCTGCTCCGAACGACAAGTGAAGTACAACGAGAAATATCGGTGATACTAGGATAGTGTATGGTGCTAAACAAAAATATCTTTGGTGCAATTCAAGTGCTATGTTTTAACTCTTTGTTTTTATTAATATTCTGTTGTTTTAACTTTATATTCTTTTTCAATGTCGTACTTTTTTTACAGGTTAGATCAAAACCAATAAAATGAGTGTTACTCATCAGCAAATGCCCACATTGCTTGGATTTTATTTGTGGCCTTTTTATGCAGATGTCTTTTTTTAAATTTTTTTTCTGATCATTTTATTTAAGATCTGTTTGTATCTCTTAAAACAGATGTCAAATTCTAGAGTGGTTTTTGTTTGCTTGGATATCTGGAGGACTATTTTTCCCCCTCAGTGATGTGATGATGTTGTAGTATGCCTGGTGTGATCACAGAGATGGGTATGATCCAGCTAATTTTTATATTACCTTTCATGATTTTTCTTTTCCTGAGTGGGAAGCATAGTTGAAAATAATGCTGAAAGATACTTGAATTTATCAAACTTTCCATTTGTGTTTCAAAAGACAGCAACAACGAAATAACAGAAAATACCAACAATGAAAGAAAGAAGCAGCAACGAAGTTAAAACGGAGCATTCAGTGTGGCAGCAAACAACAGAATGAAAAGTGGAGGACATCTTGAAACAAATTGACTGATCATGTGATATCAATTTCCAGTCAACATATGGGGCCTTCACATGGCCAATACTTACTGACAATAATATTGTCAAACTTTCAGTACATTTCAGTAGTCCTCACACCATCAATAATATTGTCATTGTTTTCAGCTGGCGATATGATTTCGTAAAGGCAGTAACATATGTCGGACAGTAATAAATGTGTGCTTTAATCATATTGGGTTGGCTAAAAAAATTAAATGAAAGATTTTAAAAAATATTTTCGAATGAGCCTAGAATCATACGACAACTACTAACGTTAAGAGATAATGGGAAAAAAGACATAATTAACAGACCCGCAATCTCAGCCGATGAAAGGTTGAGTGTAACTTTACGACCGCTGGCGACAAGAAGGTAATTTAAATTTCAATGCATTTATGTCTGCTAACATGATTAGTAAAAATCTCATTGAAACCTGCAAAGCAATCACATAATTTATTTTCTTTTTAAAGTCCTCTATTTTCCTTCCGGATACTGGAGGAGATAAATTTCAAGTAACTGCTTAATACCATTCTGGTTCTTTCCATGTAATCAACAGAACTCTGGGTTTAGAGATAATAGATTGCTCCTATAACATCCGATTAATGACACCATTACTAATATTTCGTACCCTTTTCAAATTCAGTCAAAGCATATCGAAATGGAAACGGCAAATGTAAACACTGAAAAACAGTAGTTATGCTATAGCGCTCTGAGGCAGTCTCATAAAGCGAAAATTCGAAGCTACCCCAGTTAAGGAGTATCCCTGGCTCTGGCCAATGAGAACTCGCTAGGTGTCAGCCAATGAGATGCTGTGTGTTTCTTAACCAGAGATTTGGGTGCTGTGTACCCTCATGTACAAAAAAAAAAAAAAGGAAACCTTCTTGCTAACAAATACCTAACCTACTTAACCCTAGAGCAGTCGCGCATTTTCATGGTGCAGGAGCAGTCGTGCAGCGCACTCAGTGCTCCACGTACGTTAACTCAGTTCTATTGCACTTTTCACATGAACTCATGGCAGTACTACTGTTTATAGTTAATTTTCTAAAAGGTAGATGTACTATCACTCACTCAGGTATTAAAAGTATCGAAATATTACCCATTTTTGGCTAATTAATATGAATTTATTTAGACACCACAATTCCTAATACTACATGTCTGATCAAAAATTATGTATATAATATTTATCACTTTCACTGCAAAAAAGGTTCATTATTTAATGTGACAATTAATGGCACTTGTTATTGTAAACGTTGATAAAAATCCGAGAATTTAAATCATACAATTTAACTGACAGAAGTTTATGTTTTACTATCGGCTTTGAAAACAAATATGTTTGTACTGAATGTCTACTGAAATGTTGTTGTAACAGCTTACAGACAGCCCAACTCAGTAATTTCAGAGAGGTCAAGGATCATATCTCTACTCTTCTGAGTCTAGTTGCAACATGACACTTTTCACATGAGTAACTAATAATCGCACGCTTCCTGCAAACAAAACTCTTACATGAATCACACTTTATTGTTGTGTTAATATTCTTGGCTCTTCCACAAATAATACACCGTCCTCGTTTGTTAGAAGAAGGCTGCACAAGTTGCTCAGATGTTGTCTGGTACCTTTGAAGGAACAGCGAAATATCCTTAGGAAGGCTTGGAATTTTGGACCTTTCTATTAGATGAGCTTTCATGAGATCATAAGCCAAGTTCTTTATTAAAATCCTTCTTGACACCTTACGATTTTGTCCATTTGAATAAAATAGGATCTGGGCGTTGATGCCCCCAATGTCCATTAGAGCGAAAAAGATTACCAAGGGCCATCTTCTCGTAATACGAGCCACAGAATATGTGCCGCACATCTGTTCGACTGTACCAACGCGCCCCTAGTGGCATTATAATCTAACACAGTATCTGGCTTAAATGAATCTTAATCGATAGTACCTGAATCATGCATACTTGATAGCAACAGAACCGCCTTGTTCTTCTTTGGCACATAGGAAACCAATGTCATATGTTTATTATACCCAAAAAAGGGACGAACCTGCTGCTCATCTTTTCTAGGCAAAAATTTCAAGGGAATTTCTCGTTTATTTTTTCTCAGTGTCCCAATACATGTAAGCTTTTTTTGTAATAGTGATATGGCCAAGGTACAACTTGTGAACCAATTGTCCATTGCTATATTTCTGTTGGGTCCCTCTATATGACTCACTAGCGTGTGAACTATTTCTGAAGCTGAATTGGAGACTGCGTAACGTCCTTCAGGTTGCTTTCCACAATATCCCTTGAGGTTGCTTATAAAAAATGTTTTCGCATTACAAAGAGCGAATATCTTGATGTCATATTTGGCAGGATTGTTGGGAATATATTGTACAAATCCACAACATCCCCAAAAAGCTTGAAGATTTTCATCAATGGTTACAAACTCACTAAGATTGTACGTACTTTTACAACTGGTAACAAACTCTTCCAAAATGAAGCGTACCGCAGCCAACTTATCAAATTTTCTTCTCTCTGCTCTAGTTGTTTTATCATCAAAACGAATACAACGTAGCAAGAACAAGAATCACCTGCAGCTCATCACAGCTCTTGCAATTTCGATTTCTGATCCATCAGTATTCCACATCTCCATTACATTTGTATGATTAACATTCTTTATTCCGAAAAGATAAAGTAAACCAAGTAGTGCCAGTGTTTCAGTTCTCGTCATTTTTTTTATCTATTTCTCTTTGATAATCAGGTATGAGCTGAATGTATTTGTTTGTGTAATGTACAATTATATCAACCATTTCCATGCTACTTATCTTATTGAATCCAGAAATCTCTGTTGTTACATGCCTAGCAATAGCCTTTGGTCCTGGAAATGGTTTTACAATATTTCTACTATTTTTACTTCTGACTTTGCTTGTGGCTGTGCTAACTACTTTCATCCACGTAGTTGTTTTGCCCTTCCCACGAACCAATCACCAGTACAACTTGACTGACAGTTACTGATTTCATTTTCATCAAACTCGTACTCTTGTTCACTTTCAGTGTTATGGTCACTTTGAGAAATTAACTCTTCTTCATCATCAGTGTCATCATCCGATATACTTACTACAACTTTCAAAAAATTTGGATCTTCATTCAAGAACCACTCGAGTTCCTCACGGGTTAAAAGCTTCCTTGCCCCAAAATAAAGTATTCTCATGAACATGGACCATAGGAATAACGTAGCTGAAACACAACACTACGTTTGAGAAAGTAAAAAAAAAAAAAAAAAAAATACTTACATGACCAGTCACTCGGAACACTGAGTGTGCCAGTTATGACAACGCTTCACAAATTCTCCTGTTAAGAATTTTCGTGAGCACCGACAATTACCAGACTGCACACAACAATAGTGAGGATAACAGTAGAGGAGTAGCTAGAGTTTCAAATGTCTCCAGTGTTACCAACATAACGAAAACCATGTTTATTTAACTATGGCGCACTCAGTGCGCCAGCGCAACCGCTCGAGGGTTAAGGGTACGCTACAGACCTTTTTTTCTTAAAGTTACAGGTTAGGTTAAACAAGAAGTTTTTCTTTTAGACCGTGAGGGCGTGTAGCGCCAGAATTTCCAGTTCAGAATCAAGCAGCATCTCATTGGCTGATAGCTAGCGAGTTCTCAATGGCCGTAACCGCGGATACTACTTAACTGGGGTGACTTCGAATTTTTGCTCTCGCAAAATACTGTACACATTGAAAGAGGCCCGTCTGTCGACTTATATATATTTTTTATAAAATTGTAATATATTTGATGTTGCTAGATTAGCATTTTGTTAAAACTAGAACCTCAAGCTTTTTGAGGCATGAGGAATAACGTTTTTATTTAATGTTTTAAAATATTAGTTTCTGAAATGTTAGTTCATATTGCTAGGATTTGATATTTTAATAATTTATTATTGTATTTATGAATGTGGCAATAAGTACAGCTTCTCCGCTACGCCACTGTCCCTGTGAGAATCTGTACTTGTTTTACTTTTAAGTGGATGTGCAAGAATCTAATGGCTGTCTGAATGTGGGTAGTAATAGCTTGCTTTGCATGGTTCTCTCTGGCTCAGAGTCGATAGTTAGTCATTACAATCCTCTGCTGTTGATGCGACCAAACAGGTTTCTACACACTTTGGTTACAAGCCAGTCAGCGAGCCATCGCCAGAGTGAGTCTCACGTCCCCACCACAGTTGTTTCTTGGGTTTTGCCAGTTACTGTTAACTTCGCTCAGTCTCCACTTTGTCCTCGGATTGTGGTGAGGTAAGGTTGATTCTTCTCTTGTGTCTGCGGAGATGGTAGCGATTCGTTGTCTAGCATGTTTAACTTAGACTCTTGCACTTAGATTCAGTTTTCAGAATATTTTTTTCTGATCAAACGCAGAAATATGTTCTAGTTTTTCAATCCAGTGATTTCCAACAGATAAATGCGGTGTATGTGTTACTAGTTGCAGTTTGATAATGGCCTGGTATTTCAAACTTTTCGTGATTATGTGGCGGTGTACGAACTCTGCGTAAATTCTTTCTAGCTTTGTAGGGCCCGATTTCTAAAGGACGATATGTTCATTTTTGTACAGTGCATATAAAAATCTTTGTTATCATTTTCTTCCAGGAGTGATATGTGTTCCATATGTTTGATTCTTAGAACAAAGCTTTCAGCTTCTACTATTGCTTGTCCCATACCCATCAGACAAGTAACTATGTGTGTATCCTGATTTCCACTAACATTTCACGATCTTCTCTCCCCGCCTATTTTAGTTATGCTGTATCTGCTTCGGACTTGTAGTATGCACTCAGTCTTTGTCAGTAATTCTGTCCAAGCCTTGTACAACCTCCTTGAATGTATGTATTTCTAAGGGTTTTGTGCCATAGTTTTAATTTTTATTTTTCCGACTTTGTAATTAATTCACTTTTCTGGGTTTGGTGACTGGACTTCTCCCGTCTCTGTGAACACTCCCAATCGCATGTTGGGGGTCGGCAGAATATTTTTACTTGGAAGTTGGAACCGCGAATTAAAAGAGGTTGAAAAACAGTGACTTAGAGAATTTGGTGTTGGAGAAGCTGGCTTAGAGAGATATGGAAGTATGCAACACTCCTTGCATGCAGCATTCTCTGCGTGTGACATAGCGAAAGTTGGGGGTACGAAGAGTCGTTTATGGTGCCTCTTTTTACGTGTACTTCTGTGTAGTCCTTATGTTAATGGGGCAAATTTAATTATCATAAAATAATTATCATCAAAATATTGATCAAATATGAATGTACTTGTCACAGTCATCCAATTAATAGCATTGAATTTACTTGAGAGCCACCACCATGTTTCTAAAAAAACATGCAAAACGAAATAACTGATATTAACTGGGCTCAATGTCATACAGCTGTGAGCTGATCGTACAATTTAACCATTTATCGTCTATTTTCTAACCTGTATATGCTGTACCAGGGCGGTAACATATCAACTCAACTGCCTCATCTATTTCTCACACACTAATGATTAGATATACAGAAGAAAAAAATTTTCCAGAATACAGGGCGAGTCTCACATCCCCACCACCGTTGTTTCTTGGGTTCTGCCAGTTACTGGTAACTTCGCTTGGTCTTCACTTTGTGCTCAGATCGTGGTGAGGTAAGGTTGGTTCTTCCCTTGTGTCCGCAAAGATGCTAGCGATTCGTTGTCTAGCATGTTTAACTTAGACTATTGAACCTAGATTCATTTTCTGAAATATTCCTTCTGATCGTGTGCAGAAATGTATTCTAGATTTTCAATCCAATGATTTCCAACAGATAAACGCAGTGTATGTGTTACTAGTTGCATTTTGATAACGGCCTGGTATATTCAAACCTTTTGTGATTATGTGACGGTGTACGAACTCTGTGTAAATTCTTTCTAACAGACGATATGTTCATTTTTGTACAGTGCATGTAAAATCTTTCTTATCGTTTCCTTCCGTGAGTGATATGTGTTCCATGTGGTTGGTTCTTAGAACAAAGTCTTCAGCTTCCACTATTGTTTGTTCCATGCCCATCAAGCAAGTATCTATGCATGTATCCTTCTGATTTCCACTAACATTTCGCGATCTTCACTCCCGGCCTATTTTAATTTTGCTGTTTCTTCTCTGAACTCCTAGTATGCACTCAGTCTTTCTCAGTAATTCTGTGCGAGCCTTGTACAACCTCCTTCAATAGCTTGCTTATGAAATTCTATGTATTTCTAAGGGTGGCATGACGCAGTTCTTATTCTCACTTTCCTGTCTGTAATTATTTCACTTTTCTGGCTTTTTGAGATTGGACTTCATGAGTCTCTGTAATCGCTCCCTATCGTGTGTAGCTGCATTTCATTCGCTTCCTTATGTAATTCTAAACATTTATATGGGTTGCATGCCATAGTTTTTACTTTTATTTTTCCGACTTTGTAATTATTTCACTTTTCCGGGTTTTGAGACAGAACTTCCGTCTCTGTGAACGGTCCCAATCGCATGTTGCTGCATTTCAGTAGCTTCTTTATAAAATTCTACGCAGTCTTAGGGGTTGCATCTAGTAGTTTATTTACTTTGTTTTTCGGAAATTGAATTTATACATTTTTATCGGTTTTCGGAAACACGTGGGTCCAAACTCCGACTTCAGGGGTTTGCAGCTAATCAGCTGAATTCACGCCACTTCTCATGAAACCAGTGCCTAGATAGTTTACTCTCACATTGCAACTTAAGAGTCCACCATGATTTTGTGTAATGAATCCGATTTTTAAGCACTTCACCTTCAGTGGAGTGCGATCATGTAACATAGCTGCGTTTCGCCATTAGCGTGTTTGCTCGCAGTCTAATCTAAATGCAACTTAACTTTGTTATACTCACGCACCATCTCAAATCAGGCACGACAGACCAGCGCCATCTTCGCAGTTTTATTGTATATTGTGTTATGTGGTACCTCTGGGTTTGCTGAATTTCGCCTAAGATAGTGGCGCCAGCTTCTGCCTCGCTTCAGCATGCTGATTTTGGCGAGTTTCGCTCTGGTATTGTGTGTGTGAGCGAGTGAGTGTTGTTTGTAAATCCTTCCCCCAGTAGCGTTAAGTTCTGTGTAATTTAGGTTGAATTCAATGCTGAGCATCGTCAGTAGTAGAACATGTAAATGATATGCGTTTTTATTGTATTAACAAAATTAGTTCTCCATTTAACTTGCGTTCGACCTGAATAAACAAGTTAAGTTCAGTATAATTTTGACTTGCCTATAAATTGTAGTTGTCGAGCACCATTCCCCACTTTTAATATTGTTTTTCACCAGTTCTGAGAATAAGCTCAGATGCAATTTTTTATATTTAAGTTCCGCTGCACCATAAATGTTTTCTTAGCCACCTTGATAAAATAACTTTAATTGTGGTGGTTTGTTTATTAATGCCTGTGTGTAATTTCGTGTGAGCTCCTACATGTATTGGCCACTGTGTCGTTAACTTCCTGTTATTAGAGTAATTTGAACCAAGTCAGTTCTCAATTTGGGCCAGGGAACAAGGTTTTGCAGCAGGGAGTAGCCGGAACTCACATGGATCGTTTGCTAATTTTATTGCTAAAATTAATCTTTTTTACAACAGTACCAGAATGAAGCTTTTATTTCGTACAGTGGCCACCTTTCAACATCTGAACAACGAATATATTCAAACCGGAAAATATTTTTGGGCCCATCAATACTGCTCTGTCAATATTTACGGTATTGACAAAATGTCAATACCCACACGCACAAGGTCATTATATTGGCACATTGTCAATATAGTGACAATATTATTGAACTTATGAGGGTCCCTTAATGTACGTTACCACTGTCCGCAGAAACGGCGCCATAGCATGTGGCATTACGGCCTATATGGAAGTGGTGCTATAACAGCCGTTTCCACTCGCTCCTGTCAGAATCCTGGTTGCATGGCTGCCAACATGGCGTCAGCTGAGATTTTTCGAACAGACATTGGTGTTGTCATTTAGGTTATCGTATTAGATTGATATAAGGCTATAATAAGAGAGAAATAAAGTGTAAATCTTGTGTTTGGAAATGTATTTTGCGCATAAACAACACTCATATATTAAAGACAGGTATAAACCAGATAGCTTATGTAAACATACCTTTATTACTGAACCAATTATGAATTAAAAAAAAGTAAATTTCGGTTGGGATCTGCTTATCAAGCTTTGGAAGAAAGTCTGATATCAACATTGCAAACACAGTACTTGAGCTAGTGATACAATAAGTATCATTGTGATATTTGACATCTGACAGTTACCTGTCATCTCTTCAAACTTGATATCTTGTTATCAAAACAAGTTCATTTGTTCTGGATGCTATTTACAATGTAATGGACGCTTATTTAACACCTAATATAGCTACCTACACTCGCCCACTGTTAAATTCGACGACTTTTTAATTTATATTGATTTTTGAGGTAATGCTTTGTACAACTGCACTGACACAGTTCATTTCCTAAATGAACAGATGCACGCAATCAGAAATTACAACATGAACCTTGTCTCTTTCTAAAATGCATGTGGCAAGTGTTAATGAGAAATGAAAATGCCATTTCTAGAATCTGCCAGCACCACACTTATTTCCAATTTTGTAGAATTAAATAGTTTGTTGTGTACCTACAAATCTCCCTTCACAAAGTTCAAATTTTTACCTAAATTTTGTCAAGTGGCGACAGTTGAGTGGCGCCACCCAATTATTCACAATTGAATCTATTATTTTCCGTGACGTAAGTCAAATGGCGCATTGATTGTTGTCCGTGTAAACTTAAATTTTGTCAATATCATCTTAACGTCCTTGGTCAAAATATCCACGTACTTACTGCCGCGAGACAGAATCCAGTCCGTACTGATATTACCTAAAATATCTTTGCCGTGAGAAACTTTGGTTTATTTTAAAAACATTAATGTTTTGATTTCGTCCGACGAAGTTGCAGCAAGATAGTTCACGAAAAGTTGTGTGTATGAGGAGTGAACTTTACAAGAGTACTATCTTTTCATCTCTTTATCAAAGTAAGTTTACAATCTTGCGAAATCATTACCTTTCATCGGCAGCTTTGTTAAATATTAGTGATTGTCAAGTTGTTAGACTTTTGACAGTTCTTTATTCAGAGATGTATCAATAGAATATTTTTGTATGTTGAATGCCTACAGCCTTAAATAATAGTTTGTTTTTCCCCATACGCCTTCTGTCTTACAGATAATCTCTAATTTTACAGGGGCAATCAGAGAAAATTATGCCAGACTTCATATTATGTTTGTTTGGATTTTATTAATATATCATGGAACCAAAAGAAATGGACATTGAACAACTTATGTCGCAACATTTTTCTGTAAGATTCAGAGAAATAATCGTAATCGTGCTACTAAGCCGTTTGCTACAGACTTAAATAACTCCGATTACACAAGGGTGCTTATATGGTAGTTTAGGGGGGATGATTAGACACCGCATGTACGAAATGGAAGATGAACGAGCCGCGGCAGAGTGGGCAAGCGCATTGAGGCGCTATGCTGCGATGCGCGAGGCCGCTCCACGTCGTTGTCGAATCCCCCCCCCCCCCCCCTCCCTCGGTCATGGATGTTTATGCCGATTTTAGTATAATGTAGTTTGTAAGTTTAGAGACTGATTATCCCACTGTTAAGTCCCTTAAGCTTAACAGACATTTGAACATTTTGAAGATGAACGAAACATTCCAGAGGTAGAGGGAGAGCATGCGCCCCCACCCGCCTCGGATATGGATCCCTGTAGTCTACAACCGGCAGTGAACATAATTTACTGTCAACCTCATTTTATAGATTCAGAGCATTCAAAGGGACTTACTGCATTTTATAAAAGATTATCTAGTCCACAGTAATGTACTAGCAATGTATTGAGGGTAATCAGAGGCATCTGAAGCTCATGGAAATTGAATTATATTGTAGATTACAGCACATTCAAGATTCAAACCAGAAGAGAGGCTACTGTGTTTTAACATTAATGGAATATCAGGTATAGATAAATACATGCAAGAAAAATAATGTAAATATGAACCCGATGAAGGCAGTGTTAGGAAGTCAGTAGATAGGTTTTATTTTGAATCCAGTGGAATTAAAAAAAAAAAAAAAAAAAATCAGTGGTCATCTTGCATCTGTTTGCGTAACTGAAGTGGAAGCGTGGTTTTCCTTTTTCTTCCTCCCCATTGCCAATTACATGTAGATCCCCCTCATTAAGGGAATGTGTGTAATGGAGCAACTGGGATGTAGTACCAAGAGAAATGAGACAGGTGTTAAGTCTAGTTAGTAAAACAGATAGCCTAATATGATTATGTTCAGAGAGCAAATAGGATGTTACATATCTGCAATAGCTGTACTCTCACTTGTATAAAACATAGTTTTAATTTGACAATTGTGCATAAGAAACAGTTTCCACATCATTTGTCTCGGGTAAACAGCAAACCCCTTCTCCATTATTAACTAACCATCAAGCAGGAATCTTTCACCAAAGCCTTGAACATTTCAGTTAAACATTACTTAATCAGTGGCGGCATAGTGTGATGATGTTTGGAACAAAATGTTCTTTCTGTGATGGTAAGTAGTTTACTGACTTGACAAGGGTGCATAGAAAAATCTGTCAACCATACAGTAGGAACAGAATCAATTATTTATTTTATGGTCAACAAAGCCGGCCGCGGTGGCCGAGGTGACTGAGGCGCTCCAGTCACGGTCAGCACGGCCACTACGGTCGGGGGTTCGAATCCCCCCTCGGGCATGGATATTTGTGCCGTCCTAGTTAGTAAGTAGTTCATAAGTAGTTTGTAAGTTTAGGGACTGATGACCCCGTAGTTAAGTCCCATAAGCTTAACAAACATTTGAACATTATGGTCAACACAAGAGACCATTCACCTAATTCAGTGCAATAGGGCACAATTCATCACCACTGCCGCAAGGAAAATTTTACAAACGTTTCAACCCTGCCATTTGCCAAAGCTTCAACTACCTCTTGCCTGCAACAAAATGGAAGATATCCTCACCAAAATCATGCTGTTTGGAGAATACTAATTTTGGCTGCCTTCTTTATAATAGAGGATCTACTAGCTTAACACAAGGAAAAACTTGATGCTTGTATACAAACATGCTAAACTTGCAGACAAAGTGAGGTTTGACGTTGCCATCTTTGACTTTTATAACGTACACTCAACACCCTCAAATATATATTCTTTGATATAACATAGCTTTTCTGTTTAACACTGACTACTTTCCCTGCCAATTCTGCAAAGGAATATCCCATTTTTCACTTCACTCAATTTCATAATCCTTCCTTATCATCACATCTTGAACACTTGAATTCTGATTGTTACTGATTTTCCCAAAGTTCATGATCACTTTCTTCCAAGTGTAACTTCTCAAGAATTTCTTCCTCAGATTATGGTCCTGTTTTATATTAATACATTTGTTTAGTGAGGAAGACTCATTTTGCTTGTGGAAATCTACATAGACTCTGTAAGCCATCTCTGTGTGGGATGGAGAGTATTTTGGGTACTGTTATCACTTCTTCCTTCATGTCAACTTAAGCATTGGCTACCATATGTCAGCTTTGACCTGTGACCTCAGTGTTTTGTTTTGTATGTCATCATCGTGCTGTAATTTTGAGTAGTGTACAGGTGGTGTGTTGAAATATGTGGTGACACATTCTTGTTGTGGATATTGTAGGACAGCCTATTAGTTACTTGATGTTGTTAACTAGTCTCATGTGACAATGTGGTATAATTTCATTGTATGGTTTCAGGAAATTAGTCATTACTTTTTACCCCCTCAGGGGCTCAGGATTAATTTGCCGAGTACAGGCTTGGCGAACCTGGGGTCCCGAGCTGTAGACTGTGCCGTGCCAACAGTCTGTCATGCTCGTGGGACCACGATGAAATGAGCCAAATAGTGTTGCTGGACACAACCGGTGTCTCAAAGTGTGGAAGAGTAGAATTCAATGTAGCAACCTATAACCCCTTGACGTTACCTTCCCTGGCCACACCATCGGAGGAATGATGGGCTAAAGAAAGGGGTGAGCCTTACTCTCCCATATTTCTAGTGTGCAGCAGAACTAACTGGGAATCTTTTATGACAACTAAGCTGCTTTTTTTCATGGAAAATCTTGAAGATAAGTATCTTGAAGTCGTTGGGATGTCTAAGATCCGCGGCGCATTAGCTGCGCATACTGGGGCGCCGTGTTGCGGTGCGCGTGGCCATCCACCATCGGGGCTTCGAATCCCCCCTTGGGCATGGATGTTTGTGTCATCTTTAGTGTAAGATAGTTCATAAGTAGTTTGTAAGTTTAGGGACTGATGACCCTGCAGTTAAGCCCGTTAAGCTTTACAAATATTTGAACATTTTTGATATCAAAGATGTGAAATGGATCCGTCCTAATAGAAGCACCATTCCTTGTCCATTCGTGTTCACTACTCGTTTTGTATCCCATCCTCATCGCCACTTTTGTATCTCTGCCTCGTTGTCGGTTGTAGTAGGTGTCGGTGGCCGAGTAGAAAGAGACCGACACAGGAATAAAGGATGCATGCGTGTGCAGGTACGGAGGTGACCAGCCAGTGGGACAGCAAAACTACAAATACTAGAGTAAATTAGAACAAGATATATATTTCCTAGAGTCTTGGCAATACTTAACTTTTACATAGTTCTTGACTGCAGAATGCTGATACATAGATTGGACAGAGGCCTGCCTACTGATGATTCCTAGTGCCTATCTGATACCCAAGTCTTCACTGGTGCCTATCTGATTCCGAAGTGTTAACTGGTTCCTATCTCAGTCCCAAGTGGGAGATGCAGGTCCGTGATGGCCACGAGCAGGGTAGCAGCAGAGGGTGCTCGTGGCTGACATCGTAAGAACGCTGCGCCATGCGTGCGTATCGGCGCGTGGCGAAAGTATGTGGCGCGCACTTCATACTTGTGCGATGCCACACCCCTCCCCCCCAAACCGCTGCGTCGTCGTGGTGTAGGGCTGAGGGCAACGGCACTGGGAGGAGGGCCTGGGCGGGGGTATTACTGGTGGGACGGGCGTCGCAGCAGAGGCTGGGATCGAGACGCCGTCCGCGCCCCGGTATCCACCTTGCGATCCCCCGAGAAATCCACCAAAACCAGGGGAAGGGCACACCCCTCCACCCAGAGGGAGCAGATCATCTTCTTCTGAGTTGCGTGGCCCAAGCTGGGGGGGCACACACGGTCCCGGAGTTCCTCTCGGTGACGGTGTCATCTGCGGCAGCGACAGCGTCGATCTCCATAAGTATGATCTCGTAGCCCAGGGATGCTGGGCCCGGCAGCAAGCGATGTGGCTGTGCTTCCTGGCAGTGAAATGGGTCTGGAATTAAGAAACCAGAGACAGGATCGCACGTCCTGTGCAGGCGCAACTGGTTTGCATGACGCCACAGCTCCAACCCTGTGGAAGAACGTTCAACAAACATATTGCGGCCGAGTACGCGCTGAATGGTGCCCAGAAGCCATCTTTTCTTTCCAGCAAACACCCTGTACAGCACCGGTGTAGAAATCTGAAAACGCGAAGCGCTATACGAACCGACTCGGTGTGTGGGAGGCTGCATCAGGTGAAGGAGAGTGCGGTGATGGCGGCCGTGTAGCAGCTCGGCAGGAGACGGGCCGTCATGTGGCATGCACCAATACGTAGACAGGAAAATTTGAAGAGCTTGCTGCCTGGAGTGCTGACCTTTCACCTTTTCCATGTGAGACTTGAATGTTCGAACGAAACGTTCTGCTTGACGATTGGACTGAGGGTGAAAACGTGCGGTGGTGATATGCCAAATGCTATTCACATGACAAAACTGTTGAAATTCCGCACTAACAAACTGACGTCCATTGTCACTGACTATATTTCACTGTCTGTTCAGCACAGCCGGTAGAAAAATAAGAAACACTAGGGCTAGACTGTGAGCTACGGCTAGTAAAGCGTCTGTTGCGGCTTACTGAGTTAACACTGTGGCTTTGCGTTTCTACATCTGCTAAGTCAAAGGTATCATGCACTTCAAAAAGCTGCAGTATACTGTCTAATGAGGGGTCAGACTGTTTTAGAATTGCTGCCCTAATTCTGGGGTCCTGAATGTTCTGCGTAATTGCATCCCTCAACATAATGTTACTATAAGAAAGTCCACAAGAGCAAGTAAATTTACATTTGTGGGTTAAGCCCTTCAACTCAGTAATCCATTCCTGGTGTGTCTGGGTCGGTGATTTTTTAGTCTGAAAAATCGGTACCGTGCCGCAGCTACGAGAACTTTTCTCCCATAATGAGCATTCAGTGCATCGACTATGTCCTCAAAGTCGACATCGCGAGGAGGTGCATGGGGGAACAGTTTCTGCGGTAATATAAAGGTTTGAGTGCCCACGACGGAGAGGAAGAAATGTTTCACGGTCTGACCTGTAAGTTGATGAGCCGCGACGAGTTCTTGAAACTGCGCGAAGAAGTCGCATCATTCTTCCTCACGTTCGTTGTACTGGCGAAACGTAGGAAGCGGTACGGAGGCAGGTATGGGCGGCTGATGCGACAGCTGGTTTTGTTGTTGGTGAGCCTGTGCCGTCAACTGCGACACCGCTTGGAGTAGTTGCGTCATTTGCGTCGTCTGTAACTGAGTAATTTCCATTAAGTTTGGGTTCAGGGTAGAGGCCATACTGACTGATTAGGCGCCGCACATACAAGTAACTTATAACGAAACACAAATGCAATATGAAAGAGGACACTCTGCAACAAAAAAAGTCTACAAAACACGTAACAAAATATCTTCCCCCAAAATTCTTATAATAAGGGTGGGTGGGTGGGAGCAATTTTTTGCGTGCTCCAACTGCTGCTTTCTGGCTGCTGCAAGCGGGCTGGTCCAAGGTTCTTCTATCACTCCTCGTTGCCACTTTTGTATCCCATCCTCGTCGCCACTTTTGTATGTCTGCCTCGTCGTAGGTGTCGGTGGCCGAGTAGAAAGAGACCGACACGCGTGTTCAGGTACGGAGGTGACCAGCCAGTGGGACAGCAGAAACTAGAAACACTAGAGTAAATTAGAACAAGATATATATTTCATAGAGTCTTGGCAATACTTAACTTTTACATAGTTCTTGACTGCAGAATGCTGATACATAGATTGGATAGAGGCCTGCCTACTGATGATTCCTAGTGCCTATCTGATACCCAAGTCTTCACTGGTGCCTATCTGATTCCGAAGTTTTAACTGGTTCCTATCTCAGTCCCAAGTGGGAGATGCAGGTCTGTGGTGGCCACGAGCAGGGTAGCAGCAGAGGGCGCTTGTGGCCGACGTTGTAAGAACTCCGTTCTTACAACGTTGGCCACGAGAGCCCTCTGCGGCGCACGGCGAAAGTATGTGGTGTGCACTTTATATTTGTGCGACGCCACAACTCGCATGTGACAGGTTGGGCTACATTTCTGTTTCTTTAACTCCACATAAGAGCCTAAACATGGTACGGGGGATTATCTTTCTTAGAGACTTCCTGCTGCTGTCTGATGACCAGCTTCGTGCCAACCTCGTGACAGGGTGTACACTTACTCACACATGTCTACAGGGGGCCAAAGGACAACACCAACCTACACCCGCCTCCACAGCATTATGCTTGTGCCTCTGCCTCTGCAAATTACCCACTGGCCTTCTGTGCAATAAAGGAGTGGGTAGAACAACAGCCCGTCTTCTTTACCGCCCGCACCTTGGAGGCATATAACGCGCCATTTAGTAAATGGGAGTTCCTCTGTGCTCTTGCACAGTGTCCCAACACAGCCCCTGGGTCTGATAGCAATTACAGCCAAATGCTGAAACACCTCTCAGTGGAGAGCCAGCATCATCTTCTTGCTCTCTTTAACTGCATCTGGTGTGATGGTGTTTTCCCAGTGCAATGGCTGGAGAGTATAATCATCCCGGTGCTTAAGCCTGGCAGTTAGTTATCAGACCAACAACCTTACTAACATTTCCTGTAAACTGTTGGATTGTATGGTAAGTCGGCAGTTATGCTGGATCCTTGAGAATCGGGGCCTACTGGATCCATGCCAGAGCGGTTTCTGCCAGGGTCGGTCTACCACAGATAATCCGGTGTACACAGAGTCTGCAATCCATACAGGCCTTTCCAGGCACCACCACCTTGCTTCTGTCTTTTTTGATATGTACAAAGCATACGACACCACCTGGTGATGCCACATCCTCAACACATTGCATGAGTGGGCTCACTCCCTATTTTTATAAAAAAATCTTTTTAGCTGTCCGTACCTTTCATATTCAAGTTGTTGCCTCCTGTAGCACCTCTCATGTGCAGAAAAATGGGGTTCCTCAGGCCTCTATTTCGAGTGTTTCCTTATTTTTAGTACTGTTAATGGCTTAGTGACAGCAGTTGGGTCATCAGTATTCCCTTCCCTCTATGCTGATGACTTCAGCATCTATTTTAGCTCGCCAGCACTAAGTCGCTGCAGTTGATGCAGATTGAAGATAGCCATTCGGAAGGCGCAATCCTGGGCTCTTGCCCATAGCTTCCAATTTTCTCTTGCAAAGACAAGTGTTATAAACTTGTCGGACTGTTCACTCTCACCTGAACTTTATCTTGACTTAGTGGAAACCCATAAGTTTTTAGGTCTGGTCTTTGACACCCACCTGACATGGCTTCCCCACATTCGTCAGCTGAAACAGGAGTGCTGGCGACACCTCAATGTTCTCTGCTACCTGGGGTGCTGATCGCTGCCCACTGTTACAACTATACTCAGGGCTGGTACAGTCGCCGCTTGACTTTGGGTGCCTTGCCTAAGATTCAGCATTGCGCTTTCTGGACCCATTCACCACTGTGGGGTTCACATCGTGACAGGTGCCTTCTTCACCAGCCATGTAAACAGCTTACTTGTGGAGGCCAGGGTCCCACCTTGCGGATCTGCCGCCAACAACTGCTTGCAGCCTAAGCAGCCCACAGCTTGTCAGGCCACCCAAACACGCTCAAGTTCGCGTTCACCTCGAACTCACCTCACTCCCGAAGGAGAGCACTTTGGATGCTTTATACTGCTCGCGGTTTCTTGAACTTTGTGCACGGCTCGAAAATTCAGTTTTCATATACATGGATGGCTCAAAGACCAATGACAGTGTCGCATGTGCGTTTGTCATCAGGGATGACTGTTACCAGTACAGGCTTAATGCCCACTGCTTGAATTTCACAGTGGAGCTTTTTGCCCTCTATCAGGCTGTACTTTTCATCCGTCAACACCGTTCTCCTTCTTATGTTATCTGCTCTGACTCCCTCAGTGCCATCCAGAGTCTGAGCGACCCCTTTTCAGCCCATCGTATTGTGCACCAAATCAACCGCTCCCTTCAGTTATTAGCTTCTGATGGCCCTCGCGTTCACCTCCTGTGGGTACCTTGCCACGCAGGCGTGCCTGGTAATGAGACTGCTGATGCCGCTGCCAAGGCAGCAACTCTCTTACGTCGAACAGCTACGTACTGTGTCCCATCGCATGATATTCAAGGGGCTCTTTTGCAGCGCCTTATATCATCGTGGCATAATGTGTGGTCTTCACTTACTAATAATAAGCTCCGGACCATTAAACCACTCCCGGTGGCTTGGATGACCTCATCACACCACTCGGGGCGAGAAGAGATCATCTTGGTCCGGTTGCGGATCGGACATTCCCGGTTCAGCCACTGCCACTTGCTCAGTGGTGACCCCACACCGTTATGTTCCTGTGGCCACCCACTGTCGGTGCGCCATGTTTTATTGTTGTGTTCAAATTTTACTCCTGTTCGGCTTGCACTACATGTGCTGGACACATTGGAAGAAATTTTAGCTGATGACGTGCGGGCTGTTGCTCGAGTATTAGATTTTATCAATTTGACCAATTTGTCAAGAGACATTTAGCTCTTCGCTTTGTTTTTTTTTTCTATGTTTTTTAGCTCTTTTTATATAGTCTTATTATCCCAAAACATTGTATGCTGTTCTCTAACATGTGTGGTCCTGTTCAGGTGAGTCTGTCCTTATCTATAGTGAGTATCTGAGCAGCCTGCAAGCTCTGGACTATTGCTACCCACATTCTCCCCTGGTGCTGGCAGTACAGGAGACCGAATCTGCCCTTGACCAATCCGGTCGATCGGTGGTGTTAGTCTGGTCTCTGGGTCATGTCGGTATCCCGGCCAACGAACTTGCTGACAGACTTGCGAAACAGACTGTTGAAGAGTCTGCTCTGGATATCTGCCTCCCAGCTTCTGACCTGCGGGCAGTGTTGCGCCATCATATTTCTAACCTTTAGGATACTGAGTGGCATACCTTGACCGTGTCCAACAAACTTCGGTCTGTAAAAGTGATCACGGCTGTGTGGTGTTCCTCCGTGAGGGCCTCTCACTGGAAATCTAGTCCTATACCGACTCCACATTGGCCATACTTGGCTGACGCATGCCATCTCCTTCCTGGTGAGGATCCGCCTGAGTGTCACTGTGGCTCCCGCTTGAAGGTAACCCACTTTTGTGTCCCAGCCTCATCGCCACTTTTGTGTCTCGTTTCCCGTTGTAGGTCTCAGTGGCCGAGAAGAAAGACCGACACAGGAATAAAGGATGCACGCTTGTGCAGGCAGGAGGTGACCAGCCAGTGGGACAGCAGAAACTAGAAACACTAGAATAAATTAGAACGAGATATATATTTATATTTCTTAGAGACTTAGTAATACTTAACTTTTACATAGCTCAGTACTGCAGAATGCTGATACATAGTTGAGATAGAGGCCTGCCTAGTGCCTGTCAGATAGCCAAGTCTTCACTGGTGCCTATCTGATTCCGAAGTGTTAGCTGGTTCCTATCTCAGTCCCAAGTGAACGATGTCGTTCAGTGGTGGCCACGAGCGGGATAGCAGCAGAGGGCGCTCGTGGCTGACGTCGTAAGAACGTCGCGCCGTGCATGCATGGCGGCGTGCGGCGAAAGTAGGTGGCGCGCACTTTAGACTTGTGCGACACCACACCCACATCTTGCCAGACTGCCCTATTTTAGCTGCCCTGCAGCGGAGTTATAATTTCCTGCACTTTTAGCAGATGTTTTAAGTGACAATGCCAAAATGTCTGATTCAGTTTTATTTGTGACAGTGGTATTTACCACTCCCTTTAAAACTTTGATTCAGTACACTATCTGTGTTCCTCCTGTCTCCTATCCTCCGATTGGAATTTTCCATGTGTTGCCATGTGGTTGCCTTTTCCTCTTTTTAATCTCATAATCTCATGGTTGGTCAACCACAGACATGTCGTTGTTCAGTGTTTGTGTGATTGTCTAATTTTGTGTTGTCTCTTGTCAACTTTGTTGTCCTTTTACTGACTCAGGGTGGATACTCCTCCCCTTTGCTATTTTAAACCCTGGGCTCTTTTCCCCATTTATGCCTCTTCTTGTGATGCCCAGAGATGGAATGGGGAACTGATGACCACCACAATTTTGTCCCCTAAAACATCCAAACAACAAATCATTACTTTTTACAATAAAAAATGATCAATTTATATTCCCCCATCCACCTACCCTAGCCCTTTGTCTTAATTCAACAACACTAATCACTTGAAGCTTCAATTGTTAGTAAAGGTAATCGCTTGGCAGAATACTGTGGTTAATGATGGATAGTTTTATTTTAAGATTTTTGTTTTTGTGTTTTGGAACATTGTTTTCCGGATTTTTTTCCCATGTGGTATGTTCCCACCTATGATGTAATGGGTCACATCAGGCTGGCGGTGTGGGTCCTTTCAGTATTGCCCTGAATCATGCTACTTCATTCTCATCATGGCAACCATCAACAGTGCAAAAACCAATGACCTTCTTCTAGACTATTTACTTATATATAAAAAGTACATGTGGTTTACTTACCAGGCAAAAAAACACAGGTACATAGATAGAAACACAAATAAAAACACACATAGACACAAATGCTGGGCTTTCGCAACCCTGGATTGCTTCTTCAAATAGAGAGCAGCGAAGGAGAAGGAACAGGCAGGGATGCGAGTTTTAAGGGAGTGGGTGAGGAGTCATTCCGATCCCAGGAGAGGAAATACTTAACTTGTGGGATAAAGAATAGGTACACACACACACACACACACACACACACACACACACACACACACACCAAGGCAGACATCTGTAAAAAGCTTTTTACACATGTCTGCCTTGGTGTGTGTGTGTGTGTGTGTGTGTGTGTGTGTGTGTGTGTTTGTTTACCTACCTATCCTTTTTACCTCAAGGCAAGTCTTTTCTCTCTCGGGATTGGAATGACTCCTCACCCACTCCCTTAAAACTTGCATCCCTGATCCCTGCCTTTTCCTTCTCCTTCGCTTCTCTCTATTTGAAGAAGCAACCCAGGGTTGCGAAAGCCCAGCATTTGTCTCTCTCTCTCTCTCTCTCTCACTCTCTCTCTCTCTCTCTCTCTCTCTCTCTCTCTCTCTCTGTGCGTGCGTGCGTGCGGGCGGGCGGGTGGTTGCGTGCGTGTAATTTTTTTTTTCTTCTCCTTTTTCTTCCATTTCTTTAAATTATTGAATTTTAGTTGTAACTGCCCAATTCCCGAAGTCATCTCTTCAATTTCATTTTATTGTTTTGCAGAAATTTTTGCATGTCGTATTTCTCAATGATTTTTCATGTTGTTGTGGTTATCATATTGGATACAACTCAGATGTGGGATTTTTGCCATGTTGATTATGTGGTTGGAAGCAGGAGGTTGGTATAGGGCCTTCAGTATTGCTCTTCCATGTATTCCAGTCGTATATGGTTCATGGAAGAGACTATTGTCGGTATGCCTCATTGCAGGCTCTAATATCCTAATTTTATCCTTTTGGTTATTTCACAAGATATATATAGGAAGAAGAAATATATGGGTTACTCTTCAAGAAACATATGCTCTCAGAACTTTGACAGAAGCCTGTACTGTGGTACATAATGTCTCTCTTGCAATGTTTACCACTGGAGTTTCCTAATCATCTCTATGATGCTTTCACACTTACTAAACGAGCTCATAACGAAGTGTGCTACTCTCTGTTGCATGTTCTCCGTCTTCCTATCAAAGCTACATGGAATGGACCCTGGACTGATGTGAAGTACTCAAGTGTTGGCCAGACAAATGTTTTGTAACCTACTTCCTTTGTTGACAGACTGCACTTCCTGAGAATTCTTCTAATTAAACTCAGTCTGCCATCTGCATTACCCACTGTTAATTTCATATGGTCATTCCATCGAAAGTGGCTTGTTATTTCTACTCCCAGATATTTCACGGAAGAAACAGTCTTTCATTGTTTATCCTGCTAATTGCATAGATATTTAATATAGGATCTTTCCATGTAAACACAGTACTTTGCACTTGTTTATGTTTAAGAGCTTTCGCCATTCCCTGCATCCCTATGCTGCAGATCCTCCTGTACATCACTACACTTTTGCAGTATTAAGACTTCTTAATATACTACATCATCTGCAAAAAGTCTCATTGAACTTCCAATATTATCTACAAAGTCATTTATATAGTCTGAAGAACAGTAGTCCTATAACTCTGCCCTGGTGCACACTAGAAATCACTTAAATGTCTGAAGACTCCTCTCTGTTCAGAATGACATGTTGCATTCTGTAACCCCTCAGGGGCTCAGCATTAATTTTCTGAGTATGGGCTTGGCGAACCCAGGGTCCTGAGCTGGGGACTGGTAAGTGCCACCAGTCCCTAGACACCATAACCGCTGAGCACGCTTCAGTGACCACCGTGTGGCATGGCGGTGGAACGATGTGTGTACCAGGTAATGGGGATCTTGGCTTGACTGCCCGGGTATATATATATATATATCCCAAGGTGTGCTACGTGCTGATGGAATGCATGGCTGTTGAAGTGGAACAGTCGCTAGGGAGAACCTCTGGGGATACTGCCGCACCTCAGTTGTATAAGGCTTACCTAAGCACACGGGGCTCTGTCTATGTGGACACGTACTTCCCTAGCTACTCATGGGTCTGAGATAAACAATTCCAATTTGTCCCTCGAACCTTCCGGTGGGATGGGTGTACCACTGGGGGGTACCAACACCCAATCCAAAAAGAGGGCTATCCAGTCCACATGATTCGGGGAGTAAGAAAACGAGTTTTGTGAATAATAAAAGAAGACAGGCTGTTGTGCAGAATGTGTTTATTGTTGTTAAACGAAAGGACAGCTCGTTTGAGGGAGTATCTCCTTTCTATATTCAAAAAGGGCTTGAGGGAATTGCTGGCAGTTTGAAATCAGTGAAACATTTGCCAAATGGGACATTACTGATCGAAACATCGAGTTCCCAGCTGGCAACCAACCTGCAGCAGGTGAAATTCCTGGGTGAATATGCCATAGAGGCAGAGTTACATAACACCTTGAACTATAGCAAAGGCATAGTGACCTGTAGAGGTCTAGTAAACATCCCTTGGGAAGAACTGAAATCTGAGTGGGCACAGGAGGGTATTTTGGATGTACAAAATATTATGAAAAGGGTGGATGGTGAGTTGGTGAAATCGGACTCATTCATCCTCACCTTCAGTAATCCCCAAGTTCCAGATTATGTCAAAGCAGGTTTCCTTCGTCTGAAAGTTCGACCTTATATCCCCAACCCAATGCACTGCTTTATATGTCAGCGCTTTGGGCATACCACCCTGGAGTACAAAGGTGAGGCCAACTGTGGCAAATATGCCTAGGTCGCGCATGACGGAGCTGAGTGTAACCACCCGCCATGTGTGTAAACTGCTCTGGGGATCACCCCATCTCGAGGCGTGAGTGTAAACTCTTCCTGGAGGAAAGAAAGGTGCAGGAAATTGAGACCATGAAGCGCATCTCATTTGCTGAGGCCAAAAAAATCTTCCTGACCATGCAATCACCAGCCTTTGCCACATCTTTCGCTTCTGTTGTCCACAAGCCAGTTGCCAAAAGTGATGCTGTCACGCAAACTGAGTCTGTTTGTGTTAGTACTAACACTTGCACTTGCCAGTGCACCTGCCAGGCAGCTGCTGCAGCCGTAGAAGCTTCCAGTCCAGAAAAAGGCACTGATCCGCCTACTGTAGAGATGATGGCCCCCCTGGTACCAGAGGTTGGCCAAAAATCCACCACAGCCACTACCTCTGCAACAGGTGCCGATCCGAAGCCACCTAAGGCCAAAAAAGCAGCCGAGAAGTCTCTGTCACAGGAAAAACCAGAAATTACACTGTCTGAAACTGTCCATTTACATGTAACAGATGCTCCATCCGACTCTGCCTCAGAGCCAGCGCATCTTGATGTGCGTTTGGGGCCACCTAACTGCCCGAAGTAGGACACCCTACCCCATAGCATCTCGCCACCTTGGCGGAGAGAGAAGGTGAGGGTGAAACCTCCGTAAGTGATGGCTCCCATACTACAATGGAATATGCAGGGCTTTAGGACCCATGTGGAGGAACTTTGTCTCTTATCTCGGGGTCAGTCTCTGTGTATGTCTCTCCAGGAGACAAGTTTTAAGCCTTCCGACTCCCCTGAGATATGTGGTTACACTCTACATAGGAAGGATAACATAAGTGGGGAGAGAGCTAAGTGGCTATTTTTATTTGTACAGCCTACCCCTCCGAGCCCCTTTTCCTCACCACAAACCTCCAAGTACTCACAGTATCTGTATATGTGCTTCATCAACTGACTGTTTGCCCACCTCTCTATCTGCCCCCTCATGATACACTTAATGAAGAGGACCTCAAGGACCTTCTTACCCAGCTTCCCCAGCCATTTCTCCTCTTTGGAGACTTCAGTGCTCATAATGTGCTTTGGGACTCTGTCACTACTTGCCTCAGGGGTAGAGCAATTGAGTGGCTCCTCTTGTTGTCGAACACACATTTACTTAACACCGGTCAGCCCACACACTTTTGTACTGCGACAGGGTCATTATCTGCCATACACCTCACTCTTTGCTCTCTATCCCTTGCTCACACTGTACAATGGGACATGGTTGATGATCTCCATGGAAGCGATCACTTTCCAATCTCCATTTCCCAACCATATGGAATCGAAGCTGAAAGACACCCACCACAATGGATGCTCAGTAGAGCGGATTGGGCACTTACTCACCTTGAACATCATGACAGTGTCACCAAATGGGTGCACCATATTACTGCCGTGATGCACTTCACCGCTGATGCATCCATTCCACAGTCTTTGGGACATCCAAAGCGGCAGCCAGTCCCATGGTGGAATGACGAATGCCGATCTGCGATCAGGACCAGGCGGGCTGCTCTGCGTCGGTTCAAGTGTCGTTCGACTTCAGAGAACCGCGCTGCTTTTCAGGTTGCAAAGACCAAGTGTCGTCAGGTTATTAGAGAGAGCAAACGGAGGTCATAGCAGCAGTTCCTGAATTCCATTAACTGTTCTACAACCAGTACGAAAATATGGGAGACCATCAGGAGGATGTCTGGAAGAGGAGGAAGTGCCCCATAGCTGCTGTAATGGGTAACAACACATTACAAACGTGCCCAACAGACATTTTCCAGACCATGGCTACTTACTTCGCTTCTGTTACTGCCACTGCTAGTCAGGATCCAGAATTCCGGCGCCTCTCATGCTGAGAGGCGTCCCATGGACTTCAGGTCCGGGATTACTGAGAAGTACAACCGCCCTTTCTCCCTGTGGGAATTGGATTCTGCATTGTCTCGAGACACTTCACGTGGTCACTATGGGATCCACTATGCTATGTTACGGCACCTTACAGAGAGAAACAAAGTTATCCTCCTTAACATTTTTAATGCCATTTGGACGTCAGGACACTTTCCCGACTCATAGAGAGCGACTATTTTAATCCCCCTTTTAAAAACCGGGTTTAAGATTCCACATGCCCCAGCAGTTATCGTAGTGTTGCCCTCACTAATTGCATTGGAAAGACCCTGGAGCGGATGGTCAACCGCCACCTTGTCTGGATGTTGGAATCAAGGCAGATCCTTAGTTGCTTCCAGTGTGGGTTCAGGAGATATCGTTCCACCTTTGATAACCTGGGCTCTCTGGAGGCGGCTATACAACAGGCTTTCCTGCACCGTCATCACCTTCTGCATGTATTTTTTGATATCAAGAAAGCCTACAATACTACTTGGAGGCATCTTATACTTGGGCAGCTTCAAGAATGGGAATTTCGTGGTTGCCTTCCAATTTTTATTCAGTCATTCCTTTCTCCACGTTTGTTTAGATACCGAGTTGCTGGCGTGCTCTTTGACCGCTTTGAACAGGAAAATGCTGTCCCTCAAGGTAGTGTTTTAAGTGTGACGTTGTTTGTTATAGCCATTAACAGTATCACTTCTCTTGTGAAAATTCCTGTCCGGTGTTCACTATTTGTTGATGACTTCTCTGTCGTCTGTTCTTCTTCCAGCCTTGCAACGACAACTCGTCAGTTGCAGCTAACTCTCACTCTCAGACGACTCGATGAATGGGTACAGAAGACCATTTTAAATTTTCAACAGAGAAGTCTGTGTGTGTTTGTTTTAACCGTTCACATTCTATTTTTAACTTACCTGAACTGCGGATGATGGACACTGTTCTGAATTTTAAAGACATTGTGCATTTTCTGTGTCTGACATTTGACTCTAAACTTACCTGGGTGCCACATCTTAAATATTTGAAGAGATGATGCCTCAAGGCACTAAGTATTTTAAAGTGTCTTAGCCACATTTTGTGGGGAGCCAACAGGACTTGTCTACTATGGTTTTATAGGGCATTTGTGCGTACTCGACTATGGGTGCACCGTGTATGGCTCAGCAAGACCCTCTTATTTAAAGGTGCTGGATGTGGTGCATCATGAGGGCATTCTGCACGAGTCCCATACTAAGTCTTTGGGTGAGGGTGGTGAGCCACCACTTCACATGCAGCGACAGTTCCTCATGGCACGCCAGGCATATACGACTTTGTTCTTACCAAATATACCAGCCTATCCTGTCATTGCTCACACTGCTATGGAATGGTTTTTTCGTACCAGGCTACTGGCAACGAGGCCTTTTGGGATATGTTCTCAGTATTTATCTTTTGGATATGGATGTGTCTGGTTTTAATGTTTTACAGCGAGTTTGGAGTAAATGTCCACCCTGGCTCCTCCAGTGGCTGAAATTACTTTTAGATTTGACACATTTTAAGAATAATTCTACTTCCAATTTTAGATTTCAATCTATGTTCTCTAACATTTTAGATCAGCATTGTGATTTTACTGTGGTGTACACAGATGGGTCAAAATAGGGGGACTCGCTAGGCTGCTCCGTAGTGTTCCCCAACACCACCATCAGGATTCGCCTCCCCCCCTGCATATTCTGTTTTCTCAGCAGAACTCCTGCGGACGCTGGAGCAAATGCAGCGAGTTCGTGGCACGCAGTTTCTCCTGTGCTCCGATTCTCTGTGTGCTGCAATCCATACGCAATTTGTATCCAGCTGAGAAGATAGTACAGCTCATTCATGATAGAATGTATACTCTCAGCAGCAGGGGAAGCAAGTGACATTCTGTTGGGTACCAGGACATGTCAGCATTCATGGAAACAAAATGGCTTATCAGACTGCCAAGGAGGCTTGCGGAGGCTATGATATTACACATTGTGCCATTCCCCTGCCAGACATCCTTTCTGTGGTGTGGTGTGGAAGTCCCTTCGTTTGTGGGAGGAGGTGTGGCAGCCAGTGACGTAAGGCTGCGGCCCAGTTTCCAGCCATTTTGTGCATCCTCTCCATTACTGCACTGGCAGCCAATAATATTCACTCTCTAGGCACATGGCTGGCTGCCCGAGTTACACAATGTTTCTCCCACAGGTTCAACTGTTGGCACTCAGCTGTAGCTCTGCCCCTTCACACTTGCACCTCTTGCTCCATCTTTATGTGCGGAATGACCTTCCTACTTGATTCCAACTAAAACTGATTCTTCGGTCACTTCATGGTACTATTACTTTAAATCATTGATTGATATAAGTATTTAAGTGACCATGATTTTCTGACTTACAGACTGGAGCTAGGTCTACCTAAAAAATACGTGTTTGATATGTGTTTGCTGAGTAAAATTATGAGAAATGGGAAACATCCACCATGGTTCAATAATTGAAATAGAAAACTGTTACAAAAGCAAAGAGAATTTCACTGTAAATATATATGATGCCAAAGAGTTGCAAACAAATAAAAAATTACGTGAAGTCAAAATTAGTTTAAGGAGCACTATGTGAGAAGCATTTAATAACTATGAAAACAAAATTTTGTAGATCAACAAGGTAGAAAAATCCTAAGAAATTTTAGTCACACGTTAAAAATTGATAAATGGGTCAAAAACAGGTGTCCAGATACTCTGTGACTCTAATTACATTGAAAAAGATGATACACAAAATGCTGAAATACTATCTTTTTCCAAAGCTGTTTCAGAGAGGGGGATTGAAATGTATTCCTCCTTGAAACAAGAGGCTACAAAATGACAGATATTAAAACAAATGTCAGAGGGATAGATAATGGAATTAAAATCTCTCAACAGAGAAAAGGCCACTGGGCCTGATGTGATGCCAATTTGATTTTATAAGGAGTATGCAAAGGAAATTATTTTCCTTGTAGCAGCAGTGTACCAAATGTCTTTAGATGAGCGAAGTATTCCTAGGAATAAAGTGCAGGTCATTCCCATTTTCAAGAAGGGTTGTCGATGTGATGGGCTAAACTATAAGCCTAGATCTCTGATGCTGGTCAGCTGCAGAATTTTGGAACATGTTTTATGAGTATTACAACATTTCTGGAGACTGTAATTCTCCTCGTTAGGAATCAACATGGTTTCCAAATGCAATGATCATGTGAAACCCAGTTAACACTATCCATCCATAAAACCCAGTACTTAGTCTCCCAGGTAGATGCAGTCACCTGATGAACAAAGTGTGAACATATTGATTGAAGTGTTTCTAGCTAACAGAATCGATGGATAGGATGTTATGGGCGCATGACAACTAGGTCTTTAGCACCCACACAAGATAATTAGGCGATATGTGTGATCTGAGTAACATTAAATGAACAGGAATATGGAACAGAAAGGGAAGTAACCAAACATCCTCAAAATGCTGTTCCAGAGGAGTGGTGGGTGAACCATTCATTAACATCCTAAAACCTCCAGCCTAAAAGTTTGGGCCTGAGTCCAGAAAGTTCACAGAAATTGAAAACTTTTGTCACACTCGCCTCTTCATCACCTAAAACAGAGGGCAGGGCACCACAAGGAGCCACCACTGCCCTAGCAGAACGGTAGGAAATACATTCAAGTAAAATGTGGCGTACAGTGATTTTCAGACCACAAGCATCGCAAATCGGAGGATCCTATCGACGGAGTAAATAGCCATGTGTCAGAGGACAATGCCCAATTCAGTGACTTGTCAAAGCCACTTCATGCTGCCTTCGTATCCCCACCTCCCCTATTTCCACATAGCAGAGCGTCATTCGGAGTGCGGCAGCTGGAGTTAACAGTTGTGAGGCTGTTTGATTGCATGAATGTTCTATTTTCTAAAGAAAGCCATGGCCGATAGCTTGAGTTTTGTGTGTGTGTGTGTGTGTGTGTGTGTGTGTGTGTGTGTGTGTGTGTGTGCCTTTTTTTATGTGCCTGTCGCAGCTCTTCGTCACGTCTTTGCCGTGGGTAGTAAACTGCCTTCTATAATAATAATTATGGAGTAATAGTACCATGAAGTGACCGAAGAATTAGTTTTAGTTGGAATCAAGTTGGAAGGTTGTTCCACACATACAGGCGGAGCGATAGGGGCAAGTATGAAGGGGCGGAGCTACAGCCGAGTGCCAACAGTTGAACTTGTGGGAGAAACATTGTGTAACTCGCATCGCAGCCAGCCATGTGCCTAGAGATTGAATATTATTGGCTGCTAGTGCAGTAGTGGAGACGATGCACAGAATGACTGGAAACTGGGCCACCTTCTTACGTGATGTGCATTATAACAAGACGTTGTGTTCTTCAATCTGGAGACTAGTTTGATGCAGCTTTCCATGCTACTCTATTCTGAGCAAGCCTCTCCAGCTCTCCATAAGAACGGCAACTCACATCCATTTGAATCTGCTTATTATATTCATCTTTTGGTCTCCCTCTGTGATTTTTATCCCATACACTTCCCTCCAACACTAAATTCATGATTCCTTGATGTCTAAGAATGTGTCCTATCAATCAATCCCTTCTTCCAGTCAAGGTATGCCAGAAATTACTTTTCTCCCCAATTCTGTTCAGTACCACCTCATTTGTTATGTGATCCATCCATCTAACCTTCTGTATTCTTCTGAAGCACCACATTCCAGAATCTTCTATTGTCTTCCTGTCTGCACTGTTTGTCATTCATGTTTCACTCTCATACAAGGCAACTGTCTACACTAATGCCTTCAGAAAGAACTTCCTTACACTTAAATTAAGCTGCTGCGGAGTGGCCAAGTGCATTGAGGCACTATACTACGATGCGTGACGCTGCTCTCTGTCAGGGGTTCGAATCCTCCCTTGGGCATGGATGTTTGTGCTGTCTTTAGTATAAGTTAGTTCATAAGTACTTTGTAAGTTTAGGTACTAATGACCCTGCAATTAAGGCCCATAAGCTTTACAAACGTTTGCTTAAATTAATATTTGATGTTAACAAATTTCTCTTTTTCAAAAACGCTTATCTTCCCATTCCCGGTTTGCGTTTTGTATCTCCTGTACCACAACCATCATACAGTAAAACTTCCCTTAATGGACACTTCCCAATAGCAGACATTTTAAAATTCCCCTGCAGAACAACATTAGCCCTTATGCTAAAATTATTCCGAATAGCGGACCTTCTATATAACAGATACGGACACCATAAGATGTCCCCCAACAACAATCAAACCTTCCAAATAACGGACAGCGTGGAATAATCAGTGCACTCTTGCGAGTCAAAACTCTGATTTTCCTCTATTCTAACGTGTGTTGATTGAAGATTTAGCGTGTTTCTGCTTCGTATTGCGTGGTTTCATGGCATTGCCATCTATTGGAACTTCTTGGAAGTACAGTACGTGCAGTATTGGTTCATGCCGCGCAGAAATAGACAATTAGAGTGCGGTGCCAAACACTATCTGCCTGTTGTCGGTACATTGGACGAAGCCAAGCATTGAGTAGTAGACTCGCTGTTGTGTTGCAGCATGAGTTTGGGTAAGACAGGGAAGAGGCGATAGGTGTATTGAATGTTTTCATTCGATGGCAGTCACAGCCTGGTTTCAAAAGTCAAAAGCTTTGTCTAATGTGTCTTGGGTGTTTTGGTTGTGAAGTTTCGTGCTCATGCTACACACTTTAAAATGCCCAGAGATGAAAGTGGCCAAATACCAAAAAAAGAATCATTCAAGAGCTGATAAAAAAAGAGGCTGAGTACGGTTGTGAAAAGAAAAAAGAATGTGAGCTCATTGTAACAAAATCTTCGCTCTCTGCAGAAAATTGATGCTGGTGAGCCACCCGTGAAAGTTGCTGCGGTTTTGAACATCGGTACAAGTGCGATTACTGATTGAAAAACAAACTGATCGGATATTTAAACATTTTGTTCCATTCAAGCGTCAAGCAGCGCAATGAAATCTCGGAGAGGAATGAGAAAAAGTTCATATCCTCAGTTAAAAGAGGTTTTATTTTTGTGGCACGAACAAATAAGAGCCAAAGGCGTGCTACTTAAGGTCCTCTACTTTGTCTAAAAGCGATGACTTTTTTTGAGCTTTTTTGATGGAAAGCAGCAGGAGTTCCTCAGAAATTATCTCTGGCTGGATCGCTTCTAGACGCGGCGTGGCATTCGCACGTTTCACGATCGTACTTGGCGGTATTGACACAATTCTGTGTGTTTCACGTGTGAAAATAGGAGACTTTGGTTTTATCAGAGATTTTCGTTATCCGAACTGGCAACCATTTCAATCATTTCGGATAAACGGTAGTTTACTATTTTGTATTTTATCCTTTTCTTAACAGCAGACACTTCTTAAAAGTGGACAGTTTTATTTTCTCCATTGGTGTCTGTTATACAGAAGTTTTACTGTGTGTTATTTTATTGCTCAAGTAATAAAACTCATCTACCACCTTTTATTATTTTGTTACCTAATCTAATTCCTTCAGTGTCACCTGATTTTCTTAGACTGCACTCCATTACCCTTGCTTTCCTCTTCTTGATGTTCATTTTATAGGTCTATGCACCTTTTAAAACACTATTTATTCTGTTCAACTGCTCTTCCAGGTCCCTTTGCTGTCTCTGACAGAATTATAAAGCCATAAGCAAATAAAATGTTTTTATTTCTTCACCCTCAACTTTAATATCTTCTCCAAATTTCTCCTTGCTGTCCTTTATAGCTTGCCCATTGTACAAATTGAATAACATTGGAAAAAGGCTAAAACCTATATTACTTCTTGCCCAACCTCTGCATTCCTTTCATGCCCTTCAAGTCTGTTAACTGCTGTCTGATTTTTGTACAAGTTGTAAATAACATTCAATTCCCTATATTTTACTCCTGCTGATTTCAGAATTTGAAAGAGTGTCTTCCACTCAACATTGTCAAAAGCTTTCTCCAAATGTACAAAAGCTAGAACTGTATGTTTGCCTTTTCTTAATCTAGGCTAAGATAAGCTGTAGAGTAGGTCTGTTGCCTCCTGTGTCCCTACATTTCTCCTCGCCTGGACCCAAACTGATCTTCCCTGATGTCTGCTTCTAGCAGCTTTTTCATCCTTCTGTAAATAATCTGAATTAAAATTTTGCAACCATGATAGTTCTGTAATTTTCACATCTGTCTGCACTTCCTTTCTATGGAATGTAGATTATTACATTTTTCTTAACATCTGAGGGTATTTCGCCTCACCAGGTGAAATGGTTTTGTCATGGCTGGTTCTCCCAGACTTCAGTAGCTTTAGGGGAATTTTTTCTACTCAAAGGCCTTGATTTGCCTTAGGTCTTTCAGTGCTCTGTCAGATTCATCTCTCAGAATAGTATCTCCTATTTCATCTACTTCCTCTACCATTCCTACAATTTTGTTTCGAAGTTCATTTCCTTTGTAGAGGCCCTCTATATACTTTTTCCACCTTTCAGCTTTCCCTTCTTTGCTGAGAATTGTTTTTCTATCTGAGTTCTTTACATTCATACAGCTGCTTTTCTTGTCTCCAAATGTCTTTTATTTTCCTGAAGGCGGTGTCTATTTTTCCCCTATTTATAAATTCTTTTACAGACTTACATTTGCCCTCTCTCCTGCTTAACTATTTTGCAGTTCATGTCAGTCTCATTTTTTAGTTGTCTGTACTCCATTTTGCCTGTTGCATTTACTGAATTGTTATATTTTCTTCTTTTATCACTTAAATTTGGTATTTCCTGTGATATCCACAGATTTTTCGTGTGTCTTGCCTCCCTACCTATTTTGCCCTCTGCTGCCTTCACTATTTCATCTCTCAGTGCTGCCCATTCCTCTTCTATCATTTTATCCCCCCCCCCCCCCCCCAATTTCGGTCAGTTGTTGCCTAAAGCTCCCTCTGAAATTCTATAGAACTTCAGGTTCCTTCAGTTTATCCAGGTCCCATCTCCTTATTTTTGTACTTTTCTGCAGTTTTTTTAGTTTCAGCTTACAGTTCATGACCTACAAGATATGGTCAGAGCGTATAGCTCTCAAATTTCTCTTACTTGCTAGTTTTAGGGTTAAGTGGAATGTCTCCTGTGAGATCCTTCAAATTAACTTCATCAATCATTATAAATTATGATGAAATGTCATATGTGCCTTCTGCCTTATTTGACCACACAGCTTCCCAAGTTCATTTTATTTGTGATTATTATTCTAGATCTCATATATCTTCCAAATTGACTCTGACTCTTATTTTATCACAGCATTAAACATTTCCTTCAAGTCCTCAGTGTGGTGTTTTCACCTACCCAATTTTGCCGTATTTGGTAATGTTGTCAGTAGTCAAATTGCATTCAAAATTAAAAAGAAGCGATTGGAGTAACCTGGACCAAAAGAAACAAGACCCATGTTTGTGCTTTATTCCTTACTTTAAACATTTAACAATGCGCGCGCGTGCACACACACACACACACACACACACACACACACACACACACACACACAATTTTGCCTTTGAGGTTCATTTTGTGGTGGCAGGTGGGGGGTAGTAGGTTACTGTGGGTCGAGGCCCAGAAAATTTCAAGACTGAAGAAGCTACCGTAAGGATAATTCCTATCTGTACAGTTCACCAAAGCTGTTGGTGCAGGTGAGGATTGAGATGGCCCAGGTTGTGAAGCAGCCATTGAGATGAAATATTTTATACTGGCTGCTTCACAACCCAGTCATCTGGATCCTCCTATCCACCATCAGCTTCTTTTAACTTCACTGATAAGTATTATTCTTAGAGTATATATCTGGTCTCAAAATTATCTGTGCCTCAACCTTCTGTAAGATATTATTGTCACACATTCATTATCCAACAATCATTTACATGTTTTGTCAGGCTGTGCTGAATCACTGTTTGCACCCATGTCTGCATTCTCCCCCAGTCCACTTCAAAAAGCTATTACAGTTGGGGCGACATCTTGGTCGTTGCACCCAGCATTAGCAGTCATATATATGTGTTTTTTTCTTGTATATTCTTTTGTGAAAAAGACTGTGGCCAAAAGCTATGTTGTGTTCCTTTAATTGTCTGTTCACCTGTCTACAGAGCTCAGTGATCATCTTTGCAGTGAGTTGCAACCTATTTCCATTACATTACTGAACTCAAACCTGAACTTTTTATCATTAAATTAACCACAAATACTATTATAGGGTAATATGTAAGGCACCTGAAATAACTGCCGTTAGATTTTTGGCAATCAGCTTAATCTAATAGTCCAATTATACATGGGTGCACCTATTACAAGGTTTCCAATTGGCACTCAGAACAGAACTTTTTGGTTAACTCTTACACCTGCGATTCCTACCGAAGTTTTGTATTGCACTTCAGATGAAACATATATATGTCTGCAGAAAATTAACTTACTTGCCTCTTCAAAAACCCAATCTAAATCCAATAAAATATCTTTGTATTGAGCTAGAACATTTCTTACAGACCAGAATATTTAATCTAAAACCTAGACAACTATTCATCATGCTTTAAGGAAATTAATAACTTCTTCTTATTTGGTTATTAAACAGAGGGGGAAAACTCACATAAAGATGCTCATTGAGCCACTGACAGGCACAAAAAATAGACAATAACATTCACACAACTTAAACGCTACATCTGGTCCATGCGTCTATATGGCTCTGGAGGTTGGACACTAAATATGTCAACAATGAAGAAGTTAGAGGCCTTTTAAATGTGGATTTATAGCAGATTGCTTAAAATACCGTGGACTGCAAGAATAACCAACACCAAAGTTCTGGAACGAATGAACAAGCAGCGAGAATTGTTGACAGTGCTGGAAAGAAGAGAAACTGCATACATAGGACATACAGTATGAAACACCAAATATATGCTTCTACAGTTGGTAATAGAAGGGAAGATCGAAGGGAAAAAAAGACAAGGATGAAGAAGAACATCCTAGTTGGACAATATAAAGCAGTGGACAGGACTAAAAAGTGTAGACCAGCTACTTCATACTGCAGTTCACAGAAGAAAGAGGTGTCATGTGGTTGCCAACAGCCTTTAATGGAGAAGCAGCAGAAGAACAACTTAAATTTTTGGCCATGGCCTTCATCAGAAAAACAAATGTACATTCATGCAATCACTCAGACAACTGTATACTCATGTCCACCATCTCTGACTGATCCAATGCCACAAGCATCTTGACTGTGAGTAAGGAGGGGAATGACAGCTAAGGGTGGGTATGGAAAGTTCCATGTTGCATGGTGGATTGTACAGGCTCTGATAGGTGGGTATGTGAAATGCAGCATTAAAGGAAAATGGCGGGAGAGGATAAAAAGGAGGTGTAGAAGTGTGTGGAGAGGGAGGAGCCTTTCAAAATGATAAAAATAGTGAGAAGAAAAGGAAAAAAGTGTAAAAATAAAAAAAAAACTAATTAACTAAGCAGATATTGTATGGGCGACACACAATTGGAATGAAGACATGAATTGGAGGGATACAGGATAATGAGTGAGTATTTGGGGAAATGTCAGATATAATGTGTAGGGAAGGGAATGATTGATAAAGGGTATAGGGAGGGGAATGTTAAATATAGGGTGTAGGGATGGCAAGTTATCTTAGGTTGATACCTGGCTGAGTGCAGGACCACAGAATGTGTTGAAGGGACAACTCCCATCTGTGCAGTTCTGAAGAGCTGGTGGTGTAGGGGAAGATCCGGATGGCTTGGGTAATAAAGCAGCCATTGAAATCGAGGGTGCTGCGTTCAGCTGCACACTGTGCCACAGGGTGGGCCACCTTGCTTTTTGCCACAGTTTGGCTGTCATCATTCACCCTGTTGACCAGATGGTTCATCGTCATATCAATATAAAATGCTGTACAATGATTGCAGCGGAGTTGGTAAATCACATGGCTGCTTTCACAGGTAGCCCAACCTCTGATGGGTTAGGATAAACTTGTCATAGGACTGGAATAAGAATTCTTGGTGGTTGGTGTGTCAGTTTTGCATCAGTCTTCCACAAGGTTATGATCCCTTTGGTAAGGGTTTGGGATTGGGTGTGGCACAGGGATGGATAAGGATGTTGTGGAAGTTGGATGGGCGACGGAACACCACTATAGGAGGGTGTCAGAAGGATCTTGTCTAGGCATTCTTCCCCCTCCAGTCCTCTCCTTATTCACTGTCAAGAAGCTTGTGGCACTGGAGTGTCAAGAGATGGTGGTTGTGTTTGTATAGGTGTCTGAGTTTATTGTGTGAATTATGTGTTTCTTTTTCTAATGAAAACCATGCCTGAAAATTTAATTGGGGGGAATGTTATTGTCTTTTTTGTACCTGTCAACGGCTTAGCTAGCATCTTTATGGTGACTTGTTGTTTATCCTCCATTATTACTAGACTACCTTGTGTTGCTGGAGTGGCCGGACATGACAGTTGTGTGTGTGTATAGTTGTCTGAATGATTGCATGAATGTTTTTCTTTCTCGGACAGAGTCCATGGCCGAAAATTTAAGTTGTGTTGATGTGATTATCTATTTTTGTGTGACCTGTTAGCAGCTCAGCATGCCTCTTGAATTGTATGATTGAAACATTCTTTCTGAAACCATTTGTTATGCGGCAAATCTTAATGAAATATTGGGTAGCATGATCCGGTTAACTAAATAGCAAAATAATTGCTTATGCTTTTCAGTGGTTCCATTTCATTATGTGATGTGTTTTTATCGTGATTTATCCCTGTTATGATGTATTTTAATCTCACAAATCTTACACAATACTTAGCAAGTATATAATTTATCTCAAATTGTAAATTGTCACCTATAATATTTTCAGCTCCTGTAAAAAATGGGTGAACGCAAAGGAACCAATTTATATTATCCACCTGACTATGATCCCAAAAAAGGTGGACTCAATAAATTTTTGGGAACCCATGCCTTGCGAGAACGTGCCCGCAAGTTACACATGGGAATCCTCATCATTCGCTTTGAGATGCCATACAATATCTGGTGTGATGGGTGCAACAATCACATTGGTATGGGAGTAAGGTAATGTAAAAGAATTTTTTCTCTTTGATCTATTGTAATCATTTTGTGTTCAGAAGAATAACATGATATGGGACATCTATGATCATACAACCGATCATCTCAGTATCTCATTGCATTATGTTTAGCATATACAATTCTAGGATTTCAGCACATTGCTCTCCACCCACCCCCCCCCCCCCTCCATGTCTTTATCTTTCTGCCTGTCCCTAACCCGCCATGGTGTACATGATCTATTGTCATTGCTGCTTTCTTCCTCACTATGTTCAGAAATTATACATTTGTAATTTATATCCTTTTTTCGTTCATAGATACAATGCAGAGAAAAAGAAAGTTGGAATGTACTACAGTACACCCGTTTATCAGTTCCGGATGAAGTGTCATCTTTGTGATAATCACTTTGAAATAAAGACAGATCCTGCAGTAAGTACTAACAGAAATCTTTTATCCTGTGTCACAATATTTGTCCTTGAACTCCAAAACTACTCAATCAATCTAATGAATTTGTGTGATTTGGCCCAACTTAAAAGATAGGATGGTTTTTTTATCTCAATTAATGACCTTAATATTATATTTATTCCAAATGAATTGTTTTTATTTAGCATGGGCAAATATCCAATAATCGACACTTTTCTTCAACTTGAAGTCTGGGCCAGTGGCAAAGTGCTCAGTTAGAGGGCAACAGGTCACAGGTTCGAAACTCGCCAGTATCACAGATTTTTTCCACTTTGAGTTTCAATCTAACCTTCACCTCTCAAATAATGTAAGGAATCATCATAATGGCAAAAGATTCAGATTCTACACTAAAATCTATTAGACCCCCTTTTACTGGTGGGTAACTGAGGTAGGAGTGCTATCAAAAGACTGAGTCACACAAATAATTATTATTATTATATTCAATTTAGGACATTTCCTTGACGCTACAATTTATTTCACATTGCAATTTTTTCCCAAATTTTAAATTTTAAATGTTTCATGTATTTCACTTTATTACTATTGCTGTGCATTATCTGTATATATAAAATCAAAAACTACGCCATGCGGGGATTGCTGTGCCGTCTGTGGCACCATGTGATGATTTGCACGGCCGCTCCCACTGGAGGTTCAAGTCCTCTGTTGAGCGCGCGCTTTTGTGTGTGTGTGTGTGTGTGTGTGTGTGTGTGTGTGTGTGTGTGTTGTCCTTAGCGTAAGTTAGTTTAAGTACTGTGTATGTCTAGGGACTGATGACCTGAGCAGTTTGGTCCCTTATTACTCAAACTTTGAATCCTGATCTGTCAATTGCTATGCATTAATATCCCTAAAACACAGTAATGCTTCATTGATTTGAATAGTATTTTGTTTTGTTTGCCTTAATAAAGGGATGACCTGGAAAAAAAGTAGGAAAAACCCAAAGAAACAACTGTAAATTGGAAAAATTGAAATTAGTAATTTCGTAAGGGGGGGCCTTGCCACTTCATATTAGATTCATAATTTATGTGCTGCCATACCATTCATCCACACATTTTGTCTTCAAAACAAAAGGAACAACACTGTCTAAATAATAATTCACACAGTGCATGGTGAGAGAGACTTCACAACAGACTTTAGTGCCAATCTACAGTTTTATTTCTTGGTGACATTTTGCACACTTAACCTTTGAAACAAGAGAAACATCAATGACGACATAAGATTTTGTACGGTGTACGATGAATGTGAAATAGAGGATAGTTTTTATCTCAATTAATGATCTCAGTATATTTTATTGTGAATTAAATGTTGTGGCAGTCTGTTGGTTGTGATTAGCCCATTTAGGGCCAGAATATAGAACATTTACCATTTATTTCTGCAGATAATATGATGGCTGAATCATAACAAGAAAGGTCCCAATATCAGAGTTTGTCTTATACAATGGTACATAAAAAATTAGATTGAAATTTATTCTAAAATTTACATTGTGGAGGAAAGATTTACAAAAACAAAGGTTTGCATAATTAAAAAAAATACATGCTTTATTAATTTACTGAGTGGACAAGGGTACATACGATAACCTATACACCATAAAACAGGAATAGAATTAATTATTTACAATTCAGCTTGATTTTACAATGTCACTTGTCAAAAATAATTTCTCAGTTTATCCAGAGTCGCACTGAAACAATTGGTGTATATTTACATATGGAACAGTGAAAGGTTTAAGTTTATTCAGAGCTACATCCAATAATTGCAGTTTCCTTTGAAATCCTTTATCTTTTCTCAGACAATTTTGTGCGTTTTCACCCACATAATATGTGCATCGGCGTGATTGTCATCTCACTGAAATAAATTACTTTTCTCTTTAACTTCATAGTGTGGAGAGAGGGGGGGGGATGCTTCTTTCCGATTGGATACAATGTAGCACTACACGCACGAAAGTTGAAAAGCAGACCATAAACACTGCAACAAAGGGTGAAATATAGATGTACCAATCATAAAAACTACTTATGGTGGCTTCATAGCAGCATTTTGCAGAACTACCATTCACAAAACTAGGCTCTCTACACAAAAACAAAGAGGTTAGAATCTCTAACGGTTTATTCTTACCTCCATGCACAAAACCTACTTATGGTGGCTTCTAGTGGCATTTTTCGGAACTCCCTGAAGCTTTGCTTCTGAATCTAAGTGGGAGGCGTATTTTTAGATCCAGAAAACTGGAAAAAAGTGTGGTTTGCATGCAAGTAACTACAGTAACTTGGGGGACGTCTTAGGGGCCAGATATATATACTTAAACTGTACAATTTTTATGAAAATTTGCAGTTTGTCGTATCTGCGGAAATATATGGTACCTATCTAGCTTGGGTAATCATCCAATAGATCCGCAGTGTTTTTGATTTCAAACCTTTCCTTGATGCTACAATTTATTTCACATTACAGGTTTTCTCAATTTCTTATAAATATTTTGCATAAGGTAAAGCAGTTGACAATCCAAAGATTGGTTTTAAAACTACAGTGCTTTACTAGACATTGTTGTGTTTGGAGGTGGTATGGCATTGCCTTCTTCTGACCTACAAACTGTTTTACCCAGCCAGTTATATGGGAACTTACAGTTTAAAGTGGATTATGAACCGTGGTACTACTTGATATTTTCCACATCGGTGACATTGCCAGAGGAGAAAGAACTGGAAAACTGGATATAAATCCTAGTTAGTTTTAATTCTATTTGTGCTGTATATTGTTTTCAGTAAAATGACCGATAAAATCTTACATCATTAACTTGTGTCAAAAAGGCCCAACAACAATGTATTGAAAGAACTGTGCGGATGTCACTCAACTTCTACACCATTTTACCATCTGTGATTAATTTTTGTGTGTCTGTCCAACTTGGCACCTGGATGTTTTAGATTATGACTGGACCCAGTTGATGTACAGAAAGATTAGGAGATGGTATGTAGAATGTATATGAAATTCTCAGCCATATTTAGCAGTTGAGAAACATTGCCGGGTTTGCAAGTCTCTTAAGTTAATATTTTGAGAATAGCTACAGGTCATCTTTGAAGACAGCATTGAAGTGTCTTTAAATTTTTGCAACCATTATACTGCTAAAAATTGATTCTGTAGTATTAAGTATGATTCTGAGCTAAGAAAATAATAAAATTAAAAAAGGAATTTGATCCACATATGTTCTGAAATTTCCCAAAGCTAGCTGGTGCATTTCATCAGTGGAATTGGATGGCTGCAGTCAGTCCAGGTCGCTGGTCCTCAAGTTCACTTATACTGTCAGATTTTGTAGCTTTGTGCAACATATTACCTTATTTTCCTTGGTCATGCCATGAATTGATAATGGCTCCTCCCATTTGACTGATCTTTTTGGTTCTGTTCGTAATTCTCAGGACAAGGTTTTCTAAGAAATAAATTGTTTTGGAAAATTGAACAGAAAACTGAAAAATTTGAGAAAACCTGAAAGTGCATATTTTACTGTATCTGTGTGTGTCCTCTGCATGCAAATCTATACCTTTGTTCTGATCTTGATGAAAGTTTGCACAATGGATACACGAACCAATCACATGGCCAACAGGTCATCTGCCAATGCGCTGAACTAGCCAGCTACGGTCAGGTGTGAGCGGAAGCATTTTTATTAACCAGTAATGGCACTATGTAAGAACATGTGAATACCATATTTCTGACATGTATAAAAATTAGTATTTCAAACTTAAGTAAAGGTTTGTAACTTTAAATAATTGTGAGTCTGATTGTGATTGAAATTTATTTTCAAAATCTTATAAATATATAAATGAATTCCTATTTCCCTTGGTCATGCCATAATTTTTGAATGGCTCTTCTGATTTGGCTGACATTGTTTTGGCTCTTTTCGTAATTATCAGGTAAAGGTGATGTTCTTATTTTATTTATTTACTTTTGAAATCTGCCAGATAATTGGAAAATTTGAGAATAACTGAAAGTGCACAGTGCACTTTTTATATGTTCACGTATTTCTAATGTACAGAGCTATAGTTTTCTTTAAATTCTGCCCACTTAACTTTCAAAGGTTAATTGTGGAGGGTGCTCTACTTATGGACTTCGACAAAATTCATGATTTTGCTCCTATCTTGTCGAGTTTTTGGCACCATTGACCTTTAAACTGAAAGGATGGTCACAGTGTACATAAAGTTTCATATGGAGCCTTGCGAAGAGAACTCAAAGGAATTTGACAAAAATCTTTGTTTTATATTCCAATCTTGATGAAATTACAATGAAGTTAGCATGAAAGTATGCTCATATACTTATGTTTTCATGGAGAAGGGTTTTGAAAATTTGTGTGCATCTTTGCACATCATTTGTAACAAATGTGGAGAATGAAACTGAAAGGATTCAGGCATCGCAAGCCCATACAGCATGTCATTCAGCTAATAAACTTGCAAGTTTGAAATGAGATGCTTTCAGTTATCATGTTTCAATTGACTACAGTTTTATTTCAAGCATGATGAAAGTTTCTACATTTGGCATTAGGAGGAAAATCACTGTTGACATAAAACTTCATATGGAGCCCAGTGGAGGGTCTTTACTTTCAGACTTCAACTCCAACCTACAGTTTTATTCCAATTTTGAAGAAACTTTGGATACTTTAACTTCAAAACATGAGACACTTAATGGTTTTCATAACATTTTTATGGTGTATGATGGAGAGTACTTTACTTTCACACTGACACATTCAGACAATTTTATTCCAATTTTGAACACATTTTACACACACAACTTTCAACACAAGAGAAAGATCACTGTCCACACAATGTTTCATATGGTGCATGGGTGAAGGTACCTTACAACAGACTTTGATTTTGTTTTAACATTTAAATGAAAATTAGGTCATCATTGTATATTTTTGTTGAAAGGGTTTTCATAATCCACAAATGTTGAAAGATATGCATTTTCCTAGCTACGAGGTAAAGGAGGGCGGGGGGGGGGGGGGGGGCGGCAGATAAACAAAGGAGGGGTAGTGGAAAAAATGGCTCGGGACGGGGTGGTGGAGATGAACAGAGAGATGGGAGAGAAAGATATGGGTGAATTATAATAATAATTTTGTGTGGCTCAGTGGCCTGGTGCAAGTCTTTCAACTGGACACCACTTTGGCAACTTGCCTGTACCTAACCTACCCCAATATCCAACCGGGGGAAGGAGACCTAAAGTTTAATGTGGAATACAAACTACGTGTCATTTCTGATAGGGGTGGAGGGGGGAGGGTAGATGGACTAAGACAGTGTAGAATAAATAAGTACCTGAGCAACACTGGGTTTTCAGCTAGTGCTAAATAATAATCATCTTATTAGCAAAGCATTTGTTTTGTAAACGACATATGTACAGAAATAGTGAAGGACATTTTATGCACTTTTTTAGTGTGACAAAAATCAGAGTACTAAAAGTCTGTGGTACCTGTGTCAACATCAATTCACTCTCATGTGTTACTTAATGTTTCCCAAAGATGTGTTTAAGACATCCTTCTGCTGATCTGTTTAAGGAATGACATGGCAGTAAATTAGAATTAAGCTGCCTGGATGTTATCAGTTTCCTGATGTATATTTCATTGTGTGATTGTATATTATGTGGTTGCAACCATATTTGATTCCCCAGTTATTTATATTCTCATGGGGATGGGCTGCCATCTTATAAAATAAGTGAAACTTAATGAAATTTTATCAACGTAGAGGAATTTTTGTGCTGATTCCAAAACTGCGCTTAATTTTGTGTACCTGTGATGTTTTTAAAGTTACACTATTTTGACTTATATTTTACTAATTTTGAGTCAGTTGGTGTGTTTTTACTACCATTTAACTTTTAAAACTGGATTTCTTGCAATCCAACCCTTTAATTGAATTTGAATATTGTCGGGCCTAGTGGTCTTGGGGTAAAGTGCTGGACTGGAAACTGAAGAGTTGCGGTTTTAAAAGCTGTCGGACCTCGGATTTTTTCAGTCTGCGTTTTAACCCATGCTTGACCTCTCAATGATGTGAGGAGTCACCAGAAATGACACGTGGATCAGATTCCACATTAAGCTGTAAGTCCCCTTTCCCAGGTTGGATAACCGGGATAGGCTAGGGACATGCAAGTCACCGAAGTGGCATCCAATTGAAAGACTTGCACCGGGCCAATGACCCACACAAAATTATTTCATTATTATTTGAAAATTTTACAACAGCATGCTAGAAAGGCAGTTATTTTACCAACAGAGTAGGAGTGTTTTTCTTCTTTGATTAAATCTAGAATTTTTGCAAGGCTTGTACTCTCACTGTTGACTGTTCCAGTTGTTTCATTTACTCTTGTATGAGCAGTAATTTACCAAATGTGGACCTGACAATCTGTCGATTTTTATTATTATTATTATTATTATTCCCCCCAACAGGATATTGGGTACATTCTATTTCGATTGCTTGAAAGCTAGTTTCAAGAACATACTTGAAATATGAACAAGCATGTGTGTACTTGGCTGCAATTTCATGAAAGGCCTATGTTGCATAATTTACATGAAAATGTCTTCAGAGATAGCACTACATACCTCTAATTTCAGTCTATTTGGCATGTCTCAATTTAGTAATATTGACTTTCTATTCTTTATTCCTCATATTTCAATATTATCAACATATAATCCTATTTGGATTAATTTTATTTATCTATTTACAGTGTTTATACTTTTTATTTAGTTATTTATTTTTTATTTTTTTCAGAATTTTGATTATGTGATAGTATCAGGTGCCCGGCGTCAGGAGAATAGATGGGATCCAACACAAAATGAACAGGTTGTTCCTGAGGATAAGGCAACCAGTAAGCGGCTTTTTGATGATGCTATGTTCAAGTTGGAACATGGTGACAAAGATCAGAAAGGAGCTAAATCTGTACTGCCAACTCTTGGCAGGCTAGCAGCTATGCGTGAGGATCGCTGGCAAGATGACTACAGTGCAAATTGTGCACTAAGGCATATTTTTCGGGTTGGTATTGATTCAGTTTACTTTCAAGGCATAAAAAATTAATATATTTAGATATTTTCCCCCCACACATACCTACTCCATCATCTCCAATTTCATGTGCTGTGGCGTGTGTGTGTGTGTGTGTGTGTGTGTGTGTGTGTGTGTGTGTGTGTTTTGTTTGTTTGTTTGTTTGTTTGTTTTGCTTCCCTCTCCTCCCCTGCCTCTCCACTCCATTTCTAAGCAACATCCCTTTCCACCCATTTAGCACTTACATGCTCCATAAGGTTGTGCTATATCCATCTCCACCACTGGCCTTACAACCTTCCTGTCATTGATTCTTTCTGGTCAGACCATGAAGTTAGAGACTGGAATACTCAGCTATTCTGGTTATGATGCAGGTGAGTGGCATTCAAGAGACTCGATCATGTCTTGACCATGGATGCTGACCAGACCAACCAGTTGGAACTAAAGCTTATACTTGTAAGAAAATAGAGGTGGCAAAAACATTTGTAAAAAAAATCGCCAAATATCGTATTGTTTATACTCTAAACCAACAGGCCTGCATTTGTAGTTCCACATTCACCAATTTGTTGGAATTCTTGTGACAAAAACTTTTGTTCCTGAGTAGATAACAATGTCTTTCTGCTGCAGGTCAGGTCTTCTCATGATTAGCAACAATTTTTTGTTCTTAAAGTAACCAACATCATTGAGTCAATACCTTTAGGTTACATGAGAATATAAGTAAACTGCCCCTTAATGTGCTACTTCATATGTTCCAGGGTCCTTACAAAAATAAAGGAGGGCAAATATTGAGTTGCTGTTGGAGTTATTCATGCCAGTACATACACTCCCTATTGTAAAAATTGTTACAAATTAATTTAAACAATGCTACCGGCACTTATTCTGCTCTATATACCCTTTGGAAATGTAGCTTGTTGACCTCTTGGAGCACTGCTGTCACAGTGTATAATAAAATTGAGTGGGGGTGTCATTTTTGTTTATGTTAGACTGTGGTTTTTGTATCACTGCGCTATTGTGTTGTTTGTCAAATTATTTGTGTCTAATGTTAGATAACTCTAATAGCCTATTAACAGCCCAATGAAGTGAGTTATCACAGTCTAACATATTCGGTCATAACACTGACTGCTGTGAAAGTCATTACCAACTGACAATTGATACGACACCAGCACTCCTAGCAGTGGGCAAGCCACTGGAGGAGTTATCTCTGTTTATAATTATTTTTGTTCGTATTTAAAGAAATAGTCTGCTCTTACAATGAAAAGCAGTTTTTTACGCATATCAATTTCGTGTGGAGTCTAATGATTTGCACAGGATTTTCCTACATATCATCCTCACCAATTTTATTGGAAATTGTAATGTGGAAACGTTAATGTTCCTCAGTAGAAAAATGACATCTGGAAGAATTCTACAAGCTAATAATCCCTGAAGTTTATGAAACTGCAACTGTTTCTGAAATAACAGAATATAAAATTGCAGTTGTCCATATAATTAAGAATTTTGACTGGATAAGAAGTGTCCAAAAATAACTATCTCGTAAGTTTATCACTGAAGTTAAATTATTAAACTGTTTCTAATATGAGTGTTTTGTTTTTATTCTGGGTAGTAGTTTGATTTACACAACGATGAACATGTTTTGAACAATTACATTTATTTGCTTTTTAAGCAATCGCAGTAACAGACTTATGCTAGAGAGAGAGAGAGAGAGAGAGAGAGAGAGAGAGAGAGAGAGAGAGAGAGAGAACTAGGATGTCACATGAGATGTGTGTTAAATTATGTTTCTGAATAAAATATCTTGATATAATGTTTCAGTAGGAATTTAATGTGTTTGGTAAGCCTTCAATGGGATACGTGTGTTTATATTGGTACTAGCTTATATGCCCGTGCTTCATAATGGTTATTAAAGAGGGACCTGTGTGTATCATGGTTTTTTAGGGTTTTGGACCTGGGTCAGCAAAAACAGAATCCTTGTTGGATTGTTCTGTCGATAAACACAGTTCTCCTACCCAAGATGTTAAATTTAAGTAGAAGTCATTGTTGAAAACAGTGAATGTTCACAAAGTTTTTCATACAAAATTAATTTAAGTCTGTACTCCGGAACGATGTAAATTCAGTGTTAGGTTGTCCTCATAAAGTTGAGACTGCGGTATTTAATTGCCTGTTTGGTGTAAACTTCTGAAAACACTGCTATTGTTGAGATGAGAAATAGTAATAATAACAGTGCCATGTATTAGTTCTATGGTGTAGTAATAAAATGTTTCTCTCTCACTGTAAGTGTATGCTGAAGTATTAGTATGTTGCAGTGTTGCACTGGAGACAATGTAGCTATTCTGTATGCAGTGCTCCCTATTATCGAAAACTCAACGAATGCTGAAAGTCTGGTAATTCAATCAATGAGTAGTTCATGTCTGTTTAAATAAGACGTCATCGTAGCATCAATGTGTGATAATGTAAGTCTGGGTAATCATTGAAGGAATTGCATCAGCTGATTGTATAGAACTTTCCATTAAATATAGTAGTTTCAGTGAATTATCTTGACTGTGTTAGCAGCATCGGCCACTCTTTCAGCTAATACATGTCCCTACATCCTGCAGGTATTACTTCGTAAAGCATGAAGTTGAAATCGACCTTGTGTAATAGAACTATATATTCAGAAGTTGGATTATAACTCTAAGTACAATTGTCTCTGGAAAAGATGATGTCTTTCTCTATCTTAATATAGTCCGCACCAACAGTAAGTAATTACAAATTTCAATCACAATATTGTACTGAAAAATTATGATAGCAGAGAGGTTTCTAATAAGTTTGTCGCCCGTGTGTGTATATTATCTCTAGTGGCAGGCACAGGTCAGAAATATCTCTGGAGTGAGCATTCAGAAGCTCAGAATATATTTTGTGTCCTCAATATTAAGGTGGCAATGCCACTTGAGATTGGGAAAAATCTACTAATCGCTGGCTTTATCTTGGTCCTTTTATGTTCAGTTAAGAAGAATGACTATGTGTAAATGGCCCTTTTAGCGATGCTTCCTCAACTTTCTTGTTGCTTCTGTGACACATTTATTTAGATATTTCATGTTATGTGGTTGCTCTGCAAAAAAGAGGTGGGCGTTCTTTGCAGCCAATGTGGTACAAACCAATTGTAAGAGCAAATAAATGTGTGGAACGAGTGGATTTGTCTCAGTATCACATGGTAATTCCAACTTAATGTTGAGAAGATGCACAGAACACAATGCTCACTCTATGTACAATTTAGTGGTTATACCTGTCAAAAGAGGCACTTTTTTCCATGACATTGCAAAGCATATGGGATACAGGCAAGTAGGAAGATTTTTTTGTCTTTCCTCGGTTAAATTTTACTCACTCGCAGTGATAGCGGTTTAGTTTGCTACCTTTGGCAATGAACTATTTGCTTTAAGAGGATGATTAATTTACTGAACAGAACAGCATAAATTATTTATTTAATTGTGAACATAAAGAATTATTCCTCTCATTCTATGCAACTAATTTTTGAAAATGCATTCGACAGCTGTTGCCAACATCAACACACAGTGCTGCTTGTACCCCTTCTTGTAGACAGAACACACTCAAAATGTAATGAGGATACACTGAAATCAGAAAGGGAACTACATAAATTTGTTTTTTCTTGCGAAGAATTCTTATGTAAATTAGAGCATTGATAGACATGAAGGAATGTTGTTATGTTTTAAATTCAAATGTTCCCTGTCGAAAGAAGCAAAGAAATGTCGTTAAGCTGTGAATAAACAAAGTATAATCAGCAACTTGTTGTTCAATGTTAGTTTGTATTTGCAGAGATAAGATTTCAGCTCTTAATTCAAAATACTTCTGTCACTGAGGGATTACACACAAAACGATCATGTATTGTTTCTTTGCAGCACTACAAAACCCAACATCACCTTTAGTGGTTCATTGCTGCTCTATGGCATAACCACTGGAAAGAAATTCAAAAATGCAGCAGCGCCAACTATTAGTTCTTTGGTGCACTATGTTACTAACAGGGCCTCTATTTGTTCTGTACTGCACTACACCATTTTCTAGGCATTTTTAAACAAAATTGACTCCAGATGTAATAAGTATGCACCGAAATCAGAAAGGAAACTACATAAATTTGTGTTTCTTTGCAATGAATTCTTAGTAAATAAAAGCATCGATAAACATGAAGGAACGTCGTTATGTTTTAAATTCAAATAACACGCACAGGAAGAAGCACTTTTTTTCTTTCCATTGCATTTGCAAGGCATGCGGGATACAGCCAGTAAAAAAAACTTTGTCATCCTTGTGTTAAATTTTACTTGCATTGCCTGCGGTTTAGTATTTTAGCATTGGTAATGAAATATTCGCTTTAGGGGAATCAGTAATTTACTGATTGGAACAATATTAAGTATTTATTTCATTATCAACACAAAGAATTATTCCCCTCATTGTATGTGACTGATGTTTCAAAAAGGATTCAACAGCCATTGCCAACATCAACACACTACACCACTTCTGTAAGGAAAATCATAGCCCTTGATTCAGTGTATTACACCTTAGTTATGTGAATAAGAAAACACAGTATCGCCATCTATTAGTTATTTGGTATACTATGTAAGTAACTGTGCCTCTATCGGATCTGTGCTACACTACATTGTAATTAAAGCATATCTTACACCAGAAACTACAAATTATGATATCTTTTCTTCCCCTGATCTGATTTTGATGAAATGAAGCTAATATATTGCCCCAAGGTACTGTCAGATGACTTATGAAACCCCATGAAAGTTCGTATAGTACTTTTAGAGATTTGCTGTACTTCACCATACTTATAAGCATAGTATACACACAAAACTTCAAAATTATGATAGCTTTCCTTCCTCTGGTCCATTTTTGATGTAATAAAGTCTATATTACTCTTCAAACTATTCTCAATTTACCTATGGAAACCCATGAGTGTTCATGCAGTACTTTTGGAGATTATCCTTGAAAAATAGACGTAGACAATGACTTTTAAATAAATGATCAAATTATGATATCTTTATTTTCTCTGATCCAATTTTAATTATTGAAGTCTTTCTGTAACTGCAAGATGTGCTCAAGTTGTGTGTAGAAACCCCATGTAAATTCGTCAAGTAGTTTTGGAGATTAAATGTGTTCAAAGAGACAGACAGACATGACAATCGTAGATACAAAATTTCAAATTACAATATTCTGTTTTTCCTTGATCCGATTGTTCTGAAACAAAGTCTACATGTTGTCCAGAGTTACGCTCAAGTTACCTGTGAAAACCCAATGCAAATTCGTGTAGTTTTGGAGATATAACGTTTTTAATAGTTGAACAAACAGACAGGACGGTTACTGAAAATACTTAAAATTACGATATCCATTTTTTTTTCTTCCATGATTCGGTTTTGATAAAATTATGCTTATATGTTGATCCAAACTTTTCTCATGTTTCCTGTGAAAACCGCATGGAGATTCGTCCAGTAGTTTTGATTGCAGATTTATTACTAGTACAGATTTCATCAGGATCGGAATACAACCATAGAATCTGAAGAAGTCCATATGTAAAGTATCCTCCGTCATGCACCATCCAAAACTTTTGTGACAGTGACCTTCCCCTTGTTTTGAAGGTCAAGTGTCCAAAATGTCATGAAGATTTTAGGATGAATAAAGTGTCCTTATTTGCATGCCACATGGTGCCACAGGTTTTCAACCATATAATTGTTTGCAACATCATATCTCCTGAAGTATACTGTATGTCGTAAGCAGTTCTTACTCCTATGTCAATTGTTACCTTATGGAAGGAATATGTGTACCAAATTTGGTTGAAATCAGTGCAGTGGTTTAGGAGCAGACGTCACATGATGCAGCACTTTTCCATGCATTGCATTGTTTATTACATCATATCTCTTGAACTATTTGTTGTACAGTCATCTAATGGTGCCTATGACCATCGCAAAAGTGCAAGCAATAGGGTGACAAAGTTTCATCACAGTCAAACACAAAAACATTCATTTTTATATATTAGATATGTTGCACAAATGTATAATTTTTTAGATATATATTCGTTTGTATAAGTGCTATATGTCTGTAAAATGTGTTGCATGAACAATTGGTAGTAAAGAATCAATAGATTAAAACTTGGTGTGTGATGGGTCAGTTTCCCATGAATGCTTCTGTTTATGTGCTCATATCTCATGACCTATGTGTCGTACTGTGATACAATTTCATAGGTACATTCAGCTATATGTGTTCATATTGAATGCTGTAGTTTTATTCAATGAACAGCAGAAAAGAAGTAAGCGAGAAACTTTTTTTCCTTTCATCATTTTACTGTGGTGGTCAGCGAAAAAAAGTATAATAAAGGTTTGAAATTATCTACAGTTTGTTGCAAGTCACTAAGTACTGTCATTCTCATACAGTGTATGAATAGTCTCATTACATTTTGAAGTTTTTTTGCGATTTCTATTGTTTATGATGTCATATCTCCTGAACCATATGTCGTATGCAATTCTTAACCCTGCAGGAACTGTTACCTCATCGTAAGGAGTATGTGAATCAAATTTGGTTGAAATTGGTGTAATGGTTTAGTAGGAAATGTGCAGTATTGTCGCGTGATGTAGCAGTTTTTCTCGCATCTCATTGTCTATGATGTCATATCTCGTGAACTCTGTGTCACACTATGATAAAATTTCGAACGTACTTTCAGTGGTATGTGTGTATACTGTCTGTACCATTTCTTACAAATATAATTAATATTGTACTAGTAATAAATCATAACGTCGTGCCAAATTCTGTAATTTGCCGAAAAAGTAGTAAGTGACAAACTTTTTTTTCCTTTCATCATTTTGCTGGGGTTGTTGGTGAGAAAAAGTTTCCTAAAGGTTTGAAATTATGGTTAAAGTTTGTTGCAAGTTGCTAAGGGCTCTCCTTCTCAAATAATGGACTGGTAAAGTCACACAATCATACGGCGCAAGACAGGAACATTTTCATTGTTTATGATGTTATATCTCTTATCAGCCCTGTCACAAAATCCTTTCATAGCTGATGTCTTCTACCTATAAACTACATACCTGCCAAATTTCATCTTCATAGGTGAAGTAGTTTTCGAGATTTTGTGTTTAGTCAGTGAGTGAGTGAGAGAGTGTGTGAATGAGTGTTCTTTCGCTTTTATATAGATAGAGATTAACTTGGTAAAAAATTACAACTTAATAGCCCACATGACTACCCCTATGCAATACCCACTGCTAGCAATTCCGCCCAGAATTAAAATATTTATTGGCGTCTTACAATAACACTTATTTTGTACTCATTCAGTTGTTGATGGTTTGTAGTCACAAAAGAAAAACTCGAAAGTATCTGTACTCGTCATATTTGGTGGATGATCTTCACTGTCTATTTTCGTATTTGAAGTTATGAATAAAATAGTCCACGACCATTCTTCACTTTATAAATTTAGTGCACAGCACTCTTTCTATGTGTTACTTCAAGTAAATAAAACTTTATTGCCTTACTCTGGAGCTATCATTATTCTACAGTTTACGGGTGCCAAATTTTAGAAACAGCTGATCGGTTCTGGCCACCAACTTGTAGTGAGAAGTTGTCGCTCATGTAGGAGACACGGCCATGTCGCTTCTTGCAGCCACAGTTTTGCATTGCCATATATTGCGCGCTTTTGCCTCTCATGTAGGACGTAGCCTTATATCTTCCATGTGTGGACATTTGCTAAGCAAATAATTTCAGCTTTCCACACTCTTAATCAGTCCCTGGCTTCCATTCTCATATTCAGCTATTTATTTGTTCTCAACTGATCCAGGACTTTGAATCTCATATTACTGAAAGAAATAACTGTATCACACACAACTAATCTTATTTTTATGCCCACAAACACGTTTTTTGGAGTTCGAGATCACACAATATTGTTAAATGACTCATTAACATAGTGTATAACTAGGGAAAAAATAGATACCACCTACAGGAAAATAAGCAGCAGTATGAATATCAAGAACTCGGCTGGAAAACCAGTTCGGAGCAAAGAAGGGAAAGCTGAAAGGTAGAAAGAATATATAGAGGAGCTCTATAAAGGAAATGAACTTTGAGACAATATTGTAGGAAGGGAAGAGGAAACAGATGTAAATAACATAGGATGTAGAATACTGAGAGATGAATTTGACAGAGCACTGAAAGACCTAAATCGAAACAAGGCCCCTGGTACTAATATTCAGGACCTGAAAAGTGTCACCGAAATGGAGAGTAAGGCTGTTGTGATGAAAATAAAGCGAGTCCTTGACAAAGCATAGAATAATGAATGTCTTCTCAAAGACAGGGTTATGGAACTTAAGAATGTGAAAAATAATTCATCACTACTTTCTTCACTTGAAAAATACTTATACATTTAGATCATGTCGTGTTCCCAATCAGTGAGTGCGTTTTGCAAGTGAGGACCTGTATGTATTGTAGTTTATTCAGTCCAGCTCAGCCACTTCGAGAAGTCCCAGTGATCCTGTCATTCTGAAATGAGCTGTGCCTTCTCTTTTGGACAATGTAACTGCCTGCAGTTAGTGGTATGTGGAGGTATGTACGCAGAAAATATGTCAATACTTTTGCATCATATGCTGTATTAATTCAGAGTATATGTCTTGTATGTGTCTCCTATAAGTCGTAATGTGTCAACTCATGAAAGCGATAAATTACAATATCCTTTAAGTGCTTTCTGTTTCAGATTTGATCTTAGAGGTTAGTTATAAATATTCTCCATTCAGATGATGGAGAAGTTCAATGAACAAGCTGCACAGTTTTCAGTTAGCCTCTGAGCATAACTCTCAGATTCAGTTACTTAGGTAATCTTTTACTCAAAACAATTTTAATACAACTATGTACCAATAGTAGTTCATGTGACTGTTCCTCATTTGGCTGTCCTCCGTCCTCATTCATTACCACCTGGAGCTTCCCATGCTGTGAAGACGATGTATAACCTGCTCACTTCTTCAGTGATACCAACTTCAGCCATTGATCCATCTTGGATTTAATTTAATGTTGAAAAAGAAAAGGACAAAGGATGTTTAACATTGAATGATGTCTAAGACCGCACATGTGGCAGCGAGCACTCTGATTGCAGGACTGAGTTTGCACCAGTTCAGAATATCATGTGCAGAAGGTTACTGCCAGCGCACATGTGATGCCTGGATTCTTTCAGAACAGTGCAGCAGAGAGGCTGCACCCAGCAGGACTGAATAAACTACGATACATACAGGTCCCCACTTGCAAACCGCACTCACTGATTGGGAACACGGCCTGATCTAAACATATAAGTATTTTTCAAGTGATGAAAGTAGTGATGAATTATTTTTCACATTCTTTCATTAATAATGTTACTCATTCTTTTACAAATTTTTGTGCAGAGTGGTCACTGACCCACTTGAAAGAATAGGCCGTCCCCTAAGGGGTCCGCGGACTACATTTTGAGAAGCCCTGCCCTAGATGATCTTATGTTATTCAACTGCCGAAGTAACAAAACTCATCTACGTCTACCACCTTTACTGTTTTGTTACCAATTTAATTCCTTTAGCATCATCTGATTTTCTAAGACTGCATTCCATTGCCCTTGTTTTGCTCTTGTTAATTTTAATCTTATATGTTCCTTTCAGCACTCTGTCCATTTCATTTCACTGCTTTTCCAGGTCCTTCACTGTCTCTAACAGAATTAATATGTCATTAGCAAACCACAAGGGTTTTATTCCCTCGCCCTGAACTCTAATTTCTTCTCCAAATTTCTCATTGCTTTCCTTTATAGCTTGCTCAACACAAAAATTGAATAACATTGGAGAAAAGCTACAACCCTGTCTTACTCCCATCCCAACCATTGCCCGAAAATTGTTTGTGTAACAATAAACAAGAATTCGACCCAGGAGAGATGCAATAGATCATCTTCCCATACCAATATGTAGCAGCCATTGACATATTTCTGTATGAATACCATAACTATAAATAGAAACTTCTGTATATAGTTAAGATTTACATAAATACTTTGTCAGTGTATTAACTATTTTATGACATATTTCACAAGACCAGTCATAAACAAACATACATTTAATTTAAATATTTACATTGTTGCATATGGTTCATTGTTGTTGCATACAGTTCCATTTCACAAGTTGTAAACCACTTTACTGGCAATAGCATTAAATCTAACTGTGGAAAACAATGTATTACAGACCATCATGAGGTACAATGCACATGCTAACATTAAAAAAATGTATGGCATGTAAAGTACATCTTTTGACTCTTTTCTAATTTGTCAATGTTATATTTCATATAATGTATGTATACAGACAATGACTTCTTGTTAATTTAGCATTGATAATGGCAAGTCACTTGCTGGAATCTAGATCTGCAAAATAAAGCAGTTTCTTACAAATAACAACTAATTGCTGCAAAAACATCCATTTGGATAGTAATCAACTCTGTAAGCAAAACAAGTTGTTGCTGCTGCTGATATAACTGCTGCTGCTGCTTTTGCAGTAACTGAAGCAATGCCGGATCCATAACCACCGCAAATAGAAAACACATGTAAGCACAAAACTCGTCACTAATTATACTTTTGTAACAGTATAATTTATTTCTGACAAAGGACAGTACAACACACAGATTCAGTGAACGGTACACTATGGTGGCAAGTCACAGAATACAGCTAATGTTTACACATGAGGCTCAGGCGAGAGCTACAACATAACTGAGGCAGTGCCTCGCACAATGCTTGCTCGCCCAGTTGTGATGGCGCTGCAAGCCCTCGGAAGCGGCGCTATCGTGCGGCGGACTCGGCCGTGACGCGTCTTTCATATGCCGCGGATGGATGGGATGAGACTTGCAGTGACACGCTCCAACACACTGTATGTGTAATGTGTTGTCAATCTTTTGCACCGAGGAGGTTATATTGCCCTGTATACTGCCGTAATAATTTAGTGTGTTACGATATTTCAGTACTATTCATTGTCCACACATTTAGTTAACATCTTGTCCTTTCATCACGTTTTCCAACTGGACTGGTATCTGCAAGGAAAAAAATAGTTCCCATGACTTTTGACCCAACCCTCGTATTATTATTATTACTACTATTTTTTTTTGTGAGTTCTGATCTCACCTTAACATGATACATTATTTTCATGCTTCAGTCTGTGTTTGTTGCACAGGCATATTGCTGCAGAGAGTGCATTTGCTCCCGATTGGAGGTTCGAGTACTCCCTTTGTGTGTGTGTGTGTGTGTGTGTGTGTGTGTGTGTGTGTGTGTGTTTACTTTAGTATTCCTCCTTTGCCATGTAAAAGTAGATAATTGCATACTACTGTTGCATTATGAGTTACTTTGTGGAACAATGAGAGGCACAATAGTGACATTTACTGCATTGAATACATTAATCATGGTATTTTTTATAGCTTCAAATAAAAAGCCATGCATTAAAGAGTTAAAAGTCTATATGCAGGCAAATTGAAACAACGATCTTGTGTCCACAGATCGCTACCTATAAATAATGGAGAGCTCTGTTCATTGTTTGCATTGCTATTTCTCCAAGGAATTGTGCAAAAACCCGAATTCGAAATGTATTTTTTGACAAATGAAGTTGAAACTCCAATTGTCCGAAAAATTACGTCTGAAAGTAGATTTAGTCTTCTCTTGAAGGTCTTTCATTTCAATGTTAATACTTTTTATTCAAAAGACTGTGGAATTCCTTCCAAACTGTTCATACTGAAACCTGTCGTGACTGTTTCAAAAAAAAAAAAAAAAAAAAAAAAAAAAAAAAAAAAAAAAAAAAAAAAAAAAAAAAAATTTGAAGAGGCTTATACTCTGGAACAAGAATTGTCAATTTATGAATCCTCCTCCTGTGGAAAAGCAGTACATTCCATTGAAACATGGTTGTTTTGCAATTAAGTCATTTTCTCTGTTCAAAGCAAATAGTGGTTATTTGTGTTGCATTATAATTTACATAGAAAAAGACAATGTTTGAGCCACAATACATTGAATGTCCTTTACCATCGAAAGATGTTTTGTTGTTACTCGAAGGATATTTTGACAAGGGATGTATGGTTTTTACTGGCCGATTCTATTAAAGTCCACAGCTGTTCGAATTTCTTGTATCTAAAAGCACAGACACGGTGAACAGAAATGAAATGCCAGCAGCTTTGAGGGAGGGAAAACTCAAGAAGGGTCAAGTAAAGACCTTTTACTGAGGAAAGTTGATGGTGATAGATTGGCAAGATAAAAAGATGTCTACACTCTATCCAGTATCTATCTATGTCATGAACTGAAACAAACTAAGAGGAGGAGAACAGTAAAAACAAAGTCTAAAGTTCTACTGAAGTACAATGACAGAATGTGTGGTGCTGATTTGGCTGACCAGTACATGACAAATTATACTGCCACAAGAAAAGTCTGCAAAAATATTATAAGAAGCAGTTTCCCCAAATACGAGCCGCTACAATAAGTGCTAGAGGCGTGGAAAGAATTACACATGCCTGCCTGGGCAACACTGCAGTGGCTGAGAATAGCCCGCCACTGGGCACTTTTCGCCACAACAAACAACACGGTCGAGGGTTTAAGATCCTGTATGTACTACAAGGCAGCACCAATACTTTCCCCATTTGTACCCTGCTATCCATCCTCCTTCCCACCGCATGCCTCCTTCTTACCCCCACCACCCATCACTAATGGCTGCTTTGTTGGGCACAGTCGTCTTTGGGCTCTAATACCCTGAGACAGTGGTTCTGTGTGTGTGTGTGTGTGTGTGTGTGTGTGTGTGTGTGTGTGTGTGTGTGTGTGGCGTGCATGCCAAAATTATTGACCAATTTCCCCATGCTAAATTATGATACACCTTACAGCTTACAAACAATTAAAATGTGGTAGAGTGGCACATAAAAAAAAGACGAACACTTAGCTTTCGCCCACAGCCTGAAACTCTTGGTTGCTTATCCATGTTCTAAATGATTTTATATGATCACAACAGTAATTTTTAAATACTTGTTTCAGGCAAAAAAACATGCACAAAAGAAAACAGAGGCGCGAGATCGGGCATTGACTCATAAATTTGGGCTAGATCTGCCACTTCTTCCAGAACTAGAATCAGATGTGCATTTAGCTAAACTACTGGCTTTGAAACCAGCTCAGAGTAAGTAGAATAATTAGTTGTATATCAATTTCCAAAAAGTTCATCTTACACTGATTGGTAAACAAATTGTGAGGAAGGATCGACTTTCAGTATTTAAAAGTGGGTAGAAAAGTCAAGTATGAATACAAATAAGTACACCAGATTATGGGCATTATTGTGTCCCACATGGTGATAGATTTTCAAATAAATTAATCAAGTAGCCTGGATTTCTTAAACTCCACCTATTCAGTGCACTTTCTCAGTTAACTTGCATGTAATATTCTCAAAAATTTCTGCAGAGGCAGCCAGATAAATTGTAAGTCTTTGATGCTGCCAACAATGAAGACAATGCTGTAATGGATGTACTCTAGAACAATTTTTATTTCATATTCAGTGAAAATGTTGAATTGAAACTGAATATTTTCTATTACGTGTATCACTCACAGAATTCCATGCATGAAAACATTCATTAGAAAAACTGACAGGTTCAGTTAATGTACCCCATTTCATTAGATCAGGCAAAAGCAGGAAAGACTTGGCATCATTTCTATGTAGCTTAAAGCACTGTGCCAGTGTTGACAAACTTTCTTAATGTATGAATTTTTTATTTATCTCTGGGTAGCTGCCACATATTTCTTCAAAGATACATTGCAGTGTAAGGGTCATACAGATTACCGGTAATTGGATGAAATGTAGGCAGGATATGCACAGGGGAGTTGTTATTGTGACCATTTTGGGCCACAGTAACCAAATAAACCTCAACTATTGCTTCTTGAATTCACTAATGTCACAGCCCTTTAAGACAGTCATCTATCCAATGAACCACTGTTGAATGATTTTGTTATGAACACTTTGCAGGAAATCAATAAAGGTTTTGAACTTTCTTTATCCTTGAGTTTTTCAACAATAATAGTGAAATGGTCATATACAGGGTGAGTCACATAAGACGTAACACATTTTTCACTTCTTGAACAATTACACTTATCAAAATGTGCTTTTTGGCATATGCTAGATTGTCAAGGGGCACATATATTTTTGTTTCGTGAACTGTTTTAGCACTGGGATCAACTGATATATTGAAGCAAGTTTCTTTTCTTAAAAAAAATGTGCAGCTTACTTTTTATAACTGCATTCAGTAGCTCTTGACAACACAATTAGAATGATATAGCGTTTTCTAATGTTGACATTGAAATCTGTTGTAAAATAATTCAAGAAATGTCCTACGTTTTAGGGCACAATGGCCGGAATCTGCATTAGCAGGCATCCTGGACCAGGCAGCATAATTATATACCATAAAGTAGCCCTGTGCAACTATAGTAACACTTTATTTTCTCTCCAATTATTTGAAGAACTACAGTGGATGCAGGTTCACCTACAAATGTTGTATTTGGACATATTACATAGGTTAGAATCTATCATATCACAAAGGGCCTAGAAAAACTACTTCACATTTGTTTATATTCTTGGATTTATGTGCACTAAAAGAGAGAGATCACCTGTTCATCTTCCAAAATGAAGATGTTTTGTATGCTACAAAAAGCAACTACTGAATGAAATATCTCAATTATAGAAATAATAATTTATGTATTACCTGTATTCCCTGTACATGGATGTGTGCTTCTAAGAGGTACAATACATACTGTTGGCCAACTGTCTCAACCTACACTGCTCTGAATTATGTCATATGGGGGACAGTTATTGAACTAAACATCTCATTAAAAATAGTTTGGTGACCACCAGAACACCACAAAATAAATATTCTTCTTAACGAAACATAATTTCATGGTACCTGCTATGTGCAATACACAACATAATGCAATTTTGTACACACATAATTGTAATAAATAATTTACTAATAGTGCTTTGGTAACCACCCAAAGCACATAACATTAGGTTATCTTACAGAAAACAACTTTATTCCAACAAAAGTTCAAAATGTTGAACTGCGAGGGACATTTTAAATCGCTGTTCAAAAGAAAGATGAGCATATGTAATTACATATGTGGATGTTATGTTAGAGTGTGTACCAGTGATTTGACAACGTGTATTGTCTGACATAGCTGGGGCTTCATCATAGACTGCATCTTTCGGTGCCCCCCCCCCCCCGCCCCCAAAGAAAGTAATCCAGGGAGGTTAGATAGGGGGATCTCACAGACCATTTTACAACAGAATTTCGTCCTAAACAACACCCAAGAAATTTTTCTTCCAGTATTTGCTTTGCAACAGGGGATGAGTGAGCTGGACTCCATTTTCATGCAGTCACATTCACTTCCAAATATCCAGTGGTACCTCCTCGAGGAGAACTGGCAGAATTTAAGGAATTTAAGTGGTGTGTAAGAGTAGACATTGATGACAGTAGTTTGATTCCATAAGTACTCACACACATTTCACCTGGCGAGCACGTTGTATCGTTTGCAATATGCCAGTTTTGAAAATTACTGCACAAACATTAATTATACCTGTAAAAGTGTAGGCACCAATATTATATTTCTAGGTTTTCTCAGTTTTAACAGTGGTTGTCCTTTGAGACACATTTGGCTACCTGCCAATTGTTGATTTAGGTATTTGGCATTTCAGGGACATTTTCAACATCAAGTGGACATTCAGAAATACCTTCTTAAGAACAGGCACTTGATTCAGAGGAGACATTCAGAGGATACACTTACTTCAAAAGAAAGGATTCATATTTGAAAGGATACTACGTCCACTAGTACCTCACCTCTCCATATTAATCAATCGCGAGTGCCGAATTTCCTCTGGGAGCACGAATTTCTGAAAATATTTTGAATGATTCTGCTCTCTGGCCACAAATAATACCTGATAAAATAAGGTTATTTTTAACAGAAAATGGGCCAATTCAGTTTAAAATATCTACATATCTTGCTGATGGTAGCAATAGGTGTTTAACAATACATATTACAATAATAAGTTACCAAATAAAAAATTATTTTGTTTCCACTGAACGCTTTTTAATGCAAATGTCACTGTTTTAATGGTCAGATTGGTTTTAAAGACTGGAAGCATTTGTCAAAAAATTTGGAAAGGCATGAAAGGAGATCTGGGCACATACTTTATTTTAAAAAAAATCAAGCTCAAATAAACTATAAAAAAATAGGTGAACAGCAGTTTTGGAGAAGATAATTGAGACTATAAAGTTTTTAGCTGGGCAAAATTTAGCTTTTGAAGGTGCTACTGAAAAATTATTCGAATCAAATAATGGAAATTTTTAAAAGTTACTACATTACCAAAATTAAAAACACATTCAACTATCAGAACACACTGCATGAATTCGAAGTGCTCAGCATCTCATGCCCCATTATCTTGGGCATAACACTCAAAACGAATTGATTAATTTAATTTCTGAAAAAATCGAAAATACTGTAATTGATCTTTTAAAACAATCTAAATAATATTCTGTGATTCTAGATTGCACACATGACCTTTCTTCACACATGGAATAACTTACTGTTATTGTAAGGGTTGTTTATTTCAATCTAGTAACAAAACTTGCTGAGATAAGAGAACATTTCTTAGCTTTTTACCTGTAAATGATCCTCCTACACAAGAGTTAGCAACTTATTTATTACGTTCCATCTGCAGTTCATACTCTAAATTTAAGTAGTAAATGAAGCTCTTTGGAAATCTCAAAAAAATCTATTGTTCAGTAAATTATGTAATATTTTCTTTTAGGACAATTTACAACTAACTGCAAAGACACAAAGTGCGGCAGCCAGAGATGGTGGTTGTGTGCCTGTGTGATTGCGTGAATGTTCCTATTTCTGAAGAAGGCTAAGGCTGATAGCTTTTCAGAAATGATTTAGATGTATACCATACAGATAGTGCATTTGATTTGCAATTACTCACTGAAGATATGGAGTCTGAATCTGGATTCAAAGAAACTGGTCATCCATGTCCTCAAAAATGAAAGGTTGATTACAAAACTTCAGATGAGCCCAAAAACTTGAACTTAAACGTTGTTTTATTACTTGACATGGTGATCTTATAATTAAATGAAAGATTCTATTTGTCGATAGAACTCAGCAACAGGTTTTCATTTTTGCAAAACACTGAGAGCTGGAAGGAATTGGACAAAGAGCAAAGAGAGAGAATGTTTCTACCTTAAACAAAAGTTAACACATGAAAATAGATCGGATATTGATGGGGAATAGGTGTTTAATGAGATGGAATTGCTTTCTTTATTTTTTGCAAAGAAAAACACCACTCCACTTGATGTGTTAAATTTTATCCCAATAATTTAATATCTGTATTCCAAAATGTTTCATCATCTTTGCACATATATTTAACACTACCAGTGACAGTAGCAGAAGGCAAAAGGTCATTTTCCAAACTGAAAATAATAATAATAAAAAACTGTTATACGATCGACAATGACCCAAGATAATTGACATACTTGGCCATCATGAGTATCGAATCAAAAGTAGATTTCAAAATGGATGATATCATTAAAAAGTTTGCTAATTTAAAAACCATAAAAATAGAATTCAGTGTCTGAAAGTGTTTCTGTATTTTCTCTCCCCCACACCCCCTCCACTCACATGGTGGCAAGAGGGGGGGGGGGGGGTGTTAGCTGATTTTTCATGCCCCAGTGCCCAATATTATTAAGACAGCCCTGGTACAAATGTCCATTCAGCATGCCTAGAATTAATTATGGTCCCACAGTACAATTGCCTATTATGCCGCACCATACATACACTCCATGGCAGCTAATGTTGCACCTGATAAAGCCAATGTGTATTTTCGGCTGCCCAGTAGTGCATGTTATGCAAATTTATATACTATTCCTTCAAGAACATGTTGGATAAAATGTAGTCATCTCTCAGCTACTGAAAGGCAAACTGACAAAATTCTGTACATCGTTAGAAATCATGATCGCCAAGTGCCTGATGTAGTGATAGATGATAGGTGTGGAATATGTGTTGATGCAAAATGTGAATGATACTCGTCTGGCTGATTCCACATTCCTTGGCAGTATGTATTTTACCAGTGTGTGGATTCATTAGCATCATAGCCAGCACAGCTTCTTCATGTTCTGTGTGTTGCAGCCTTCTTTCTTGTTCTCGTTTTGACATTTTGGTTATTTTTGTATCTCTGCCCACTTTTGCTGACTCGTCAACATGTAGTAAATAGGCACAGTAAACATGACACACTTTATGGGTGGCCAACCCACTACATTGCACTGGAGGAGGAGACTGGTAGATTAATCAATAAGTGTCACTAAAATATTAATAATAATGCTTTATACACTGAGAATATTCATTTACTTAACTGAAGTATGTTTATCCAACTGTAGTAATATTTTTATATTAAAAATAGAAAACGGATGACTTATCCAAAGCACAGGCTCGTCGACAGACACAAATAAAATCACACACAAACAAACAGACAAGCTTTCTCAACCGTTGGTCGCTTCTTCAGGAAAAGAGGAAGGAAGGGGGGGAGAGAGGGAAGGATACGGGTTTTAAGGAAGTTGAAAAGGAGTCATTCCAATCCCAGGAGTAAAAGGACTTACCTTAAGGGGATAAAAGGAAAAGCAAACAAGTGGGTGTGTGCGCGCGCACACACACACACACACACACACACACACTTGTGATCTACAATACTTTATAGATAAAGTTCTTTAGTGTTCTTTTTGAGGGTGTGAGATTGCCATACATTTTGAGGGATTTGGGGAAAGATGTTGAGGCCAGGTTAGAGGTTAGGAAATTCTGAAAAGTTAGAAGATGATTATTTGGAGGCAGTATGGGTGGATCTCAACTGGTTGGAGGAGTGAGCTGGATCAGGTAGGGTTCAATACTGAAATTGGTATGCATGTGGTTGGTAGCAAAATGGTGTTTCCATTGTAAGGCTCAGAAGAAGGAGAGAAAATTCTTAACAAGTCCAGCGTGGTTGAATTTGGGAGGGGGGCAAAAGGTAAGGCCTTTGGAAAGGACTGACACTTTTATTTGACTGAGGCTTTTCGAGGAGAGGTTCATAACTGTCTGTCTGAACTGTTTGGGTTGTGGATTTTGTGTGATTTGGGGAGGTGTTTTTTTGAGGATGTGGTACATGTAAAAGGCCTGCTAGGCAAGGTTTGTCAGCTATGAGGGGCTGTGGGATATGTTCATATGTTTGAAGACTCTTGAGGGGGTGTATAGTGGTAACCCAAGGAGGGAGTAGGAGGTGAAAAGGTTAGAATGGTTTTTGAGGTGGTGTAATGCTGTAGTACTTGGAGGGCAAGGGTACTGGTCTGGGAGTTATGATGCAGATATTTGGGTTGCACATCAAGAGGACTTTTCAGTTGGAGGTGAGGTGGTGCAAGGCAGTTGGGGCCTGGTTTTCATGGTTTTGTAAGATTTTAGGTTGGTGAGTATTGTGGATTGATGGAATCTGAAGAGGAGGAAGTCACTGGGGGGGGGGGGGGGGAGGAGAGATTACAGCCAGAAATGGGTAATTTAATGCTTAAGCCATTTGGGGAGATACCATGAGTTAGGCAGCAATGTATGAATAGGATGTGGGACTGTGTTCTGGCTAAGAGTTGGAAAGCTTTTCTGTATTGTCGCAGATAGAAGGGCCAAAGATCTTTGGTGGGGTAATAAAAACAGATAAAATTCACACTAAAACACACTCAGAAATGCAAGATTATGAATAAGTCTCTACGTGAGTGTTGAGGTACGCAGATAAAATGAAAAGACTGTGACAATAATTTGAGAAATGCTTAACAACGCGTAGGAACACATGAAAATTCTTTGGGGAAAGCATGAAAAACTGGTGGGAAAAATCATGGGAATCTGGAAAACAGCAGGAATGTATTAGGAATATGTAAAAACAGTCAAGAATTCTTAAATTACATAAAAAAATGAGGGAAATTTGCATAAAACTTCATGCAGGGAAAATGACAATCAGGGTGTAACGGATGGAATCTAGGAAGTGGGGAATTATAACGGTACTAATGATAACATGAAATACCTGTGGGGGAGCAAATTTGAAAATGGAATTCAGTACTGACAACTGGAGCGGTCATGTAGGTGTTAATGAGTGGACAGGATTGTTGAAAAACTCTCGGGTATCAGAACGTATGTGTTTTAAGAAGGTTATTAAAACAAGGAAAGAAGGAAAAAGATGGACGTTAAGTAAAGAAATGTATTAGAGAATAGTAACGAAGGAAAACAGCACTGGGTTGTGGGATAGAAGAATGGTCGTTAGGCAAAATCAAACAATGGCAATTCCAGAAAGGATTCAGCAATATTTTTTAGAAGTATAGGTTGCTTACTCACACAGAGACATCCAGTGTGTCGCAGAAAGGCACAAATGATAGATTAAAACTTGAATAGCCTTCATCAGCTCCGCCCTCCTCCCCCACCCACTACAGTGGTATTCCGCTGCCCACCAAACCAACATAATATAATTTATATATTTTTGGACAACTTTACAGTGTTCAATGAATGAAAGAAATCGCAATTTGTGATCAATTGTGGCTTCACTATACTAGGTTTAAATGGAATACCATTGTGTGGCAAATGGAAAATTTGTACCCGGCCAGGATTCGAACCCGGGATCTCCTGCTTACTAGGCAGACGCGTTGACCACTCTGCCACCGAGGACACAGTGACCAGGCCGACTGCAGAGGACTCTTCCCTGCACGTCTCCCGCCACACCCAAATCTCCATTCACCACGCTGTCTCTTTCCTATACCACAGCCTATTTGTTCTGTAATGCTCGCAACCACAACACTATATTCCCACATCAGGGAGAATTGGGGTGTGGTGGGAGACTTGCAGGGAAGAGTCCTCTGCAGTCAGGCTGGTCACTGTGTCCTCGGTGGCGGAGTGGTCAACACGTCTGCCTAGTAAGCAGGAGATCCCGGGTTCGAATCCCGGCTGGGCACAAATCATATGAGACAGCACTGGCATATTCCCCCAACCATGCCATGCATTTCTCCCCTCCCCTCCTGCTTCCCTCTCCTTGGCACTTCCTCACCCCCACCACTGATTGCTTTTGCCTCAGACGTGCTGATTCATGTGGCTGTGTGTGTGTGTGTGTGTGTGTGTGTGTGTGTGTGTGCACTGTGTAGTCGGGAATTTGGTTTGGTGGTTGAAATAGTGCAGTCAGACGCATGTGATTGTGACTAGAAATTTTTTTTTTCCATATAGACTGATGAAAGTTAGTCACACCATATACAATTGCTAGTGCTTCTTTTTCCAGCTGACTGTAGTTCCTTTGTGCTGAATCCAAAATTGTGGAAGCAAACCTGATGGGGAGTTCAGAGTTGCCTTTTTTATGGGACAAAACAGCCCCAATGCCATGGAACGAGGCATGAGTGGGAAGCTAATGGTCTGGACAGATCGTAATGCATAAGGCATGTTGACGAAACAACTCATTTTTGAGGCTGTGAAATGCTTATTCACATTCCTTAATCCATTGAAATGGCACATTTTTGTGAGAGATGATTCAGATGGATGGCTATTTGTGTCACATTTGGAATACATTTGATGTAGTAGGTTAATATCCCCTGAATGGTTTGCAGTTCCTGAATATTTGTGGGCAATAGTAGATCCCGAATTGGTCGCACAAATGTGTGATGGTAGGATGATCACCGTTGGTGTCAGTGATGTGTTCTAAATATACAATTCTTGTGTTGAAAAAGGAGCATTTTTACAAGTTACATTGAAGGCCTGTCTCAGTTGAACCTTTGGAGAAACATTCAAAATCCTCAAGTATCCTTGTATCAGAATTTATCCAGAGACAGTTATGTCGTCAAGATAATTGAAAGAAGAAGATAATTTGGACATGAGATGTGCCAAGAATTTTTGAAATAACCTTGGTGCGGAAGTGCTGCCGAAGAGGTAGGCATCAATTGATTCTTCTTAGAAAAAAATTGTGCTCCTGCGAATCGATCCATTATTTCCTCAAGTCTCGGAAGTGGAAATGAATCAATAAATGTTTGTGCATTAATAGTGCATTTGAAATCTCCACAAAGATGAAACTTCGAATGTGTTTTATGAATGATGACAAGAGATAAAGCCTGCTGTGACTGTCTGTAAAGAATTTCAGAATACCAGTTGATTCAAGACGACAAAGTTCTGTTTCAACATGTTTGCATAGTTTGTGCGGCACTTGGCATGTGCAGCAAAATTTAGTGGCCACTCCAGCAATACAAGCTAGACTGAGTGTCAGGTGGGGAGTGGAGGGGGAAGGACGCTGGGTAAAGGTGGGGATGGAAAGTTCAGCATTTCATGGTGGATTTTAAAGGTTCTGCTAGGTGGGAATTTGAATTGTGGCAATGAATAAATTGAAGGGAAGGGGTGGGAAAGGACAAAAGGGAGGTGTAGAGGAGTGTGGGAAGGGAGTGGTGGGATTTGAAATGATAATAATACAGTAAAACTTCTGAATAACAGACACCAATGGGAAAAATAAAATTGTCCGCTTTTAAGAAGTGTTCGTTATTAAGAAAAGGATAAAAATACGAGGCCAAGGCGGAGAGGCCGAGCAAATTAAGGCGCTCTGCTACGATGCGCGAGGCTGTTCCCCGTCGGGGGTTGGAATCCCCCCTTGAGCATGAATGTTTGTTGCTGTCTTTAGTATAAGTAGTTTGTAAGTTTAGGGATTGATGACCCCACATTTAAGTCCCTTAAGCTTCACAAACATTTGAACATTTTAAAAATTATGATATATAATAAAGTACAGTAAAAACTTGTTTATTGGAAATGATCGGAGCAGCGGCCGGTTCTATATAACGAAAATTGCGGATATACTGTAGTACCCTGTTTTCACGCGTGAAACACCCTGAATTGTGTCAATACAGCAAAATATGATCATGAAACGTGCATACATAGAACGCATACCTCCCAACTTTCCCGATTTAGGCAGGAGTCTACTGATTTTTCGCTTTTTCTCCCGCCTCCTGATTTTCCCATTATTTCTCCAGATTTTTAGCTTTTGTCCTGAAGCCCAAGATTCGATTTTCCGCCAATGGTCAAAAGTCCTTTGTTCATTTACCAGTTAAAAATAAATATGTATCAAAATTCATAGAAATTAGGTGTTGCGCTTGACTTATATAATGGTTGTTTTATGCTCTTTGCACGTATTTGCAAATACACATGTAGTATTTCGATGTTGTGCTGTTTTTGAATGTGATGTTTTGTCAGTGTACATGAATGAACTCACTTCAGTGTTTTTTTTTTTTTTTTTTTTTATTGCTGGTAACCTTTTGATTGGGTAGTTAGAGGTATCAGCTTCTTATGCGAATTGCAGAAATGCAACTTTCGTGTAAACAGCTATTTTATGTGATTATGGGATTTCAATATGGTGGTATGTGTTCCAGTATGGCAATAAATATAATCATTTTTTAAGCAGTTTTCGGAACTTTTTTTTTTTTTCTATTTTCTACTCTTTGTCGATGTGATATTTCCACATAACATGGTGGAAAAAGCAATGTACCGAAATACGTGCAGAGAAAATGAAAAGTGTGTGAGTAACAATAAAAGACTGGAAATTGGTGAAAAAAGTGAAAATGATCATGTGATACATGCAGAGTGCTTATTTACATTGTTTATTATAGAGTATGGTTTACCAATTAAATATGATGACTATATGGGTCATTTGTTCCATAACGTTCCAAGGTAGCAGTATAGCACAAATATACAACTATGAACTTTTTTGTTTTGATCAAAAATATCAGTCACTTCACCTGGACTGGCTAGAAAATATAAGGACGTAATCAACAATTGGGTTAACGCATGGGTTTGTGTGTGTGTGTGTGTGTGTGTGTGTGTGTGTGTGTGTGTGTGTGTGTGTCCATTATGTAGCGTTATGAGATTATAGGAAAAGACTAAAATCAGTTGTCTTAAGGTTTATAGTAAAGTGCACCGAAGTTTTTGATAGAATGTATCTCCTGATTATTTGAAGAATCTCCCGATTTTCTAAACTGGTTCTCCTGATTTTTACATTTTGACGGTTGGCAGTTATGAGAACGTTATTGCTATGGACTGAATAAGCCTGCATGTTTTTTACTGAAAAAATTGTTTGTATGACACAACATTTGCCATATCTATCCCCTGTACTACCCAAGCCTACACGGCAACTCAACAGTATGCTGTACGATCATTGTTAAAGGCTCGGCTTTGTCTGATTTATTGACAACAAGCGGAAAGATTTAGTGCTTTACTCTCATTGTCAATTTCGACAGGGCATGTCGTGCTGCATAGAGAAATAACGTACCTGCTGTATTTCCAAGGAGTTCTAGTAGATGGGAATGGCATGAAATCAAGCAATATGAACAAGAAACACGCTTAAACATCAACCAACACAGGCAAGAATTCTGACACTCTGTCTTTTTACACGCATCAGTGCACTGATTGGAAGTAAACCGCCGAAAAACAACAGTGAATGTGTGGCTCCAGACGCAGAGAAGTTGAAACTAGTCAAGTGTCAGTCTAGCTAGGCAAAAGCGTAGCTGCGCAATGCGTCAGACAGCGCCAATATGAGCCGCGAAAATTGGAAAAAATTTGTTGGGAAAAAAGCAGATTTCGGATAAAAGGGAGTTTACTGTATACAATGCACTGTGGGTAGAAAAGTACTCTTATATTGATAAACATTGAATTAAATTACTGAAAAATTGTTTTTATTTAAGTACAGTACTGTATTAACAAACCTCCATACACTAGAATAATGGGTACTGTACATTACTAAAATTCCCATCGTGCTTTCAGGTGCATGGTTTGAAAAAATCGTGTATTTTTTCTGAATCAGAGAGTCACTTATGATTGTCTTCTCAATATGTGTTTCAAGAGCTAACGTTAAATTGAGTCCCACTTCATCACTTTTCACTAAAAAATGGTGTTTGTTTTCTTACCTCTTCCACAGCCTGATTACTTGAAAGTGGAATGAAGTCTAATTCATTTATGTCATCTCCATCTTCGTCTTCATCCTGTTGTCCATTCTCAACATTGTCACCACACCCTTCTTGATGAAGCTCTTGGATGAGTTCACTTAACTAGTTGATGTACTTTCAGTAAACAGTTCATCATCAATATTAGCATACCCCTCAGATGCATCGAATTCTTCTTCTCAAGTCTGAAATGCTTGCTCATGTTACTTAAGGTTTTTTTCTTCTACAATGTCGGCAATAGCTGGAGCACAGCCATTGAAAATGAACCCTGCCTTCTTAAAACAGTTGCTGACTGTAGTGGATGCTACTTCTTTTAAGGCTGAATAAATCCACAGAATTGCACCCAATACATTGATAGATTTTCCAAGTTCATATCCCGATTCAACATTGTCCATTAGAAGCAAAATGTGCCTCAACACTTTTTGCCTGTAAAACACTTTGAAATTTTTAATAATGCCCTGATCCAGTGGTTGGCACTGTGAAGTTGAATTTGGCAGCAAAAATTTTATTTTAACATTTTTTAGTGCAGCATCGCAATGGGAAGTGGCATTATCCAGTGTCTTCCCATTCTTCTGTCAAATGTGAACAATCATTCAGTCATTATTGCTCTCGTCATCCAAGATCGTTTATTAGCGTACCACTCGACACTCAATTTATTCAAATCAATACCTTTAAAACATCTAGGCTTCGCAGCCTTACCAATAATTAACGGCTTTTCAAATTCACCTATCATATTAACACACAGTAGAACAGTGAGACGTTCTTTTGAAATTTTGCCTCCTGAACAGTTTTCACCTTTCAAAGCCATTGTTTTACTGGGCAGAGCTCTGAAGAAAAGACCAGTCTCTTCACAGTTAAAAATGTATCTTTCTTCATAACCCTCACATAAAACTGTTCGTTTTTTACCAATCTGACACAATGTTTTCATCAATTGAACTTGATTCACCACATACAGTCCGAAAATATATGTTATGTCTACTCCTAAATTTGTCAAGCCAACCTACAGATGCTTTAAAGTCGTGTAGCCCTAACTCCTTGGCGAAGGTGAGTGCTTTCTTGCAGATCGTAGGTCCGCTAACTGGCAAGTTGTTGCTGCGAGCACGGCAGAACCATTCAAATGTCAAACTCCGCTTTTAAGCCTGGTGTGTTGGGAAACACATTTTTACTGTCAAGATTATCATTTGCAGTCCACGAATGTCCCTTTTTTTTTTAAATGTCACTGGCCTGTGTTTTTTCAACAGCAAACTTCATGGCCATATCTCTAACACTAAGCTTCCCCTTTTTGTAGACATTGATGATCTCGACCTTTTCACTCAACGTTAACCGTTTTCGTTTCTGTGACATTTTGCACTACAATACGTAAATAAACTCACTCGCTCAAAGACAGAAACAGTACTGCCTCACTTCCCTTTTGAGTGCTGTGGACGGTGTAGATGGGAACTCCCCCACGCTCCACCTTTCCCCAGGTGTTGTGGACATCGTTTGCCGTGGCACTTGGGTTTTCCCGAGCAGCAGGCCAAGCCGGCAGCGGCAGCCATCCCTGTGGTACAGGCCCTTTCCTTCTGCCTGCAGCGTAAGTAGCAGGTACTGGGATTAGGCGGGCCTCAAGGGAGTGGCAGTATGCGCGTCTGTGGCTGTCACTTATTTGGATGTTTCAGTTGTTGTTTGGGGATATATTGCAGTGTTCACATCCGTTATTGAGAATGTCCGCTATTCGGAATAATTTTAGCTTAAAGGCTAGTGTTGTTTTGCAGGGGAATTTTAAAATGCCCGCTATTGAGAGGAATGCAGTATTGGGAAGTGTCCGTTAAGGGAAATTTTACTGTAATAAGGAAAAATAGAAATAGGAAGAAAAGGAAAAATAAAGTTCGGGGAAAAAAATAAAAAGTAATAAATTAAGGGGATATTGTAATTAGTGGTACACAGGTGTAAGGAAGACATGGATACAAGATGTGGGTGGGGAAGGAAAGGGGGGGAGATGTTTGTAACTAAGCAGATTCTTGGACTTTGGGTCTTAATTATATTTAATAATTTCTTAAGTGTCTTCTTATGGATGATCAGTAATTACACAAAGTTATTTGCTATTCCCTAACGCATCTCAAAAAACCGTTGCATGTTTCCTGTCTATCCAAGTCCTGTGTTCCCTTCACTTGTATCCTTCCGCCGGCCTTTCCCACTGGTTTGCATACAGCGCTTTTACATTACAGCAAAATAACTAGTAGTTTATAATTTACTTAGGCTAATTTAGTACATATTCCTTAAGCTAATTCTAATTGATATTGGACTTCTCATTTTCTACTATTTCCAATGTAAAAAGAAAATATTAAATAGGTAGGAACTTTTTTATTTTATTTTATTTTTTTTTTTTTTAAATACGTAAAGTCTAAACCTCGGATGTCCCCTTCCTTGTTCTAAATGCAGTATGAAGCTTGAAAATATTTCTTTATTATTATTTCTGTTTTTCAATCACATATTTGGAACCGCATAATTGATCTGAAAACTACTTTAGCCTGATGTGCTTTAATTTGTCCCTTTATCAATTGAGAACATTTACAAAGGTAGCAAAACTATGGTAATAGTAGGATCACAAGCCCTATCTGCTAACTTACATGTTGGGTGTAGGGTGCAGGATGGGAAATTATCTTAGGTTGAGGCCAGGATGGTAGTGGGACCATAGAATGTGTTGAAGGGACAACTCCCATCTGCACAGGGTGGTCTATCTTGTTTTTGCCACAGTTTGGCAGTGGCCATTCGGTTTGAGGAAGGCCGGCGTGTACCACATTCCGTGTCAGTGTGGAAAGTTATATTTTGGACAGACGATGCGTACCGTCGAGGATCGATGCGTTGAACACCAGAGGCACACACAATTGATGTATCCGAGTAAGTCGGTGCTCGCTGAACATTGTTTGTCAGAGAATCATGTGATGGAGTATGAACACACTAGGATTCTGGTACAGACTTCGAGATACTGGGACTGCGTCGTTAGAGAAGCCATTGAAATTCGCACAAGTGACGACCTCATAAACCGTGACTGTGGCTATAATCTTCGCAAAGCTTGGGAACCAGCGATTGGGTTAATTAAGAGTAAATCTAGCAAACGTAATGAAGTGACGACCACGGTGGACAGAGCCCTCACACTGACGTCATCTCAGACGCCGGCGCAATTGGTTCCACTGCGCGGCTGCAGCGCGGACCGTGGGCCGAGGGTATTTAAATCGCCCACTACTGTGCTATAACCCAGTTCCCTTCTAGCAGCCATAGCGTGCGGATCTCCGTGCCGGTGCGTTTCCAGGAGCTCAGTCCGCGAGTTCACATGATGATGGCGACATGTATGATCGCCGAAATATTGTGCCCTTTGGACACTATAGACCGGCAGTACACCCATGGATATTTTGATTAACCTTAATACTGTTCATCTGCTATTCCACTCTCGAATAGTGCGCGGGAAGAACGAACATCTGATTCTCTCCGTTTGAGCTCTGATTTCTCGTATTTTATTCTGATGATCATTTCTACCTATGTAGGTGGGAGTGAACAATATATTTTCACATTTGGAGGAGAATGTTGGTGATTGGAGTTTCTTAAGTAGACCACGCCACAGCGATAACTGCCGTTGTTGTAATTATTTCCATCCCAGATCGTGTATCATTCCCTTGACACTGTCTCCTCTGTATCAACAATACAAAATGAGCTGCCCTTCTTTGGACTCTTTTGATGGCTTCAATCAAACTCACTTGATAAGGATCCAATACTCCAAATTGAGATGGACAAGTGTAGTGTATGCAGTCTCTTTAGTAGTTCTGTTGCATCTTTTAAGCGTTCTGCCAATAAAACGCAGTCCCTGGTTCATCTTTCCTACGACATTATCTATGTGTTCTTTCCAGTTTGTCTGATGTAATAGTAATTGCTAGGTATTTAGTGGAGTTTATGGCCTTCACATTTGAGTGATTTATCTTGTTAACAAAGTTTAACAGATTTCTTTTCGTACTCGTGTGCTCAAAGAGAAATGATAAAATTAAATATTATTGTGGAAGACCCCAGTGCAAGACCTGCCCAATCCAATTACTACACAGTTTCTATTCCAGACTATCCACAGATTTATCCTGAAACATCGGAGACCAAGCCACCTATGAAAACAACCAAGTCACCTATCAAATCAGCTGCAGTTGCTGCAAACTTTTTATTGCTATGACTAGAACCAGCTGTCTGTCAGAATGAATGGACACTGCCAAATTGTGGCTAAGAGCAAGATGGACAATCCTGAGCATAACATGCTAAATTTCATTGACTGATTCACAGCCAGGGGCAGCTGAATGCTCCATTACCCAATGTGCTGATGACCTTCACCGATAGGCAGTGTCAGCCAGATGTACTCCACAAATAGCCCAACACATTCCCAATCCTGCCACTACCCCTCATAAAAACTCAAGATAGTGTGGCCTCCCCTGCCCCCACCCCTTGTCAGCCTGTATCACCCTGGCCTGGAACAACTAAACCATGCTCTTTGTCAGGACTATTATAGCTATCGTCATGCCCTGAAATGAGACATCTTACCCAAGAGTCTTCCTATCCCTCCTAATTTTGTGTTCTATCGCCCATCCAACCCCCACAACATCCAGTCCACCTTTAGGCCATTCTCAACCCCCAGCCCCTTGCCATGGGGTTCCCAACCTGATGCAACACCTGACCAATCCACTCGCTCATCACTTCCTATTCCAGTCCCATCAAAGACTTATCCTACCCATCAAAGGCCAGGCCACTTACAAAGGCAGCCATGTCATTTAACAACTCTGCTGCAAACACTACACAGTTTTTTTTTTTTTTTTTTACATTGGTATGCCTACCAGCTAGTCGTTCATAAGAATGAAACTGGTGGCAAGAGCAAAATGGGCCACCCTGTGGCACACCATGCAGCTGAGCATAACTAACTTAATTTCAATGACTGCTTCACACATCGGCCTGTCTTGGATCCTCATCTCCTCTACCAGCTTTTCTGAACTGTGCAGATGGGAGTTGTTGTTATCACATTCTTAAGGTATTGCAGTTTTAATGACAAGAAGGAAAAGGGGGGCAAGGAATGATAGGAACGATTCTAGTTTCACTAGTGCACGCCATGCAAACTCAGGTTCTTCGCAAGCACAGGCTAACACCAGCAAAAGCAGAATTCTGCTGTAACACTGGCGGAGCTAACGAAGTCAGACACAACACTGTTGTAGCAGAGGAACATGTTGTGGTAGCACTTAGCAAAGTGAGTGTCCTCTTGTTGTTTGTCATTGGAGCTGGGCAAATTAGTGTGCAGCAGATGGTGTATTGATATTAAAACAAGCCAATTTTGTGTACAGACTATAGAATGAATGGTTTTATTGCGCACTAATTTTCAGAATTATTTGTTGATATTTGGCATCACTTTGAAGCCACTAATTTTCCTGTATTTGGAACAATCATTTTGGCAGTTGCAAAGTATAGCTTCTAATGAAGCATCAGACAAACTAGACGTTGTTTTTGTTTTGTTAATGTTCATAATTGAAAATGTTTGTTCACAAACAAGTGTTGTTCCGAACATAAAACATTTCAGGAAGGGTATAAATCCTTGGAAAATTTTGTTGATCAAACCCTTTATAAAATGAAATCAAATCATCATTTTAATGTTAATAACGGCCTGTCAAATTAGAATCATACTGTAGTTTTATCATCTTGATTTGGAGACTTGATGGGTCATCTTCTGAGCACACTGAAAAAGGCGCCATAAAAATTTTGAGTATAGATCTTAGTGTTTCATTTCTTCAAATCTATCTTCAAATTATTTATGCAATGATTGTAATGCTTTTGTGTACTCACTGATATGGTCATAAGTACTTGAATTCAAGGATTTTAGAGATGGAAAATTGTCCACATTTCCTTCTTGAAGCTGACTTTTAAAGCAAAAGCTGCAATTGTAAACTTTCAATTAGGCCACACATAGTACCAATTACCCTGCAAAGATTTATTTCAGTCATGTAAATACCCCGTGATGTCTTTCATGTAAGCGAGATCAGCAATCCATTGCTCATCATCCAAGTTTGACTGTATAGAACCTTTCATATCAGTGAACAGAGCTAATCTTGTCAAAAAAAAAAAAAAAAAAAAAAAAAAAAAAAAAAAAAAAAAAAGAGAGAGAGAGAGAGAGAGAGAGAGAGAGAGAGAGAGAGAGAGAGAGAGAGAGAGAGAGAGAGAGAGAGAGAGAGAGAGAGAGAGGAGGAGAAGAAGAAGAAGAAGATTGAGCAGCCTAACCATTCTGTGGCAAAATTCACAATTTTTTAAACTTTAACCACAATTGACAACTGTATTGTCAAAACTGGTGGGAAGCCCAGCTTTGAGCACTTTTCTTTTCAGAGTTTTTGGCTGTTTACTACACCTGTAGCTGACAATTTTCTTCTGAAACTCGAGGACATGAAATACATTATTTGCACCACTAGAGTAAATTATACTAAATATAATGACAGATTTAAGATTCTAGTTTTTGTGTTTTTATGTCAGTGGTATATGTGCAGCAAATGAAAGCTGTTTAATTAACTTATGGGCTATTCAATATTATGAATACTCCAGCTTAAATTTTTATCCAAATTTAATGAAGCTAATTATATTGCATCAACGTCTTCCTTAAATAGAGCATTACAAGTTTTTATTTGGAAACCTTTTAACTGTTTTGTTTTAAACTGTATAATGTGGGTTTTTGCAACATTCAGTTTCAACCTGTTTTTTGCAGGTGTGGGCATTTATAGAAGACCTTGAAATTTTGTCAGTGTTATTACTTCTGATTAATACAAAACTTAAATTTCAAATATAAATTATGTAGGATTTACAATTGTGTAGAATAATAAAGGGTTTTTCTTTAGACTGAAGTATTGAGGCACTATTTGTAATTCTATACTCCATTTAAAACATTGATTTATTTAAAGTGGCGATTACCCTTGGTCTTCTGTTCTGAAGATATGATTTAATAATGACAAACTTGCTGGGACCTATTCAGAGAATTTGTAAGATCACAGAAGGCACTTGCACTTTATTTATTTTTTGGTGAAGTTGTTTACTGTAGTCTGTCCTTTTTTATTGTTGGAATTTCCAAAGTATTACTTAAAACATATTATTCTACTATTTAAAAAAATTGGATTGCATTTTCTTTCTCCAACACTTTCAACATGATTGGAGAGATGTCAATAGGCATTAGTTTTCCATGTCTTCCTTTCCCAAATTGTGAGGTTAAATTTGGCATAATAAAATTATCAAAAAAGAATCCCTGATCAAAAGATTGATTGAAAATTTGAGTTCATTAAGATGCTCTTATGTGGTACACTGCTTTGTACTTGAGTAGGTATTCTAACTCAAAAGCAGGATTTTTCGTTTGTAATGTCACATTTTCTACATTCTTCAGCAAAATTTTCTAAATTCAGTCAGTTTTGTAATTATTGCCGTACAAAAATAGTCAGAGCCTGCTGCAAATTTTAGTTTATAATCACTTCTCTGCCTGTTATTTTAACTCTTGGTGTGAATAATGCTTTCTTTCTCCTACCTATCAAACTTTGACAACAATCTGTATCTTCAAAATGTTCCTTAATTAAATGTATGCTGTACTGTGTGATGCATTTATTCACTGTACTCTCCATCCCTAAGGATTATACCATTTATCTGAAATTATTCATAGAAATATGCTTGTAATGTAAGAATTATGTTGTTAAAATATGCATTGTTAAAAAGAAATCTACTCGCCGAGTGGCAGCAGGATTTCACCTGTAAAAGGGATGGAAATTGGTAAACTCACAGAGCTAAGTGGCTCCTTCTTCTGGTATAAAGATTATAGGGAAAGAGCTGATGAGATGTAGAAAATGGGAACATTACAAAAAGATCCCAGAAATTTATTGGTTGGGATGAAAGATTGGTCATATTAATAGTTGTCTTACTGAGAAATTATATTTTTTATTTTATATTATTCTTGGTCACTTGCCAATGTGTAATTTCATTGACTCCATTTTATATAGGGATTTTATTTTTTAAAATGTACTTTATTTCCACATTTTAGGTATTCTAGAACGTCAGTCACAGTCCCGACAAGCCATCATAGAACGTCCTGTTCTCCCCAGCAGCAAGACAAATGATGTACGTGGCTTGATTAGGCCACTGAAGAGAGCACATGGCAGTTGTGAGGCTACAAAAAACATTTCACAAATATTAGTAAAGAAGCGAGAGAAAGGAATCACCCCACAGACTGTGAGACTGCCTGAAGCAACAGCAGCAACAAATATGCGACTTGCCAAAGATAGTGAAACTGAAGATACTCGTGTTACTGAAATGTGCAGAGTCTCTGAAACTAATAAAACCACAGAGGAAGTGGCTGTACAGGGAAAAAAGGAAACTGTAGAACTCAAGGATGAAAATGGTTCTCCACCCATATCAACTGCTGACAAAGTTCAGCAATTTTCTTCGTGCATAAATACGAAAGAAGGTACACCTTGTCCTCAAGGAAATACACTGAAAGTCAAACAAAACTTAATCTCAAACACTCCTTCTGCAGCCACCTGTATTAGTACTAGTAGCACTAATGTTAGTGTGTCTTCTGATAAGGAAATGCACACAAATACAGAGGTTTCCTCTGCAAAGCAAGAAGCACCAAGTAGTAGTTGTAGTAAATCCCTTGACTTAAATTTGCCTCCTTCATCAAAAACTTGGGTTAAGACCTTTACTTCCCCCAGTTGTAGTTCTAATACTGAGACAATAGATGCATGTGCACTGTCTGACAAACAATCTATGCCTTTGTGTCATTTAAAAGTAACAGTGGGGCCTGATAAGGAAATGGCTCCAATAAATATGAAAAGTAGCTTGTCACGTAATCCAAGTGCTGAACAGTCTTCCAACACTACGAAAAAACAGACAATTTGCTTAGTAGATAGTGAATATTATGGTTCTACAAGCTCAGATAGTGATGATCATACTTGTTCATAAGTTAATATTTGTATCATTATGAGAAATACAGTGTGTTACATATTCCTCAAGATGTTAATAGAACTGAAAAGTATAAAATGACTGTGTCATAAAAGTGAAATGTATTTATATTACAGTCTTGAAAAGTGTATGTAAATAGAGAAATTAAAGTCTGTGACTGGTTTTGTTATGTATGTACAATTAATATGCATTGAATCATTCCCACACCATGTTCCATAAATCACATCAATAGTCAAATTATAAATCAGTTGGATATGTGGTCACTGCCAGCTATTTTCATAATTTATGTTAACTTACTTAATTTTGGATTACTTTATTATAAAAGTATTATTCCGGAAGTAGGTCCAAAAAATGTGTTATTCTGTCATACAAACACTGAAACAGGTCTGTGCACCACCCCCAGGCACACCTTGCTCGTCAAACAGTGCCATTTGTGTTAGTATTTCCACATTGTGGTGCTCAAAATGTTAGTTCAAAACGTTTAAAACAATTGATCAGCACACTGAATGAAGTGCTTGTAAGCTTTGGAAGGGATAAAGTAGCTGTCAGTGGTAGGCAACAATAGAAAACATGTGAAATTTGTTTTATAATTTTACACTCACCGACTTCCCAAACATAGGCATAACCAACATCAACGAAAATGCATTGTTACTTCTAGGATGATTAGCTGAAATGAAGGGGGGAGGGGGGGGGGAAGCAATTGATATTTTGGAGAAATATGGATAGGGTGTTCTGGTACCTAGTCAAGGCCAAGAAGATATCATAATGAATTTGAGCAAAGTGAACGGATTTGTGTCGTTAGGACTCTTTCAGATTGCCCATCAAATGTTTGGAACAGAATGGTGCCATGCAAATACCACGAATTTGTTATTAGGTGATGACTAGGAAGGAGGTGGTTTGTCTGGAGTTATTCAGGTGTTGGAAGAGTAGTGTTCAATATCAGCAAGAGCATGGGCATTGAGGTTGTGAGAAGGGTAGGTTATGTGTAATAGGTAGAAATTGTCATTCCAGAAAAGCAGAGATTCTCTTTCTGTAGCGCACAGTAACCGGTCACAATAGGGCATTGTTGGTAGAAGCATGCGGAAGATACAAGTGGTGAGAAAGATTAACTTGGGAAAAAGCTTTTGTGACCCAAGAATTTGATGAGTGACTAGATATCCTGCTGGATTTTTGAAATGGGTCACTCTGACAGGGTTTGTAGGTGGACATATCTGACAGAGTTCCTCCACTAGGTAATCCCTGTAGTTCAAAACCACAGATGTGGAGTCTCTGGTAGCAGGCAATATTATAAAGTCAGAATTTTAGTTTGTAGATTGCAGGTGAAAGATTAGCTTCCATGTTTAGGGATTTGAGGAATGATGGTTTCACTGTTGGATGGACAAGTTAAGTGAGTCAGGCAGGGTTCAACAATTGTTTTGGATTGTGTGCAACTGGCAGAGTTCATGGAAAGATAGTGTTTACAATGTGGGAACCAAGAGGAGAAGATAAGATCATCAAAGGTGTAGTTAAATATGACTACATTGGGAATAGGGCCTTCAGGATGGAGTGAAACTTCTATGAGTCTAAGGCTTCTGGAATGCAGGCTTATCTTACCCCATCAGAACCCAGGCTACCTGTGAAAACAGTTATTGCCCACACCTTTACTTTGGCACGATAACAAACTGGCTGTCCATCAGGATGAACAGCCCACCACCAAACTGTGGCAAAAAGCAAGTTGGACCACTGTGTGGCACAGCATGCAACTGAATACAACATACTTCTAATATATAAAGCAGAGTGTCCGTATATTTGTACATGTTGCATACAAATCTACAGTTTTGTTCCAATCTTTATGAAATTTTGTACACATAAGCTTCAGTCCATGAGGATGGTCGCCGTAAGTGTAAGAATAACATAAGATATATAGTTCACAAGATATGATGTCATAAACAATGAGATGCGTGAAAAGCTGCTGCATTTTGCAACAATGCTGCTCATTTTCTCCTAAACCATTGGACCGATTTCAACCAAATTTGGTACACACATCCCTTACCGTGAGCTAACAATTGATGCATGATTAAGAATCACATACGGCACATGGTTCAAAAGATACTATGTCATAACCAATAGAAATAGCAAAAAATGCCTTATAATGCGGCGAGACTTTCGAAATACACTGTATGAGAATGATAGTACTTAGCGTCTTGCAACAAACTTTAAACATAATTTCAAAACTTTATTAAACATTTTCTCGCTGACAACCATAGCAAAATGATGAAAGGAAAAAAAGTTTCTCGCTTACTACTTTTCCGCTGTTTATGGAGTAAAATTACGGCTCTCGGTATGACATTACAATTTATAATTTGAACACTACAAATTTAGTGACAGAAAATTTTACAGACAGTATACACATATATAGTAGAATGTAGCTTCTAAATTGTATCACATTCCGACACGTAGTTCATGAGATATGAGCACGTAAACAATAACATTCCGCTGTTCGTGGACTAAAACTACGGCTTTCGGTATGACGTTACAATTTGTAATTTCTACAGTACTAATTGCAGTCACAGCAAATTTTACGGACAATATACGCACATATAGTTGAGTGTACCCTCTAAACTGTATCACAGTACGACACACAGTTCACGAGATATGAGCACATAAACAGTAATGTTCATGGAAAACCGTCCCTTCCCGCACCAAGTTTTAATGTATTACTTCTTTACTACTACCTGAATTCCCAAGAGATTTTAAAACATACGGCCCTTACACAAGTGAAAATATACCTGAACAATGGCAGCAATAAATAAATAAATACCCGGGCAATGCTAGGTTTTCAGCTAGTGATTTTATATAATTCTCTCCTCCTCTCCCCATTACACACAATACACTTCTAGACCCCCCCCCCCCCTTTTCACTCTCCCACCCTTGCATTTACTGCATTTCAAACTGCATCTCACATTCCCACCTATGAGGACCTTTATAGTCCATCATACAATGCAGAATGTTCCATCCCTATGCTTGTACGGCATCCTTCTCCCTCCACTACCCTTCTCACTCATTGTCTAGATGCTTGCTGCACTGGAGCAACCAGAGGTAGTGGTTGTGTGTGCTTGAGGTATGTCAGAGTTTCTTTTTCTAATGAAGACCATGACCAAAAATTTAATTTGTGTGAATGTGATTGTCTATTTCACATGTCTATCGGCAGCTCTGCAATCATCTTTACGGTGAGTTGCTATATATCCTCTAATGTTGATATTCCAACCTTGGTTATTATTTAATAATAAGTTTTACGCCCTTTTGAATGTAAATATGCTTAAGATTTTTTTAATTTAGTTGTTTCCAGTTCCAAATCAACAAGGGCATCTGTGGGAGATTAACGTTAACAAGAGCAAAACAAGGGTAATGGAATGCAGTCTTAGAAAATCAGGCAATGCTGAAGGAATTAGATTAGGTAACGAATCTATAAAGGTTTTAGATGAGTTTTGTTACTTGGGCAGTAAAATAACATATGATGGCCACAGTATAGCGGATATAAAACACAGAGTGGCAATGGGAAGAAAAGCAGTTTTGAAAAAGAGAAATTTGCTAACATCAAATATTAATTTAATTGTAATGAATTCTTTTGTGAAGGCATTTGTGTGGAGTGTTGCCTGGTATGGTATAGTGAAACTTCGATAGTAAATAGTTTAGCCCGGAAGATGATAGAGGCTTTTGAAATGTGGGGCTACAGAAGAATGATGAAGATTAAGTGGATAAATTATGTAACTAATGAAGAGGTGCTGAACAGAATTGCGGAGAAAAGGAATTCCTGGCATTCCTTGACTAAGAGAAGGGATCACTTTGTATCCTACAATCTTAAACATCAAGGAATCGTAAATTTAGCATTGAAGGGAAGTGTGTGGGGTAAAAATTGCAGAGGGGGGAGACCAAGAGAATGAATATAATAAGCAGATTGAAATGGATGTGGGTTGCCATTCTTATGAGGAGAAGAAGAGGCTTGCTCAGAATACAGTTGGCTGGAGAGCTGCATCAAACCAGGCTCCGGACTGAATACCACAACAACAACAACACACCCACCTCAAAGCTGTCAATTCAAGTAAATACTGAAGCATCGAAATAAACATACAACTTAAACTGGAAAGGCCACAGAGACTGTTGTTTTTTGGCAGAATACTTAGAAGATGCAATACGCCCAGTAAAGAGACAGCCTACACAACACTTGTCTGTTTTCTGCTGAAATATTGCTACCTGGTACCATCCAGGCAGAAGATACTGAGAAAGTCCAAAAAGGACAATTTTAACACACAATAAGACACTGTGTGTCACAGATATAATAAGCAAGCACTATGATGATCTAGCAGTCATTAACAAATATGTACGTTTCATTGCAGTGAGATCTATTTACAAAATTTCAATCACCTGTTTGATCCCCACCTGCATAGGAAAAAATGAACATGATCATAAAATAAATCAGAGCTCAAACAGAAATATTTATGTTGTTTTTAAGTCTAGAGCTGTGATGTACTTTGAAAAAAAAATCATTATTGTGCCAGAGCTGTAAAATAGTTTTAATTGTTATGCTCAGCCAGTTTTGGCAGTTTCTACTATCAACAGGAAATTAACAAATTATTTTATGTGTTATCTTGTTTTTGTTGATGTAAAATATTTTTTTAATCTCTTGTTGATGGCAGCAATTGCTGAAACTGGCTGAGCTTGTTTTTACCATGTGCTATTAGAGAGTGGATCAATAGAAACATAGTTTGAAAATTGTTTGACAAACCCGCAAACAGGCACTTTTGTGTGGTGTACAATTATTAATTCACAATTTGTGAGAATTTCTGACTTTAGGTGTTCTTCTTTAGTTGGTCAATCATTGTTGTAACACGTGAAAATTTATGCCGAACCAGGAGTCTGACCAGGGTCCTGCCTTTCGCAAGTGGTTGCCTTAACCACTCTTACGTGTGAATTGAAGAGTAAACTTGTAGGTGTAGGTTAAGGCCAGGCAAGTTTCAGAAGTGAAGGATGAGTTGTAAGGATAGTTACTGTCTTCATAATTCATAAAATCTGTGGAGGGAGAGGATTCAGATGGCTTGGGTGGTGAAACAGCCATGGAAGTTGAATATCTTCTGCTCTGCTGCATGTTGTACTGCAGTATTGACCACTTTACTCTTGGCTACAGTGCAGAGTGGCCATTTGTTCTGATGGGTAGTTACCTGATATTAAAAGCTGATATGACATTTGAAAAGTAAAGGAAATAGTTGCTTTTTTTAAACAGTCTGTACTTATTGAGCAACATAATTTTTTGTCTCCTTTAAAGTAATCCCTCCTCAGTCATAATACATTTGTGCCTGCATGGAATCCGAATTTTTCAAGAACTTTGGGAACCCACTTTTTGTTACGGTTTTCACTTCCATCTGCAATTCTGGTTTTATCTCACTAGTGGTGGCAAAATGATGTCCTTTCATGATTCTCTTCAGCTTTGAGAAAAGAAAGAAGTCACAGCACAGGCCACAGCCAGCAAATACAGCAGCTGAGGAAACAAGAAACAGACATTGAAGTGTGAGCAAGAGCTTTATTGTGATGCAATTCTCATTAGTAGTTTTGCCACATTTCATGTTTTCTTCAGACTGTATCAAACAAATGGCTCATAACTTCCAAACAGTACTGTTTATCAATGGCACAACCATAAGACAGGAACTCGTGATACACCATCCCATTATAATTGAAGAAAACAGTTACCACAGCTGTGCTTACACTTTTTGAAGAAATTTAATATTGTGGAAGAAGATGCAGAAGAATTGAGAAGATGTTACACTACAACCTTGGTTCTGAACTGATAAAAGAGGAGATAATCCAGGGAGTTACAGCCCACATTGTAGTCTGTGACACAATTAAGGTGAACACAGAAGCAAAATGCACTATCACTTATGATGAGATTATGGCAGCTGCCAAAACTTTTGTACAACAGTGTGAAGAGCGGACTCGACTAAGAGAACATTTCAATGTTAAGATATTTTTATGTACATAGTCTGTAGGTTTGTGTATACATTTATAATAAATACTTCCATAATAAATGTTTCTTATTTACATACATGTATTTTTTTATAAGCTCAAAAGCCTCAAAATACGTATGTATTTACTCAGTATTGCAACTTTATGCTGTATCCTTTACACAGCAATTTATCACAGCTAAGATTAAAGCAAGTGTGACAAATCCCAACATAATCATCCTCCCTGCAGATAAAGGTTCCACCACCGTAGTTGTGGATCACAGTGACTCCTCCATCTGCAAGTTGTGCCGGAATGACCCCATCCCCAAAATACAACAGGATCTCCAATCCCTTTTAAAATCCTATGGCCTCTCCCTGAAGCTCTCCCCTCAATCCATCTCCTTCCTCACCCCAACAGCACCCCACACCAACCATCTTCTACATGCTCCCCAAAATCCACAAACCTAAAATTCCTGGATACCCCATTGTGGCTGGTTACTATGCTTCTACTGAAAGAATTTCAGTCCTTTTTGACAAACACTTCCAACCAGTTGTCCAAAATCTATCTTCCCATATCAAGGTCACAACCACTTTCTTAACTGACTCTCCACCAGTCCCACCCCTTTGCCTCCTGAATCTCTACTTGTCACAGTGGACGCCACCTCCTTGTACACCAACATCCCACATGCCCATGGCCTTGCCGCTCTCAAACACTACCTCTCCCAACATTACTCTGAACACAAGCCTGATACCTCATTCCTCACAACCCTCACCTACTTTATCCTAACTAACAACTACTTTTCCTTTGAGGGGAAAGTATACCATCAAATCTGTGGCACAGCATGAGTACCCGCATGGCACCCTCAATGCCAATCTGTTTATGGGCCATCTGGAGGTTGCATGATCAGGACTCAGGGCCAGGACACCCTATCCTCCTTCCTTCAGAACCTCAACTCCTCTCCATCCACTTCACCTGCTCTTCCTCAACCTACCATACCACATTCCTGGATGTCAACCTCCACCTCACTGATGGCTCTACCCACAGTTCCGTCCATATTAAACCTGCCAACCACCAAAAGTACCTACACATTGACAGTTGCCATCCCTTCCACAAAAAAATCCCTCCCTTACAGCCTAGCCACCCATGGACAGCATATCTGCAGTGACAAGAACTCCCTTTCTGAATATGCTGAGGGTCTCACAAACGCCATCACAGACAGAAACTACCCCACAGACCTAGTCCGCAAACAGATCTTGTGTGTGATATCCTCATACATCCCGAATCCTCCCTCTAACACCAGTAACCATCCACAAAAGAAAGCTCCCCTTGTCACCCAGTACTACCCAGGACTCGAACAACTAAATTGCATCCTTCGACAAGGTTTTGATTTTCTGTCCTTGTGCCCAGAAATGAGAGACATCCCACCTAAGATCGTTCCCACCCCTCCTAAAGTGGTGTTCCGTCGCCCTCCAAATCTCCATAACGTCCTAGTTCATCCCTATGCCACCTCGAAACCCAGCCCACTGCCACAGGGATCATATCCTTGTGGAAGACCTCACTGCAAGACCTGTCCAATCCACCCACCCAGCACTTACTATTCCAGTCCTGTCACAGGCTTATCCTACCTATCTGTGGCTGCGCCACCTTTTAAAGCAGCCATGTGCTGCAATCACTGTGTGGCTTTCTATATTGGCATGACCACTAACCAGCTGTCCATTAGGATGAATGGCCACCACCAAAGTGGACCACCCTGTGGCACAGCATACTGTGGAGCACAAGGCTTCATTTCAATGTCTGCTTCACAACCCGGGCCATGTGGATCCTCCCAACCACCACAGCTTTTCTGAACTTCACAGATGGGAGTTATCCCTACAGTAAATTCTCCGATCCCGAAATCATCCAGGCCTCAATGTACAACTACTTCCCTTTTTTCCACATCTTACAGTTCCTACCTCTGTCCTAAACCTCTCCTGTTTGAGTAGTGTGTGTGTGTGTGTGTGTGTGTGTGTGTGTGTGTTTTGTATATGCACGCATGTGCCCACATTTTATATTATTCATATTTCTATTTATATTTCGTTTTTACATAGTTGTTTTGTTAGCTTTATTTAATTTATTACTTTATTTTATTTTCCTCCCCTCACCCGCCTCCCCAATCCATTCCTAAGCTGCATCTCGTTATTCCCACTTAGGCCTTGCTGTACCCATCCCCACCACCATGATGCAATGTTCCTATCCCCTACCCTTCCTGATTTAATGCCGAAGAGTGTGATTCGAAGTGTGGCAGCCGTAGGTGAGGGTTGTATGACTGTGTTGTGTACCTGCGTGATTGTGTGAATGTTCTATTTACTGAAAAAGCCCATGGCCAATAGCTGAAAGTGTTGTATGTGTGTGTCTGTTATATGTGCCTAGCGCAGCTTTGGTAAGTTGTAAACTGTCCTTATTACTATATTATCAATTCCAACCAGGACTTTCCATTATTAAATTAAGTCAGAGTTTTAGCTGAATAGGGTTTGTTCAGTAAAATTGGTTCTTTATTGGAAGTGGTAGTTGCACTGTCTGTTACAAGAAATTGGTAGCAATTTCCCCCAACTAAGTAATCATAACTTTAATAAACACAGAAACTGTATATTTCACAAGCACTCGACATGACATTGTCAACCGTTCAAAATATTGTAAGTTTCCCAAACACCATTTTTACACTCATAAGTGCTTGTGTAAAAACACACACATATAAGCTGCACTGGCGTACACTTGTTCTCGCCAAATTTAGAGTCCCGAGAAGTGACCATTTGCTGCACAAATCTTAACACTCTGGCCAATCGAATCACTCCTAACATCCAGGAGGGTCCTTCTTCTTCCAAGACTAGCCCAGGAATTTCTCTTTTGCACACCCTTCACTCACCTGCTCTCTCCCAAACATCCTCCCCCCCCCCCCCACCTCCACCACCACCAAAACCAGTTGTTCCTTTCACTGCTTCCTCATTAGCCAATTGCTGTACCTTCCAAAATTGTATACATCTTAACATGAGACATTTCTTTAAGTAAAAACTGACCATCTGAAACCACTTCCTTACTAATATAACATCTTGTAAATACAAAAAAAGACTGTTAACTAGTATTATATGAAGTCTGAAATAAATAACTAGGCAAACCAGCTTTCATGAATTTGACCTCTCATACCACACAATATTTACATAAATTACTGGCAAATTGTACAATAAATCAACACACTAAATTAAATATAGGAGAGGTAAATAGTGCTGCTTGCATTTTCAGTGTTACTGTGGTGGATATGATGATCTGTTTATATTTCCATTGTAAATTGATATCAGTTTAAATCAGTCATTAAATAAATATATACAAGTGAGATGCTTTCAAGATGATAGCTAGAGGCAATAAATTATCATCTAAAGCTGAGTTTGTTGAAACTACGTGATGTACTCAAAAGTTTTTTGAGACATTAAAATTATTTTTAGAATCATGATATGTGTGTAATTATTTTGACATCATAGATGTCTTAAATGTTGACAATAAATAATTTTACAGATTATTTTATTTTGTTTTGAATTAATGGAGTCTTTAACTCACAGATGTCCTCCAGACACCCTTAAGAGATTCTCAGCTTATGGCCCTCATTAGTTTTGAGTACAAAAAGCACGGGTCTTTCCACGATTTCCGCTGATTTGGAGAAAATCTGAAAGGCTGCTCGGTTTAACCCGATACCTGGCCTGTCTTGCAGCTGCCCCAACTGCTTGCCACAATCCACTGTCAGCTCTTTATCTTTCCACACAGTACCATTACTTATATAATTGTGTGACTCTGTGGACATTACTTCCATAAAGTTACAGTAGGTATTGTAACAACATGTGTATTATAGTACACACAGATCTAGTCAAAATTTATACAAAACAAAAACAAAAAATCTTACCTTAGAAGTCTACATTCAATTTCAAAGTCTACCTTTGGTAATCCAAAGTTTTTGATTATACACCTCCTCAGTCCCACAACTGTATGATTATTGCAAACTACTGTACTTGGTCTAAAAAAAAAAAAAAAAAAAAAAAAAAAAAAAAAAAAAAAAAAAAAAAAAAATGAGGAAAATTACATTCTTAAGGCATCTTTGTTTTCTTACACAGCCTCGACTAGATTTTGTCTGCTCACCTTGTACATTCTTCATATGAATAGGTGGCTTCAAGTTTTCATAAAGTAAGGCTCTATAGTTTCCTATAATATGAAAATATGTCTTTCACAACATTTACATATTTAAATGGACTCAGTCAACTGTTCTAGAGTTTTTAAAGTCACTGTGGTTTTTCTTTTACAGATAAGTGCAAGGTTCTAGTCATTGGAAAGGTACAAATAGGCATATCCTCTAACCTGTAATGATAGCAATCATACTGAATGTTTGTGACATTGCACTGAGAGATACAGGATCTTAATCATGACATAATTCTTATTCTGGAATGGAGACTGATTGGACGCCGATACAAAATGATCCCTCTTGTTCTCCGTAACTGTAATGGAAAAGATGTTGTTGGTATGGTTTGATTTTTCTTCCTAATTCCCTTATTATATACATGAAGAGATGCACTGTTGTTATGGAAATTATGTTTACCCAACACAAAATGTCATAAGTGTCTAGAATAGAGTATGTGGTTTGTGTGAAGATGTGATGCGTGCAAATTCTGGTTATAAACACATTATCTCAAATAACCCCACCGGTGTTCCCAGATCTAGAAAAACATTTTCCAGAGGTCTAATGAAGAAAATCCTGAGATTTGTCAACAATTTCCTGAGACAGTTTTGAAAAGTCATATGAAATGTTGTTAATACCTTCTATCACAATACATGAACCTAAAATAAAAAGTTATCTACTTTAATGTTTCTCCTTACCAGTTTGTTTAGTAATCACCACCTGCCTTTCCTCGTGGATGTCGCTTATCACCTTAACAGTCTCTTTCCACTTCTTCTTCATCCTCTACTTTCTTATATATGTCATTGTTCATGAGTAGATTTAAGTCAGTGTCAACTTGAAAAGTAGCTTGATGCTGAGTTTGTGAAACTTTTGGTATGCAGGAGTCTGCTAGTTGTCATGCCTTGCTTTTGTTTTCATTTTATTTATAGTTGAAAACACCCTCTCAACACTGGCAAAAGAATGTGGTTAACACAGAAGAGATGACCATAAGAGACAATAGTTTTGGAAACTATCCCTCACCTGTTTCACTGCTTAAGCCAACCAAAATTCTGTTGAGGCTGCACTTCTTACTTCTCCTTTAACTATATTTACATTTTAGTAGCCTCAACTCAGTATCAAGCTTCTGTAGGTCGTCGTCTTTACCAAAGTTGGGATATATGATGAAAGATTAGCATTTGATAAGAATTTCTTGTTTCTTGTTGGGTCAAGATCTTTTATTACAGTATTCTTGAAAAAATATCTTTTAAATAACTGTTGGGCACCCTCTATGAAACAATATGTAAGCCGGCCGCGGTGGCCGAGGGGACTGAGGTGCTCCAGTCATGGTCTGCACGGCCACTACGGTCGGGGGTTCAAATCCCCCCTCGGGCATGGATATTTGTGCCGTCCTTAGTATTAGTTAGTTCATAAGTAGTTTGTAAGTTTAGGAACTGATGACCCCGTAGTTAAGTCCCATAAGCTATACAAACATTTGAAACAATATGTAAACATCTTACTTTAAAGTCCTTCACTTGATCAGCACGGATATTTGTATTTCTCTGGATATTCAAAGCCACATTTGCAGTGAAATGTCATGAATTGGCTTAAAATATAAAAGTTTTTTGGTATTCTGCATCCTTCAGTGGAGTTTTATCCTTCACATAGCAGTTTAGAATTTTTTTTTTTTAATTCCCTCGACATATTGGTACATTGTATGAATTTGTGGAGTTTCTGATTGCATATTAATGTTTAAGTTATTGTAGATAGGAAGGATGAAATTCAGGAACTGAAGATATAACTTGGTTGTGGGATCATTCAATATTTGGCAAAAGTGTATCATTGTCCAAAGCACCAGCAAATTTAGTGCATCATATTCCACAAGTTGAGCAATCATCATATGCAGAGAAAGCCAACGCGTTTGGCTGGGATGTAATATTTTGAGAGACTTCACATTTACAAAATTTAAAAACTTCTTTCAAGTCAGCAATGCTTTTTGAGCTCCTCTGAAAGTAATTATAAACATCCCTTGCAAGATCTTGTATGCCCCTAGGGGGTTTCAAACAAGTGTAAGAAGCACATACAGCATAGGCATGACAAATAGATTTCATTATAAACAGATCAGTGTTAATGAATGGAGCCAACCCTAACATTGTATTCGTTCTATCTACTGTGAATCCTATCATATTTTGCTTGTAGATAATTCAACTGTGATTGAAAAATTTAACAATTGCTTGTTGTATGTCGCTAGGGGCACCAGTAAGCTGAATAAGCCCAAGAATTATCCTTTCCCATTACAAATACTAACATGCATAAATGCTTAACACAGCTCTTATTGATGGATTCATTGACAATGAAAAAAAATAATTATATATTTTTGACGACGTTACAGTGTTCAATGAATGAAATAAATCACAATTTGCAATCAGTTATAGCTTCATGTACTAGGTTTAGATGCACTACCAAAGTGTGGTGAATGAAAATTTGTGCCCGGCCAGGATTCGAACCCAGAATCTCCTGCTTACTGCTACTGCCTAGTAAGCAAGAGATCCCGAGTTCGAATCCCGGCCGGGCACAAATTTTCATTCGCCACACTTTGGCATTGCATCTAGACCTAGTACAGTGAAGTCATAACTGATCGCAAATTGCGATTTATTTCATTCATTAAAGAAAATGGATTTTTCTTTAGTAATTCCGTGAGCTGATTTAAACTTTTCCCCCCTGTGACATGGTTTATGGTACCTGTACACACAGATTGAATCAGTTGAGGTAAATGTTCTGTGTGTTGAATAGGTATATCATGTTCAGCCACAAAAGTTGCAAGACCTATTTCACTAGCATTAACCGTTTCATTAAGATTTTATTTTTATTCATTTACACATTCCTCAGCATATAACTAATTTTCATTTGCTTTTCAGCTCCAGCACACTTACTTTTGATGTTTTTTTACTTGTCACATGTTTCTTGAGATCATTTTTCTCTGGTGAAACATTCAAATCACAGTCACGCACAAAAAAGTCTTTCTCCCATTCAAAATTATACTTTGTTCTGAATGTGCAAATAATAATAATAATAATTATTATTATTATTATTATTATTATTATTATTATTTACACTTTCTGTCTGATACCAATGTAGTGTCATAATCTGAATTCAAATCCACTATTACTACTTTTGAAATCACTGAAACCAATAATCACAACACAAAACCTAGGCTAATAATCCATGATTGTAAAATAAAAAAAGTGGGACACTTCAAAAATACAGATATTATAATTTGTACTCGTCCTTAAGATGCCTGTATAGTATTTCCAATCACTTCATGGACAGGAGGTAATATTATCATCTCTGATTCATGAATCTGCAAAATAAAGTTCACAAAACCCAGCAGAGTCAAAATTTTTTCTCGAACTTTTGAAAGGAAGCAAAACAAATCCCCACACTTATAGTACTTGAAATGATGTTTAAGTATAATTACAGCTTTCAGTGTGTAAACATGTATGCAGTTTCACTTCTTTTAAACTGCATTCACAGGAATGATTATATGTTTTACAACACTGTTGGTTCCCAGACAACAAAATGAGAATTCTATCAGTTTTTAAAGTTTTCAAGTGGTATTCCTTGTTGTTTAAATGCTTTGTGAGAAGAAAATGTTCCTCTTTTGCCGCTAGCACCATTTCACTGTCACCTGTACACTTGATGGGAAAATAAGAATCTGTTTTGCTGGACACTCTAGCAAAATTGCTTCTGTTCGTTTCTTAGTTTAAAATGTTTTTGAATATCATTTCTACCACCATGCTTGAATGAGGCAGTAGACTTTCCAATAACACAAAACACTTTATCCATGTCATTTTCATAGCTATTAAGAAAAGGAAATTTGTGTTTTAAAATGTCTGAAAACACGCAATTTCTTTTCGGGCCTCACTGAATTGTTGCGCGATGTAAGTGTTATGCTATGGAATGGTCGGCTGTTCCTGCTGGAGGTGTGAGTCCTCCCTCGGGAGTGTGTGTGTGTGTGTTTGTGTGTGTGTGTGTGTGTGTGTGTGTGTGTGTGTTGTCCTTAGTATCAGTTTGTAAGTCTAGGGAATGATGACATAGCAGTTTGGTCCAATAGGTTTCCAAACGAAAATTTGATTTCTCTTTGGTGGCCCGTCACTATCACAAACAATGAACCAGTCCCAACAACAGACTTCTCTTTCTCAATACTGCTAAATTTCTCATAATATTGTTGGAACAGTGTAATGAGTTACATTTAACTATTAACAGAATTGTCGTGATGTTTTGCGTGTGCTAACACCATCTAACTAGTAGAAACTTTGTCACATTTTCATTTGAAAAGAAACAGGAAGATAAGGTATACTACTGTGATTTTGACCATTTTTCTGTCAAAGATTTTAATAGAATAGTAACATCAAAAAGCGATACAAATATAGGTTCCGCGAGATGTACAGGCAAGGCTCAGGAACCGTATTTCAAAATCAGTACTGCCCGCTAAAAGCGGGATGTCTAGAATCCATAGCCTAAGCTTATTTGTTCATGAAAACACATAAACACTTAATAGAAAGTGGGTTTCACAGCACTATATGAACAGTCTAAACCATAAAACGTTTGGTAGAAACTGATTTACTACAAACGGCAAAAATAATGTAGTCCAGTCATTGTTGTTAAAGGTGACTTCTGACTGAATGATAACGAATATGCAGTATCACAATCCTACCGCAATTTCTGCTTGCAATTAATTCACAGTTGAAGCAAGATTTTGCCCACATCCTCAAGAAGTGAAAGTTTATATCCTCAAATATAAGGTAAAAGTACTTTTACCAAACTACAACTAATAGCATTATGAGGTTCATTTTATTGGTGCTTTCGGGTCCTATGTATGATATTTAGATAAAATCGAAAACCAGACATTGTTTCCAAACCACATGGTCAGGTTGGAAAAATAACGAAGTCAGGGTTAAAGTTTACTAAAGGCAGCAATGGCGTTGTTTAGTAATATTCACAACAATCATTAAATTTTCTTTGTAAACCCAAGTGTGTAGAGTGAGAGCATTCTTTTGTGTTGACAATGAACTAAATATATAATGCTGTTCCTGCTCTATGGTAAACAGGTACTTGTATGTACTCCTGTCCGGTCAATAAATTAATTATCCTCATGAAGCAAATGTTTCAGTGCCAACATCAGCAAAGTACATCACTAACTAAGAAAAATTTAACCATAGTAATTATTTGTCACAGCCCATCAGTGGGAAGAATACAGTGAACATATCAAAATGAAACATGTCCATAGATCAGATATGTTCGTTTTTATATCTGGTGAAGCATTAGTAGTGATGTTATGAAATAACCTATATGATGTTCGTTTAGCAGTTTTAATGTATGTCAGAAACTGGAATTTCTAAAATAAAAAAAGAAACCTACAAAAAATTTCGAGATTTCAACTTTTTTCCTGGAAGTTCAAAAATTCCGAAGATCTCCCGCAATATCCGGAGACCTGGGAATACTGTACCCTACTGTCCTTAAAAATTTTCATAGTGTTTTTTGCCAAAACTATCACGAAAGACATGTAGTTCATCATACCCATGGACTGTTCTTGTGAGAAACACTTCAGTTAGATACCAAAATAAGTTTTACTATAGGACTAGTCAAAAGGAAGGAACAGACTTTAAAAATTTATTGCTTCCAAAGTACAAAAGATAGAAACCCAGTTCCAGTATTTCTGGAAATAGAAAAGGTCAAATTTTTATGCATTCAATATGAGCAGCATGTGTTACATGACAAATATCAAAAGTGCAGCTCATTTCTTGCCACACACATAGCAGCTGGTCTCTCATTATCAAATTCACTGCTTCACCAATTCAATTTCACAGACTTTCAAGAGAAAGACATAGGGGGCATAAAAATGTGGTGGTTTATGTAACCCAGCAGATAAGTCACAAGGTGCAAGGTCCAAAGACATGGGAAGCTACTGGCAATAAAGTTGATTTTCTGCTCCTTGCCCAATCCAAACCCCTGAAATAATCATTCAGGTGAAGTTGGACCTACATAGAAAAACGAGGTGGGACACCATCTTGCATAAAGTTGAAGTCATTTGAATCATCTTCAGGCTGAGGAAATAACCAGTTTTGAAGCATGTCTAGATTGTTTAGTCCTGTCACAGCTTTTTTTATAGTTAAGTAAATTTCTTTCATATTCAGTCACTGACATAGGATTTACACTAGTCCAAACTCTTAACTTTATGTCAATTACCTTTACTGGAAAAATGCGAAGTGGATTCATTGGAGAAAGTTAATCATTTAGAAAATGAGTCTTCTTCAGTGACATATTAACACACCAATGCAAAATTCGTACCTTTTGCAATAACCGCATGCAATAACTGAAATTTATATGCTTCAAGTGCAAATATATCTGAGGAATGTTAAATTCCTTGCATACTCATTCCATCCACTGTGTGTGTGTGTGTGTGTGTGTGTGTGTGTGTGTGTGTGTGTTTTAAAAGTCGGTGAATGTTCCCATACCTGAATGCCAACTAGGTGCAGGTGTGCATGCATACACATGGGTCTTCAGAGACTTGAGGAGAATCGATACACAGAATGCAGTGCATGTGACTGATAGTGTAAACAGGCTGTGACAAGCTGAACGTGGTCAGTGTGAGAGAAAATGTCACAATGCAATGGACTAACGTCTAAAAATCAAATTTTGGTACAAATTGGGGAAGACTGCAACAGACACACATGGAAACCTGATGATGGCATACAGGAGGAAAGCCATGAGCAGAAAATGTGTTTACGAATTGTTTAATATTTCCTTGATGGGAAGGAAATGACTGAGAATTAGTCACTTCAGATATTTCATCAACAAGCAGAACCCATCAAGAAAGTGTGACAAATACTGTAATAAATATGTATAAAAATAGAAACTGAATAACTTACCCAAAGCATAGGCTTGTAGATAGACACAAAAACACAAATAAAAGCACACAAAAACACAAGATACAAGCTTTTGCAACCAATGGCCACTTCTTCAGGAAAAGAAGGAAGGAAAGGATGCAGGTTTTAAAGGAGTGGAAGAGGAGTCATTCCAATCCCGGGAGTGGAAGGACTTATCTTAGGGGGGAAAAAGGAAAAATAAACAAGCGCGCACACACCCACACACATACACACGCAAACACAGCAAGGTAGACGGTAGGTTATGGACACTCTGATTGATTGAAAAGGAATTACGAATTATCAAGGACATGACGACTTGGGTAAGAGAAAGATCTGTCCCCAATTTATACTGCAAAAACTCACATATGAGCAGAAAGCAAAATGGATGGAAATTGCTGGTGATTTCATTTCCATGTGTGACCAGGATCCATTGCTTTTGAACACCATCATCACGGGTCGTGAGGCTTGATTCTACCAGTTTAATCTGGAATCAAAACGGAAATTGCTGTCATGGTGTTCACCGTCTTCCCTGAGACAGAAAACACCAACACCATCTGCAAAAATCCAAGGTGAAAGCACTGTCAATCACCTTCTTCAAAAACAATGGCATCATCCACAAGAAATTTTTTCTTTCAAGTCAAACCATTAATGCAACATTTTACCAGTCCATTTTTAATCGATTTTTACTGCTTACCTGGCAGGTTCAGTCAGAGTTGCACAGGATTGGAAAATGGATTCTGCTCCATGACAATTCCCTTACACACTGCACAATCCATGTGTGCCAATTGCTGGCGCAGAAGATGTTAAGTGTTCCTGAACAACTTCCATATTCCCCTTATCTAGCCCTGAGAATTTCATTCTGAAAGCGGCCATGAAAGGTGAATGTTTTGCAGACAAAAGATCATGTGAGAGCTGTTCTGTGATCGATTCCACAGGAGACCCTTGGTGATGGTTTCCAGAAGCTGTACAAATGTTGTCAAAAGTGTGTTGTAGCGGATGGCAACTATTTTGAAGGGCAATAAAGAACATTTGTTTTGTATCTCTTTTTTTTCTGATAGCATTCATCGAACATTTTAGACATACCACATATATAGATGTGTATTTAACCTTTTTTTGTGAAGAAATATATGTACACTATACAAATATGCTCAACATTTTCATTTGATGTGTGTGGACATCCCATGCACATGTGCTATGAACTTTCAATGTCACTGATAACTCTGCTTATGCCAAAGTAGTTGTTTATTAAAAGTGAAGCTCATGTTGAACTTCAATAACAGACTCCAGTGTTTTTCTAATTGGAGTAAATAAAATGATTTTTCCTGTTGTCATCATTAGCCACTATGGAGTATCAACATGACAAGCAAAGATGCCAATGCAGCCATGATTGGAACATCTACCAAGACTCTTAAAGACACTGTTGTCTGTCCAGGAACATTGTAAATATGATAACGTGTAGGCTTTCACGGCCGCCGTCTTCAGTAATTAAAACTTCCGGGCTGAGAAGCCGTGGTCGAACTGTAGAAATTCCTTCCCCTGATGTTTCGTTGCCAGCTGCGGTCAACATCTTCTGAGGTGAGTTGACTCACCGCAGCCAGCAACAAAACGTCAGGGGAAGGAATTTCTACTGTTCGACCACGGCCTCTCAGCCCGGAAGTTTTAATTACTGATTGTAAATATGGTTTTATCTTTTATTGTTCGGAAGATATAATTGTTTGAAATCTGTTCCTTTTTTTTAAATATCCCTGTATTTAGGAATATGTAACTGGGGAGAAAATACTATACCGCAGCATCCTGCATATGATATAAACGATATGCTGAAGGAGACCATGGAAAGCATAGCTTTCTGCTGACTATCTTATGGGTGAAGGAAAGATGCTAAAAGATACAAGTGGGAAAGCATACAGGTAAAGAAATATTGTCAGTAATTAAATATTCAATCTCACCTTGAAAATGACCACCTTGTACCGGTACATAGGTAACAATGTATGAAAGGATCAATTGCAGAACCTTAGATGCATACACATGAAACCTCAGTTGTTAGTAAAAAGTACACATGCAGTAATTAAAATAATAATAATGTAGATGAAGTAGTATGGTAAAATTTGTTAATCTGAGATTGTACATAATACATTGATATAAGGTTCACATAATCCTTCATCTAGAATTCATCATGGAAAGATCGGGCTGTATCAACCATCTTGCTGTTTAGGAAGGGTCCTGCATGGGCCAGTACTTCCATCAGACTTACAGCACCATCTGCATCTGTGTCAGCAAGCTGAAGCAACTGGGAAGCTTCTTGACGTGCATGTCGCGGGTTGCGTGGGTCCATGTACATCTGAAAGTGAAAGATAGTAAGTGCAACTCAAAACCATGCTGTCAGAGTTAAAACGACAGCTTTACTCTGTAACACGACAGTCGTTTAGGAAAAAAGATTCTCATAGTAGCAATGAAGTATAAAATATTCTCAGTAATCTTGCCAAGTGAAATTAGAATAATAATTCAACCTTGCAGCAACAGTTTGACAAATAAACATGAGTTGCAGACAGGCAAAATTTAAAAGCTTCTTGACAATTCAGCTTTTGGCCTCAAGTGGTGTTCTTCAGAAACACATACACACTACTGGGTTTTGTCATATTTAATTGTAACTTGTGTATAATATTCAAGATTGTAAAAATTTTTAACAGACTCTTCTGATGATGGATAATATCTTAAATCAGTAAAGTTCTAAATATAATAAACAGCTGATGGTAGACTATGCATTTTTTAAAGTATATTACGGCTGTTAACTCACATTTAAATAAAAATTTTAATTAATGTATATTGTAATGTGAAAAAATTTACATGATTTATTTCATTTCTTGCTTGTCAGTATCATTGCCATAAAAAGGAACTGCTGCACTATAAATAATACAGTTTTGTTCCTATGGCTGAAAAAATTATTGTATTCTCCACTATTTCACTTGAAAACAAGTCCTTTTTGGTCAAAGCCCAGGACAGTTCCACAATATCCTCATTTTACAGTGTAAGTCTTAGCAAAGACAGTCTATTTTCCTCTTGCCCTGTAACTGGCAAGTGACCTAGATTGTCATATTGTACTTCATTCACTGTTACAGGAGATGCTACATTTTCCGTCTTCTGGACTGGTTGTCTGTTCCATGGTGCTCTGCCAGGCCGCCTCCTCTTGGCAAACATCAATCCATTTGCAATGTGCCAGATCTTTTTCACATCTTAGGCAATAAGGCATGGTGGCAGTTGTAGTTCTATCAACAGAAATGACACTCTATGAAACAAAATTGTTTGATTGCTTCTTCTCCAATAATATTGCACATATGTCATTTGTCTGGATTTTTTAGAGTAACCTTTTTTACAACTGAAATGCACTGTCTTGTGGATGTCACTAGGGGCCTTGAAGCCCAATGATCACTCACTCCCGCACACACAGTGAGTTCTATTGTCCCATCCGGAAGTACAAGAAGGGGAGGTAGCTGAGCCTTGGTAGGGCCTCGAACAATGACATTCTGCAATCTAGGAGGCAGTGTTCATTGTCGCGGGAGTCGCTGGCTCAAACAGGAGCCACAGACCAGAACTATAACTTGCACAGTGCTCAACGAGAGTAAGAAGGCCAGAGTTTCGGAAGGAGCGGAATCACTGGCCAGTTGGAAACATTTAATAAGCTCGCATTTAGTAGACGACATGCATGTAATGAATAGGTTATAGTCGCGCACCACAATGGACGGCTCTGTTGTGAGTGGCAGGGGAACAGGGACAGACAATTGATAGCAGGGATTGGAGGGGGAGAGCGAACGAGAATTCTTAAAAGGGGGAGGACAGAGAGGAGAAAGAGGCGTCAACGAACAAAGATGATGCACGAGCCGAAGGCGAAGGAGAGGGGGGGAATCACAGGAGGGAGAGGAAGGGGGGTCCTCAAATGAGGAGAAGGAAGAGAGGAGCCTCAAGCTCAGGAGGGGAAGCAGGATCGAGGTGCGTGGGTTTTAGGTGATTAATGGAGACGCTGGAAGGTTTGCCATTGAGGAGGATGGTGTGGGTGTTTGCTGCACGGAGGAGGACAAAATAATTACCAGAGTAAGGGGGTGGCTGTAAGGGTGGGCGGACGGTGTCATCACACAAGAACACGAACTCCCAAACCTGCAGGTACAAATGTACCCTTACAGGCAGAGGAGAGTGGCTGGCAGCAGAGGGAGGGGAGGCAGCAGCACAGATGAGGCAGACTCAGTCTACCAGGGAAGGGAGATCCATGAGCGAGGGGGGGGGGGCGGGGGGGCGCGACAAGCTCGCCCAGTAAGTCGAGTTGTTGCCTGTATACAAATTCCGCAACAATGCCACAAAGGTCCTCCTTGCAGGTCGAACACAGGCCGAGGAGGATCAAGGAAAGGCATCATGCCAAAGCAAACTGTGGCACCAAAGGGCCATTTTAGGGTCCAGTGCCACCGCTCCATCAGCCCATTGCTCAGTGGGTGGTAGGCAGTGGTGTGGATCTGGCAGATGCCACAGAAGTGACAGGTGTTAGTAGAAAGGGCACTCTTGAATTGGCATCCCTGGTCAGTTGTGATGATTGAGGGGCATCCAAAGCGAGCAATCCAGGAGGTTCTGAAAGCATGAGCGACAGACTTGGCAGTGATGTTTAGCAGAGGTGTGACCTCCGTCCATCTCGTGCTGCAGTCGATCATGGAAAGGATCTACTGGTGACCGTCAACTGGTGGGAGGGGACCAACAAGATCCAAATGGACGAGCTGGAATCTGCCGGAGGAAGGAAACAATGAAGCAAAGGGGAGCTGTGAGATAAGACCTTGCTCCGCTGACACGCGATATAAGAGCGAGCCCGTGCCTGACAATCCCGCCTCATGTCACGCCAACGAAATGCTCACACACCAGGCGTGTCGAGACTTTGACACCAAGGTGTACAAGGTGGAAAATAGGACGATGAAGGGAGCAGGAAATAAAGGGACAGAGTTTTCCCGTCGAATCATCACACCATACCTCGCCACCCGGAAATATGGTGCGGATGGGATATAGGGAAGAAGAAGGGTCTGAGACGAGAGCAAGGAGATCATCGTCAGTGGATTGCAGGGCAGAAAGGCTGGAAAGATCGATGATAATAGAGGCAGAATCGATCCGAGAGAGGAAATCTGCCATCACATTATCTGCACCCTTGATGTAACGCATGTCCGTTGTAAATTGCAAGATGTTAGTCGAAGTAGCGGAAGTGCCTATGGGGTGGGTCAGCTGGAGGATTTTTGATGGCAGCAGCCAGCGGTTTGTGATCAGTAAGAACATGGAAGGCACGACCTTCAAGTTCCACACGGAAATGTTTAATGGCCTCATAGATGGCAAAAAGTTCGCTATCAAAGGCCGAGTACTTGCGTTGTGCAATTTTTTGGAAGAGAACTGCAGGGGATAGGTTACACCATCCTGAGATTAGCTGAGAACCGCATTGATAGCAGTGTCGCATGCGTCAGTAGTGAGAAAAACTTCCGCATTGGGATGCGGATGAGCAACCATGATCACTTGCGCTAGTAATTCCTTGAGTGCATTGAATGATTCGGTCATTTGGTCTGACGTGTGCTTGCCAACCAACATGTCTGCAAGGGGGGCCTGAACCTCCATCGTGTTGGGCAGGAGTCATCTGTAGTAGTTAATGGTGCCAAGGAAACTATGAACTCTTTGTAAGTGGAGGGGCGCAAGATGTTCTGCACTGAGTTAACCTTCTCAATGGGGTGGGGGGGGGGGGGGTGTCACACCCTCCAATAAGACTATACCCAAGGAACAGTACCACAGGGAGATGCTGTTGGCATTCAACTAGATTCCTGCCTCAACTTGCCTGTCAAGAATGATTTGCAAATGTCTTTTGTGTTCCTCAACCGAGAAGCTGAAAATTAGAATGTTGTCTAAGTACACGAAGCAAAAATTTAAGTCCTGTGAAACCTCACTGATAAATCGTTGCCAGGTATGTGTGGCGTTTTTAAGTTCGAAATGCATGAAGCGATACTGGAAAATGTCGAGCGAGGTGGTGATGGCCATTTTTTCAATGTCCTCAGGTGCCATGGCAATTTGACAGTAAGCACACTTGCAATCAACAACCGAAAAAACCTTAGATCTGGCAAGTAATTTGGAAATTTTCATAATGGTTTAGCATTGAGCTTGCGGTAGTCACCACACGTATGCCAGGTGCTGTCAAGTTTCTTTACTAAGTGAATGGGCGAGGCCCAACTGCTACAAGATCGCTCAATCACACTGGTCGACAGTAGTTCAGATAATTACACAACGACTGTTGCTAATTTTTTGGGACACAGAAGGTGCGGTTTAGAAAACACAGGGACATTGTCAGTGAGGTCCAGTCTATGAACCGTGCCATTTGTGATGGCAGATATTTGCGAGGCAGGCAATGGCGTGGCACTAGGCGTGGAGAACATGGCGGGCACAACAAAAGGTCGTGCAGAGTGACAGCTGACTGAGGTGGGTGTGGCAGCAGCACGCTGCGCTTGTGTGACAGAAGCTGGCGGCAGTAGCCCCGGGCGGTGTGCATGTAGCTGGTCGAGTCGAAGTAGTTGCTGCGTAGGCCATGAGAGAGGATGGCGGCACTGGCAGAGTGGTAGCAGACGGAACAGGAGCCGTAAGTGACGTGGTGGCCGCTGGGGGCATGAGAGTCGGCATGTGTGGCGGTGCTAGTGGCCAGAGTTGACGAGGCTGCCGCAGAACTGTTGAGACGTGACTGCAAGTGTTTGGTGCTTGGTCGGTCGCAGGTGGCGGAGTCAAAGAAACAGGAGCTGGAGTGCTGGGGGGAGGAGGCGATGTGAGCGCAGCTGAGTGGGTTGCCTGTGAGGCGATGCAAGCTGGAGAGGAGACATCATTGCCAACATCACAGTGAGGACTGGTGAGCCAGTTAGTGCAATTAAGCTCCTTAGGGCAGCATGCACGTAAAGGTTTGACAGAGGATTTGCGAGAAACAGAAGCAGAAGCAGGAGTAGTACTAACGGGTACACACTGAGTCGCTTCACTAGAGTTTGTAGAGAGAGGGACAGTGAACACAGTGCTCTGATTTAAAAAAGTCACTCGCGGAGCACTCGAATGAATACACGACTGTGTTTTGTGTTGAGTTCAAGGGCGCAAAAGGGTGTTGAGCACATGAACAAGACAAGAGTTTGCTGTTGTCTTTGCAGACCTCCGCATACGAGCGGGAAGGAGCAAGAGTAATACTCGGAGAAGGCAAAAGTTCCAAAGTAGGAGGGAGTATGCTGGGAACATGAGGCAAAGCAGCATGTGACTAACTTGTGATTTGTGCAGCGTGGGGCAGGACAGCTGCTCACGAACTTGTCTTGCAGGTCGAGCGTAGATTGATTTTCAGCCAACCAATGTTCACGTCGTAACTGTTCCACTTGCGCATGTTACAAGTTAAACTTATCAATGGCACTTTGAAGTTTAGCTGCAGTGCCTGAGCACTCACGAATTACACTAAGGTGTTCACGGCATAATTGTTCGACTTGCACTTGTTCTGCAAGTTCGGTGACAGTATCCAGACACTCACGAATTACACTAAGATTAGAACAGCTCGACGGAGCACACTCAATAAAAGTTTGTAAGAAAAATACATATTAAAAAAAAAATTAAACATTCTAGTCATTTGCTTGCATTACAGATCCATATAGTACAAGATAAATTGTGTGAGATGTGCGATTATGGACAAAATAACAATGGTGTATGTCAACTACATGTTATAACTTCGTGTTCAATTGCTTCCACAAAAATGAGATGAAATATTATTGGGGAGAGGGCATGTTTGATTTACAAGTGATTACAATAGTTTACAACACAACTGAATGTCATGACAACAACAATTGCTTTATAAATAACTAACCAATAATTCCTGGCGATCAGCTCGTCCATCTCTGTCTCGATCAACTAATTGCCGAAATTCTGCCCGACGTTGTTCTTCCACTACATTGCCCGCACTATCATCAGCATCTGCAGCAGCAGCAAGCCCTAACTGCTGTTGTGGTAAACTGGAGAATTCCTCCTCCGTCAGGAACTCGTCACCATCATGATCTGTAAAAGATGGAATGTGAGGTATAACGTCAAAAAGAGCTTTCAAGAAAAGTCTTATAGACTTTTCTTTAACAATTTCCTCTTTAATGTTAGTAGGAATTTCAGCATTGGTCACTGTGAGAGAAATATTGATTCATACATATTGCATATTAATTTTGGTTAATAATTGACCATCTTTAGTGTGGTATTCAAGTCAAGTTAATCTATCAAGATAGTTTTAAAGACCCTCTATCAAAAGTACCTCAGGGAGTCCAACACACTGTTACTGTAGTGCAAATGAGCATCTGCTGCATAAGAACAAACTGTTAGAATTAGAAAACGTTTGTAATGTTGAAAAGGTTGATGTTGCTTGTATATCAGAAAACTGACTTGACAGAAGGACAGGTAGACTACTTTTTTCCACAAGGTTAATCTGTTGGAGACATTATGTGCAGAAGTAAGATTAAGAACGGAGGTGCTCTAATACTGGTTAGAGATAGTTTAATGTTTTCTAAAATTGATGTTAGCTCCTTTTGTACTGAGCTGGATGGAGAATTTAGCTGTATAAGACTAGCTGTAGAGGACATCATAATCATTAGCTTATATAGATCTCCAGATGGAGATGTAAAGATATTCCTTGAAAGATTTGAGCTACTTGTGAGGAAAGTCTTAAAGTATAAAATAAAGGTCATTATCTGTGGGGAATTTAACATTGAAATGATCAATAATGATGACAATATTCAGAGGACATTTTTCAATACCTTAAGATTGCTAAATTTACATTATACAAACCACAGACCCACACGGAAAAATGCTTGTTTACATAACATTATAGTTAATCTTCCTAGAGATACATATGATATCAGAATTGCTAGCGAAGCTCTAGCAGACCATGAACCCCTACTTCTAACTCTCTACTCTGATCAATTACCTTTACCAGACACTTCAATCAGCGCGAAGTTCAATACTACATGTATAGGAGGACAGAAAGAGGAATATATTAATTTACTAATTGACAGACTAGCTGATGTAAATTTGGACATTGTATACTTCACTCAACCAGGGAAGGGTGCTAGTGAAATTGCATATGAAAAAACTCACTGAGGTATGGTACTCCTGTTCACCACTTATAAAAATCAACCCTTAGTGTAACCAGAAAAGGAAACAGATAAATTGGTACACAGACGAGTTAGCCCTAATTAGGGAGTAGATGCTCAGACTATATAAAACATATATAAATTCTTGTAAACCAGATGACATTACTTACAGAGCCTATTTATAATGTAAAAGAAACTACAAACGCAAACTTACCCTGGCCAAAAAACTTGCATGCGAACAAAACATAGATGGTGCCCATAAATGCAAAGTAGCATGGGACATTATCAAACAAGAAAGTTCCCAAACCCACACACAAGATGTAATATTGGACCCAGAAGAATTAAATGGATTACTTTGTGACCTCAGTGAGTTAGCTGAAAAATAAAATCAAACAAAATGGGATACATGCATTAGATCTCCTTGTAGCTGAGACACACAGAAAGTGAACCTTCGGCTGGAATGCTTTCACTCCCAAGGACATTATAAAAGCTGTTGCAAAATTCTCTAACTCCAGAAGTATGGACAGTTACTGGTTTTCTAATTATGTAATTAAAAAATAATCCATCTTATATGTCAACCCCTCTCCTTCGTATTTAATGTGTGTATAGAATCTGGAGTATTCCCCAGTGCACTCAAAGTGGCCAAAGTAATACCAATCTACAAAAAAGGAGATAAGCATCTGCCTCAAAACTACCAACCTGTTTCCATTGTCCCAATATTTTCCAAAGTCTTTAAGCAGCTAATTTACAGCCAGTTAAATCACTATTTTACTAAAAACTATCTCCTCTCCAGCAGACAGTTTGGATTCAAACAGGGTAAGAATACCACCACTGCCATTACTGAAATTATTAATGAGGTGCTTTTGAAAATAAAGAACTAGTATCAGACACACTTTGTGATCTCAGTGAAGCCTTCGACTGTATACCTCTTGACACGTTGCTTAGTAAAATGGCACATTATGGCATTAACTATCTGTCCTTAGATTTAATCAAGTCGTATCTAAGTGACAGGTGGCAGTATGCATCTGTTAAAAATAGGTGCTCCACACTGAGAGAAACTAGGACAGGAGTGCCACAGGGCTCAGGCCTAGGTCCCTTTATGTTCACAATTGCAACTAATGATCTACCGTGTCATGTTGGAGAAAATGCAATTGTCTGCTATGCAGATGACTTGACCCTACTCAATACGCATAACGACATAACTGAATTGTAACATGCAACAGACACAAAATTAGAACTAGCAATGAATTGGTTTACATCAAATGAACTCCTATGTAATCCCGACAAAACACAGAAACTAATTCTAGGATTAAATACAAATGTGGAAAATAAATATGTTAAACTGCTAGGCTTCCACATTGATTCCAAATTAAACTGAGAAGAACACATTAGCCATGTCTGTAAGAAAATAGCAAGAGTATGCTATCTAATGTGGAAACTGACAGATGCAGTCACATATGAGTATCTAAGAGTGGCATATTTTGCCCTATTCCAGTCCCACATTTCATATGGAATACTATTGTGGGGACATTCTTGCCATGTAATTGAAATCTTTAAAATTAAAAAAAAAAAAAAAAAAAAATTATCAGTATAATGAGTAGAGCTAAACAAAAGGAACATTGCCATCCCCCCTTTATTAAGCACAAAATATTAACTGTTGTAAACCTATACATTTACACAGCTCTGCTACATGTCAAAAGCAACTTATACGAGTACAGTACCAGAAAAAACATACACCCTCACAACACCAGAAGAAAACTAGACCTTGATACACCAAGGCATAGATTGGCAAAGACTGCAAACTTGCACCAAATAATGTGTCTAAAACTGTTTAATAAACTTCCAGAATCGGCTAGGTTATTGCCGTATAACATATTCCAAAACAAAATTTATGATTGGTTAACCAAACATCCATTTTGTAAGATGGAAGAAATATTTGAGATAAAAATCTTTGATATTAGTATCTAAGAATTGATTGAATAAATTCATTGTAATAGATTAAGTGTAATATATTAAGAATAAATGTATAATCAATGTACACGTCTATTCCACTGTGGATGGTCAAAGGCGAATAAACGGAATAAAAACTCATGTTCACTAGAGGCAATATTACAGTTTATGTGCATAATTGAGCTGAATGTATAGCTTGAGTCTGACTAGTAATTTATGCTCATGCCTGTAATATTTTCTACAGGGTACACGAGTACTCAGGACTTGAATACTGCAGTGAAGATGATCAATTACTAACTGAAATCAATGTGTAATATTTATGAATAAATATTTCTATCACGACTAATGTTGAAATTTCTATTAACATTAGTACTGGTCTTATGGTCGTGGTGCACACAACTCCTAATGGAGTCTTCGTAATATATCCCCACTGTCATGAACCACAGACATTGTCAAGATGGGGTGGCTTGCATGCCTCAACTATACAGACAGTCGTAACTTGGGTGCATCCAAGGTGGAGGAGTATTGGTGGAGAGGCCACAACATAAAAGTGCAGTTCCTGAAGAGGGGCAGTAGCCTTTTCGGTAGTTAAAGTGGCAACAGTCTGAATGATTGACTGAGCTGGCCTTGTTAACATCAGCTAACATAGCTTTGCTATGCAGTTACTGTGAACGGCTGAAAGCAAGGGTAAACTAAAAGTCGTTAATTTTCCCAGGGACATGCAGGTCTACTGTATGAATATATGATGATATCACCTTGGGTAAAATATTCTGGAGGTAAAATAGTCCCCCATTTGTATCTCTGGTTGCGGACTTCTCAGGAGGATGACATCATCAAGAAAAACAAAACAGGCATTCTATGGATCGGAGTGTGGAATGTTCTAACCCTTAATCAGGTAGGTAAGTTAGAAAATCTGAAAAGAGAAATGGATAGCTTAAAGTTAGATATGGTGGGGATTCGTGAAGTTCAGTGACAGCATGAACAGGATTTTTGGTCAGCTGAGTACAGGATAATAAATACAAAATCAGTTTGTGATAACACGGGAGTAGGTCTGATAATATGAAAATAGGAATGCGGGTAAATTACTATGAGCAGTGCAGTGATCACATTATTGTAGCAAAGATAGACACGAAGCCAACACCTACCACAGTAGTAAAAATTTATATGTCAACTAGCTCTGCTGATGATGAGGAGATCAAAGAAATGTATGAGGAGATAGAAGAAATTATTCACACTGTTAAAGGAGAAAAAAGTTAATTGTACAGGGGGATTGGAACTCGGTAGTAGGAAAAGGAAGAGAAGGAAATGTAGTAGGTGAATATGGACTGGGGAAAGGGAATGAAAGAGGAGATCGCCTGGTAGAATTTTGTGCAGAGCACAACTAAATCATCACAAACACCTGGTTTAATCATCGTGAAAGAAGGTTATACATGTGAAAGAGACCAGGATACATTGGGAGGTACTAGATCAACTTTATAATGGTAAGGCAAAGGTTTAGAAACTAGGTTTTAAACTGTAAGAGATGTCCAGTGGCATATATAGACTCTGACCGCAAATTATTGGTTATGTACTGTAGATTACACCATAAGAGAATTCAAAAAAGGTAGAAAATTAAGGATATGGGATCTGGACAAATTGAAGGAATCAGAGGTGGTTGAAAGCCTTAGAGGGAGCATTAGGCAAGGATTGTTTGAAACGGGGGAAAGTATTACAGTAGAAGAAGATTGGGTAGCTTTGAGATAGATAGAGAGAGAGAGAGAGAGAGACAGAGAGAGTAATGAAGGCCACAGGTGATCATACAGGCAGAAGGACAAAGCCTAATAGAAATCCTAGGATAACACAGGAGATACTGAACTTAATTGATGAAAGGAGAAAATATAAAAATGTAGCAAGTGAAGCAGGGAGTACAGACCTCTGAAAAAATAAGGTTGACAGCAAATGCAGACTGGCTAAGCAGAAGTAAGACCATAAAAGAATGTATAACTAGGGAAAAGATACGTACCACCTGCAAGAAAATAAAAGAGACATTTGGAGACAAGAAAAGCAACAGTATGAATATCAAGAACTGAGATGGAAAACCAGTACTAAGCAAAGAAGAGAAAGCTGAAAGGTGGAAGGAATATATAGAAGGCCTGAGCAAAGGAAATAAACTTGAAGGCAATATTCTAGAAGTGGAAGACATAATAAAGGGACAGAGCACTACAAGATTTGAGTAACAACAAGGCCGCTGGAGTAGATGATGTCCCATCTGAACTGCTATTATTGTTAGGAGAGTCAGTCATTAAGAAATTGTTCCAAGATGTAAGATGCAAGATGTATGAGATGGGGAAAATACCCCCAGACTTCAAGAAGCAAGTGCAGACAAATGTGAAAATTTCAGAACTATTAGTTTAATAAGTCATGGTTGCAAAATACTAATACGAATTGTGTACAGACGAATGGGAAAACTGGTGGAATATGACCATGAGGAAGATGAATTTGGATTTAGGAGAAATGTAGGAACACGCAAGGCAATACTTACATTACGACTTACTTTAGAAGATAGGTTAAGGAAAGGGAAGCCTACATTTTTAGCATTTGTGAATCTGGAGTAAGCTTTTGATAATGTTTACTGGAATACACTTTTTCTGATTCTGAAGGTAGTAAAGTTAAAATATATGGGAGCGAAGAGTTATATTCAACTTGTACAAAAACCAGACAGCAATTATTAGTCGAATGTCATGAAAGGGTCACAGTGGTTGTCAAAGGAGTAAGATAGGGTTGTAGCCTTTCCCCAGTGTTGTTCAATCTATAAATTGAGCAAGCTGTGAAGGAATGCAAAGAGAAATTTGGAGAGGGAATTAAAGTCCAAGGAGAGGGAATAAAAACCTTGCAGTTTGCTGACGACATAGTAATTCTGTCAAAACAGCAAAAGCAGCAATTAAACGGAATGGACAGTGTCTTGAAAGGAAGGTATAAGATGAACATTAAGAAGAGTAAAACAAAGGTAATAGAATGTAGTGTCAGAAAATCAAGCAATGCTGAAGGAATTATATTAGGTAATGAGGCGATAAAAGCAGTAGATGAGTTTTGTTATTTGGGTAGCAAGATAAATTCTGATGGCTGAAGTGAAGAAGATGTAAGATGCAGAATGGCTATGGGAAGAAAAGTTTTTCTGGATAAGCGAAATTTATTGACATCCAATATTAGATTAATGTTAGGAAGTGTTTTCTGAAAGGTTTCGTCTGGAGTGTAGCATTACATGGAAGTAAAACATGATCAATAAGGAGTTCAGACAAAAAGATGATAGATTAGATTAGTTTTTCATTCCATAGATCCATGGTGAGGAGATCATAGTGGATGTGGAACATGTCAAGAAACAAAATGTACAAGTTGAATAATAGATAATACTAATAATATAAATACAGATACATATATTTTTAAGTTTTTAAGGATTTTTTTAATCTGATAATATAATAATACTAATATAGTATGAGTACGTGCATCATTTGGTACAATTTATAAATTCACTAATGGAGTAGGAGGAGTTGGCCACTAGAAAGTATTTTAGTTTCCTCTTAAACTGATCTTTATTTGTAGCTAAATTTTTTATACTTGATGGTTAATTATTGAAAATGTGTGTTCTTGAGTAGTGGACCCCTTTTTGAACTAAAGTAAGTGCTTTTAAAGTTCTTGTGTAGATTATTTTTATTCCTAGTATTGTATGTATGAACTGAGCTGTTTGTGGGGAAAAGGGATGTATTATTTATAACAAATTTCATTAAGGAATAAATGTACTGAAAGGCAGTAGTTAATATACCCAGTTCTTTGAAGAGGCTTGTACAGGATGTCCGTGAATTTACTCCACAAATAATACACATAACACGCTTTTGGACTCTGAATACTTTTGACTGACTTGAAGAGTTACCCCAAAATAATACACCATATGACATTATGGAATGAAAGTAAGCAAAGTATGCAAGCTTTTTATTTTTATGTCTGATAACACTCGTATTGAAAATACAGCTTTGTTGAGTCGTTTCTGAAGTTCTATGGTGTGCTCCTCCCAACTAAATTTATTATCAAACTGTAATCCCGGGAATTTAATACTGTCAACTTCTTCTATCCGCTCTTCTTCATACTTAATGCATATGCTGACAGGAAATCTTACATGTTCTGAACTGCATGTGGTGAGTCTTTTCAAAGTTTAATGACAATGAGTTGGCTTTAATCCATTTATTAATGTTCATGAAAATATCATTAGCAGACCTTTCTATAACCTTTCTTTGATGTACTTTTTATTGCAATACTGTATCATCTGCAAACAAAATGAACTCTGCTTCTGGTAGTGTAACTGATGAGAGGTCATTAATGTACACAAGAAAGAGCAATGGCCCTAAGATGGATCCTTGTGGGACACCACATGTAATTTCTTCCCAATCTGATGATGACTGTTGGCTTAATTCACTATTCACTTGCACTAACACCCTTCGTTTCCTGTTAGTGAGGTACAACTTGAACCATTTTGCAGTATTTCCCGTGACCCCATAGAATTCTAATTTACTTAAAAGGATGTTCTGGTTCACACAAGCTTTCGAAATGTGGTGCTAAAGATGAATGATGAAGATTAGATTGGTATATTACTTCACTAATGAGGAGGCGTTCAACAGAATTGGGGAGATAAGTAGTTTCTGGAATATTCTGAGTAACAGAAGGGATATCTTGGTGGGACACATTTCGAGACATTAAGGAATCAGCAACTTAGCATTAGAAGGAAGTATGTGGGATACAAATCGTAGAGGGAGACCGAGGGACGAATACAGTAAGCAGATTCGAAAGGATGTAAGTTGCTGTTCGTATTCTCAGATGAAGAGGCTTGCACAAGACAGGGTAATGTGGAGAACTGCATCAAACCAGCCTGTGGACTGAAGACCACAACAACAACAGTTGGATGCTCTCCACTCTCATCATATTACATATTGAAATTAGAAAGACGCCTGTTCATGTACATCATTTCTTTGATTGGTCTATGCCTCTTTTCCCTTTCAGATTGAAGTTCAAGGTTTTTTCAATAGTCTTTTACCATCTATCTCTGTGCAACCACATAGTGGAAATGTATGCAATTTTGGCAGTTTATGTTATAATTACATTCAGTTGCTCTGTGGGTGGATTAGAACCAGATTTTTTATTGATGAACTGAATTTAGAGTCTACTGATACACAGTTTAAAGTGAGTAATTATTGGATTTGATGTCATTCAACTCCAAATAAACACAAGTAAACAATCGGCATAGCAAGTAGAAGAATCTATTTGTTTTGTAGCTGGTATTGAAAGGTTAACAACTGACAGTATGTCAGAAGCAATAATAAATTGATCAATAAATAATGGGTGTTTTTGATTGATAACTGACTAGAACAAGCTAGGGAAACTTTGAAAAGTATATAGAGAATAGATGTCTTATACATTTGTGTAATCAGTAAAATACAAGAGTAGAGTTTTTACATTAGTTTCATAGGGGTGGTAACATAATGTTTTGGTACTGATGGACAAACTGCTTATTGAAGTAGTAATTGCTACTGACTGTTCACAAATGTGCTCCTATTACTTGGCCCTTATGTTTCATAGCGACACCCTAGAGTCAATGTTTGTGAGATTGGCAGTGGTGATGTCATAACAATGTCATTCAGCAGGGAATGCTGACCATCATCTCCCTCCAGCACTATATATAGCAGATGAGGTTCTTTGTAGGGATGAGAGTGTGAGGCGCGACGACACGAGCATCACGAGAATTTCTCGAGCTGCTGGCACTCAAGCGATTCTCGAGAAGCTGACGAGATTCAGCATTGCAACCAAAGTCACGGAAGCTGGGAATTTGTATCTGACGGAAGGCGTGCATGGGTAGTCCTTGCAGGTGTGGTGATCACTGTGTCCCCAGTGGTGTAGGGGTCAGCGCAACTGCCTAGAAAGCAGGAGACCCGGGTTCGAATCCCGGCTGGGTACACATTTTCAGCTTTGCCTAATCGCAGTTGAAGTCATATATTCTATGAATATTAAATAATAACAGCTGCAGGATCAGAATGTGACGTCTGTTCTTTCCGAACAGACGCCACATGTATATAAACAAAGTCACGGAGGTGGCAGTACTTTACGCAGGATGTAGACATCTGTTTCTAATCTCCATAGTGTAGCAAGAAGTACAAAAGGCATGATAAGACATTTAAAATTACACAATATATCTAGCAAACAAACATATTTGCACGGTACAAAAGTGCATTATTATATTAATACAAGTCTGACAAATTACCTAGCTATTATTTATGCTATCCATTCACACACATTAAAAAGAAATTCGATAAAAAAATTGGATAGTGTCAAACAGTCCGCTCCGCCAGTATCGGAAAAGTGTAATTTTTAATTGGCTTCAATAACATGCAAAGTGCGTCAAAATCAACACTATCTAAACTTTTGAACAGAATGAGGGGATAATCAGTCAGCCCTGTAGGCTGTAGTTATAAACTGTGTTGGCCATGTTGACAAAGTACCAGAGCTGTAAGCTGCAATAAGAACAAAAGCTTAGATACGTAATGCTGGCTGCTACTATAAGATCTGCCGAATTTTTTTTCTACAATTAGTAAATGTATATAAGGAGTTTTTGGGTGTAACATGTTGTAGTATTTATCTCTCATGTATCAGTAGCTACATGTGAAAATCATTTGTTTTTGGTAACAATGAAGTTCTTGTTATGCGAAAGATACGTGTTTTAATAATAATCGTATGATTTTTGTCTTCTGCAAAACTTTCAAGTACTACTACGAATAATAATAATAATTCAGCTTATTCCTTGCACGTACGGTAGACAACGATTGCAACTGCTGTGTCGCAATGCTTCCTTGTAGAATAGTTTCGATCAGCCTCCAGAGAGTGCAGCACTGTCGACAACTTCTCAAGAGTACTCAAGAATTTCTCAAGATTTTGCCTCAACGTTGAGCGTTTCTCGAGAGCGCTCATAACCCACTCCTAGTTCCTTGGGGTCGGAGGGTGGTAAGAATATCTGTCTTTGTGATTGTAATCTTTCCTTCTTCAACTCGACACATCAATATCTTACTTTTAATTTCATACTTCTCTTTATGAACATCATTTCTATCTTCCCTTTTTCTACACGCAAAGTTGCTGTCATTGAAACCCTTCTCGATTCTCACATAATTGCCTCCTATTTCTCTAGGGTTCAGAGAAATAGAACACATGAGTGACAATACTTGACATACAACACAAAGAATGTGTATAGTGTATGGTTAATACCAGTCACATCACAAAATGAATGGAGGAGGCCCCAGATGGACTACGTTAGATGGATTGGTGTGACTAGGGAATGGGATGGTGCTGCAATAATTCTGAAAAACAAATAAATCGGAGAAAGCTTTGTGTAATTCAGGAACAGGAAAGACAAGCAAAGTCTGGCACAATATTGTAAGATAAGGAAAGTCCAGCATAAAGAGAGAGGGGTTTTTTTTTTTTTTTTTTTTTTTTTTTTTTTTTTTTTTTTTTTTTTTTTTTTTTGACCACTGTAGCCGATTAAGTGAAATATCATTAAATTAGGAAGTACACCCGACTGAAGGAGAAGAATAGAACACCATGCCACAGGCAAATTTTAAAGGAGGATAGTCTGTACTCAAAATGTGAAATATTTGTGAAGGCAAATTCTAAAAAAGAATAACTCCCCACCTCACTCACATTCTAGATGCTTGTGGCCAGACATGATGGTTGTGTATATACTGGAATATATTTATAGAAGTAATTCAGACCTCTAAATAAATGCACTATGAGACTATGAGAAGAAGTTATCAATGTCAGGCAAAAATAAAAAACAATATGGAATATAGTGAAAAAGGAGACTGGTAGAATCATAATGCTTTAAGAGTATATGATTCATTTGTAACTGAGGGGTTACTGACACTATGGGCCATCAGGGTACTAAATAATACCCTTCAATATCTAACACTAGCATTTACAAATTACTTAATGTACATGAATATGTCACTTATTTCATCAATGGAAGGTCCAGTAAGGAACATTAATAATAGTATGTAGATAGGGAAGAACTCACCATAAAGACGAATGTTGAGCCACCAACAAACAAAAATAAAAGACACACAAACACACACACAATTCTAAACTTCTGGCCATGGCCTTCCTCAGACAGAGAACACTCATCCACACAATCACTCAGGCACACTCATCCATACACATTGGCCATCTCTGGCCGCCCAACACAGCCTGACTCATGGCAAGTGGAAGGGATGGGAAGGGAGAGGGGAAGGAGCGGAGGAAGTGGAGAGGGAAGATCATTGTGGGGATACAACAAGCAGTGGTGATGTCAGGCAAAAAATGAGATGCAGTATGAAAAAGAGGTATATATAAAGTAGATGTGGTTTACTTACAAGGCGAAAGAGCACAGGTACGCAGACGGAAACACAAATAACACACACAACTGTTGAGCTTTCGCAACCCAGGGTGGCTTCTTCAGAAAAAGAGCAGGGAAGTAGAAGGAAAAGGAAAGGATGTGGGTTTTAAGGGAGCGGGTGAGGAGACATTCCAATCCCGGGAGAGGAAAGACTTACCTTGGGGGGGGGGGGGGGGGAAAGGATAGGTAAACTCACATTCACAAACACACACACACACACACACACACACACACACACACATACACACACACACATCCATGCACACACACACACACACACACACACACACACACACACACACACTATGGCAGACATATGTAAAAAGCAAAGAAGTTGGACAGAGATGCCAGTTGAGGCAGAGGATCTGTCTAGAAATCAGGGGCAAGGATGTTGTTGAATGGTGGGCGGGAATTTGAAATTACCGGAGGCTGAGATCAGGTGGGCAACGGGAAGAGAGAATATGCTGAAGGGCAAGTTTCCATCTCCGGAGTTCTGAAATGTTGTTTTCAGTGGGAAGTATCTAGATAACCTGTACGGTGTAACACTGTGCTTGCTGGCCGTGCACCAAGGCATGCTTAGCCACAGGGTGATACTCATTACCAACAAACACCGTCTGTCTGTGTCCATTCATGTGAATGGACAGTTTGTTGCTGGTCATTCCACATGGAACGCTTCACAGTGCAGGCATGTTAGTTGGTAAATCACGTGGGTGCTATTGCAAGTGGCTCTGCCTTTAATTGTGTACAATTTCCAGGTTACAGGTCTGGAGTAAGTGGTGGTGGGAGGGTGCATAGGACAGGTTTTACACCGGGGGTGGTTACATGGGTAGGAGCCAGAGGGTAGGGAAGGTGGTTTGGGGATTTCATAAGGATGAACTAGTAGGTTATGAAGGTTAGGTGGGTGGTGGAAAGACACTCTAGGTGGAGTGGGTAGGATGAATCTCATTTTGGGGCAGGATTTCAGGAAGTCATATCCCTGCTGAAGAGCCACATTCAGAGTCTGATCCAGTCCCAGAAAGTGAAGGATGGATCTCATTTTGGGGCAGGATTTCAGGAAGTCATATCCCTGCCGGAGAGCCACATTCAGAGTCTGATCCAATCCCAGAAAGTATTCAATGACAAGAGGGGCACTTTTGGGGTTTTTTCGTGGAAGGTTCTGGGTTTGGGAGGATGAGGAAGTGGCCCTGGCAATTTGCATCTGTACGAGATCAGGAGGGTAGCTGCAGGATGTGAAGGCTGTTATCAGGTTATTGGTGTATTGGTTCAGGGATTCAGGACTGGAGCAAACTCGTTTGCCATGAAGACCTAATCTGTAAGGAAGAGACTGTTTGATATGGAATGGATGGCAGCTGTGATAATAGAGATACTGTTGTTTGTTAGTGGGTTTGATGTGGGCGGATGTATGAAGCTGGCCATTGGATAGATGAAGTTCGACATCAAGGAAAGTGTCATGGGATTTGGAATAGGACCAGGTGAATCTGATGGGACCAAAGGAGTTGAGGTTGGAGAGGAAATTCTGGATTTCTTATTCACTGTGAGTCCAGATCGTGAATAATAATAATAATAAAGGTAAAGCAGTCAACAATCCGAAGATTGGTTTGAACACCACAGTGCTTTACTAGGCATGGTCTTGTTTGGCGGTGGTATGTCATTGCCTTCCTCTGACCTTCGAACTGACTTACCCAGACAGTTATAGGGGGACCCACAGTTTAACGTGGGTTCCAAACCATAGTGCTACTCAATTTTTTTAACATCAGCAACACTGCCAGAGGTGAAAGAAGTGGAAAGTGACAGATAAAAATCCTTGGACCCAACAGGGATCGAACCCACAACCTTTGGATTTGTAGTCTGCCACTCAACCCCTGTGCTACCGAACTGATATTTTCTGTGATTTGTCTAAGGCATTTGAAGTTAATTAGAATTCTATGGTACCATGGGCAATGTTGCAAAATGGTTCAAGTCATACCTCACTAACAGGAGGAAAGGGTGTGAGTGCAAGGGACTAGATTGGGAAGAAATTACATATGGTGACCCACTGAGAATATGATCAAGAATTCTACAGCAAACTGATGTTAATGATATTGGTCTATCATTATGTGGGTCCACTCTTTTGCCTTTTTCATACAGGGGAGTCACCTTCGTTATGCACAGGAGTTACCAGCACCTTTTTTCTGTTACTTGGAACTTTAACCTGGATCAAAGAGTCACGATAAATACAAACTAAGTAAGAAGTCAATGCCTGAGAGTACTCTTTGTAAAACTAGATTGGTGCCCCATCTATACCTAGTGACTTGCTTACTTTCAACTCTTTAAGCTGTTTCTCTACACTGGCTATGCCTATTGCTATGTCCTCCACTTGGGAGTCAGTGGAATATCAAATGAAGGTATGTTTGCCTGATCTACCTGCGTGAATGATTTATTAAATGTTAGCTAAATTTTTAATGAGTAAGTGGATCAAGGCTTTGCATTTCTTACCAATTTTACATTGGAACAGAATTTTTTGGGTTACTGACAAGATCATTTGCTAAGGTATGACAGTGGTAGTTATTGTATGCTCTGCACATTCATTGATCATTTTACCGACTAACGTTAGGTTGCTTCACCTTTTTTAAATTGAGAATGCAACTGCTTTTGGTTTCTCATCATCTTTTGAATAATATTATTGTTTCTGACACTCTGAAAATTTACTGCTAATATTTTAACACTCAAAGAGTCCTTCTGAATGTGGCCCAATTTAACTGTCTGCACCCCTGATCTATCAAGGAGATTCCTATACTTACCCACCCGATAACACAGGTCCAGATATCTGCAGCCATGACCATCACAGAGTTGCAAAGCCTTTGGTTGAGACCCTCCACTTGGCTCCAAACCAAAGGACCCCAACCCATGCTGGGAACAATGTTGCAAATTAAAAGCTCTGCTTGCACCCCGGATATGAGGTCAGCACTCTTCACCAATTCTGCCAGTTGCCCATATGATCTGAAGACATCCTCAGAACCCAAGCAAATGGATTCTTTAGCGCCGACATGAGCAACAACTAGCAGACAACTGCACTCTGTATGCTCAATAGCCATTGGCAGGGCCGTCTCCACATCTCACATGAGGCCCCCTAGCAGACATACCAAGTGCATATCGAGATTCTTTCTGTCCCTGAATGCTATCTGTCTAAGGGGATCCATAACACACCTAACATTGGAGCTCCCAATCACTAACAGACCCCTCCCCCCATGTGCCAGCTTGGACCCATCCACTTGTAGGATGAATGGGCAATGCCACATAGCCAGCCACCACATTAGCCCTCTGCCTCAAGTGATGCAAATACACTACCCACCACTCACCCTGTGGCGAGGGAAAATCAACTGAATCCAGTACACTTGAAAGTAACAGGCAGTAGAGACCATGAGCAACCCACATGACACCTGAAGTGCCCCACGCGACACGTTACACTCTCTGCTGCCACCACACCCCGAGGCAGCTGTCTGGAGATGGCTGACCATCCAAAAGTACGTTCAGATGTTCATGAACAGCTGTCACCTCCTCCTGTGTTTGCACACAGCATGCACACACCCTATCCTTCCAGCCATCACTCTCATAAGTTACACTGCTAGAAGTAGACTTCATTTTGTTTGCAGATTATACAAGTATTGCAATAAATATCATGCTGAGCATAGTTCTTGAAAGGTCTGCTAACGATATTCCCCCCTCACGAGCTCAGCATTAATTTGCTGAGTATGGACTTCTCGTACCTGGGGTCCTGAGCTGTAGACTGTGTCTCGCCAACAGTCCACTACGCTGTAAGCTCTGTACGTGCTTCAACAACCGTCGTTCGGCGTGACAGTGGAACGTTGTACATTTCAGAGCCTGGGGATCTTGGCTTAATGCCCGGGTCACGAGTACAGAAAAAAAAAAAAAAAAAAAAAAAAAAAAAAAAAAAAAAAACCCTCAATCTCAACCTCAGTTGTATAACGCTTACCCAGGCAAGCGGCGCTCTGCCTGGGTGGACCTTTATATCCCTAGCTGCTCATGGGACCACCATGAAAAGATCTTGTAATGTTGCCAGACATACAACCGGTGTCTCTATGAGAGGTAGAGGCAACTACAATGCAGCAGAGTATGATCCCCAAACATTCCCTTCCCTGGCCATACCATGGGAGGAACGTCGGACCAGAAATCTGGGTGAGGCTTACGTCCCTAAATATCTTGTATGTAGCCGTATCAATGGCAAATCTTTTTAGAAGACTAAGCCCTTGTTCTTCATGGACAACTTGGAGGACACGTATGGTGTGGCAGAAGGGATGTCCAAGACGCACTCTGGGTCAGCCTTAAAAATGACATCACCTCAGACCAGTCACGGGCATTGCTTGCCTGTGACAAGCTGGGTGATGTTTCCATTAGTAACACCGCACAAGACCTTAAATATGGTCCAGGTAATTATATTCCACAAGGATCTTTTGGTGTACAGTCAGACGACGAACTGCGTGCGAACCTGGAACAGCGGGGAGTACATTTCATTGGGCGAATCCATAGGGGTCCGAAGGACAACAGGGTTGCTACCAGTGCCTTTGTCATGGCTTTCGAGGGTGAATCACTGTCCGAGAACGTCAAGGTGATGATCTACTGGTGCAACATAAAGCCCTACGCTCCTCCCCCTATGCATTGTTTTAAGTGCTGGAGGTTTGGACATATGTCCTCCCAACGTGATGCCAACCCTACATGTTGGGAGTGTGGACATGCAGTCCATCCAAACGTCCCTTGCAACCCTCCTACAGTATGTGTTAACTGCGGCAAAACTCACTTCCCTTGTTTACCTACGTGCACAGTTCTGCACCAAGAAAGGAAAATCATGGAATACAAGACTCGGGACCAGCTGACCTACTCAGAGGCAAAGCGAATATATCTGAAGCTCCACCCTGTGTGCCTGGTTAACTCATGTGCCACAGCAGCCTCATCGTCATCATCTGCAGTGCCTAGTTTACTGTCTACGCAACCACTTCCAGTGGGCTCCCATGCCCAATCAACTACCCCTGCCTCCTTGACAGCTGGGGGCAAGTCCTCTTCGGTGGCTCCCACTCTTTTCAGCATGGGAGCAACAACCACTAAATCATCATGGATACTGATCTCCACCTCTCAGCCAGAGAAGGAGAAGCCTCCTCCGGCTCCTCTTACTCAGAAGGGGTCCCTTGGGACACCCCCTTCTGAGGCTTCTCCGAGTGTCTCAGAGGATCCTGGCCAGAGGCCCAAGGATCCCAAACCTGCTGGTCGAAGGGCTTCTCACTCTTCTTCCACACCTTCCGAGAAGCCCTCCCAGCCCCTCAAACTGCAGGGCCAGCAAGAGGGACAAATGAATAAAATAAAGAAACAGGACTCTTCAGTGGCTCAAAAGCCACAGCTACCCTCATCTTCTGCCTCAGAAGATGAGGTAGAGATCCTCGCCTCACATGAGGAGCTCTCCCTCACCGACTACAAAGAGTCGTCGATGATCTTGGATTTGGTAGGTTCGCAATCGGTGGCAGCAAGTGAACCTATGGAATAACCTTATTCTTGTATCTTTTCAATAATGACCTTTTAACTCCATAACATATGTCAGTGGAATTGCAGTGGTTTTTACCCCCATAAGCGGCATTATGCCAACTCCTCAGCACCTCACTTACTTTTTGTGTTGCATTGCAAGAAACTTGGTTTCCCATGATGCGCACCCATGCATAACGTGGCTATCGGGGTTATTATATGAATTGCGCAGACTGTGATAGGGCGTCAGGTGGAGTATGCACCTACGTCCTTCCCCCTGTCTACAGCGAAGCTGTTCCACTATGGATGATTTTAGAAGCCATAGCTGTCAGTGGACATTACCATCTGCAGTATCTACCTCCCTTCTGATGATGATGTCTCACAACACGTCCTGGCTGCACTGATGTTGAAATGAAATGTTTGTTAAGCTTAAGGGAAGTAACTGTGGGGTCATCAGTCCCACTACTTATGAACTACCTTATTCTAAAGATGACAAACATCCATGCCCGAGGGGGATTCAAACCACCGACCGTAGCGGCCGTGCAGACCGTGACTGGCACACCGCAGACCACTCAGCCACTGCGGCCAGGCTGCACTGATAGCTCAACTACCACCACCTTACCTGGTGGTAGCCATCCAGGAGTCCCTCTATGCCGCCGAACAACACGGATGGTCGATAGCATTTATCTGGACTCCATGGCATGTCAGGATCGCAGGTAATGAACTGGCAGACAAGTTAACCAAAGACGCCATCACTAAACCTCTTCTGGAGGTCGGTATACCATCTGCTGACCTATGCTCTATGCTACACAGTTGAGTCTGCAGTTTGTGAAATATAGAATGGAATACCCTCCAAATGCCCAACAAGTTCCAGATAATAAAGAACATGACAGACGTCTAGAGGTCCTCTCTATGGGCCCCTCGCAGGGACGCTGTCGTCCTCTGCCGGCTCCACGTTGGCCATACTTGGCTGACACACGGTCACCTTCTCCGTCGCGAGGACCCACCTCAGTGTCGCTGTGGTGCCGATTTATCAGTCGCCCATATTTTATTGGACTGCACTCACTTCACCACCCATAGGCGGAGTTTTAACCTCCTTGATGCCCTGAGCTCAGTTTTAGCAGACAATGCTTCTACAGTTAATAGGGTTTTAAATTTTATTCATGCAAGTGGATTATATCGTTCCTTCTGAATTTTAGAGGGTTCAGTATCCCTCTATCCTCCACTTACCTAGCACTTTTAGGTCGGTGGTTTTCATGTGTAACAGAGTGGCGGACTTTCTTTTATTACTGTAATCACTCGGCCAAGATACTCTGGAATCATCTTTAAATCTTTCTCTCCTTTCTCAGTGTTCTTTATTTGCTTCTTTTATTTCTGAATGTGTTAAACCCTTCGTGTGATGCATTTTATCACATTGTTTTATACAAATTTTTAGTGATCATTGCTGTACACTTTATTCTTGGAACAAGGGACTGATAACCTTTGTCCTTTAGTCCCTTTCAAAATCAAACCATCCATCCAATTATATTTCCATGGACATTAAAGCCAACTCATTTATGATAAAATGTAAAGACTCACTACATGCAGTTCAGAACATGTAAGAGACATCTTATGCATAAAATATGAAGAAGAGTTTGACAGTAGTAAATTTCTGGGATTACAACTTGATAATAAATTCAGTTGGGAGGAGCACACCACAAAACTAAAGAAACACCTTACTAAATCCTTATTTGCAATTCAAGCGTAATCAGACATAGGTGGCATAAAACTAAAAACCTTGGTACTTCACGTACTTTCATTTCATAACGTCATACTGTATAATATTTTGGGGCAACTTTTCAAGTCATGCAAAAGTTTTGAAGAGGAGCCTGAAAGATTTACTAGGGGCCAACTTATCCTACTGCATTGACAAATATTTGGATAGAATCAAATGATGTATTGTATGTATTCATACTAATGGTATTATTATTTCAGCTTGTAAAAAAAAAATATTGTCATTATATATTAGCTTGTTCCACATCTACAAGGATCTCCTCAATATGGATCTATGGTATGAACAGCTAATCTAATTTAATCTCAAAATCATTCTATTCCCTGAGACAATTATTCTGTCATTATATCATAGATATTGAATACAAGGGGAGGCACTGAAATAAAATTTATGCTTTTCCCGGGATTCAAACCAGGGACCTTCTGCTTGCGAGGCAAATGCTTTAACCACTCAATTAACACAGCCTAATGTGCCCACATGTACAGTCTTAAATCAGGTTTCTCTCCACATAACACATCTTAATTCTGCCTCAATGTTCCCCTATAAAACACATACTACCTCTGCCCGAGGATAAAGGTGTGATTGTTCCCATTCATATTCACTGCTGGGGTGCTATTCTGATATTGGAGAGCCTTGGCAACTTTGTTACGTGTTTTATAGGGGAACAATGGGGCTGAATTAAGGTGTGCGATGTGGAGAGAGACGTGCTTTAAGACTGTATAGTCGCATTATCTGAAAAGCTGAGTTAGCTGGACGCTTAAAGCGTCTGCCTAGTAAGGAGGGGGTCTACGTTCAAATCCCGGCCACAGCACAAATTTTAATTCAACACCTCTCCTCGTATTCAATATCTAATCTAATCTTATTCCACCCATCTAGTATGTACATGCTCCGTAAAGCTGTGCTGGATCTACCCCCACCACTGTGATGCATCCTTTGTTTACCCCTCCCTTCCCCTTCTCCACCACCCCCTTGTCAAATATCATAATTCGGAGTGCGTCAGCCAGAGATGATGGTTGTGTGACTGTGAATTGTGATTGGCCAATAGCTTAAATGTTGGATGTGTGTGTCTTTCTTTTCATGTGCCTGTCACATCTTGTCATACATCTTTCTGGAGAGTTGTAAACTATAATATAGAAGATCTGTCACCTTGGTCCTGAAATACATTGAAGTCAATTAACATCATGAATTTCCCTTTCAATATTTTAAAACAAATGATATTCCAATCATCATTATACTTTGGCTATTTGCTAACAAAGTTTGATAAGCTGCACAGAAAAAGAAAAAAAGACCAATGGGCATTGTGTATCAGATCCTCAAGTAAAGCAGTGTATGTTACTCCAAAATTGTTCATTCACTTCAAGCGGTAGTTCTAATGAGATGTATCTGACAGAGTTATACACTAGTTTCACACACAAATTATTTTTCAAAAGAGATAGATTGGCTGGCCAGTGCTTACCTCAGTGCTGTACCGCCGATAGTCACACAAAGTAGAAAAGGGATGAAAAAAATAGCACTAACTTTCAGACAACTGACAATCTTCAAACATCATCCTCATGACCTAGGTGGTGCATTACCTTCCCCTTCTGTTCCCACATTCTTTTTTCTTCTCTTTGCTCCTACCTTATGAAGGAACCCTGTTCCAAAAGCTAGTGCTATTTTTTCATTCTTTTTCTTTGTATTGACAGTACAGCGCTGAGGTAAGTACTGGCCAGCCAATCGATCTCTTTTGAAAAATAATTTATCATCTCTGTGGAGAATTTCCATCAGTAATCGAGTTTCACACATAAATAGGCCCAGAAACATTTCACCAGCACATCATTATCAGATTCACATGGAGTACAGGTGCACTGTAGCCTAAAGTGCACTTGATATTTTAACACAGCATAGACAGATGTAAGTTATAAACAGATATATTATAAAACTTCCTGGCAGATTAAAATTGTGTGCTGGAACTGGGATTCAAACCTGGGACCTTGGCCTTTCACAGGCAAGCACTTTTCCGCAAAAGGTAAAGGTCCCAGGTTCGAATCCTGTTCCAGCACACAATTTTAATCTGACAGGAAGTTTCATATCAGCACACACTCCGCTGCAGAATGAAAATATCACTCTGGAGAACTGTTGAATATTATTATTTTAATTTACAAAATACTGCCTCTCTGTGGAAATCAGTGAATGAGTGGCAACTTTAAGGCCCTTTTTAAATTGAAATTCATTTCAAACATTTACAAGTTTCATAAAGGTTATTTTCTATTTTATAGGCACTGTATGCTATCTCTGTCTATCAACTGGAACCATCATAACTATCTGAAATCATCATCAATATATTCTCACCAAATTTATCAAGTAGCTCCTCAACTAAAGACATGACAGTGGCACGGCTGGATTCAGGATGGCGGAATGCGAGAAACTCATCCAGCGTTAGACGTTCGGGATCGGATCGAGCAGCTTCAGACCATGATGCTCTGTCTCTCATTATGGTCTCTAAAGAAATAAAGTAGGAAGAATAAGAAAATTAACACCATTATAATGAACAAACAAAATCTATATCAAAATGCAAATAAAAAGGAAGTATTTGGTTGTGTAATAGAGAATAAGCGAAAACTACATAGGCAAATCAAGCTAGTCATAAGAGGCTAACTGTACCAAGAATGTAGTTTTTATTAGCAATGACATTTCAATGGATTTTGCTATAATTTGATCGATCACAATGAAAGTTGGCACTTGTATGTATGTTGTCATGGAGAAGTAGTTGCGTTTTTTTAACTCTGTGATATACTTCAACACTATTTGACTGATAACCATGATAGGTATTAATTTCTCATAATAGGGCAGGAGTATGGTCTCTTACGGTTCTGAAACAGGAACTCTCAGACAGAAATAACAAAAATATTACGAAAATTTTGAAATGTAGTTATGGAGAAAGAAAAATGAGGTGGTGTTCAGCAGGGTAAAAGAGGAAAGGCACTTGTGGTTGCTTAGACTTTTCTTGTATAATAACCGATTCTTCTTGGGTCTGCAGCAAGATAACATTGTCATCTTGATGCTATATCAGCAGACCAACTGCCTACCATCTTCAAGTGAGTAAGCCGAATCCACTGGGTCACTGGAAACTGAGTTTCGGACTGAAGCGGCAGCCCCGTTATACACCTGTGACAGCCCACCACGCATCCGTGAAACCAAAGTCGATGCCCTATAGGCACAGTGGGACTAGTAGTGCACCAATGGAGCAGTTGGCAGGAACAATGGGTCAAAACAAGAACTAGTTAAAAAGAAAGCAAGTAACCAGTAGTGGTACTGAGTACCCTCTGCCACACACCTTTGGGTGGATTGCAGAGTACGTATGCAGATGTAGAAACTGCAGATCGAAATAAAAACCATTGTTGTTTAATATCAGATAAAACTGGATTCCAATTAATACTTAAAGGAAAACACTTCACCCCATTTAATAATATTATCAGACACACAAATTTCCATAGATTATTTAATAACATATTCCCACTAGCAGGAGGCAGAAACGATTATTTGTGTCTCATTATTCAACATCTTACGTTCCTCATTTAGCAATGTTCTGCAACAAATGATTTTTCTGGTCAAAGCGAACGAGTATGACAATCCTGAATAGTGCGGATCGTTTGGGCTTTTAAACTATACCACAATGACATGGAACTCTGTATACACTGGGTTTCCTCAGTCCCAAATCATACTTAATTGATTAATTAATTTGCTGATGGCATAAAAACACTTTTAATATTATATTTTCTTAAAATTCTTGAAATTTTCAAGGATATATTTCTGGCAAAAGACAAATATGCAACAGATTTTTTAAGTGTCCTCAAACATCAGGGTACCCATTATGTTTAAAAACAACCTTAAGATGATCCAATTCTTCATTCAAATGTTTCGCATCCAAGACAACATAAGCTATTTTCTCCAAAGCCCACAAGCGCCCCCCCCCCCCCCCCCCCATGCATTGTGTGGTGGATGACAAGTAGTAGCATGAAGATAAAGATCAGTATGCATGTGTTTGTGATATAAAATATCCCACAAAATACCAAAACATCAAGAAAGGAATTTTGCTATGTTTCTCAATCTCTGTTGTAATTTGAAACTGGAATGTTAAAATGATCTATCAAATTATTTAAAGCATTGATTCAAAGAGGCCAAACCATGAAAATGCCATTGATGCATAAAACAGAGCTGGTAGTATGTGCCAACAATATGGGGCAGGTTACAAATTGTCAAGTAGGAAGTAAGTGCCAGTGTAGTAGCATGGCTGAAATGATATGTTGATCAAACACACAGAATTGGATAAATGGAATGCATTTATGTAACTTAACGACAGAATAAATGACAAGAATACCACAGACTGCCTTATGATGCAATCACAACAACACAGCAGTTCAAAATAATGTAAAGTGTCACAAGCCACCCTCATGAATCACAGACATTGCCGTGGTGGGGTGGCTTGCGTGCCTCAAAGATACAGATAGCCGTGCCGTAGGTGCAACCACAGTGGAGGGGTATCTGTGGAGAGGCCAGACAAACATGTGGTTTCTGAAGAGGGGCAGCAGCCTTTTCAGTAGTTAAAGGGGGCAACAGTCTGTATGACTGACTGAGCTGGCCTTGTAACATCAGCTAATGTGGCTAAATTGCCATACAGTTACTGCGAACAGCTGAAACCAAGGGGAAACTACAGCCGTTACTTTTCCCGAGGACATACAGCTCTACAGTATGAAAATATTGTTTACATTTATATTATTCTTATGGTGAAGAGAGTGTGGAATTTCTGAATCACAATTCATAGGAACAATCCCTTATCCCTCATAGAAGAACACGTAAGATGCAGCACGAAGGCAGTGGTTGTAGCGTGAGGCATATTGACACAACACATGCTTGTCAGTCGGCTTTACATAGTAGCTTTTAGATAAGACTTCAAATGTACGGCTACTGTATGAAACTAAATGCAGAAATATAAAACAATTTTTTTAGACTTATAATAAAAATTTTACGAAATGTTTATAATAGCAATTAGATACCTGTGCGGTAATTTTGAATCACTATCACTTGATTCCTTGTTATTCAGTTCCTTCGTAGTACAGAGCATCATCCTTGTATAATGTAATGCATTCAACATCAAACATTTTTAAATGCCTGTTACACAATCTGATTTGGAACCCACTTCCATGTATCATCATTCCATTGGCACACTTGCGCATTTTACACGCATTGGTGTCTGTCACTTCTCGAAAGGCAGTAGGTGTACATATGTTTAAGCTATGATTCATTGAAACAGAGGTCAAGTGGTTGCTGAATCGATGTCGTCCTGCCTGGATGGCGCACGATTAAAACTTTTTTCCACATAATAAATAACTTTCTTCTTGAAATCCTAGTGCTTTATTGCAGTTCACATATCCCAGCACCACAAAATTCAACGAAACAATGCGTGAAATCAGAATGAGGCAACTCATTCAAGAATCCTAAAGCCTTATGTATTGTTGGTATTTACATGAAGAAATTTATTTTTGTTGCTACTTATATTTGAAAGGCTGCTACATTTGAAGTTGATCAATACTAAAGTTCTATTTGCTTCATTGGATGGTGTATTAAAATTCAATAGTCAAAACTACAAAGGAAATTAGACTCGTCTTCCATATATATATATTTTTTTTTTAACGAGCGCAAAAGTTTTGGCGCCAGTATTTATATTTGTGCCTACTAAGCAAGCCTGTGTAGCACTGCTTGTATTAGATGGGAAAAGTTACTTGTGGTGACTCCTAGTGCCATTTATCAGAACTATTCAAAGTGAGGTAGTTTCGCTTTATGACATCACGTCTTTCAGCGGATCTATGGAAAATAAAGTAAATAACACAAACGAAAGGGTACTGTTATGCAAAGTAAACTACATTACTCGTAACTTAAGGTTTGCAGATAACACTTTGGATTCGGGATTCGGTAGTATTTGGCCATTATGCACTGAATCTTGAATCAGAAGCCAGTGTGATAGATTCAGTGAATAACGGATTCGACCAAACCACTCAAACACTACCCTAATAAAAAGCTATTCAGTGATTGCAGCACAGTTGGTAAATTACCATATTTACTCACATAATCTTCGCCCACGCATATTTTGCGTTTTTAAAACAAATTATCATACTTTTTAAATCCTCCCGTAATTTGCACATCCTAATTCTTTAGCATTTTCTAGTTTCTTTTAAACTTTGTAAAATTTTCTCTCATGCAATATTTGTGAAATTGCAGGGATTGTAGGAGCTGAGCTGTGGTTAAGTGTTTTCACAATTCGTTCCCAGAGTGGAACATGCCGTAGTCGCTAATCATTACGAGGATAAAAGCAGACGTAAACATTCCCTCTCCTACCGACCTCTCGCACGGCAGCACAGCCAACAGACTTCTTTTCAGAACCAAATACCATGGTATATGCGGAGTTTGCACAGCCTCATGCATGTTAATGTGAGCATGTATTCATTTAATGAAACTTTTCTGAAAGCTCCACAAACCTTACTTTAATTTGCGCCTGTCGGCTGCCCATCATTTTCTGTGTGTAGTGCACGATTTGGTTTCCTACACAATTTACATTTTTAATGCCACCTACTGTAGCCATGCCGTACTTAAACCTTCGCTTATCATAGACTCCTTTTGACATGGCAAAAATAAGGTGCAAAATCAATATTGTTTATGTGAAAGCTTTTTATTAAGAAGTTTTAACGCATTAGTACATATAACGAAAAAGATGTTGTTGAAAGTTACAGTGCAATTTCATGCTACTATAGTGCTACAATATAGTACTTATAAAGTTTTTGCAGCCAATTACTGTAGGTAGTAATCAGAAACTGACTATCTATACATTACCATATTTCTTGCTCCCTTTTTAAAAAAAACTGGCATATCTAATGTCCTGAATGAAACAGAAGATGATGCCTGCTTTGCTGAACGTCTTGCAGATGACAGTGGTAACATAATCGAACCAGAGTGCAGTTCAGATAGCAGTCAGAGTGACTGACTTTTAACATAAGAAGTCTTAACAATTCGTTATGTAGGCCTACATTATTGTTCCAGTAACAACTGACAATTATAATAGGAATGTGCGGGTAGTAGTATTATTTTTACTTTTATTTCAGATTATGGGATCAAGCAGATTAAGATTCATCAATGATACTACAACAACGGCGTTCCTTCCGCTTTTATTGAAACTGCATACTTGTGTTAATGGTGTTAAATGTACCATATGTAACTAAAAAATGAACATTAAATAAATTCAGTATTACTTTGGTATTTATTTATGGTACAGTGTTTTCATTTCTTGCATGGAGTCATCAGTACTACGTGACTTTGGTAAGTATCTTAACATGGGTTTTAATGCTAGTAAATATATCACTGTATGTAACTTATTAGGTTTTCAGTGAATATTATTCAGTGAATTGAAAAGCTATTGAAAGTGTGTCTTTGATGTACTGTATGCAGCATGCCGAGAAATACCCCGAGTAAACTTTTTTTTTAATTCCCTGCGTATTTCACGCACCGCGATTTCAAGACGGATTTTTCGTCCAAAAAATTGCGCACATTACACTAGCAAATATGGTACATGGCTGCTTTCACAAGTGGCCTGGCCTTTGATTCGGTAGGATAATCCTGTGACGCAACTTTAATAGGAAATGATTGTTGTAGGCTGGTCTTGCAGCAGGGTCTCCCAAGGGATAGAGGGCTCGGTTTGGGGGTGGCCTAGGGATGGACTAGGATATTATGGTGGTTATATGGGCTATGGAATACAAGTTTAGAAGGGATTAGGAGAACGTGGGCAAAATGATGACAAACAAAAAAAAATTGAAATGTTGTTGAAGTTGTTCCAGTACAGGGTAATCTCAATCCCACTACTTTGCCACCAATCCCTCTAACCAAAGAAAACAAATTCCAACATAATCATCACCTTGCAGACTAAGGTTTCACAACTGTTCTTTTGATTCTCAGTGATTACTTGACAGAAGGTCTCAGTGATTACTTGACAGAAGTACTCCACCAACTTTCTGACTCTGCCAACTACAAGTTGAGCCTGAATGACCCCATCCCAAAAGAACAACTAGATTTCCAATTCCTGTTGAAATCATATGGCCCCTACCAGAAGCTCTCTCCAAAATTCATCTCCCTCCTCATCCCAACAGCACCTCCTACATACTCCATAAAACCCATAAACCTTATAATACTGCATGCTCTATTGTAGTTGGTTACTGAGCTCCTACTGATAATTTCACCCCTTGCTGACATCACTTTCAACCAATTGCCCAAAATGTATCCTCCCATCAAGGATATTAGCCACTTCCTTCAGCAACTCTCCACCATCCCCACCCCTTTACCTCCTACATCCTTACTTGTCACAGTTGACACCACTTCCTTGAACACCAACATCCTAAATGCCTTACCCAATCTCTGCAGAATCCAAATCCGATAGCTTATTCCTCATAACCCTCACCAACTTCTCCTAACAAACCTACTTGTCCTTTGAGGGGAACATTATATCAAATCCATGGCACCTGCATGGCACCCTCCTATGCTAACCTGCTTATGGGCCATCTGAAGGAAACCATTTTAGTGTTCCAAAACCCCAAACCTCTGGTCTGGTTCAGGCTTATTGAAGAAATTTTCATGATCTGGACTCAGGTCCAGAACACCTTATCCTCCTTCCTTCACAACCTCAACTCCTTTTCTTTCATAACTCAGTGTGCCACCCCACAAATGGCTCCACCTACACTTGTGTACACATTAAACCTACCACACAACAACAGCACCTACACTTTGACAGTTGCCACCCCTTTCACATAAAAAAAAAATCCCTCCCTTACAACCTAGCCAACCGTAGGCTGCATATCTGCAGTAATGAGAATTCCCTTTCACAGTATGCTGAAGGTCTCGCAAAGGCCTTCACAGACAGAAATTACCCTATAGATGTAGTCCACAGGTTTCCCATGCCATATTCCAACACACCCCAAATCCTCCCTCCCTCCCTCCCTCCACCATCAATAACCAGCTACAAAAGAGCACTCCCCTTCTCACCCAATACATCCCAAAATTTTGATTTTCTGTCATGATGCCCAGAAATGACACACATCCAGCTGAAGATCCATCTCACACCTCCTAAAGTGGTGCTCTGTCACTCACTTAATCTCCATAAAATCCTGGTCCATCCCTATGCCACCCCTAATCCCAGCCCCTTGCCACAGGGATCTCACCCCTGTGGAAGACCCCATTGCAAGACCTGCCCAATCTACCTACCCAGCACTCCCTACTCCAGTTCCGTCTCAAGCTTATCCTACCCAATCTGAGGCTGGGCCACCTGTAAAATCCCCTTCCCCCCCTTCCCCGTCCTCATTCCACCCATTTAGTACTTTCACGCTCTGTAAGATCATGTTGTATCCATCCCCCCCATCACCACGTAGCAATCTCCCTATCCTCTCCTGCCCCCCCCCCCTTTCTCTTTTTATCCTCTCACCAAAGAGAATGATTCGGAGTGCAGCGGTCGGAGACGATGTTTGTGTGTCTGAAGTGTGCCTGTGTGATCAAGTGGTTGATGTTTTTTCCTGATGAAGGCTATTGGCTGGCTTCTGTTCTGTGTCTATGAATGACTTTTTTGTGTGCCTATCGCAACTTGACATGCATCTTTGCACCAAGTTGTAAACTATCTTCATTATATTATTGACGATTTAAAAATAAAAAATATCTAATTTTAAAAATTAAAATTCAGGAGATGGTTGTTTATTCTTGAAAATAAGAAACACGGTTGCTAGCCAAGCCACGATGGAGTGGACGAATGCATACAAAAATTTGGATTTCATTTCACATTTTAAAAGAATTAATAATTAGTTATTCCTGAATCTTAGGGTTTAATGTCCCGTCGAAAGCGTGGTCATTAGAGACGGAGCTCAGATTTTTGGGTGAGGATGGGGGAAGGAAATCGGCCATGCCCTTTGAAAGGAACCATCCTGGCACTTGCCTGGAGTGATTTAGGGAAATCACGGAAAACCTAAATCTGGATGGCCGGAGGTGGATTTGTACCACCATCCTTCCGAATATGAGTCCAGTGTGTGAGTTATTCCTGAATTATCTTCCTTTTTTATTCTTAGAGTGCATAAGTATCATTAACAATGTCCATCAGTTTTCTAAATATGAAATATGCATTAATAGATAAATTACTTTAATTGTATCAATTTTATTTATATAACCAAAAAGCAGCACTCTTTTCCAAATATTTCATTTGCTATATTTTTTCCCAGTTCAGAACATTTTTCTTTCACATTTAAGGAAGAAGAAAGTTTCAAGTTTACATCCTATTTACAGGGTACCATTAGAGATGGTTTTCTTTCACACCAAATAAACATGCCATATGAACAGGATAACCGATACCTACACTATTTTATCACAGTTATCAATCATATACAAGGATCGTTTAGAAAGTAGACCCATTTGTGCTATATGAAGCACTAATGAGTAGAATAACCACCAGATAAGATCTAACACTCTGAGTTGTTTGTTTGCTTTCTATGTGTAATGTTACATGCCATTTGCATTGACTACATTGTGACAATTAGTGTTTACAATGTTAAAAATATTGAAAATGCCACCACTTCTGATGTTAGGCTGTGATCAGGTTTCTTAATGTAAGAAATATGTGACCAATCAATACTGATCGTCAATTGAAGGTGATTTATGGAGACAATGTTATGGAGGAGGAGTCGGTTCAGCACTGGTGTAACTTCAACTTGGGGAGAAAGAACCCTCATGATGATGAGCATTCGCGACAGCCAACTGTGATTACTGATTAACTGTTTAGTTCAATAGACAAATTTGTTAAGAACAATCAGTGTGTTACAGCTGATGAAATTTGTGAACATATCAGTAATGTTTCACTAACACTTCTTCATGAAGTTGTTAAAAACAATTCACATTACATATCTTAATACACTGGTGGCAGATGAATACGACACTGGAATAAAAAAAAACCTCATTATACTTTATGACAATGTTTAAATTTTCATGGTGACTATGTAGAGTAGTAGTTTAATGTATATTATTTTCATTTAAACTTAAATACTTGCAAATATTTACTGGTTTCTATTTTTATTCCCAAACGTACTACTTTCTGGACAATCCTCATATTTTTTACATATGAAGAGTAGCGCTTAAATCATGACTACTCCCTTCCAAGCCTGAAAATTTAATGTAATTTTCTGACATGACAACAGTGTGTGATCAAAATAATTATTTGTATCACACCTTTTATGGAGCGTGCCAAGTTGTGGTGTTTTTCGTCATGCTTCTCCGCATACTGATGACTAAGCCCATGTTGCTTAAGGAAATACCGGTGATATTCATCCCAGCTCACTGATCCTGTGAAGAACAGGATTTTCATCACACTGGAAAATGAAACAGGTAAGAATATGGCCAACAGTCTTAACATCTGAGGAAATGTATGTTATTACAACCCAAACAAACAAGTTTACAAAAGAACATAAACACACAACAATACAATGTGCAGTGCCCATGTTTTTACAGTTTAAGTAATGCAATGAAACGGACATTGAGGCAACTATGGCTGCCAAGAATACAACTGTAAATGCATTTCATATGATTTAAGACTTATATGAGGGGTGTTCACATGAAAAGGTATAAAACGACACTGTGGGCATAATTGAAGTCTTTATTCAAAAGTAACCACCAGAGGGCTGAGGACAAGTATCCCTCTGTTTAACAAGACAAAGGATACCCTGTTCCCAGAAATCCTTTAGCTGTGACAAGAGCCAGGCCTCTACTGTGTCCTTTCGTTCATCGTCCAAGTTGAAGTGCTTACCTTTTAGATGTTTTTTAGCAGACCAAACAGTTGGAAGTCACAGAGCCACATGTCTGGACTGTAGGGTATACGCTCATGCTACTCCTATTTAAACTTCACAAGTGCACTTTGTGTGACCTTGGAGACATGTGGATGTACATTATCATGGAACAGAATCACTCTCTCTGTGAGCAGCATAAGCTGTTCGTTCATGACAGACTTGCATAGGCTATGGAGTGTCTCACAGTACAAGTCACTGTTAATGGTTTTTCTGCACTCAAGGAATTCAATAAATATTGGTTCTTGGACAGCGAAAAAGGTGATGAGCATTACTGTGCCTACTGAGGACACAGCCTTGATTTTTTTAGGGGGAGGTGACAAGTCATGCTTTGCAGCCTTAGATGTCGCACTACGTTATCCCAAACTGGCATATTCAAATTTCGTCCAGGTTGGTTGGTAAGACATTTCATACCTTTTAATTTGAACACCTTTGTATGTAACATTTTCCCATTTTCAACAATCTTTGAAATAATTATTACAAGAGACAAAAGAAATGATTAAAAATTCGTATCTGCTATACCTGAGTAACAAATAACTCAGTGGTAATATTTTGGTGCATCCCTCGGATATGCTTTTGAGACATGAAGCATCATCTACTTGGCTTGAGTTTTACAACTTTTTACCAGGGAAATGAAAGCTGCAACACATTTTACCTACAAGTAACTTTATGAGATCATTCAATTTCATATTCTTATTCTTATATTTCAAGACACAAACAATGTAAACACCAATTAATTAACTTTACACATCAATAAGGTAGCAACATGTTACAAATCTTAACATAATTGAGAGCAGATGCACCATTCTCTGTACACATATGATTGTTAAGTTTGAAAATTTCAAGACACAAAGTGGGAGCCATTGTCAGTCACAAGTTTATATGCTAGAAAAAGAAAGAGCTTGAATTTTTACAGTGGCTGACATCAGTGGACAGTAAATGACAGTGTAAATATTTTGTGTGTCAACAATCGGCTTGTAATACAAGTTCAAAAAAGCAAATCAATCTGGATGTGTTCACAAAGATGACGTGGTGAAGGAAAGAGTGACATGTGCAGCACTATATGTTTGTTAGCACACTGAGGAGAAGCAACTACCCAATGAACAATATCACTGTTCATGCCAGGGCAGAATATGTAATCAGGAGTCTGTAATTGTGTCATTGTTATTTTCCAGTGACCAAGGTATGAAAGCATACGTATCTCCTTTTCATGTGATACTACAGACTTTGGGTGACAACACATCCTCTGCTAAGAATACACCAACTCAAAGAAAGCAATTCAAACCTCTTTTATAGTTAAGTGCTTTAGATGCATATGCAAGGAGACACTCAAAACCATCTTCATAACAATCTGCTAGAACAGCTCCAAGATAGTACACAATTATTTACAGTTTTTCATTCTATTTTCTACAGTTTACTTCTTTATAGGCATTTTTAATATACTTTTGTTGTTGTTATTGCGGTCTTCGGTCCAGAAATTGGTTTGATGCAGCTCTCCACCCTACTCTATCCTGAGCAAGCCTCTTCATCTCCTCATAAGAACGGCAACCTACATCCATTTGAATTTGCTTACTATATTCATCTCTTGGTCTCCCTCTGTGATTTTTACCCCACACACTCCCCTCCAATGCTAAATTCAGAATTCCTTGATGTCTAAGAATGTGTCCTACCAATCAATCCCTTCTTTTAGTCAAGGTATGTCAGAAATTCTTCTTCCCAATTCTGTTCAGTACCTCCTCATTAGATACGCGATCTACCCACCTAATCTTCGGCATTCTTCTGCAACACCACATTTCAAAAGCCTCTATCCTCTTCCTGTCCACACTGTTTATCATCCATGTTTCACTCCCATACAAGGCAATACTCCACACAAATGCGCTGATGACCTCGAAGTTGAGCACTCTATATCCCTAATCATCATCATCATCCACACAAATGCCTTCAGAAATGACTTCATTATGCTTAAATTAATATCTGATGTTAACAAATTTCTCTTTTTCAAAAACACTTTTCTTCCCATTGTCATTCTGCATTTTATATCCTCTGTACTGTGACTATCATATGTTGTTTTACTGCCCAAGTAACAAGACTCATTTACCACCTTTATTGATTTGTTACCTAATTTAATTCCTTCAGCATTGCCTGATTTTCTAAAACTGCATTCCATTCAGATTTATTCGCCATTGACCACATGTGGTGGAATTGGTGTATTACACAGTGTACATTACATTTTTACACATATTACACAGTATATTACATTTATTTATTTATTTATTTATTTTACATCAGTACCTTAAAATTATAACAGCATTCAATTTTCAAAACTTATGATAATATACACAATAAAATTATAATTAAATCCAGCCAATGTTGTCAACTAATGGAAACCTTAAAAATTAATGCCAATTTTTTGTACATTTAAAAATTCTGTAACTTCATAAAAAGGATTAATTAGTAACCAGTTTAATAGCTTACTCCGAAAACTAGTGATGTCGACAGCCTGTGCAGAAAATGGGAGAATATTGAATATTCTTATGCTACTGATTACCTGGGAATTACCTGTTTATGTCAGCCTATGCCTAAGTATGTCTAATTTCTTTTGTATCTAGTATTATGGAGGTGTATGTCTTCCCTCATTTCAAAATCTGATATATTGTTTTTTACATACAGAGCTGAGACATATATGTGTAGGTTTACAACTGTTAATATTTCTAGCTTTATGAATAGTGACCGATAGTGTTCCAATCTACCCACATTGCTCATTGCGCGTACCACCTTCTTCTGTATTTTCATAATTTCACTAATGTGAGGAGAATGTCCCCATATCAACAGTCCATATTCTATGTGTGACTGAAAGAGTCCAAAATAAATTACTCTTAAGTATTATTTGCTTATTAGGCTCCTCAGCTTACATATTAAATAAGAAACTCAAGACAATTTTGAACACATCTGATTGATGTGTGTCTCCCAACTTAATTTAGAGTCTACATATATTACGAGTATTTTCACTACTTTAACCTCCACTTCATTTGACAAACCTAATGTGATGTGCTGGTTTTTCTCTGGGTTGCAAAGCAGAGTATTTGACGAGACCAGTTTAGTGCTCTTTCCATGCCATTTTGTATCATATCTTGCAGGTCTAATATATTATCATGCTGTGCCATCAAAGTTATGTCATCAGCATAGCAGACAATAGAGTTAGGAACACAATGGGTTAAATCATTGACTGCAATTATAAAGAAGAAGGGCCCAAGCAAAGAACCCTGTAGGATCACTGTTTTAACTTCTTGCATTTGTGAGCCTCTATTTTTAACAGAGACATATTGTTTCCTATCTGTTAGGTATGATTCAATTACTGCTAGGGCAGATCCTTGTACACCATAATATTTGAGTTTATCAAGTAAGATACCATGAGAAACACAATCAAATGCCTTACTTAAATCACACAAGAGGAGCGAAACTTTTTTTTTTTTTTCCTCTCAAAAGCTGTTATTACCTCGTTCACAACTGAGAGAACAGCAGTGGTGGTGTTTCTTCCCTTTCGGAAGCCAAATTGAGTTTCCGAAAGTAAATTTATGACTCAAAGCAATAGCTGAGTTGGTTATATATGAGGGATTCAAATATTTAGGAGAAAATAGAAACTATGGAAACTGGCCTATAATTTCTGAGATCAAGCTTGTCCCCTTTTTTGTAAATTCGAATAACTTTTGATATCTTTAGACTTGTAGGAAATATTCCGAATTCTAGACATCTGTTATAGAGAAATGCCAGAGGTTCACTAATTATATGAATTATTTTTTTGACTATGAAATATGACAACAAAGAGTAGTCCATGCTCTTTGAGTTAGAGAACTTTGCCACCATTTTTATAATCTCCGTGGGAGTGATAGTCCTCCATTTAAAACTATAGTTGCCACATTGGTGCAGTTTAAGTAGGTCAGTTGCTTTAGTTCCAGTACTTTTTATTTTGTCCCTAATATTATTTACCAAGTCCATGAAAAAAAAAAGATTAATTTTATCTGGGTCAAAAGTTACATCGTGACCATGACATGTACAATGCTCTTGTACAACAATGTTCCATGCACCTTTGCATTTATTTGGGGCACCATCAATATACAGTAAAACCTCGTTTTTAAATTCTCGGTTTTTACATTTTCCCGCCATTTACACCATTTTTTGTCAGTCCCATCAAATTTCCTATGTTTACAATGTTAATTCACCCTCATTTTGGCATTAACATATTTACGCTTTTCCCGCATTTTACACTTTTTGAAAGCATGTTCATGAAGAAAAATGACGTAATGTACATACGTTGACACTAGCATGGCTTTCCCCTTAAAGTATAGCGCTTAAAAATTATTCGCATTCCAGTTTCTTGACACTTTTCGTCTATTCAAACGTATATTTCGCGTTTCGTTGTTGACTTAAAGACGCGCCGATTTGTGGCAATGTAGTTCTTCTTTTCACCAGCTTCTTTGGCAGAGCGCCTGGCATGTACTCAGACAAACAGAACAGTTTGTTAACGAGAGAATAACGCTGATATGTGGCGGTGTAATTCGTCTTTTCACTAGCTTCTTTGCCAGAGCGGCTGGCGAGTACTCAAACAATCAGAACCAGTTGCTTTGTTGAAGTGAGAATAAATAGTTGCGTTGTTTTTGTGATACATATTTCTGGTTAATAAAGAACTTTATCTGTCACAGTTGGGTATCATAATACCCACAACCTCAAAAAAGCGATAATAGTGAGAGATGCCGATCCCAAGCAAACGTCACAAAAATACTTATGCATATGTTTGTACTAAAGAACGCGAATAAATTCTTGAATATTGTCATGTGAAACATCGAAAAATACAAAACTAACTGAACTGTAGGAGTTTTACTATGTAAATAATTAATTCCGGTAAAAGGCAGTAATTTTGAAGATGTGTTACATAGCCTGGCAGCGGCATCCAAACGATATCTATCGAAGCGGTTCAGGTAATTTTGAAGATGTGTTATAGCCCAGCAGTGGCGTCCTCGATTATAATGAATGAAATTACGTAAAAAATTTCTACTTCCCATAAAATTACCAGTTCTGCCTGGCATTTAAAATAGTAAAAATTTGGATAACCTTTATTGTATAATCAACTCCCTGGCGAGTATTTAGATGTCTATTATGTACATATATCACACATAAACTAAGAAAGTGCAAGGCTGATCCAGTAAGCATATTTTACCATTTAAAACATTATTTCCTGCATTTTACATTTTCCTGCATTTTACACCATTTCACTGAAGTCCCCTGAAAAGCGTAAAAACGAGGTTCTACTGTAGTTACTATATGCTTCTCTTTTTGCTTCTCTCAGCTTAGTTCTGTAGGTTTGCTTGCATTCAAGATAGGCTTTGTACATTTCCTCTCTCAATTCTGTTCCAGCTTCAGAAGCTTTATGTATATGGTACAAACATAGCATGTTTTGTCTAATGTTATTGAGTTCTTCTGTATACCACTTAATATTTCTCTTTACAGGTTTGTTCTTTTGCTTGATTTTTATGAGAGGAGAACAGCTATACCATATATCTAAATAAGTTTTAATAAAATTGTCAAAAGCAGTTTCAGTTTCATTTCTTCCAGTTTGACACTCATATATATGAGTCATTAGCTTGTCAATAAAGTGCAAAATATGCTCCTCTCTCTGACCTCTTGCCATGTCACACTAGATTCATGTGAGTGAACTGACTGCTTTCAATAAAGTTTTAAAAGTAATGGGTCATGATCTGCAAATACTTAATCGGCCAGGCTAGTCACATATTCCCCCCTGTGTAGATTAACAATGATGATGTCAAGGCATGCATCGTTACGAGTAGGGCATTTATTTGGGCAATGAAGGTTTAACAATCTTAGAATGTTAAAAATTTTCTGGAGTCTAGTTGACTTGTTGCACCTCCCATTTCAATATTAAAATCCCCACATATTACAATCTTAGTTTTAAAGTTTAAACATTTCTTAACAACTAATTCAAAATTTTCAAAGAAAATATTTATATCTCCAGTTGGAGACCTGTAAAGGCTAACAAGTATTACATTATCATCAATAAGTCTTATACAACTGAACTCAGCGTTTATTTCTGAGCAGTATGTCAAGTCTGTTTTAGAAAATTCTAGTCCATGCCTGATTAAAATACCAGCCCCCACCCAATTATTTTCTTGTTTCCTACACATTATGTCAGCAACAGCATATCCTTGAGGGATGAAACTGTCAACTTCATTTTCTTTTAACCAATGTTCTGCACACATATTACATCTATGTCCTTGATGCTGCAAAAGTGTTCTAATTCTAACAATTTATTTCGTATACATCAGATGTTGATCTGCAGCAAGTATTTCATCGCTATTTTCTTTCCAAAGTGAAGACTCCCTTGGCACATTCGAACTACACACACTGTTGTTTAAATTGCAATCTACCCTAAAAAACATTTTCGGCATCACTTTTGTCAGAAGTAAGTTTTGAAACACATCACTTTTGTCTTTTAGGGGTATAACTTGGGCAGAAATTGAATGTGAATACTGCATGTCTGAATTCATAACTATGTCTGCAATTTCGCAACTAATAAATGTTTTTCCCAGTCCGTTCATATGGAAATCTTGCGCTGTGTGAAATCATTTTCCAAGCGTGCTAATATCAACATATGTCGCATTATCCTTGTTTGCTCTTGTTAATGTCCATCTTGTACGCACATTTCAACACACTGTCCATTCCGTTCAATTGCTCCTCCAGGTCCTTTGCTGTCTCTGACAGAATTACAATGCCATCAGCAAAATGCAATGTTTTCATTTCTTCACCCTGAACTTTAATTCCTTCTCCAACTTTCTCCTTGCTTTTCTTTATGGCTTGCTCAATGTATAAATTGAATAACATTGGGGAAAAGCTACAACCCTGTCTTACACCGTTCCCAACCTCTGCATCCCTTTGATATCCTTTAACTCTGATAACTGCTGTCTGATTTTTGTACAAGTTCTCTATATTTTACTCCTGCTGATTTCAGAATTTGAAAAAGTGCATTATAATCAACAATGTAAAAGGCTTTCTCCAAATCTACAAAAGCTAGAAATCTAATCTATCTTCTAAGATAAGCCATAAAGTGAGGATTTCCTTCCATGTTCCTACATTTCTTCTGAAGCCAAACTGGTCTTCCCCAAGGTCAGTGTCAACCAGCTTTTACATCCTTCTGTAAATAATTCGTGTTAAAAATTTGCAACCATGACTTATTAAACTGATGGTTCTGTAATTTTCACACCTGTCTGCATCTGCTTTCTTTGGAATGGTGATTTCCCCTGCCTCATACATCTTACAAACCAGGTGAAATAATTGTGTCATGGCTGGCTCTCCCAGACACTTCAGTAGTTCTGAGGGAATGTCGTCTACTCCAGGGGGTTTGTTTTGACTTAGGTCTTTCAGTGCTCTGTCAAATTCTTCTCTCAGTATAGTATCTCCTACTTCATTTTCATCTACCTCCTTTCCCTTTCTACAATATTGTCTCTAAGTTCATTTCCTTTGTAGAGCCCCTCTATGTACTGTTTCCAACTTTCACCGTTCCCTTCTTTGCTGAGAATTGTTTTCCATCAGAGTTCTTTATATTCATTACAGCTGCTTTTCTTGTCTCCAAATGTTTCTTTTATTTTCCTGTATGCAGTATCTATTTTTCCCTGTTTATACATTCTTCTACAGACTTGCATTTGCCTTATAGCCACTCCTGCTTAGCTATTTTACACTTCCTGTCAATCTCATCTTTTAGAAGTCTGTACTCCATTTTGTCTGTTTCATTTACTGCATTTTTATATTTTCTCCTTTTATCAATTAAATTTATTATTTCATTATGTTTCAAAAGAGGTAGATTGGCTGGCCAGTACTTTCCTTTGTGCTGTACTACCAATAGTGACACAAATGAAGAAAAAGAAAAAATGTACAAAAAAGGACAAGCTTTCGGAAGACAGTTCCTTCTTCAGGTGGGAGAGAAGGGAAGAAAAAAGGATGGGAACGGAAGGGAAAGGTAATTCATGACCTGGGTCATGAAGGTGGTGTTTGAGGAGTGTTGAAGTCAAAGATACTGCATATTAGTACTGAGCCAAGCCAGAGAGGATATATATAACCAAAGAGGAAAGATCAAGCAGCAATGTGAAGAGAAGAAGAGTGAACTGAATGATGGTGAGGGGTGTAGAAAGGGGGAGAGTTATCTAAAACATTTTCGATTAACAGGGAAAGATGGAGACACACACACACACACACACACACACACACACACACACACACAGACAGAGATGGGGGGGGGGGGGGGGTAAGGAAGGGAGGGATAATGAATAGGTGAGCTGAGGATGGAGGAAGGGGAGGGGTTAGCGTAATTTAGGCCAGGGGTGGTGGGAGGAGAGGATACGTTGGACGGCAAGCTCTGTGGGACTGGTGTTAGTTGATAGTATCCAAATGGCATGTGTGGTGTAACATGTGCCAAGGTCCCTGGTGTCATACTGGAGGGCATGTTCTTGCACATGATATTTGGTGTCCCCCAGGTGAACAAACATCTGTGACCATTCATTCGCTCAGCCAATTTGTTGGTAGTCATACAAACATAAAAGGCTGTACAGCGGACACATGTTAGTTGATATGACGTGTGTTGTCTTGCATGTGGCCCTGCCTTGAATGGGGTAGGTTTTTCCTGTGGTGGGGCTGGAGTATGTGGTAGTAGGAGGATGCATTAGACAGGTTTTGCAGTGGGATCGGTTGCAGGGATAGGAAACATTAGGTAGGGAGGGTGGTTTTGGGATGTTGTAAGGTTGGACGAAGATGTTGCAGAGGTTGGGAGGACGGCAGAAGACTACTCTGGGTGGTGTGGGAAGAACAGTTTCTAGTGATGATTTCATCTCAGCGCATGACTTGAGAAAGTCATAGCCCTATCAGAGGAATTTGTTGAGGCTTTCCAGGCCAGGATGGTACTGGGAGACTATGAGGGTGCTTCTGGGTGGTCTGGGGTTAGGAACATTGTTGTTGGAAGGAGAGGAATGGACAGCCTGGGAGATCTGCTTGTGGATGAGGTCTGTAGGGTAGTTGCGGAAGAGGAAAGCATTGGATAGATTGCTGTTATAGGTGGTGAGGGATTCATTACGGGAGCAGATACCTTTCCCACGGATGCCTAGGCTGTAGGGAAAGGAACGTTTAATACGGAAGGGATGGCAGCTGTCAAAGTGGAGGTAATGTTGCGCTTGTTTGTGGGTTTAGTATGGACTGAGGTGTGGATGTGGGACTCAGAAAGGTGAAGGTCAACATCAAGGAAGGTGGCTTGAGTTTTAGAGGAGGACCACATGAATTTTAGGTTGGAGAAAGAGTTAAGGTCGTGAAGGAAGTTCAGAAGGGTTTCTTCACCATGAGTCCAGACCACAAAGACATCATCTATGAATCTACTTTCTTTTTTTTCTTTTTCTTTTTTTTTTATTTTTTTTTTTTTTTTTTTTTTTTATTTTGTATTTATAATTCTATACACACCTGACCAGAAATCCTGTTCGTCTTTCCACCAAACTTTACTAATCCCCACTATATTTGACTTAAGCCTATCCCTTTCTTTTTTTTAATTTTCTAACTTTCCTAGCCGATTAAGGGATCTAACATTCCACACTCTGATTCGTAGGATGCCAGTGTTGTCTTTCCTGATGGTCACATCCTACTGAGTAGTCCCCGCCCGGAGATCTGATTGGGGGACTATTTTACCTCCGGAATATTTTACTCGAGAGGATGCCATCATAATATATTCATACAGTAGAGCTGCATGTCCTTGGGAAAAGTAATGGCTGTAGTTTCTCCTTGCTTTCAGCCATTTGCAGTAGCTGTGTGGCAAAGCCACATTAGCTGATGTTACAAGGCCAGCACAGTCAATCATCCAGACTGTTGCCCCTGTAACTACTGAAAAGGCTGCTGCCCCTCTTCAGAAACCACACGTTTGTCTGGCCTCTCCACAGATACCCCTCCGTTGCGGTTGTACCTACGGTACGGCTATTTGTATCGTTGAGGCACGCAAGCCACTCCATCTCGGCAATCTCTGTGATTCATGGAGGTGGAATATATTTTTATAACATTTTAGGCAATGCATAGGTCCTCAGATTTCAGAACCTATTTGTGAGACTCTCATTACTATACAAATGGAGGAATGAAATTACTTTTCGCAGTGTATCTCAACACAATATATTTCCCATGATAGCCAATGTGCAATGTAACGACCTACACCTACACTACACTTATGTAACCTAGTTTTTCTTGTGGAAACAGAAGTTGGCTACAATACACATTGTGCTGCATTACACATATACTAATATTATAGACGAAAAATTCCTAGCAGGAAAAATTATTATAAAAAATAGATGAAGATTACTCACCAGGCAAAGGAGCACAGGTGTGATAGTACCACAAATAAATAGCGCACACACACACACACACACACACACACACACAAACGCAAGCTTTCGCAACCCAGTTGCTTCTTCAGGCAGAAGGGGAGGAGAGGGAAAAGGAAATGATGAGGGTTTACGGAAGGGGGTAAGGAGCCATTCCAATCCCGGGAGAGGAAAGACTTACCTTGGGGGAAGAAAAGGAAGGTAAACAAATACACACCCACCCACACATTTACACAGATGCAAACACACCTAGGCAGACATACTATAGAAACCAAAACAACATTTGTTTTTGTTTAGAGGGAGACCAAGAGAGGCATATAGTAAGCAGATTCAAGTGGATTTGGGTTGTCATTCTTATGAGGAGATGAAAAGGCTTGCTCAGGATAGAGTAGGGTGGAGAGCTGCATCAAACCAGTCTCCGGACTGAAGACCATAACAACAACAGAACTATTACACCTGTGCTCCTTCACCTGGTGAGTAATCTTCATCTATGTTTATAATAATTACACATATACTCTTTGGTTTACACTACAACTGCCCAGATTGCTTGACTGGTTGCAGCATCCATAGAGGCAGGCAGGCTGGAAATGGAATCCGTACACCTCTGATTGTAATACTGTGGACAAGGTGCAAAAGTTGCACAGATTTTTATCTATGGATTCTTCTCCTATGCCTATATCATCAAATTAATTGATGCACCCAGAAATTAACATTTTCACTTGTTAAAAAAAAAAAACTGGAAAACTGAAGGGATGTTAGCCGCTCCAAATGAAAGGCACTGATACTGATGTAGCCTGAAAGATGTGCTCAGAACTACAAGTACTTTGACTCTTCATTCAGTGGAACCTGGAGATATGAATCAAACAAATCAAGTTTAGAAAAAAAATTGTGCCTGAACAGTTTAGACAGTCTGTATAAGGCAACATGTATCAGCAAGTTACCATAGAGGCACAGCTCACTGATAGGTTTTTTTCTATTATCACAAGAGAAGCAGTACTCCATGTAATAGGTATCATAGCTCCAAGTGATAGTAGTCTGTCCAACTCTACTTACACTTGCTGAAGTAAAAGCATGGGAATGGGACACATTTCAAAAAATTGAGTACAGAATTGCCTTTAATATGGGCCTCAAAATTAGTAGCACTTCTGAAAAAGGGGTAAGTACTCATTGCACAAAGTGTCTATCTGCTGGTATGTAACTGACTGTGGAATGATATCTACTGCAACTGAAATGAATAATCCAAATGCCCTGAAAGCAACTAACCTAAACAAGTTTTCTGTGTTCGAATCATCTACTATCAAAAAAGTCAAAGAACAAACTACTCATTAGTACACTGTGGCAGTCATGAGCCGTCCTGAAACTCTAACATGCTGTTTGTTGTAAATCACCAATAATTGTGTTACCGAATCCAACGCAGAAGAACCATGGAACACATATGTCTGTGATTCAGCAATTTCACTGCCACCCCAATTGTAATTTGACAACTTAATCCAATATACACACTTCAGTGAACAGAGTATTTGTTGCCCCCACTTCCCCCCCCCTCCCCCATTTTTTTATGGTTGCTGGTAAACTGCTGAAAAAGTGTGTACCTGAGTAGTGGATCCCTTTTTGAACTGAAGTAAGTGCTTTTAAGTCCTTGTGTAGATTGTTTTAGTTCCTAGTATTCTATGTATGAACTGAGCTGTTTGTTGGAAAAAGGGGTATATTATTTACGACAAATCTCATTAAGTGATAAATATACTGAGAAGAGGCTTTTACAGGATGCCCATGAATATACTCCACAGATAATACATATTACACACTTTTGGACTCTGAAAACTTTTGTTGGACTTGAAGAGTTACCCCAAAATATTATACCATATGACATTGTAGAATGAAAGTAAGCAAAGTATGCAACCTTTTGTAGTCACTTATGTCAGATAACACTTGAATTGCAAATACCAATTTGTTAAGGCAACTCTGCAGTTCTATGGTGTGCTCCTTCCAACTGGATTATCAAGTTGCAAACCGAGGAATTTAATACTGTCTACCTCTTCAATCTGGTCTTCTTCATACTTTCCGCACCTGCTGAATGTGAACCTTTAACATGTTCTGAACTGCATCTAGTGAGTCTTTTCAAAGTTTAATGTCAATAAGTTGGCTCTAAACCATGTATTAATGTTCATGAAAATATCATTAGCGGACCTTTCTAGGACTACACTCGACATGCTACTTATTGCAATACTTGTATCATCTGCAAAGAAATTGAACTCTGCTTCTGGCTTGTGTAACCAGCGAGAAGTCAATGTACACAAGAAAAAGCAATGGCCCTAAGATGGGTCCTTGTGGGACACTACATGTTCAAATCAAATGTTTGTAAATCTATCGGACCAAACTGCATGTTCATCAGTCCGTAGCTTACAAACTACTTAAACCTAGGTAAACTAACCTAAGGACAACACAAACACCCATGCCCCAGGGAGGACTCGAACCTCCACGGCGAGCAACCGCGCGCTCCGCAGCAAGACGCTTTAGACCGCTCAGCCACTCCACCGCGGCACACTACATGTAATTTCTTCCCAATCTGATGATTACTGATGGCTTAAGTTACTAGTCCCTAGCACTGACAACCTTTCTTTCCTGTTAGTGAGACATAATCTGAACTTTTGCAACATTGCCTGTGACAAAATAGAATTCTAATTTTCTTAAAAGGATGTTGTGGTTCACACAATCAAATGCCTATGACAAATCACAGAAAATACCTGCTGTTTGTAATTTAGTATCTAATGAATTCAGTAAATTATCACTGTAGGTGTAAATATCCATCTCAATATCGGAACCATTCAGAATCCCAAACTGTGTTCTGGGCAATATGTTATTTGTGGTTAGGTGGTTGAGAAGCTACCTGTACATTGACTTTTCTTAAGATTTGAGAATGCTGGTTAAAGTGAAATCAGTCTGTAGTTTGATGGCATCTCTTTATCCCCTTTCTTGAATAGAGGTTTAATATACTGCATATTTTATTCAATCACGAAATGTCCCAGTTAGACTAGACTTGTTACACAAATAACTTAAAACTGTATTAAACAAACAAGAACAGGCATAATTAACTTTGTTGATATTTCACTGTAACCCAAGAATGATTTGTTTTTAAAATTTTTATTATGGAAGTTATTTCTTGTGGTGAAGTGAGTGACATATTAATGGATCTGAAGGTATTTGTAAAGGTTATTCCAAATATTCAAGGCATTATTTACTGACCCTGACAATCCCATACAATCAGTAACAGATATAAAGTACTCATTAAATAGATTTGCCACACTGCACCCATCAGTTACCATTGTATCAACTACTCTTGATGCTACCTGCTTCTGGTTCTAACAGTCTTCTCCCATAATGTTTTCATTTTGCACTGGTGACACACAATTGATATCTTGTGGTGGTGAGTTGTTACACTTCAGATATTAAGGTAATTAATATTTCTAATAAGACTAATTAAATTATATCTGAATAACATTAAAATATGTATTATTATGTTTCACAAGTAATGCTAGGAAAGTTGTACCTCCATTATTTTCTGTAAAATTACTGTTTCTTATGAAGTTATTGTTTAGAAACATATTTAATTATATTTGGATATGAAATGCTACTAATATAACCATAACTGATTATTCGGCTCCTCTTCTAGTTTCGGCTAAAATCAAAACATGAATAATTAAGTTAACATATCTGTATATTTACATTACACCACAAATCATTAGTTTTCCACATATTTTCAATATCCCCTCCCTGTACTAGGCCTTTTTGACTGTGTAAGCTTAATCAGGAGTCCTTAGAAGATAACATGAAAGGCGAACAGGTTTCAACAAATGGATGATAATTTTATTAAAGTACTTCTAAATTGGATTCTTTTCTTCTCGTTGTGACATTTTCTAGCTAAAAAGGAAAACTAAAGGAAGTTAGACAATAAGTAAAGTGTACCAGATACAGTGGAGTATCGATATTTCGAGTCTTGGAATTACAAGTTTACCATAAACGCGAGTGTCATAAAACAACAACTGCAGGAACATCCTATCTTCACGTCAAAAGGCACTCCACTATTATAATGCAAATTAAATAGTGAAAAGAATTTAAAACCTTTAGGATGCCAATGTAAATGACTGTTTAAAAACTTAGTTTTAAAAAAGGTTATATTTTATTACAATTTCAATAGTGTGATGTGATGCCAGACCCGTTCACCTGGAATTAACAAGACTACAATATTGCTATCAAAAATTCCAGTCCTGCATACCTTCTTGCAGGAAGATAGTCTTTAGTCTTTAGGCACACAAAAAAATATGCCAAATAGATACTAAGGAATGTCAGAGCCTCTACATGACTACCAAAATACAAAATACGCAGAAAGTAATTATTTGTACTAAGGAATGTCAGAGCCTCAACATGACTCCCAAAATAGAAAATACGCAGAAAGTAATTATTTATTTACATCCATAAGTAGCGGTTACCATTTTGTTTTTGAGAACACTAGCTTTATATTGCCATCTTCACTTCCGTTTTTTGTACTCGACAAACAACTGTACATATTTCTGTGGCAGAAAGTATTTTGAAATATACAGTCACATTTCCAACTAACAGTAAGATTTTTGTCAGTATAAATTTATGCAAACTGAATGAGGAAACGACAATTATCACGCTCTACAAAAAATCTTGACTCATCTGTGAACAGACGCCATTTGTTACACCTCCAATCCTAATGGTCCTCCATTCAGTTTCTGTGGGCTAAATGGTCATTGTGGTTTTATGGGACACACACCATAGGAGCGTGTGTAGAGATCACATTCCAGAAAGTGACGTGAGATTTTGTGTGTTGATATTGTGCATCCTGTTGCTGCCTGGAGAGTGTGCTGCAGCTGAGTTGCATACAGCCTCCTGTCTTGACAGGTTGTTAACCGAAGATGAAGGTCATCTCTTGCCAATGTTACCAAAGGATGACTTTGGACAAGCCTTCTTTTAACATTTCCTGTTGTCTGAAATAATGTCCAGGTCCTGGACACTACAATAGCCGCAGCCGCCTCCCTTTATATCTATCCAACTTCCAACCTTCCTATGGCTCTTCATGTAATAGCTTCAGGTAAATCATGTTTTTGCATTGTACTACCTGCTCACTAAACTATCTGAACACAACTGCTTGTGTAATTTGTTTGGTAGTGTACACTAATCAACACGAAACCCCTCTGCAGCAACTTTCTTTTGATACCGTATCTCAGTTGTCATAATGTTGTTGTCTCCACTCCATAGAATTTAGTTCATTCTGCCGATGACAGTACTTCAGAACCTAGATATCTCAACTGATCCCATAATTGTTTTGACCAGTGAATTACCTCCATACTTACCAACTGCTAACTTTATCAAAGATCAGTACCTAAAGACTGAAATGTTGCACATGTCACACCAATAACCAAGAAATGAAATAGAAATAATCCACTGAATTAAAGACACAAATCACTAACTTTGATTTGCAATAAGTTTTTGGAGCGTATATTATATATTCAAACATTATGGATTACCTTGGAGGAACTGGTCTATTGACACAAAGAGACCATGGATTTAGAAAATATTGTTCTTGTGAAACACAACTAGATCTTCATTCTCATGAAATAATAAGTGCTACTGAATGGACCTTAAACCGATTCCATAGTTCTTGATTTTCAGAAGGTTTTCTGATAGCATTCCACACAAGTTGCTTCAGGTGAAACAAGGACCCTATGGAGTATCCTACCAGTTGTGCAACTGGATTTCATGTCAGAAAGGTCACATTTCATTTAAACTGATGAAAAATCATTTAGTAGAACAGAAATGATATGCACCATCCCCCTACATAGTATTATTGGCCCTCTTTGTTATATAAATTATTCAGGAGACAATCTGAGCAGCCACTTACATTGTTTGCAGAAATTACTGTCAGGTACAGTTATCAGAAGATTAAAACAAATTTCAAAATTATTTAGACAAAATATCTGTATAGTGTGAAAAATAAAACAATTCCCTCCAGCATTACTTCAGGCATTAGTCAAGTCCATGCCACTTCGTGTTGTGCCACTTCTTCACAATTGCAAGGGTCCAACACAATATTAGGCAGGTGTACCAACTTGTTTCACTCTTCCATGTGTGTACATCTGAAACGTTAGCTACCAGTGGGTATTGAAATAAATGAAACTGAAAACAAGTCAACTAGTTCAGTGTTAATTTTTACCACTTTACTTTCAATGTGTTTTAATATAATTCACTACCAGGTGTACTTGCACAGTTACTTTAAGAGGTTCTTCCATTAGTTGTTGGAGTTCATCTACATAGAAGAGGCTACTATGCCATTAAAAAACTGAGTAATCAAATTACTGGGCATTACATATACATAGCAGGATTGTTTATTTTCACATGAACTATAACTAACTGACACAAAAAATAGAGAAAACAATAATAATATGAAGGACTTTGGTTACTCCCACACGATGGATACATAAATGATAACACACTAGATAATATGACAATTAGCCATTTTTTACCTGGGAATTTGGGTACTACTATATGACACTTTGCATAAAAAAAGACCCATCACAACAGAAACTACCTGTAAAAGTAAATACAGAACTAATTATAAGAAATATTATACTGTAACCTTCTATCGAAATCAAATCATAGCCTTTGTGAATTATGCTCCAAAGGAAGATGTATATATCTCACCTTGATAGTACTTGGATAACAAAATAATAACTATATAGAATCTAATGAAGAAAGAAACAGGCAGTTAAACAGGGAACACAACTCACATTTCAGTTAAGATGGAGTCAGAATCATAAAGAAATCTGAAATGATTTTTGAAATATTTAATAAACATTTTTTGAGAACATCAGAGAAGGTAGACTGTAAAGTAACTAATGGTTGAATCAATGCCCCTTCTACAAAAAGCTATTAGCAACATGATCCAACAGTTATCTCTACCTCCAGTTACAGTAAATGAAATTGTAAGAGTAATTAGATTATTAACAAATAACAACTGTTTGTAGAAAGTTGCCTCCTTGTTAACAGAAAATTAAGTTTTAAAATCCATTTTACTGCACATAAAAGTACTAAAAGTATAATTTCAGTACATCTACTAACAAAGAATTGAATTAAAAATCTATATTATGTGCAGAGAGAAGTAGAAACAAAAACAGATAACTCCTGTAATAAAAAATAGAGACTTAACAGTAATTGGACATTCTTACCATCCCTGGGTTGTATGTCTATGGCAGTGAAGAGTATCTCATTTTCCAATAAAGCTTGGTCAATGTGCTCCCGGATGCGAATATCAATCCAATCAGACAGCTCCAAAAGTGTTAGGCGTTCATCATGGTCACGATCTGCTCTGTACCAAAATGGAAATTGTAACAGAGCACAAACAAGAACATATTAAAAAACTGTTACACTTTATGAATCATCTATTTAGTTGTAGCTCAATATATTACAGCTTGTATACTTGTGGCGTCTATTCTGAAAGAACAGACTTCACTTCTGATCCTGCAATTGTTATTCTTTCATATTCACAGAATATATGACATCAACTGCGGATGGTCAAAGCCGAAAATGTGTACCCAGCCAGGATTCGAACCTGAGAATAGTACAAAGTGAATATGAGTTTGAGTACTGTCGGCAGGGTAGAGCTGGAAGTTTGTGTCTGTCGGGAGGTGTGCTTGGGTAGTCCTTGCAGGTGCGGTGAGCACTGTGTCCCCAGTGGTGTTAGTGGTCAACGGGAGACCTGGGTTTGAATCTCGGCTTGGTACACATTTTCAGCTTTGCCCATTCGCAGTTGATGTCATACATTCTGTGAATATTACAGCTTGATAATTTCACCTCGACATTGAAAACTTTATGCACATTACATCATCATACAATTACAAAAAATGTATAGTTCTAGATAGAATAACTACAGCATTACATAGATGTAGAAAGAATAGTTGCTACTTAATACAAAAAGAGAGCATTGAACTGCGCACAGCTATAATGAAAAAGACTGCTAAAATATCAAGTTATGAATGTGGCCAATAATCACTTTCATACAATCACAACTCACACATATATGGCCACGCTACAGGCATCGGAGCCCAACCACAACCCTATCTGAGTCTAATTTGGACAGCAATCTGCTCAGGTTGGTTGGGGTGTGAAAGGAACGGGTGGCGATGGGAGAACATGCTGTGCTGAGTGCGGGATAAGGGAGAATTATTGCTGGGGCAGGATGGGCTCCAAGAAGCAATATCAAGGGATTGTGTGCACAGCATTCCTGTTCACAACAATCGAATGTCTCTCTTGGTTCCTCATTAAAATGTCAGTGCACATAAACAACCGATACACTAATTCATTGCCAACATATGTTATAGCAATCAACAATGACACTGCTGAGTGAGAAAATGCAGGTATGCCACTGTCCCTATCCTAGACTTTTAACAAAGAGAACTTTACTTCTTAGTATAAGTATTGGTCACATTAGACTGTCAATAATGGAGAAGAGATAACAACTCACTGTAAGGATATTTGCTGAGCTGTGACAGGCATGAAAAATAGACAATCACATTCACAGAATCACTCAGGAAACTCTACATACACAAGCACCATCTCCAGCCACTGCAGCACCACAAGAATCTTGATAGTGCATGGGGAGGGGAGTGGAGGGGGAAGGATACTAGGTAAGGGTGGGTATGGAAAGTTCCATGTAGCATGATGGATTTTAAAGGCTCTGACAGGCAGGAAAGTGAGATGCAGCATTGAATACAGTGAAGGGAAAGGGCGGGAGAGGATAAAAGGGAGGTGAAGAGGTAGTTGGGGTCTTCAAATGATAAAAATAATAAGGAAAATATAAAAAAGTTATTAATTAAGGGGATTTTGTAAGGGGCAACACACAGTTGGAGGGAAGACATAAATTGGAGGAATACAGGATGATGAGTTGGGAAGGAGGGGGTGCAATGTTAGACATAGGGTGTAGGAATGGCAAGTTATCTTAGGTTGAGGCCAGGATGGTTCCAGAAACATAGAATGTTATCTTCAAAAATAAAATGCCACGATTGCTATATTATCATTTAACTGATTATTTAATTTGTGGGGCACTCGCGGAGGTCCAGCAGATGCCCTGTGCAACTGTTGTGCCCTTCAATCGGCCTGCAGCTGTGGCCAGCCCGGTCACTGACCATGAGGGGGTCACCTCCCAATCTGTGGTGGACTGGGAGGTCTCTTCAGTGCGTGTCAGGCAGCATAAGACTTCCCAGGGGACCAAAGTGAAGGCTTCCTTGGTTAGTCTTACGAACAGATTCGAGGCACTGTCTGTGGCAGAGGATGTTTCTGACGCAGATGGTGTTGCTTGTCCTGTAGTCACCCCTCTGCCTGCAAGATCTGGGCACTCACAGAGGGTGGGTTTGTTAGAAGTTGGGAGCTCCAACATTAGGCAGGTGATGGAGCCCCTTAGGGATATGGTTACTATGGATGGGAAGAAATCCAATGCGCACTCCGTGTGCATACCGGAGGGAGTCATTCCAGATGTGGAATGGGTCCTTCCGGATGCTATGAAGAGCACAGGGTGCAGCCAATTGCAGGTGGTGGTTCATGTCAGAACCAACGATGTGTGTCGCTTTCGATCAGAAGAGATTATCTCTTGTTTTGAGCAGCTATCAGAAGTGGTAAAGTCTGCCAGTCTTGCTTGCAAGATGAAGGCAGAGCTCACCATCTGCAGCATAGTCGACAGGGCTGACTGCGCACCTCAGGTACAGAGCCAAACAGGGTCTGAACAGAGGCTCAGATGGTTCAGTGACTGTGTGGGTTGCAGATTCCTCGAATTGTGCCAAAGGGTGGTGGGTTTTCAGGTTCTGCTAAATAGGTCAGGCGTCCACCACACTCAGGAAGCGGCTACATGGGTAGCAGGGGCTCTGTGGTATGGACTGGGCAGTTTTTTAGGTTAGAGGGCCTTGGGAACACACAAAATTGGTTTCAGTCTCAAAGGGTGCAGGTCAGACACATGAAGAATGAGATCTAGGAACCGTTGGTGTAACAGTTGTAAATTGTTGTAGCTGTGTTGGGAAAGTTCCATAGCTCCAAGCTCTGATAGAAAGTACTGAGGCACAAATCATTATAGGTTCTGAAAGCTGGCTGACGCCAGAGATAAGTTCGGCTGAAATTTTTACAAATGGTCTTCAGAAAGAATAGAATATTTAATAAAAAACAGGGTGGTGTGTTTATTGATGTTACAAATGGTTTATCCTGCAGCGAAATTGAGGCAGATATTTCCTGTGCGTTAGTATGGGTAGAGGTTATACCTAACAACCGGAATAAATGAATAATACCCTTGATCTCCTGTAAACAAATAATCCTGAACTAGTAAAGAACATCAAAACAGATACAGGGATTAGTAAACATAGAGTTGTAGTAGTGAGACTGAATGTCAAAATTCCCAAAAATAAAGCAGATAAAAATTTGCTTCGCGCTTTCCTGAGTGATAGTCTCCAGTCTTCCAAAACTAAAAATGCAAGCTTATATCAGTTGTGGGTTACTTTCAAAGACATCATATCAGTAGCAATCAAGAGATTTATACCAAATAAATTAATAACAGAGGGGCATGCCCCCCCCCCCCCCCCCCCCCGTGGTACACAAAACAGGTCAGATCACTGTTGCAGAAACAAAGAAAAATGCATGCAGAATTTAAAAAGACACAGAATCCCCAAGTCTGGCAATCTTTTCCAGAAACTTGCAATCTAGCGCGGACTTCAATGCAAGAAGCTTATAATAGTTTCCACAATGAAATCCTGTTTTGTAAACTTGCAGAAAGTACAAAGAAATTCTGGTCATATGTGAAGTACACTAGTGGCAAAACACAAACAATACCTTCACTATGTGATAGCAATAGTAATACTACCAATGACAGTGCTGCTAAAGCGGAATTGCTAAACACAGCTTTCCAAAATTCTTTCACCAAAGAAGACGAAGTGAACACTCCAGAATTCAAACCAAGAACAGCTGCCAGCATGCAAAATTTAGAAGTAAATATTCCTGGAGTAGTAAAACAACTTGATTCACTAAACAAAGACAAATCTTCTGGGCCAGATTGTATACCAACAAGATTCCTATCAGAGAATGCTGATGCAATAGTCCATAATTAGCTATCGTATGTAACCGATCACTCAGTGAAAGATCCATACCCAAAGACTGGAAAGTTGCCCAAGTCACTCTAATATTCAAGAAGGCAGTAGGGATGACTATCTCATTGATGTCGATTTGGAGTAGGGTTTTGGAACACATACTTTGTTCAAACATTATGAACTACATCGAAGAGAATGACCAATTAACCAATAGTCAACACGGATTCAGAAAGTATCGCTCTTGCGAAACACAGCTTGCCCTTTATTCAATTGATGTGATAAGTGCCATCTACAAGGGATCTCAAATCGATTCCATATTTTGGATTTCTGGAAGGCTTTTGACACTGTACCTCACAAGCAGCTTCTAATAAAATTGCATGCTTATGGTATATCGCCCCAATTGTGTGATTGGATTCATAATTTCCTATCAGAGAGGACACAGTTTGTAGTAATTGACAGTAAGTCATCGATTAAAACAGAAGTGATATCTGGTGTTCTACAGGGAAGCGTTATAGGTCCCCTACTGTTCCTTGTGTTTATAAACAATTTAGGAGACAATCTGAATAGCTCCCTTAAACTGTTCATGGATGATGCTGTCATTTAACGGTTAGTGAAGTCAACAGAGGATCAAAAGTAACTGCAAAGCGATTTAGACAAAATTTCTACATGGTGCGAAAATTGGCAATTAACACTAAATAATGAAAAGTGAGAAGTTATACACATGACCACTAAAAGAAATCCACTGAACTTCAATTACGCAATAAATCAGGCAAACCTTAAAGTCCTAAATTCTACCAAGTACCTAGGAATTACAATTATGAACAACTTAGACTGGAGAGAACACATAGAAAATATTGTGGAGAAGGTGAACCAAAGGTTATGTTTCATTGGCAGAACTCTTCGAAGATGCAACAGCTCCACCAAAGAGACTGCCTACATCACACTTGTGTGATGTACTGTTGCCCAGTGTGGGACCCTCACCAGATGGGACTGACGCAAGACATTGAGAAAGGTCGGAGGTCAGCTCCTTTTTTTTTTTTATCACGTTACAGGGGGGAAAGCATCACAAAAATGCTGCATGATTTGAGTTGGAAATCATTAAAAGAAAGACGTTATTCATTGCGTTGAGATCTATTTGCAAAATTTCAATCACCAACTTTTACTTCTGAATGTGAAAATTCCATTGGGAGACATGACCACCCCAATAAAATTAGAGAAATCAGATCGAAAACAGAACGATTTAGGTGTTCTTTCTTCCCGCACGCTATTAGAGAATGGAAGGGTAGAGAAAGGTTGTGAAAGTGTTTAATAACCCTCTGCCAGGCACCTAAATGTGGTTTGCAGAGTATCTATGTAGATGTAGACAATCAGTTTCAATGGGCTATGCCACCATCATTTAGTCATATAAAATGCTACAATGTGGTCATGTTATTTAAGAAAATGGAGGTTAAACGGAATGTGCAACATAGCACTTAGTTGAAATATAGAATACATAAGTTATATTGTCAACTGCTGGTAAGAGTTTCATACAAATTAAGATTACTTATGTTATCAATTACCTCATTGTAGCTGTATTTTAAATTTAAAGTGTGTAGGTATTTGAACACCATAAAGGGGGAAAAACTAAAAACAAAGACAGGATTTGAACCATTGCCTCCTCTCCCCCCCCCCCCCTTTCCGGCTAGGGTTTTCTTGCTTGGCATTCAGCAATGCTGCTTCTTGAGAACTTTTGAGAGTTGCATTGAATAGTTATTGATTGCTATTTGAGTTATGAACTTTACATACCATAAGCATAAAATGCCAATACCTATTTGGTCTCCTTGTTAGACTGACAGAAAGAATATTACAGTAACTACTCAATTCCACTAACCCAGAGTTCCACTTCAGAGAAAACCAAGAAGAAATAAATGAGGCAGAGACTGATGTTATAGTAGAGGATACAGTAAAAGTCACATAGAAAATGAAAAGTAATGAAGTGCCTGGAGAGGAAATATTTTAGCATGAATGCTGAAGTATGGAGGAAGATAGCTAGAGACAGAACTGTCCAAATTCATTCAGCTTATTTAGGAGACAATAGTTGTTTGTTTAGTATACAAGAAAGGAAGCAATCATGTAAATAACTCAGTTTACTTAACATGCCCTACAAAGTCATTTCTACAATTATTTTAGAAAAGCTAAAACTGGTTTCAAGCAACATCAAGGGAGAATATTAGACTGGATAGCATTCAAACTGGTCAACTTTTTTGGGTTATCCACAAAACAGAGTGCTAAAAAAAGTGCTTTCAAATACTGAAGACACTTTTTGCACACAAAAACTACTTAGAATTCCAATACATGACTATCAGTGGGTAACCTGCAAATATCATGAGGCATTTATGTATCACTCCCTTAAAACAAAGCTGTATCACATTTCCACCTGGGCTCTGGACGAAAATTTAAGTTTTGTGAATGTGATTGTCTTTTCTATGTGCCCATCTGCGGCTCAGTGATAATCTTTACAATGAGTTGCAAGCAATCCTCATTATATTATTGAGATTCCAATCTGGACTTTCCACTTTTAAATTAAAAATTAAAGTTGTTCTCAGACAAATGTGAAGATTATTTCATTTTGATGGTGCTAAAGCGTTACACATTCGCTAGAGGTCACCATGTCAAAAAGCACTAAAATCTTTTTATAAAAACAGGTGAGTCTATCAAATATGAGCAAGACAATAACTTTTTTGCTCATTGTTGAACTTGCTTGAAAATATTAAAGTATTTATACATGAATATTGTTTAACTAATAATATGTATCACTTTTTAATACCTCCCAGGTAGTACCTTACATTAACTTTTGCTTGTCTCTCTTATTTTAACACACTCTTACAAAACCAGACTTCTAAATCAGTACCCTAATCAATGTCACATAATTCTTGCTGTATAACAATCAACATGGTAGCTATCTATTTAAAATATTACATTATATATAATAAGTAGATGAAGATTACTTACCAGGCGAAGGAGCATCGGTAGTGATAGTAACACAAATAAATAAATAAATAAAACACACACACACACGTGTGTGTGTGTGTGTGTGTGTGTTATTTATTTGTGTTACTATCACTACCGGTGCTCCTTCGCTTGGTAAGTAATCTTCATCTACTTTTTATACATATTTTTCCCGTGGTTCGGAACCCACGTTAAACTGTAGGTCCCCCTATAACTGGCTGGGTAAGTCAGTTCGAAGGTCGGAGGAAGGCAACAGTATACCACCTCTAAACAGGACCATGCATAGTAAAGCACTGTGTTGTTCAAACCAATTCTAGGATTGTTGACTGCTTTACCTTTTTTTTTTTTTTTTAGAAATTTTTCCTCTATAATATTCGTAAAATATTACATTATTTTCTGTGAGACTATTGCACACTGAACAATAATATGTTTGAGAACAAACCTGCTGAATACATTTTTTAGTATCTCTTGTGACCGCCGGGGATCATCGTTCAAGTTATCATCATCCAAGATGAGTGGTGGATTGCTGCTACTACGGTCTCGTAATGATTCAAGGCTCCTGTGTCCCAGCACCACTGCTTCATCATATACTCTTAGAGATGATGATCTAGAGGCAAAACAAAATTATCAGGCCCAATTTATATGAATTGCAACTTAAAGTTCATGAGGTAATTGGAAATATATCAAGATAATGATAAAAATCATACATCAACTCTATGAATTACTTGAACTACTGGACCATTTCCCTTGCGAAAAAAAGTATTAATTAATTTGTTAATAATCATAGCCACCCCTCTAATAAGGTGAAATAGCCAACTCAATCAAATGTATTTAACAAATCACAGGAATATCATATCTGATCAAAACATTGCATTGTGTCCAATAAACATACAATATCCGTACCATAAGGAAGGTTGTTTAAAATACACACAAATACAACCTTATGGAGTTTGACTCCATTATCTACAGATATACAGGATGAGTCAGTGATGATGGAACTTTCAGGCCCATGATTTAATTAAATAACACTAATCATTTGAAACATTGATCATTTGCAATAGGAATTACTTGGAAGACCACTGTGCACAAGAAAAAGGTGGATTTTTTTTTTTTTTTTTTTTTTTTTTTTTTTTTTTTTTTTTTTTTTTTCTGCAGTCGTAATTTTATGTTTCATAATTTTTTCATCAAAAACATGGCAAGTCTCTCTTGTGATCTGGACCCTAGTCCAGAAACAGCCTAATTGAGTATATTTTCACACATAACTATCAAGTTATGTCCTAGCCTAATGCAGCAGTCTAAGGGCCCCAACATCTGAACCCCGATTGTAACCTACCACTGAACACTCCCCAATAGATTAGATTAGATTAATACTTTTTCCATAGGACCATAGAGGTAATTTACTGAGATGTCACCAAAATTTGCAATAACTCTAATAGCATAAGTTGCTGAACTCAAATGTTTCAGTAGATCATCAATATGTTGCTTCCATTCAATTTCTCATCAATGCACACAAGTAAAAACTTTGAATATTCTACCATAGCTACAGACTTCATCACAGGCTTATGGTGTCTTGACATTTACTGTATGGGTCTGTATATATTGTGTTTTATCAAAATTTAATAAAACTACATTTGCAGAGAGCTTAATAATTTTCTGAAAAACATTACTTACTATTTTATCAATTAACTCTTGTTTCTTGGGAGTGATTACTATACTTGTCAATAATGGAGGATAGATAACAACTCACCGAAAAGAGGCTGGCTGAGCTGGTGAAAGTTACAAAAATAGATAATCATATTCACACAACTTAAATTTTTGGCCATGGCCTTCCTCAGGAAAAGAAAAACAAACATTCATGCAATCACTCAGACAACTATATCATGTCTGGCCACTCCAGCGACACAAGCATCTAGACTGTGAGTCTCCCTTACCACAGAGATCATATTCCTGTGGAAGATCCCAACGCAAAACCTTCCCAATCCACCCACCCAGCACTTCCTATTCCAGTCTCATCACAGGCTTATCCTACACCATCAGAGATCGGGCCACCTGTGAAAGCAGCCATGTGATATACCAACTCTGCTGCAATCATTGCAAAGCGTTTGATATTGGTATGACGACAAACCAGCTGTTTGTCAGGATGGTCTCTGCCAAACTGCAGCAAAAAGCAAGATGGACCACCCTGTAGCACAGCATTCAGGTGAGCACAACACTCTGTATTTCAATGGCTGCTTCACTACCCAAGCCATCCGGATCATCCCCTCCACCACCAGCTCTTCTGAACTGCACAGATGGGAGTTGTCCCTTCAACACATTCTACGATCCCACAACCATCCTGCCCTCAACCTAAGATAACTTCCCATCCCTGAACCCTATGCCTAACATCTTCTGTCCCCCCCTTCCTTCCCCACTCATTATCGTGTATCTCATGTCTTCCTTACAAAAGTGTGTTGGCACTTATATGTTGTTGTTGTGGTCTTCAGTCCGGAGACTGGTTTGATGCAGCTCTCCACAATACCCTATCCTGAGCAAGCCTCTTCATCTCCACATAAGAACGACAACCTACATCTGTCTGAATCTGCTTACTGTATCCATCTCTTGGTCTTCCCCTGCGATTTTTTCCCCACACACTTCCCTCCAACGCTAAATTAACAATTCCTTGATGTCTAAGAATGTGTCCTACCAATCTATCCCTTCTTTTAGTCAAGGTATGCCAGAAATTCCTTTTCTCCCCAATTCTGTTCAGTACCTCCTCATTAGTTACGCAATCCACCCACCTAATCTTCAGCATTCTTCTGTAGCACCATATTTCAAAAGCCTCAATCCTCTTCCTGTCCGCACTGTTTATCGTCCATGTTTCACTCCCATACAAGGCAACACTCCATACAAATGCCCTCAGAAAGGACTTCCTTAGGCCTAAATCAATATTCGATGTTAACAAATTTCTCTTTTTCAAGAACGCATTTCTACCCATTGCCATTCTGCATTTTATATCCTCTGTACTGCGCCCATCATTTGTTATTTTACTGCCCAAGTAACAAAACTCATCTACCTCCTTTATTGCTTCGTTTCCCAATCTAATTCCTTCAGCATCACCTGATTTTCTTACACTGCACTCCATTACCCTAGTTTTGCTCTTGTTAATGTTCATCTTATATGCGCCTTTCAGCACACTGTCCATTCCATTCAATTGCTCTTCCAGGTCCTTTGCTGTATCTGACAGAATTACTATGTCATTGGCAAAACGCAATGTTTTTAATTCTTCCCCCTGAACTTTTATTCCTTCACCAAATTTCTCCTTGCTTTCCTTTATAGCTTGTTCAATGTACAAATTGAATAACATTGGAGAAAGGCTACAACCCTGTCTCACTCCCTTCCCAACCACTGCATCCCTTTCATGCCCTTCAACTCTGACAACCGCTGTCTGGTTTTTGTACAAGTTGTAAATAACCTTACGCTCCCTATAATTTACTCCTGCTTTTTTCAAAACTTTGAAGAGTTTATTCCAATCAACATTGTCAAAAGCCTTCTCCAAATCTACAAAAGCTAGAAATGTAGATTTGCCTTTTCTTAATCTATCTTCTAGGATAAGCCGTAAAGTGAGTATTGCCTCCCGTGTTCCTACATTTCTCCTGAACCCAAACTGATCTTCCCCGAGGTCGGCTTCTACCAGCTTTTCCATCCTTCTGTATATAATTCGCGTTAATATTTTGCAGCCATGACTTATTAAACTGATGGTTCTGTAGTTTTCACACCTGTCTGCACCTGCTTTCTTAGGGATGGGGATTATAAGATTTTTCTTAAAGTCTGAGGGTACTTCACCTGTCTCATACATCTTACACACCAGGTGAAACAATTTTGTCATGGCTGGTTCTCCCAGAGACTTCAGTAGCTCTGAGGGAATATCATCTATTCCAGGGGCCTTGTTTCGACTTAGGTCTTTCAGGGCTCTGTCAAATTCTTCTCTCAGTACAGTAACTCCTATTTCATCTTCATCTACATCCTCTTCCCTTCCTACAATATTGTCTCGAAGTTCATTTCCTTTGTAGAGCCCCTCTATATATTCTTTCCACCTTTCAGCTTTCCCTTCTTTGCTGAGAACTGGTTTTCCATCAGTGTCCTTGATATTCATAGAGCTGTTTTTCTTATCTCCAAATGTTTCTTTTATTTTCCTGTAGGCTGTATCTATTTTTCCCCTATTTATACATTCTTCTACATCCTTGCATTTGCCTTCTAGCCACTCCTGCTTAGCCATTTTGCACTTCCTGACAATCTCATTTCTTAGTCGTCTGTACTCCATTTTGCCTGTTTCATTTACTGCATTTTTATATTTTCTCCTTTCATCGATTAAATTTAATATCTCCTGTGATATCCAAGGATTTTTTGTAGGTCTTTCCTTCCTACCTATTTTGTCCTCTGCTACCTTCACTATTTCATCTCTCAATTTTACCCATTCCTCCTCTACTGTTTTATTTCCCCCCGTTTCTGTCAATTGTTGCCTAAAGCTCCCACGGAAATTTTTAAGAACCTCAGATTCCTTCAAATTATCCAGGTCCCATCTCCTTATTTTCCTACCTTTTTGTAGTTTCTTTAGTTTCAGCCTACAGTTCATAACCAACAAGTTATGGTCAGAGTCTATATCTGCCCCTGGGTATGTCTTGCAGTTTATAACCTGGTTCCGGAATCTATGTCTTACCATTATAAAATCTATCTGATACCTTCCGATATCTCCTGGTCTCTTCCACGTATACAACCTTCTTTTGTGATTCTTGAACCAGGTGTTTGTTATAACTAAATTATGTTCTGTGCAAAATTCTACCAGGCGGCTTCCTCTTTCATTCCTTTTGCCCAGACCATATTCACCTACTATCTTCCCTTCACTTCCTTGTCCTACTACCGAATTCCAGTCTCCCATAATAATTAAGTTTTCCTCTCCCTTAATTGTCTGAATAATTTCCTTTAGCTCCTCATATATTTCTTCGATTTCCTCATCATCGGCAGAGCTAGTTGGCATATAAACCTGTACTACTGTTGTCGGTGTTGGCTTCGTATCTATCTTGACAATGATAATGCGATCACTGTGCTGGTCATAGTAGTTTACCCGCATTCCTATTTTCTTATTCATTATCAATCCTACTCCTGTGATACCCCCAACTGATTTTGTATTTATAATCCTGTACTCACCTGACCAGAAATCCTGTTCATCCTGCCACCGAACTTCACTAATCCCCACTATATCTAACTTCAACCTATCCATTTCCCTTTTTAAATTTTCTAATTTTCCTACTCGATTAAGGGATCTAACATTCCACACTCCGACCCGTAGAATGCCAGTATTGTCTTTCCTGATGATCACATCCTCCTGAGTAGTCCCCGCCCGGAGATCCGAATGGGGGACTATTTTACCTCCGGAATATTTTACCCGAGAGGATGCCATCATCATATGTTCATACAGTAGAGCTGCATGTCCTCGGGAAAGGTAACGGCTGTAGTTTCCCCTTGCTTTCAGCCGTTCGCAGTAGCTGTGTGGCAAAGCCACATTAGCTGATGTTACAAGGCCAGCTCAGTCAATCATCCAGACTGTTGCCCCTTTAACTACTGAAGAGGCTGCTGCCCCTCTTCAGGAACCACACGTTTGTCTGGCCTCTCCACAGATACCCCTCCGCTGTGGTTGCACCTACGGTACGGCTATCTGTATCGTTGAGGCACGCAAGCCACCCCACCTCGGCAATGTCTGTGGTTCATGGGAGTGGTGGCACTTATAATATCCCCTTAATTAATTAATTTTTATTCTTACTTTTTTAAAATTATTTTTCCTATCTTTTTCCTAACTTTATTGTTTTCTTTATTTCCTATTTTTATTTTTCCATTATTCTTATCATTTTAAGTCCCCATTTCTCTAAACCTCTCTTTTATCCTTTCCTGCCCCTTCCCCTCACTGTATTCATTGCCACAATTCAAATTCCTGTCTATCAGAGCCTTTACAATCCATCATGGAATGTTGAACTTTCCATCCCCAACTTTACGTAGCAACCTTTCCCTCCACTTCCCACCTCACTCACAGTCTAGATGCTTTTGTCGCTGGAGTGTGTATATAGTTGTCTGAGGGATTGCATGAATGCTTGTGTTTCTTTTTCTGGTGAAGGCCCTGTCCAAAAACTTAAGTTCTTGCCTGTCAGCAGCTCAACGAGCCTCTTTACGGTGATTTGTTATCTATCCTCCATTACTGACATTCCTATCAGATTTTCCATTGATTTCTATACTTGTATTATCAACAAAACAACTAGATTTGCATCATCATGAATATAGAATGGAAAATCAGTAATATAAATCAAGCACAGCAAAGAACCCAACACCAAACCCTATGGGACCCAATTCTTGATAACCTCACTCCCCTCCCACCCCAGTTTGAGGAATCAGCTGATTTTTGCCTTCAGATAATGTCTCCTGTTGATGATCTGATATCAGTGCATAGAACTTAATGTCAGACTGACTAAATATCTTAAGTCTATGACCAGTAATAACAAATTCCATGTACATAGCCTGTACAAGTTTCACATGCTGCTATATTTACAACAATTGTTCAAAATGGAGACCCCAATGACACCCATCATTGCAATACAGATATGTATTTGTATGGCAAATTACAATGACTTGGAGATACATTAGACGTATAACTAATAATATGGAGCACCACAAAGCCATGTTGTACCCAACAAATTACTTTTTCACAATAATTGAATAATTAGGAACTAGATTAAAAGCACAATTGTCCTTTTGTTCTTTCAATTACAATCAAATAACATTTTATTACACTATGACAGGCTAGTCATGTATTCAACTGTGAAATTTATACAAAACCTGCAAAATGTGTGTGAAGCAAGAAAACTGTGGAGTATGATCTTATGTAGACATAAGTTATAAGTAATGGGCATGATATTTTAAATATCAGCCTTTTCAGTAGTTACATGGGCAACTGTCTGGATGATTGACTGAGCTGGCCTTGTAACATCAGCTAATGTGGCTTTGCCAAACAATTACAGCGAACCGCTGAAAGCAAGGGGAAACTACAGGCATTACTTTTCCCAAGGACACGCAGCTCTACTGTATGAACATATAATGATGGCATCCTCTCGGGTAAAATATTCTGTAGGTAAAATAGTCCCCCATTCAGATTTCTGGGCAGGAACTATTCAGGAGAATGTGATCAACAGGAAAGACAATACTGGCATTCTACAGATCGGAGCATGGAATGTTAGATCCCTTATTGGGTAGGGAAGCTAGTAAATTTAAAAAAAGAAATGGATAGGTTGAAGTTAGATATAGTGGGGATTAGTGAAGTTCGGTGGAAAGAGGAACAGGATTTCTGGTCAGGTGAGTACAGGATTATAAATACAAAATCACTTGGGAGTATTACAGGAGTAGGTCTGATAATGAATAAGAAAATAAGAATGCAGGTAAAGTACCATGGGCACAGTGATTGCATTATCATAGTCAAGATAGATATGAAGCCAACACCGACCACTGTGGTACAGGTTTATATGCCAACTAGCTCTGCCAATGATGAGGAGATCGAAGAAATATATAAGGAGCTAAGGGAAATTATTCAGACAATTAAGGGAGAGGAAAACTTAATTGTTATGGGAGACTGGAATTCAGCAGTAAGACAAGGAAGGGAAGGTAAGATAGTAGGTGAATCTGGTGTGGGCAAAAGGAATGAAAGAGGAAGCCACCTGGTAGAATTCTGCATGGAACATAATTTAGTTATAACAAACACCTGGTTTAAGAATCACGAAAGACGATTGTATATGTGGAAGAGGCCAGGAGACACCGGGAGATACCAAATAGATTTTATAATGGTAAGATAGATTTCAGAACCAGGTTTTAAACTGTAAGACATACCCAGGGGCAGATATAAACTCTGACCATAACTTATTGGTCATGAATTGTAGGCTGAAACTGAAAAAAAACTGCAGAAAAGTAGGAAAATAAGGAGATGGAACCTGGATAAACTGAAGGAACCTGAAGTTCTTGAGAATTTCGGGGTGAGCTTTAGGTAAAAATTGACAGAAATGGGGGGAAATAAAACAGTAGAGGAGGAATGGGTAGCATTGAGAGATTAAATAGTGTAGGCAGCAGAGGACAAAATAGATAGGAAGACAAGACCTACAAAAAATCCTTGGATATCACAGGACATACTAAATTTAATCGATGAAAGGAGAAAATATAAAAATGCAGTAAATGAAACAGGCAAAATGAACTCCAGACGACTAAGAAATGAGATTGACAGTGCAAAATGGCTAAGCAGGAGTGGCTAGAAGGTAAATGCAAGGATGCAGAAGAATGTATAAACAGGGGAAAAATAGATACATCCTAAAGGAAAATAAAAGAGATATTTGGAGATAAGAAAAACAGCTCTATGAATATCTAGAACACAGATGGAAAACCAGTTATTAGCAAAGAAGGGAAAGCTGAAAGGAAGGTAGAAAGAGTAGAGAGGCTCTATGAAGGAAATGAACATAGAGACAATATTGTAGGAAGGAGAGAAGAAGTAGATGAGGATGAAATAAGAGATACTATACTGAGAGATGAATTTGACAGAACTCTGAAAAACCTAAGTCGAAACAAGGCCCCTGGAGTAGAACACATTCCCTCAGAGCTACTGAAGTCTCTGAGAGAACCAACCATGACAAAACTGTTTCATCTGGTGTGTAAGATGTATGAGACAGGTGAAGTACCCTCAGAGTTTAAGAAAAATGTTATAATCCCCATTTCAAAGAAAGCAGGCACAGACACTACAGAGCAATCAGTTTAATAAGTCATGGTTGCAAAATATTAACACGAATTATTTACAGAAGGATGGAAAAGCTGGTAGTAGCCAACGTCTGGGGTCAAGAGAAATGTAGGAACACGGGAGGCAATACTCACTTTACGGCTTGTCCTAGAAGATAGATTAAGAAAAGGCAAATTTACATATCTAGCTTTAGTAGATTTGGAAAAGGCTTTTGACAATGTTGATTGGAATAAACTCTTTCAAGTTCTGAAACAAGCAGGAGTAAAATACAGAGAGCGAAAGGTTATTTACAACAAAAACCAGACAGCGGTTGTCAGAGTTGAAGGGCATGAAAGGGATGCAGTGGTTGGGAAGGGTGTAAGACATGGTTGTAGCCTTTCTCCAATGTTAATCAATTTGTACATTGAGCAAGCTATAAAGGAAAGCAAGGATAAATTTGGAGAAGGAATTAAAGTTCAAGCTGAAGAAATAAACATTGCGTTTTGCCGACGATATAGTAATTCTGTCAGATACAGCAAAGGACCTGGAAGAGCAATTGAACGGAATGGACAGTGTGCTGAAAGTTGCATATAAGATGAACATTAACAAGAACAAAACTAGGGTAATGGAGTGCAGTCTAAGAAAACCAGGTGATGCTGGAGGAATTAGATTAGGTAACGAAACAATAAAGGAGGTAGATGAGTTGTGTTACTTGGGCAGTAAAACAACAAATGATGGGCGCAGTACAGAGGATATAAAATGCAGAATAGCAATGGGTAGAAAAGCGTTCTTGAAAAAGAGAAATTTGTTAACATCAAATATTGATTTATGCCTAGGGAAGTCTTTTCTGAAGGCATTTGTGTGGAATGTTGCTTTGTGTGGGAGTGAAACATGGACGATAAACAGTGCAGACAGGAAGAGGATAGAGACTTTTGAAATGTGGTGCTACAGAAGAATGCTGAAGATTAGGTGGGTGGATCACGTAACTAATGAGGAGGTACTGAATAGAATTGGGAAGAAAAGGAATTTCTGGCATAGCTTGACTAAAAGAAGGGATCGATTGGTAGGACACATTCTTAGACATAAAGGAATTGTGAATTTAGTGTTGGAGGGAAGTGTGTGGTGTAAAACCAGCACAAGAAGACCAAGAGATGGATACAGTAAGCAGATTTAGACAGATGTAGGTTGCTGTTCTTAAGTGGCATTGAAGAGGCTTGCTCAGGATAGGGTATTGTGGAGAGCTGCATCAAACCAGTCTCTGGACTGAAGACCACAACAAACAACACCATGCATCTTCAAAACATACCAATTTCAAAACAATGTCTACAAATTGCTTCTTCAGTCTAGTGCTCTCTTTTTCTTATGGAAAATTTGTGTAGAGTTATTAAGGATATTCAAAAATAAACTACTTCGAATATTTCCCAACCATCTGCTGTTGTTAATAATGTCCTGTTCTCCTTAACAGAAACAATGTCATCTCTGTGGTTGTTAGCATTCTTTATTGATTTTATTTTATCAGCAAGGGGAACTACATTCATTATACTAATTAAGGAGTTACAGTTATACATTGCAGTTTAATAATGATGGTATCCTCAGGCTAAAATATTTCAGAAGTAAACTAATTCTTAACTTAAATCTCCAGGCAGAGACTCCAGAGATCACTTCCTCGAGAAAAATCAAATATTGTGATCTACAGGGCATAGCACAGAATGTTAGTTCCCATTCTACATCTACATCTACATGGGATACTCTGCAAATCACATTTAAGTGCCTGGCAGAGGGTTCATCGAACCACAATTATACTATTTATCTCCCATTCCATTCTCGAATAGCGCGCGGGAAGAAAGAACACCTGAATCTCTCTGTTCGAGCTCTGATTTCTCTTATTTTATTCTGATGATCATTTCTACCTATGTAAGTGGGAGTCAACAATATATTTTCGCATTCGGAGGAGAATGTTGGCGATTGGAGTTTCGCAAGTAACCCACGCCTCAGCGATAAGCGCCGTTGTTTTAATGATTCCCATCCCAGATCCTGTATCATTTCCGTAACGCTGTCTCCCCTGTATCGTGACAATACAAAACGAGCTGCCCTTCTTTGGACTCTCTCGATGTCCTCCGTCATGCCCACCTGATAAGGATCCCACACTGGGCTGCAATACTCCAAAAATGGACGGACAAGCGCAGTGTATGCAGTTTCTTTAGTAGTTCTGTTGCATCTTTTAAGGATTCTGCCAATAAAACGCAGTCTCTGGTTCGCCTTTCCCACGATATTATCTACGTGTTCTTTCCAGTTTAAGTCTGAAGTAATAGTAATTCCTAGGTATTTTGTGGAGTTTACGGCCTTCACATTTGATTGATTTATGTTGTAAACAAAGTGAGAATTCAAAAGCTCACTAGCTCTGCAGGTAATAAATACAATGAAAAATAGTAATATGTTTATGGAAAGAAGTTAACTAGGAAGGGAATTACAATTTGACAGTTTTAAAAGGAAAAGAAGAAAAAATAGTAGGAGAAAAGCCTGGGAAAGTGAAGAAAAATGTACAGCTATCTAACAAAAATTTTAGAACTTAATTATTATAACATTCTGTTTAAAAGTCAAGAAATAAGTTTGTATACAAGAAAGGGTTGTGGTACGTTTTTAGGTGGTAAGACACAAATTTAACAATATAATAATAGAAAGTCCAAGTTGGAATTAATAATATAGTAAGAACAGTTTCCAACTCACCGCAAAGACATGGGGACGAGCTGTGACAGGCACATACAAATGACACACACATACAACACTTTCAGCTACCGGCCATGGCCTTCTTCAGAAAATAGAACACTCATGAAATCACACAACACAAGTCATACAACCATCACCTCCGGCTGCCGCACTTCGAATCACGCTCTGTGGTGTGTAAATCGGGGATGGGAGGGGTTGGTGAGGGGAGAGGGGATAGGAAGGTTACGTCACAGTGGTGGGGATGGGTACTGCACGGCCTAGATGGGAATAATGAGATGTAGCTTAGGAATGGAGTGGGGAGGTGGGTGAGGGGAGAAAAATAAAGAAACGAAAATAAAAATATACATTTAAATAAATATAAAAATAAAAAATAAAATACACACACACACACACACACACACACACACACACACACACACACACACACATACTAAGGTCTTGTCAAAGGCTTACTCTCCTTTTCCTGGTCCCTACAATGAAAACACTACTTTGCCATCAATCCCTCTGACCGTAACCTAACTAATCCCAATAACGAATCCTGCCTGTCCCACTTCAAACCACCATCCAACAGAGATCCCCCTACACTCCCACCTAACCACCCTCTGGTTACCCTCTGAAGAGTTTCTCACCTCCAACTTGGCCACACCATCCTTCCCCAAGTCCCTTCCCAAGAACTCAAACCTTTCAGCAGATGAAAGAAGAGTCATCACAACCTTAAAACTAATCATGAAAATCATCCTTCCTGTGGATAAATGTTCCACCACTAGTTATGGGCCGGCCGCGGTGGCCGAGGTGACTGAGGTGCTCCAGTCACGGTCAGCACGGCCACTACGGTCGGGGGTTCGAATCCCCCCTCGGGCATGGATATTTGTGCCGTCTTAGTTCGTAAGTAGTTCATAAGTAGTTTGTAAGTTTAGGGACTGATGACCCCGTAGTTTAGTTCCATAAGCTTAACAAACATTTGAACTAGTTATGGATCACAGTGACTACCTGGCAGAAGGGCTCCGCCAACTCTCTGTCTCCTCCACCTACACATTGTGCCGGAATGACCCCATCCCCAAACTCCAACAAGATCTCCAATCCCTGTTAAGATCCTACGGCCCCGCCCAGAAACTCTCCCCTGGATCCATCTCCCCCCAGCAGCACCCCGCACACCCACCATCTACATGCTCCCCAAAATCCACAAATCTAAAAATCCTGGACATCCTATTGTGGCTGGTTACTGCGCTCCTACCGAACGAATTTCAGCCTTCCTTGACCAACACCTCCAGCCAATTGTCCAAAATCTATCTTCCCACGTCAAGGATACCAACCGCTTCCTTCACCGACTCTGCACCATTTCCACCCCTTTGCCTCCTGGATCCTTACTTGTCACAGTGGATGCCACTTCCCTATATACCAACAACCTACATGCCCATGGCCTTTCCACTCTGGAACACTACCTCTGCCAACGTCCCTATGAACTCAAGCCTGATACCTCATTCCTCTTTACCCTCACCAATTTCATCCTAACAAACAACTACTTTTCCTTTGAGGGGAAAGTTTACCATCAAATCTGAGGCACAGCCATGGCATGGCACCCTCCTCTGCCAACCTGTTTATGGGGTGTCTGGAGGTATCCTTCCTAGCATCCCAAAACCCCAAACCTCTGGCCTGGTTCAAGTTCATTGTTGATATTTTCATGATCTGGACTCAGGGCCAGGACACCCTATCCTCCTTTCTTCAGAACCTCAATTCCTTCTCCCCTCAACCTACCATGCCACATTTCTGGATGTCAACCTCCACCTCACTGAAGGCTCCATCCACACTTCCGTCCATATTAAATCTACCAACCACCAACAGTACCTACACTTTGACAGTTGCTATCCCTTCCACATAAAAGAATCCCTTCCTTACAGTCTGGCCACCCATAGAAGGCATATCTGCAGTGGCAAGAACTTCCTTTCTGAATATGCTGAGGGTCTCACAAAGGCCTTCACAGACAGAAACTACCCTACAGACGTAGTCCACAAACAGATCTTCTGTGTGATATCCTCATACATCCCGAATCCTCCCTCTAACACCAGTAACCATCCACAAAAGAAAGCTCCACTTGTCACCCTGGACTCGAACAACTAAATTGCATCCTTCGACAAGGTTTTGATTTTCTGTCCTTGAGCCCAGAAATGAGACACATCCTGCCCAAGATCCTTCCCACCCCTCCTACAGTGTTCCGTCACTCTCCCAACCTTTGCAACTTTCGAGTTCATCATTATGCCACCCCGAAACCCAGCCCACTGCCACAGGGATCATATCCTTGTGGAAGACCCCGCTGCAAGACCTGTCCAATCCACCCACCCAGCACTTCCTATTCCAGTCCTGTCACAGGCTTGTCCTACGCCATCAGAGATCGGGCCACCTGTGAAAGCAGGCATGTGATATACCAACTCTGCTGCAATCATTGCACAGCGTTTTATATTGGTATGACGACAAACCAGCTGTTCGTCAGGATGATCTCTGCCAAACTGCAACCCTATCAGGGGCCGGCCACCTCTGAAAGCAGCCATGTAATTTACCAACTGTGCTGCAATCACTGTGCAGCTTTCTATATTGGCATGGGCACTAACCAGCTGTCCATTAGGGTGAATGGCCACTGCTGAACTGTGGCCAAAAACAAGGTGGACCAACCTGTGGCACAGCATGGAGCGGAGCACATGCTGGATTTCAATGGCTGCTTCATAACCCGGGCCATCTGGATCCTCCCATCCACCACCAGCTTTCCTGAACTGCACAGATGGGAGTTATCCCTACAATACATTCTCTGATTCTGACATCATCCAGGCCTCAATCTACAATAATTTTCCTTTTTTTCATTCCTTATAGTTCCTACCTCTCTATCCCAAACCTCTCCTATTTTGAGTGGCGCATGAATGTGCGACCGTGTGTGTGTGCACGCGTGTGCGTGTGAGGGTGTGTTTGCGCACGCATTAGTATGTGCTTGTGTGGGTGTCTGTGTGTGTGTGTGTGTGTGTGTGTGTGTGTGTGTGTGTGTGTGTGTGTGTGTGTACGCAGTCATGTGTACATGATGTGTGCGCGCATTTTTATTTATAATTGTTTTTATTTTTATTTATTTTTTTTTTTTTCTTATTTTATTTTTCTCCTCTCACCAGCCTCCCCATTACATTCCTAAGCTGCATCACGTTATTCCCATCTAGGCTGTGCTGTACCCATCCCCACCACTGTGATGTAACCTACCTATCCCCTCCCGTCCCCAATTTACACGCCACAGAGCGTGATTCAAAGTGTGGCAGCCAGAGGTGTTGGTGTTGTGTGCCTGTGTGATTGCGTGTTCTATTTCCTGAAGAAGGTCGTGGCCAATAGCTGAAAGTGTTGTATGATGTGTGTTTTGTACGTGCCTGTCACAGCTCGTCGCCACGTCTTTGCGGTGAGTTGTAAACTGTGCTTATTACTTTATTATTAAATCCAACTTGGACTTTCTGTTATTATACAAGATGAATTAGTAGCTTTGAAACATGAAACTGTGAAAGTGGGAAGCATAAGACAATGTCTAGTAGGACTTTAACTGATGAAAGGAGATCATAAAATAAGGGAGTAAGGGAGTAATATAGAAACCAGTACCTAAAAAATGAGACTTGACAGGTTGTGCAACCCTGCAGTCAGGAATGGGTAGGGGGCAAATGTAAAACTGTATATAATCATGCATGACACACAGAAAAACTACATAACCTCTGAAAACGGAAATGAGCTGTATGAATGTTAAGTATTTAGATGGGTAATCCCAGGAATAAGCAAAAGAGGATAGGAATTTTCCATATATACAAGCAGTTGGAAGTCTTTTTCAGTGTTAATTATGAAAATAGACATGTCAACAGCAGAGTGCTGTAAAGAACTCAAGTACTTAAAAACTCAGCTCAATGAGTTGACTGAAAGAAAAGTGAAAATAACTCTTCCAGTAGACAATCAAAGTGCCATAGAATTAGTGAACTCAGGTCAACTCAGACACAGAAGTACATATTGATGTTCAATACTATTTTATTTCAGAAAATGTATCATGTTGCTATGTTTGAAATATTTTACAGCCCAACTGAATAACAAGCAGGCTAGCTAATTTCAAGACCAAACTACTTGCAAGAGGAAAATTCGATAAGTTTAGAGACAAGATAACAATGGGGTGCTGGTAGGGGGGAAATGTAATTTTTGAGGAGGGTTGTTGTAGGCATGCAAAATTATTTTTATATATTGCTATTACTGTTTTAATTATCTTTGCTATTTGTTACTGTTCTAGGAATAAAAATTTAACAGTTTACAGTGTTTAAAATAAAGGTAAAAAGAAAGATGAAAAAACTGAATCACTGAGTTGAATTATTAAGCTTGAAATACTACATATATATGTGTGTGTGTGTATTTGTAAATGTTTCACAGTAAAGAAGAAAATCATAAATTATAACAATATCATGCATTTCCTTGTTGTGGCTCTACTGAGAGAACATTGTACTGTACTGCACAATACCTAATCTAATCAGTCATTCTGTTTAATTCCTCAGTGTTCTAAGATTACCATCAGTTACTGTTTTAGAAGCAGAGGTTTTCTTGGATGTCATCAAATCACGATTTTGAAACCTTTTCCTCGTAAAATGATGTTAGCTGTATTTAATTCCTAAAACTGGAGCACAAGCAATTTCATCTGATTTGCTGGATGAATTTGACTTTACTGAAGTGCATAAAACATGTCTCTTTTGAGAGGAACATTGCACAGTAAAATTAAAACTTAAGAACAACTATAACAACATACTGGTATTAAATTACAATTAATTTTTCATTTTTACATGTGAGATGCTATTCTACTAACCTCAAAGAAATTGGAGCAACGAAAGCTAAGAATGCCAAACCACTATATAGCACACACGGGACAAGAACTGAAAATCTTTTACATTGGCAACAGTTGCAATTTAGTTTGTGGTTTTCTTTGTTCATACTGAACTAGGCAAGGGTTCCTGTCTCTTGACAAAGCGAGTTTGCCCTGCAGTCCTAACCTCTTCTTGAAAAGTGCTTTTCCATTAAAAGTCCCTGTCTTTATTTTTGTAATCATGTGTGATGAAACGAAGAACACGAGGCTGCTGGGGTATTTACCATTTACTGCATTATATGTTCACTTTACGAAATATTACTTTTTCACATTTTGTACACTGAAGATTAACTAATGCAATGAGCATCGAAATTTGCTTTAATACTGAACACCTAAGAAGCGCCATTGTTCTCTTACTGTAAAGAAGCGAAAATCTAGAGCATAAGAATGATTACAATGTGTAGATCGCGAATTCTACAATATCGCGAGGCTGTTTTACGAGTCCTAAGTTTCCAGTTGCTACAGAAAATACACGTAATTCAATCCAAACAACATACAAACGGTTGACAACAAATTTTACTTAGTAAACGTCTGTCTTCTATATTCATGCCTCGAAACTGATGTTGTTACTTTATTGACAACAGACAGAATTCAACGCAGCGCCACACCATTTTTGCTGGAAGAGCCAATCGTAACGAGAATGCGAAAGCGGGAAATACAAACTGTATGCGTCGTATGCATATATTGACAAAGTATTTGCGCATAATGTTAGGGCTAGTGCGCAAGAGTGATTTTTCTCGTTGTAAGAAATAAGCTTCCGTCACTGTCGCGTCAGGTAATCAAAGTGGATAGTTGACAGACACTAAATATATTTTGAAATCCATCTTTACTTCGCCACATGGACTTATTTATGTTAGCTAACGCCATAATATATTCGTAATTTGCCTGCTCGTTTGTCTCAAAATTAACTCGTACTTTAATAAGTTTTGAATCCTAGCTTGCTGTTTATTTTTGAGAGCAAAAAAAGTTTCCGCTTCCTTTTGCGAAGGACCCGAATGTAATCCCTATGGTCGAAGTGTAATCCATTTATTGATATGTCCATCGTGAAAATTACTTACTCTTTTCGAAAAAGCTTTGTTAAAGTTATGCTTCAAAACATTTCTTTGTTATTTTCATTGTTCCTTGGTAATAGGGGTATCATAAACTAATGTCCAAACTAAACTAATGTTCACTAATTTCATACCGGTAAGTGTTCGCTATTTACCTAAAAGTAATTTTACAGGTAACATGTTACACATTGTTGCAATATGATTTACAGGCATGGTTAGAATCGATATCGTGAAAAGCAGAAGCTGTTATCAGTATTAAAGTATTTTTCAACTTGATGTATAGAAATATCATTATGAATGTCGTCACCGTGCATAGTCATTTTACGCTAAGACACAGTTTCCATGTTTGTGTATTTCTGGGTGGATAACCGGCAAGGAAATGGGAGTGCACAGTGGACAGACAATTACAATTTTGTCACCCGTGCGAGATCAGCTGTCAAAACCTTTTACGGTGCTGTGAAAGTTTTGTCAGGGCTTGTTCGTAGGTCGGCGGACAAGTGTAACAAAGTTGTCACGTCGTTAAGTGCGCGCTCTCCATACCACAGACATACATGTCTGTGCTCCATAACAACATACACTATATCTGTGGCTTCGTAAACTTATATTCATAGACTGCACAAGAGTGAATAGATGGACCAATCGGGGTGAGAAAAACGAGGTTCTAACCTCCTTGGACAAAAATCACCAATGCGCGCTATAACAGTAACGTCAGAGTTAGACTGTGGTAACGTTAACAAAGGTACTAACGACTAAGGTACATGCGCAGTTGCCATGGGATCTGAGACTATTAGAAAGCCGATAATAATGGAATCCGGCTACAGAAATACGAAATGCGCCTATGTATTAATTATGAATAAGCCTACACACACTACTCAGCATACAACAATTACCGCAAGTGATCACCGATTTTCCCAACAATATGATAGGAGTCAGTAAATAGATACTACAAAGAGTGTCTCACGAAAGTGGCATGCCAGGCGTCCGCGGATCGCGCGGTACTGCTCCCGGCCGCCGCAACCGCATCCACCGGTCACGGTAGCGCCCGACCCTCGGACTCTATTGTGCCGCGGGCGCATACACTGAGTTAAAGTCTGGAAAACATTGTCATCTGAGTAACATAAGCTTGCCTTTATTTACAGTAGATGTTAGAAATGATGTCTCTCTATGGAAAGAGCAGCCTGACATCTTTTGAACACATTTGCGAACACTCGACGAATTTCGGCTGCCAAAATCTGGAAAATAACTAATCAAATACTGTGTTCCAATTCTTTGGGTGTATGGGGATTGCTTTATTTTTCTGATGAAGCATGGCTGCATTTGTCACGCTACGTAAATTCGCAGAACAATCGACGTTGGAGCTCAGAAAATCCACATGAGGTACATCATGATGTGAAAACTGGAGTGTGGTGTGCAATTAGTGCGAGGCAAATGATTGGACCAATCTTTTTTCACGAAACAATAAATTCTAATAGGTATGTGAACAATATCTTGCATCCATTTTTTTCAAGAACTTTCACCCAACGAAAAGCTGTACGGTTATTTCATGCAGGACAATGCAAGACCACACATTGCCAATGCTTCTATGGCAGCAATAAGAAGTGTTTTTGATTATAGGATAGTTGACTGGCCTCCTCATTCTCACGATCTAAATCCCTGTGACTTATATCTTTGGGGAATGTTAAAAGACAAGTTGTATGCAAGCAATCCCCATACACTCAAAGAGTTGGAAGAGAGGATTTGACTAGTCATTTCCCAGATTTCGGCAGCTGAAATTTGTCGAGTGCTCGCAAAGGTGTTCAAGAGATGTCAGGCCGCTCTTTCCATAGAGGGACACCACTTTTAACATTTACTGTAAATAAAGGTAAGCTTAGGTTACTCAGATGGCAATGTTTTTTAGACTTTAACTCAGTGTATGCTCCCGCGGCACAACAGACTCTGAGAATCGGGCACTGCCATGGCCGGCGGATGTGGTGGAGGCAGCTGGGAGACGTACCGCGTGATATGTGGACACCTGGTAGACGTCCTTCGTGAGACATCCTGTATATTATGTTTGGAACTATTACGTATTTTTAAATTGTTAGAAAACAATTAAACTTCAGGAGCAGAAGTATAATCATGCACTTACACAAACTGATGAAAAACAAATGTACCGTATTCAAATAATATATTGTATAACAAAAGTCATCAAATTACTGCAATGAGAGTATTGGTTGAATTCTCCAAAATTTATAGATATAGCCTATAAACCAATAAGCGATGGTGTGTTCAGGAAAAAAAAAGTAACATATTTGTTCTTTGACCATAGCTTTGATACTGGGTAACAAAAAAAACATATCAGTTATCATACTTTCCAATTCGAAATGCTATGTGACATACTATTATAATTTTAAACAAAGATATAATAAAGTACTACACTAAAGCTGTAACTTAAGTAAACTCATGTAACAATTATGTTGCTCGCCATCGAAGGTTCGAGTCCTCCCTCGGGCTTGCGCGCACCCTATGAAATTTAAATCTAATATACCGTACTTCACACAGAGAATAGATTCTAATCTAACGTAACCGTCTCCTTAATAGTCTTACAGTTACAAACATTTGACAATTTTATATTGCGATGTACAACATCAGGCAAAATGTCTCAAATATCTCACCTGCCGGGAAGAATATGGGCAGACAACACAAGTAGTTCATAAACAAAAAACAGTTTGAGTTAAAGCTACTTTTAACCAAAAAGTTATAAAGACAAAAAAAAGTCCTTACTAGACAGTAGTTTAGGGAGGAGAATGCCCGAGCTAGTAGAGACTCCATGGGTAGGAAAAATCACATAAATAGTAGTATATTTAAGAAAACTGCAGGACTCTCACGCTAATGTAAATGTTATTTCATTCTTATAATGGAAACTCCAGGTTGGAATTAAACAATACAATAAGGATAGGTTGCTACTCACCACAAAGACGCCCAATGAGCCACAGTATAAGAATAAACAGAACATGAAGCTTTTGGATGTTAAGCCTATATCTGCCAAAGATGAAGGCTTAACAGCCAAAAGCTTCATTTTCTGTTTATTCTGTTATGTGTGCCTTTCTGCAGCTCATCAGACATCTCTGTGGTGAGTAGCAACCTACCCTTTCCAAAATATTGTTGACTCCTTTAAGGTATTTCCATTGTTTGACAATATAATAAGGATAGTTATCAGGTCAATGCAAAGACATAACGACAAGCTGCAACAGGAACAGGAAAAAAAGACACACATACAACGATTAAGCTATTGGCCATGGCCTTCTTCAGAATATAGATCATTCACGCAGTCACACAGGCATGCAAAAAACTCACAAAACCATCATCTCCAGATGCTCTGTGGTGAGGAAACAAGGAATGGATAGGAAGGTGGTGTCACAGTGGTGGGGAAGGATACAGCATTGCCTTACAGAGCATGTATATATGAGATGTAAACACACACACACACACACACACACACCTGGACACCCGATTAAGGCTGCCCTCATTGAACAACACCTTCAACCAATTGTCCAAAATCAATCCTCTAATATCAAGGATACCAACCACTTCCTTCACCAACTCTCCACTATATCCACCCCTTACTTGTGACAGTGGATGCCACTTCCGCATACACCAGTATACCACATTCCCATGGCCTTGCCACTATCAAACACTACCTCTCCCAACATCCCTCTGAAATCAAGCCTGATACCTCATTCCCATAACCCTCACCAACTTTACCCTAACTAACAACTATTTTTCCTTTAACACTAGACAGTGGTCAAAATGGCTGCTATAAATTTTTTAAATGTTATTGTGACTTTAGATCTTGTAGTATTGCTCAAAGCTCCAGCGACATTTCTGGGTTACCACTGAGAATGATCCATACTAAAAATAATTGTTTTTTGGCAATTAGATATGTCATTGTTAATGAATATACCTAAAACCGCCAGTGCAGTCATACTGACCGCTGTATTGATTATCATCTTTAAATGTGTTTTGCGTATTCTGTTTCCTAATTTTGTGAGATTAAATCTGCTATTATTATTCTCTGAACTTCAGTAATATGCACACCAATGAAACTCCAATACCTTGTGTATTTTCAACTTTTCATGGCCTAATGTATAGTCCATTAAATTTCGGGAATGCAGTCGCGCATAATCGGCTTCTCCCACTGATATTTCAGCTGCGTACCGTTCGGCCATCTTCAGAGTGATTTGAGGAAATAAGTGGATTTTGCGCGACTGCATTCCCGAAATTTAATGGACTTCAATACCTTATTTATGTCCCTTGTTTCCCACTGCGCCTCCAGTAGTGTTGTCATTCGTCAGCATGTCACATTACAGTAATCATGGCTCACAGATCACCGCCGTTTACCGATGCACAACTGGATAAGAAGTTAAAAAAATGGTAGTAGCATTGTTGGTACAATTAGACAATCCAGGAGAGAAATTGCTAATGCTGTGAAGACTATGAAAGCTAGTCTTTACGACTTGGCTCTCTTGAAACATAGTGATGGCATTCTTTCGATGTACAAGGTAAACAAAACAAGAATGTGCTTTTATATAGCACTCTGTACTCGGAAGTTGAACTTCAAGCTAGTGGCAAAAGAATTCCTGAAACAGTAAACTTCAACAACAATACAAAATATGGGGTTGATGTCGTAGAGAAAATGGCAAGAAAATAAAATTCGAGCTGGTACAAGAAGATGGTCACTTCATGTATCCTTGATTTGGCAGCTATCAATCCTGGATCATTTTCAAGAAAGTGACAGGGAAGATCACTTGCCGAAACTACATCCTGAAGATAGCAGAGGGGTTTCGTATAGGGTACTTTGGCTCAAAATCTAAGGTTGCTGGAACAGAAGCAGAATTTTGAGAGCCTGTGGAAGCAAATAAAAGGAGGAGGCAATGCCAAATGAAGAAATGCAGGAATAAGACAAGTTATTTATGTAAAGAGTGCAAATGGCCAGTATGTGGTTCATGCTCAAAGGACATAACATAGAAAATGGTTTGTAATTCCTGTTACTAAAAGTCAATGTGTCAAAATATTCTGAATAAAAAGTAAGACCGTGTTTTACAATTGTGTCATGGTGTGTCGGTTTGTCAAAGTCCCTCATGACTCTATTTCCACAAAATAAAGTGTTACAGAAATATATTTTATGATAATGTGAACTTTTAAACTATGAAATAATCTGAATAAAAGGTGTGTTTAATAGTTGGATAACTTCATTTCTAAAACAACTAATCTGTATTTGAAATAAAAATGAAAAATATTTGTGAAAAATTATGTAATTTGCTCCATTTTAGTGCTAGATTCCACAGTTAATGTTTTCTAAATGTAGAAATACATATTTGAAACCATGATAACGAGACTGTAAAATAATAATAATAATAATATGGCGGTCAAAATGACCAGAACGGCAGTTCTAGATATACAGTATGTTCTGGCAGTTCTAGTGTTAAGGGGAAAATTCATCCACAAATCCAAGCCATGGGCATGTGCATGGCACCCTCCCTTGCCAACCTGTTTATGGGCCATCTGGAGCAATCCTTCCTAGCATCCCCAAAATCCCAAACCTCTGGTATGATTGAAGTTTATTTACAATGTTTTCATGATCTGGACTCACGGGCAGGACGCCTTATGCTCCTTCCTTCAAAACCTCAACTCCGTCTTTCCCATCCACTTCACCTAATCTTCCTCAACCCACCATACCAAATTCCTGGATGTCAACCTCCACCTCACTGATGGCTCCATTCACAGTTCCATCCACATTAAACCTAATAATCACCAACAGTACCTATACTTTGACAGGTGACATCCCTTCCACATCAAAAAATCCCTCCCTTACAGCCTGGTCACCAATGGACAGTGTATCTGCAGTGACAAGAACTCCCTTTCTCAATATGCTGCAGACAGAAACTACCCCACAACCTAGTCCACAAACAGATCTCTCATTCCATATCCCCAAACACCAAAAATCCTCTCTCCACCACCAGTAACCATCCTCAAAAGAGCACTCCCTTTATTACCCAGTACTACCCTGGACTCGAACAACTAAATTGCATCCTTCGCCAAGGTCTTAATTTTCTGTCATCATGCACAGAAATGAGATACATCCTGCAGAAGATCCTTCCCACCCCACCTAAAGTTGTATTCAGTCACCCTCCCAACCTCCACAACACCTTAGTCCATCCCAATGCTGCCCCAAAACCCAGCCCACTGCCACAGGGATCATATTCCTGTGGAAGACTCCACTGCAAGACCTGTCAAATCTACCCACCCAGCACTTCTTATTCCAGGTATGTCACCTGTGAAAGCAGCCATATAATTTACTATCTGTGCAATCACTTCTCAGCTTTTTATATTGGCATGACCATTAACCAGCTGTCCTTTAGGATGAATGGCCACTGCCAAACTTGTGGACAAAACCAAGGTAGACCACCGTGTGTCATGCAGCAGAGAATATGCTTGATTTCTATGCCTGTTCCACAACCTGGGCCATTGGATCCTCCCACCCACCACCAGCTTTTGTTAACTGCACAGATGGGGATTATCCTTACAGTACATTCTCCAATTCCAAAAGTATCCAGACCTCAACCTACAATAACTGCCTTTTTTTCACACCTAACAGTTCCCCTCTATCCTAAAACTTCCTATTCATGTGGATTGTGTGTGGAGGGTGGGGGGAGGGGCACATCCACATACACGTTTGTTTGTTTTGTTTTGTTTTGCTTTCCTCCCCTCATCCGCCTCCCCACTCGATTCCTAAGTTGTGTATCATTCCAGCCATCTGATGCATATATGCTCTGTAAGGCCATGGTGTATCCTTCCCAACCACCATGGTGCCACCTTCCTATCACTCCCTCCCCTCCCATATTTCCTCACCACAGAGGGTTATATGGAATGCGACAGCTGAAGGTGACAGTTGTGCGACTATGTTGTGTGCCTGTGTGTTGCGTGAATGTTCGATATTCAAGAAGGCCATCATTGAAACCTTGAGTTTTGTATGTGTGTGTCTCTTTTATGTGCCTGTCGTTACGTTCTTTGCAGTGAGCTGTAAGCTCTCCTTTATTACAATGGTTATTACACTCTTAGATCAATTTGGCTAACATTGGGAAAATGTGTTAAAAAGTGTAAATACAGTACTGCAGTGCTTGTACAACAATATAGTGGGGTAACCATATATGGGTACGGTTAAATCATAGCCTCTCCTAAGGTTGCACCACACACAGCATGGTCCACATTTCAATTTTTCTCACACTGGGGGAAAAATTAAGATTAATGCCCTGTCATCAATGTGGTCATTAAAAAAACAGATTTCCAACATGGGATTACTTGTATAATTTATTTTCAGAAGCTTCAACTACATACATACTCTGCAATTCACCGAAATGTCCTTGATGGAGGGTACCATTACTAGTTACTTGCTTTTCTGTTCCACTCCAATATAGAACAAGGGAAAATGAATGATTGTATGCATCTGTACAAGCCCTAATCTCTCTTATCTTATCTTTGTGGTCTTTTTACAAAATGATGTCAGTAGAATCATTCTGCAGTCCTCCTCAAACTCCAGACCTCTAAATGTTTTCAACAGTGTTTTTCGAAAAGAACATTGTCTACCCTCCAGCAGCTCCTATTTGAGTTCCTGAAGCATTCTAGTAACACTCACACATTGATCAAATCTACCAGTTACAAACCTAGCTGCCTGCCTCTGAACTGCTTCTATATCCTCCTTCAAAATGACCTGGTTGGGATACCAAACACTTGAACAACACTCAAGATGGGGTTGTACAAACATTTTATGTGGTGTCCTTTAGAGATGAATCACACCTTCGCAAAATTATCCCAATAAACCAAAATCGATCACTTGCCTTTCTCACACTGTACTTATATGTTCATTCCATTTCATATCGCTGTGGAACATTATGCCTAGATATTTGATGCAACTGTGAAACAGCATGCTACTAATGTTGTATCTGAACATTACAGGGTTGTTTCTCCTGCTCATCTGCATCACCATACATTTTTCTACATTTAGCACTAATTGTCACTCCTCACACCACCTAGAAATTTGGTCTAAGTCATCCTGCATCCTACTGCAGTCATTCAATGACGACAGCTTCCAGTACACCATAAACAGAAAACAAGTTCAGACTGCAACTCACTCTGTCCATCAGATCATTTACATAAACAAATATAAAAAATAGAAAATGGATGACTTACCCAAAGGACTGGCTCGCCGATAGACACAAATAAAATCACACACAAACACACATACAAGCTTTCGCAACCATTGGTCGCTTCTTCAGAATAAGAGGAAAAAAGGAGAGGATAAAGGGAAGGATATGGGTTTTAAGGAAGTGGGAAAGGAGTCATTCCAATTCCAGGAGTGGAAGGACTTACCCTAGGGTAAAAAAAGGAAGGTAAACAAATACACACACACACACACACACACACACACACACACACACACACACATATCCAAACGCAAACACACCTAGACAGACATGGCACAATGACAAGGACCTCAGACAATGGTAGTAGGAAGGCTCGTACATCATGGAAAGGGTAGTGGAAAGTAGAGGAAAATGTTTGAGCAATTGTAAGTCATTAGAGAAAGGGGACAGGGATTCAGGGGAAGACAGACAGAATACAAAGACAGTAAGGTCACGTACAATGATAGAGACATCAGTGGACAGATTTGGGGAGGGGAGGGGGCAGAACAGGAATGGTGAATTGGATGAAGGGAAAGGAGGGGAGGGGAGACTGCGAGAAACCTTGGAAAGGATTAGAGGGAGAGAATGGTCAAAGTATCATTGGAGGCGTGGTCGATTGGTGGGGGGGCAGAGAGGAGAGGGGAGGGGATGGTGAGCATGATCAGGCAGAGGAGGGGAGTAGGGGTGGTGTCAACGAAAGCTGGTTTGAACCTGTTGATAGACACAATGGTGGGTGTGTTGTTAACGGAAATGATAAAGGTGTTGCTCCCCCTCTTAAGGACATGGTGTGGTCCTAAGTACAGCGGCTGGAAATGGGGGCCAGATGGTATCATCATAAAGAAAGACATGGGAGCAGGTGGAGAGAGCAAAGAGGACATGAAGGGACAGAGGGGAGTGGCTTGTTGTGGAAGATAGAGAGTTTAGAGAAGTGTAGGTGGACCCAACTGACAAAGGACTGGAGGGATGAGGAGGGAGAGGGAGGTCGAAGGATGTATGAGCTCTCCCGGTAGCGGCAGAGCTCGCCCAGGCACAAACTCTGCCACCGTGCCATCGAGGTCTGGCTTGAATGTTGTGCAGAGTCCCAGAAGCACCAGGGGCAGTGCCTCCATTCAGAGTGTGTCATGGCACATGAGGTCAGCTTTAAGAGTGCAATGCCAACACTCGACCATGCCATTTCCTTGGGGATGATAGGCATTGCTGTGTATTCGCTTGATCCCGAGAAGATGACACAGGTTTTGGAAGAGCGATGATTCAAATTCGCAGCCCTGGTTTGTGGTAATGATAGAGGGACAACCAAAGAAAGAGATCCCTGTATTTACGAAGGCATGAGCTAGTGTCTCTGCAGTTATGTTCGAAATGGGGGTAACCTCCACCCAGCGAGTGCTCCGGTCGATTAAGGTGAGCAGGTATTGGAAACCATCCGCTGGGGGGAAGGGGGCCAACAAGTCCAATGTGCACATGTTGAAAGCAGCCAGGCGGAATGGTAAGTGGGCAAAGGGGGGGGGGGAGGTTTGGGTGTGTACCTTGGCTTTCTGCCAGGGAATACAAGTGCAAGCCCAAGCCTGGCAGTAGTGCTTGACATCTCACTAGACAAATCAGTCAGTGACCAACTTAGTGAAAGCTTTGATCCACGGGTGAGCTAAACAGTGTAATTTGTCGAAGATCTCTCGACACATGCAGCGGGGAATGTAGGGGTGGAGTTTTCCCGTTGATTCATCACACCAAACCTCGCCGACGACTCTAGAAAAGGTGGTGCAGATGGGTCGTAAAGAAGGTGACGGGTCTTGAATGAGCTGCATTGCATCGTCATCTGGTGCCTGTAAAGTGGTGAGCTGGGAAAGGTCTAAGAGGGTAGAAACGGCATTGATGCATGAGAGGAAATCAGCCACGACGGTGTCCACACCTTTGATGTTGTGGATGTCAGTGGTGAATTGTGAGATATAGTCAAAATAATGGAACACTGGGGGGGGGGGGGGGGGGGGGCGGGGTGTCTGCTGATGGGTTCAAGGTAACAGCAGCTAGAAGTTTGTGAGGACATAAAGGGAGCAGTCATCTATGGAAGAATGGAAAATGTTTAATGGCCTCATAGATGGCCAGCAGTTCACGATCAAAAGCAGAGTACTTCTTTTGAGCATTATTTAGCTTTTTGGAGGAGAATTGTAAAGGGGAAGTGACACCGTCAAAAGATTGACTGAGGACTGCACCAATGGCAGTGTCACTCGCATCCGTTGTAATGAATAGTTCAGCATCAGGATGAGGGTAAGCAATGGCTACAGAATTAGCAAGCATATCTTTCAGGGCCATGAATGTCAAAGACATGGCATCCGTCCAAGGAACAGGCCGATCAGCAGAGGTGTGTTTGACAGCAAGAGCAACTGTGAGCAGCATCTGAAGTCAAGGAGGATCTGTAAATGTTTTTTTCTTTTCCTCAACCGAATTTCTGAAGATTAAAATGTCATCTAGGTAAGCAAAACAAAACTTTAAGGGGAACACAATCTCATTGATAAATATTTGCCATGTCTGAGAGGTGTTCTTGAGGCCAAAAGGCATGAACCGGTAGAGAAATAAACCTATGTGAGTAGTTATGGCAGTTTTTTCTATGTCTTCAGGGGCCATAGGGAGTGTAATCACACAGTCAACTATGAAAAACACTTTTGTGTCAGCCAAAGTCTGTGTAAAGTCACCAATGTTCAGGATCGGATAATTATCCATTATGGTGTGAGCAATGAGGTAGCGGTAGTCGTCACACACTGGGAACCATCCTTGTTGGTTATTAAATGAATGGGAGAAGACTGGCTGCTAGATGACGGTTGAATGACACCTAAGTGTAAAAGTTTGGAAATTTGTTCTTTAATGGCCGCGGAGTATGCCGAGGTGCCAGGGTAGTTACAGTTCTGCACGTGTGTTTACCTGGGCATGCCAACAGTGCACTGGGGCAAGATGCCATATTATGATAGTTCTCGAGATGGCCACTGACTGTAGGTGGCGTGCGTGTCACGGTAGCAGATGGCTTGACCAGAGGAGCGGAAACAAATGACGGCTGTGAAGCTTACATAGAGAAGTTAGTCTTCTTAGCAGCCGCTAGAGTGGGCCACCGCACATGGCACATTGTCATGGAAACAATGGTAAACATCCGTGTATGAGCGGTGGGGGGGGGGGGGGGGGGGTAGCACTGTCACAAACACAAATGTTTTGTCGTCCTGGTAAGCCTCTGTTTAGTCGTTCCCAGCTTAGCTTTCAGGAAAGGTTCTGTGCAGGATGCGTTGACACATATAACAGCAATTCAGATTAATAATACAAGTTATATTTACTGAACCTTTTACAATGACTTAACTTTTGTAAGGTATGCCTTTCCTCTTCTCCTTTCTCCTCTCCTCTCCTCTCCTCTCCTCTCCTCTCCTCTCCTCTCCTCTCCTCTCCTCTCCTCTCCTCTCCCACATCCACACCTACTGTTCAGAACATCCTCCTTCAGGCCAACTGCAAATTAGAACAATATGCCACCCACCACCTCAAAAAACTATCCAATCTCCTGGTCACCCACCTCCGGAAAGGCAATACTCTCTCCCTCAACAACCTCTCCAATAAACCTCAACCTCCCCTTATTGCACACAAACCCAGTCTCTCCCATCTACTCAATCTCCCACTCCCAACTCCTCTCCCCCCTAAACCTCAAAACTCCAATCTACACAATCCGGAACCACAACATCCTAATTCAGTAATCAACCTCTCTTCCAAACCTCTCTCCCAATCTGAAACCTCTGTCCTATCCAAAGGCCTCACCTTTAGTCCTACTCCCAAATTCAACCACACAGCTCTCGTCAAAGATTTACTTTCCTATACTCGTAGTCTTTGCTGGAGATACCACTTTGCCACGAAGAAGAATAATCCTACTCCCTATGACCCAGCTCCCCAAGACATCATTCCAATTGAACCCTGCCTAGAACAGTTCCGTCCTCCATCACAGCGAGACCCACCTGCTCTTCCTCAAAACCACCCTCTTCAAACCTTCCAGGAATTCCTTACTTCCCACCTTGCCTCCCAGTCGTTCCTGAGAAACCTTAATCCTACTCCCAACATTACCGCAGCTGAATCCCGAGCTATCCGTGATCTGAAGGCTGACCATTCCATCATTATTCTCCCAGCCGACAAGGGATCCACGACCGTGGTACTTGATCGGCGGGAGTATGTAGCTGAGGGACTGCGTCAGCTCTCAGACAGTACCACATATAAAGTCTTTCATGGCAATCCCATCCCCGATGTCCAGGCAGAGCTTCAAGGAATCCTCAAAACCTTAGGCCCCCTACAAAACCTTTCACCTAACTCCATTAACCTCATGACCCCGCTGACACCCCGCACTCCCACCTTCTACCTACTTCCCAAGATTCACAAACCCAATCATCCCGGCCGCCCCATTGTGGCCGCTTACCAAGCCCCTACAGAACGAATCTCTGCCTACATAGACCAACACCTTCAACCCATCATGTGCAGTCTCCCATCCTTCATCAAAGACACCAACCACTTCCTCGATCGCCTGAAATCCTTACCCAGCCTGTTACCTCCAGAAACCATCCTTGTAACCATTGATGCCACTTCCCTATACACAAATATCCCACATACCCAGGGCCTTGCTGCGATGGAGTATTTCCTTTCACGCCGACCACCCACTTCCCTACCTAAAACCTCTTTCCTTAATACCCTAGCCAGCTTCATCCTAACCCACAACTTCTTCACTTTTGAGGGCCAGACATACCAACAACTAAAGGGAACAGCCATGGGAACCAGGATGGCCCCCTCGTACGCAAACTTATTCATGGGATGCTTAGAGGAAGCCTTCCTGGATACCCAAGCCTGTCAACCCAAAGTGTGGTACAGATTCATTGATGATATCTTCATGATCTGGACACACAGTGAAGAAGAACTCCAGAATTTCCTCTTCAACCTCAACTCCTTTGGTCCCATCAAATTCACCTGGTCCTATTCCAAATCCCATGCCACATTCCTCGATGTCGACCTCCATCTGTCCAATGGCCAACTCCACACATCCGTCCACATCAAACCTATCAATAAACAACAGTACCTGCATTATGACAGCTGTCATCCATTCCATATCAAACGTTCCCTTCCTTACAGCTTAGGTCTTCGTGGCAAACGAGTCTGCTCCAGTCCTGAAGCTCTGAACCAGTACTCCAACAACCTATTAACAGCTTTCACATCCCGCGGCTATCCTCCTAATCTGGTAGAGAAACAAATTGCCAGAGCTACTACCTCATCCCCCCAAATTCAGAACCTTCAACAGAAGAATACCAGAAGTGCCCCTCTTGTCACCGGATACTTTCCGGGACTGGAGCGGACTCTAAATGTGGCTCTCCAGCAAGGATACGACTTCCTTAAATCCTGCCCCGAAATGAGATCCGTCCTTCATGACATCCTTCCTACTCCACCGAGAGTGTCTTTCCGCCGCCCACCTAACCTCCGTAACCTCCTAGTCCACCCCTATGAAATCCCCAAACCACCTTCCCTACCTTCTGGCTCCTACCCTTGTAACCGTCCCCGTTGTAAAACCTGCCCTATGCACCCTTCCACCACCACTTACTCCAGTCCCGTAACCCGGAAGGTGTACACGATCAAAGGCAGAGCCACTTGCGATAGTACCCACGTGATCTACCAACTGACATGCTTGCACTGTGAAGCGTTCTATGTGGGAATGACCAGCAACAAACTGTCCATTCGCATGAATGGACACAGGCAGACAGTGTTTGTTGGTAACGAGGATCACCCTGTGGCTAAACACGCATTGGTGCACGGCCAGCACATCTTGGCACAGTGCTACACCGTCCGGGTTATCTGGATACTTCCCACTGACACCAATCCTTCAGAACTCCGGAGATGGGAACTAGCCCTTCAGCATATTCTCTCTTCCCGTTGCCCACCTGGTCTCAATCTCCGCTAAATTTGAATTCCCACCCACCTTCTTAACATCTTTGCATCGGTTCTCTGGACAGAGCCTCTGCCTCAAGTGGTATCTCTGTCTAACTTCTTAACTTCAATAACTTAATTTCTTTGCTTTCTACAGTATGTCTGCCTAGGTGTACTTGTGTCTGTGTGAATTTGTGGGCATGTGTGCATTTGTTTACCCTCCATTTTTTCACCCAAGGTAAGTCTTTCCTCTCCCGGGATTGGAATGACTCCTTACCCCCTTCCTTAAAACCCTCATCATTTCCTTTTCCCTGTCCTTCCCTACTGCCTGAAGACGCAACTGGGTTGCGAAAGCTTGCGATTGTGTGTGTGTGTGTGTGTGTGTATTCATTTATTTATTTGTGATGCTATCACACCTGTGCTCCTTCGCCTGGTGAGTAATCTTCGTCTATTTTTTACATTTTATTTTTCCTGCTAGGAATTTTTCGTCTTAATACCCTGTATATATATGTACTCATCTTGGTTTTGATGGTCCCTTCTTTGTTGTTGATCTGCTTATTCTTCTTTTATTCTTGGCCTTGCGTTGTGGGTTCTGCTAGAGCTAAAACTTTTTGCAAAATTTTGCAGGAACTGTGGATACTTTTCTTGAAATAATAAAGTTCACTTTAAGCTCTTCAAAATTTTATTTTCTCTACAACAAGTTTGCTTTTCACGAACACATATGGCTACAACTCATTACAAAAGCATCTGTCACCCTCCACATCCAAGCAGACAGTGTCAGTAACGGCAAACTTTGTCTTCCACTCCTCTTTCACCTCTCAATACAAATGAGTGTCATTAAAATAAACAATTTTTTAAGACTGTTGAACATAGAAAAATACTTACATAAATAAAGTTTATAACTTATGTATTTTGTTTTCTTGTTTTAATTAGGTATGTGTTGTCCTGCATGGTCATAAATGCATTGTGAAATGTGTTGTTGACATGTGTTATATTTTGACTTGGATAAATGGTGTCGTTTTGTTGATCAACAGAAATATAATGTTTTGACACTTTGTGGACAGTTCAGTCAAGTTTATGTGTATTATCAAATGGTCTGTTGTTTTATTGAGTGTATTTTGGTGTAGTTATTTTGTTTGTTTGTGATCAACATTTACCGGGAATTGAGAAGTACTGTTATATTTATATATTTTGTAACTACTCATGTGATTAGGATTAATTGCGTCTGTGAGATTGATATTTGTTGTCAGTGCATCGTAATGATTCTAGTGAAATAATAGGTTTTGTTGGTCTGATTTTATTTATAATATTTGTTTATTTGCATCCTATGCCTATGACAATTGCATCATTAAAAACAACTAAACATTAATAAACAGGTTTGTGGTGTATGTGTATTGTACGTAAATGAGTTTCAGAGTATTATTTTATATATTATATTGTTTGTGGTTACTACAACTTTTTTGAGTTGAAAAATATAAATCGTTTACATTCGAGTTTTAGTAAAGGTATTATAATGAAAATCAGCTCATTAGAACGTTTGTATGGGTACTAATATCACTTTATACCAATGGTATAGCTTTTTGGGACAGAAATATATTAAGATTTGGGACCAAACTATTGGGTAGAAATATAGGGTGTGCATATATAGAAATGTTACAGATGTGGCATTACTCAATAAAAACGGTGGTGAACGCTACTTCAGGATGACCAGTATGGGAATTATATGGGGTTGGAGCCCCAATAATCCACACATATACTTGAGTTCATGGATTTATTGCTGTACTCAACTCCATAAAGGAAACAACTGTACTTAACGTGGCAGGTAGCGCCCAGAGAGGCTGAGCTCCCAAAGATTACAGGCAAAGATATTTCATTGTCTATTCAAGTTTGATCAATCATTCTGTCGATGGGTCGCTACGTGCTGATGACAATGCAATTCTGTCAGATGTCTCTGACGGAATTACAATGTCATCAGCATGTAGCGACCCATTGAATTGGAAGAACGGTATGGACGGTGTGTTGAAAGATGCATAGACATCAAGGAATCATAAATTTAGCATTGGGGGAAGTGTGTGGGAGGAAAAAATCACAGAGGGAGACCAAGAGATAAATATAGTAAGCACTTACTTACTTTCTTTCCGTGTCCGGGTGAGACCATCTAAACTGTCTTCTTCCAAAACTCTGCAGCTTTAATGGCCTTGTCATTGCATAAAAGCAGGTCTTACGTTGTGCAAACAACTTCCATCCTTGGGCACATGAGTAAATGTTCATTAGTCTGTATGTTTCCACATTTGCATTGGTCATCTTCATAATAGCCCTGCTTAACCACATTTACTTTGCATTTTGTGACTCCTGTTCTTAATCCATTCAGTGTTCTACACTGTAGTTGCTGCACTTGTGCAATTTCCTCCTTGGGTTGTAGATTCATATTGTAAAGAATCCATCCATAAAGACAGGCAACAAGTCTCAGGTCAGCCTTCTAGTGGTAAGGTCTGTTGGATAAAGCTCTTCTTAGACTTAAGATGGGCTGGAACTGCTTAGCAGCAATGTCTATGTGTTTGGAGTGGCAGGATGCCTCCCACACAGGTGTCGCATATTCTCCTGTTGCAAAACAGAGTCCCATTGCTGATGATCACAGAACTTCAGGTTGCACTCCCCATGTGGATCCACTCAGTTTACGAATAATGTTGTTGCTTGCACATATTTTTCCTTTTAGATTGGTACAGTATTTTTAAAATACATCGTTCAGTCTAAGCTGACTACCAGATATATAGGCTTGGTGCAGTGGTGTAGTCTAATGCCTCTCCATTCTGTTGCCAGTTGTCTTGATGCCTCTCTATTATGCAGGTGGAATGCACATACTTCAATTTTTTCTGGGCTAGGTCACAGGTGGTTTACCTCATAGTAGTTCCCCAAGGTAGCCAAAACTCTGTCAACTTCTTCAAACATTCTTCCTTGATCAGTAACAGCAGTGTCATCTGCATAAATGAATCTTCTTATTTCTGGCTGGTGGGCTGGTCATTTGTGTACATATTGTGCAGAATAGGGGAGAGAATGCTTCCTTATGGTAGACCATTCTTTTGGTCCCTCCATCTGCTTTGGAGTGTTACATAGAATCTACGATTTTGCAGCATGCCTCTTAATATGCAAGTCAGTTGTATGCCGTTTGTTATTTCATGGACTTTTGTCAGGAGTCATTGGTGGTTTACTGTATCATAGGCAGCAGAAAGTAAGCAGATTCAGATGGATATGGGTTGCCATTCTTTTGAGGAGATGAGAAGTCTTGCTAAGTATAGACTAGGGTGGAAAGCTGCATCAAACCAGTCTCCAGACTGAAGACCACAACAACAAATGTCTGAAAGACAGAGCTATCACTTAACTGTAAACAAAGCTGTAATAATCAGAGAAGAAATAAAATATTAGCTGCTCACAAGATGCGCAGAATAATAGGCATGATAAATTTGAACTTTTTAGTTGAATACCACAACAACAAGTGTCTGAAAGACAGAGCTATCACTTAACTGTAAACAAAACTGTAATAATCAGAGAAGAAATAAAATATTAGCTGCTCACAAGATGCACAGAATAATAGGCCTGATAAATTTGAACTTTTTAGTCCAAACATACTAAGTTTGTTCAATAGTAAAAATGGAATTCTTGGAATGAAGTAGTCTACTTATCAGATAGAAAAAGGATAGAGTTGTTGACAGGACAAAAAAAGTACTTTATGTACTTTGACTAATGAGTTGAAATATCAATAACCTAATAATCTTGCAGATGTTGCAGTCCTCCTCATTTCCTTGCTTGCTAAGATGAGCTGGAGAGGAATTCCTCTCCATTTCATCAATTATATAATGAGGCTAGGTTGAAATGCATCACATAGAAGACTGCTGAGCTGCAGATAGGTATATAGAAAACACAACAACACTTGCACAACTTAGCTTTGGCCACAACCTATGTCAAAAAAGATTACAGATACATCTGTCCTGCCACATATGACCATTGTCTCTTGACTATGTGCACTGTGGCTGCTTCAACAGTGAGAGCAGTTCGGAGTGGGAAGGATAGGGAGGGAAAGTGAAGGATGCAGGACAAGAGTGGGTGTAGAGAAATCAGTTCTACCTCATGGAGCATACAGGTACTAGATTGGGGGAGAGGAATATGAGATTCAGCTTTGTAACACAGTGAAGGAAAGCAGGAGGGGGGGGGGGGGGGACAGGTGGAAAATGAACGGAACAGACAGTGTGGAATGGGACACAAATTGTAAGAAGATGGGGGTTAGAGGGGGTAGAAACTGTTGGATGAAAGTATATGGAGGCAGCAGATTACCATCATTTGTGGCCCAGATAATTTTGAGACTGGTGGGCTTATTGTAAGGATAACTTCCTCCTGAATAGTTCAGAAAAGCTGGTGGTGAACAAGTAGGTCCAGGTGGCCCAAGTTGTGTAGCAGCCATTAAAATCGTTATGCTCAGCTGCATGTTGATACCGGGTGGTCAACCCTGCTGTTAGCCACTATTTGACAATGATAATTCATTCTGGCAGACATCTGGTTGTTATTCATACCAATATAAAAAGCTGTGCAATAATTGATAAATGGCATAGCTGCTTTTAGAGGTGACCTGGGCACATTGTGAGTTAGTGCACATTTTGTGTATTCTTAAAGTGCTTTTTTGTGACCTTATGTAATTTGTTTGCATATCTGTGATTAATTTAGCATATTTTTGTTTATTCTGTAAATTTGGGAATCCATACAAATTATTTTGTTTGTACTACTTTTTCAATTCCCCCTCACAACTTTCTTTTCACTGAATAAGCCCAATCCCACGTCCTACTTCTTAATTTATGCCTAAGCCATGAAACTCTTCCCAACATTCTCATCTTAAAAACTCTCTTCTCTTGATCCTTCCTTTTCACAGTGATTGTCTTATTGTTATTGCAATGGTCATTGACCCTCACAAACCTAGTATTACAAATTATTAATTAAAACAAACAGTATTACCTAAGCAGTATCCAAATAAAATATATATGAATGTGGCTTAAGAAAATGGGCGAAGCCCAAGACTAGTCAGCATTTAAAATAAAAGCAGCTTTGGTGGAAAATATAAAAATATCTTTCCTACAACATTTAAGAGCTGCAAAACACAATGTATAAAAACTTTTGATTTAGTCTAAAGTTGTAATTAAGTGGTAATTTGTTGTGTGCCCTTCTGTGGCTCATCTCTGTCGTGAGTAGCACCTATCCTTCTCAAAAGTATTGTTCAATCCTTCTAGGAACGTCCATTGTTTAAATTTGAATATTCACATAACCAAGAATGCACATTAGATATAACATTGACTTCAGTAATCCTTCATGCTGCTGCTTAAAATAAAAGATTAGAAATGAAGAAAGAGTGAAAGAGTTTTACTTCTGATAACTCCATGAAATACTTTCCTGTTTACATCTCTACCATTAAGCACAACAACATTTTAATAGTTATGCTAGAAAAGTCCTGATAATCCAGAACATAGGCTGGATGTCCTGAAGAAGCAAGCCCTGTCTGATCAATGGCTTCTTAGAGTCAAATAATACAAGGTGCATCCAGAAAGTAAGTTCTGTTTGGTAATAAAATGAAATTGTACACAGAAACAGAAGAAATTTTTATTGCACAAAATTCTACAACTCTTAAACTACTTTTCCACATAATTGCTGAAATTTCGCAGGCATTTGTCATAGCGTGGCACCAGGTTTTGTATACCTTCTTCATAGAAATCTGCTGCCTGTGTCTTCAACCAGTTGATAACAGTTTCTTCCAGCTCATCATTGATGAAGTGATGACTGCCAAGGAAAGACTTGAGATGTAAGAATAGATCTTGTCATCAATCTTCTGTAACCAAAGGTGGACGCCCACTTCGTTCTTCATTGTGCACATCACTACGCCTGCCATTGAACTGTCGGATCCATTTTCTCACCATCGAATCACTCATTGCATTTGGTCCGTAAACATCACAAATTTGCCAATAAATGTCACTTGGTTTCACTTTCCTCGCATTCAGAAACCAAATCACTGACCTCATTTCACAGGCAGCGGGATTTTCAATCAACGCCGACATTTCAAACAAGCACAACAAAGCGTATGTAACTGACAGCGATCTCCAAATGGCACATGTTCTTCTCCTTGATACACATAATCTACAGTGCATGTGCGGAACTGCAATTGCAGCGCTGCAGCGGAGATAAATTGAAACGGAACTTACTTTCTGGATGTGCCTCATATGACAGCTAACATTGTAGGAAAGCATCACAGACTGCAGTTTCCAAGAGCTACAAATAAGAAATGATGGATCAAAATGTGTAACAGCCAAACTGATAATATAAATGAGCATGTGGTTGAAAACATAAGATCAGACATTAATTCAGTATCCTTTCAATCAACTTGTACAGATTGAAGGGTGAAGTATCTTTTCTGGATTTCAATATAGAAAATACAGTGTGTTTCAAAAAGATTCATTTGATTTAAGAAGACATAGGTCTTCTACCCACTCCCATGAACCACAGACATTGCCGAGGTGGGGTGGCTTGCATGCCTCAACGATACAGATAGCCGTACCGTAGGTGCAACCACAGCGGAGGGGAATCTGTGGTGAGGCCAGACAAATGTGTGGTTCCTGAAGAGGGACAGCAGCCTTTTCAGTAGTTACAGGGGCAACAGTCTGGATGATTGACTGAGCTGGCCTTGTAACATCAGCTAATGTGGCTTTGCCACACAGCTACTGCGAACGGCTGAAAGCAAGGACATGCAGCTCTACTGTATGAACATATGATGATGGAATCCTCTCGGGTAAAATATTCCGGAGGTAAAATAGTCCCCCATTCGGATCTCTGGGCGGGGACTACTCAAGGGGATGTGATCATCAGGAAAGACAATACTGGCATTCTACGGGTCGGAGCGTGGAATGTTAGATCCCTTAATAGAGTAGGAAAATTAGAAAATTTAAAAAGGGAAATGGATAGGTTGAAGTTAGATATAGTGGGGATTAGTGAAGTTCGGTGGCAGAATGAACAGGATTTCTGGTCAGGGGAGTACAGGATTATAAATACAAAATCAGTTGGGGGTATCACAGGAGTAGGATTGATAATTAATAAGAAAATAGGAAGGTGGTAAACTGCTATGACCAGCACAGTGACCGAATTATCATTGTCAAGATAGATACGAAGCCAACACCGACAACAGTAGTACAGGTTTATATGCCAACTAGCTCTGCCGATGATGAGGAAATCGAAGAAATATATGAGGAGCTAAAGGAAATTATTCAGACAATTAAGGGAGAGGAAAACTTAATTGTTATGGGAGACTGGAATTCGGTAGTAGGACAAGGAAGAGAAGGGAAGATAGTAGGTGAATATGGTCTGGGCAAAAGGAATGAAAGAGGAAACCGCCTGGTAGAATTTTGCACGGAACATAATTTAGTTATAACAAACACCTGGTTCAAGAATCACGAAAGAAGGTTGTATACATGGAAGAGACAAGGAGACACCGGAAGATACCAGATAGATTTTATAATGGTAAGACATAGATTTCGGAATCAGGTTCTACAGTGTAAGACATACCCAGGGGCAGATATAGACTCTGACCATAACTTGTTGGTTATGAACTGTAGGCTGAATCTAAAGAAACTACAAAAAGGTAGGAAAATAAGGAGATGGGACCTGGATAAATTGAAGGAACTTGAGGTTCTTAAGAATTTCAGAGGGAGCTTTAGGCAACAATTGACAGAAACAGGGGAAAATAAAACAGTAGAGGAGGAATGGGTAAAATTGAGAGATGAAATAGTGAAGGTAGCAGAGGACAAAATAGGTAGGAAGGAAAGACCTACAAAAAAATCCTTGGATATCACAGGAGATACTAAATTTAATCGATGAAAGGAGAAAATATAAAAATGCAATAAATGAAACAGGCAAAATGGAGTACAGACGACTAAGAAATGAGATTGACAAGAAGTGCAAAATGGCTAAGCAGGAGTGGCTAGAAAGCAAATGCAAGGATGTAGAAGAATGTATAAATAGGGGAAAAATAGATACAGCCTACAGGAAAATAAATATTTGGAGATAAGAAAAACAGCTCTATGAATATCAAGGACACTGATGGAAAACCAGTTCTCAGCAAAGAAGAGAAAGCTGAAAGGTGGAAAGAGTATATAGAGGGGCTCTATAAAGGAAATGAACTTCGAGACAATATGTAGGAAGGGAAGAGGACGAAGATGAAGATGAAATAGGAGATTCTGTACTGAGAGAAGAATTTGACAGAGCCCTGAAAGACCTAAGTCGAAACAAGGCTCCTGGAGTAGATGATATTCCCTCAGTGCTACTGAAGTCTCTGGGAGAACCAGCCATGACAAAATTGTTTCACCTGGTGTGTAAGATGTATGGGACATGTGAAGTACCCTCAGAGTTTAAGAAAAATGTTATAATCTCCATCCCTAAGAAAGCACGTGCAAACAGGTGTGAAAACTACAGAACCATCAATTTAATAAGTCATGGCTGCAAAATATTAACGCGAATTATATACAGAAGGATGGAAAAGCTGGTAGAAACCGACCTCGGGGAAGATCAGTTTGGGTTCAGGAGAAATGTAGGAACACGGGAGGCAATACTCACTTTACGGCTTATCCTAGAAGATAGATTAAGAAAAAACACACCTACATTTCTAGCTTTTGTAGATTTGGAGAAGGCTTTTGACAATGTTGATTGGAATAAACTCTTTCAAGTTCTGAAACAAGCAGGAGTAAAATATAGGGAACGTAAGGTTATTTACAACTTGTACAAAAACCAGACAGCGGTTGTCATTGTTGAAGGGCATGAAAGGGATGTAGTGGTTGGAAAGGGAGTAAGACAGGGTTGTAGTCTTTCTCCATTGTTGTTCAATTTGTACATTGAGCAAGCTATAAAGGAAAGCAAGGAGAAATTTGGAGAAGGAATTAAAGTTCAGGGTGAAGAATTAAAAACATTGCGATTTTCTGATGACATCGTAATTCTGTCAGATACAGCAAAGGACCTGGAAGAGCAATTGAATGGAATGGACAGTGTACTGAAAGGTGCATATAAGATGAACATTAACAAGAGCAAAACTAGGGTAATGGAGTGCAGTGTAAGAAAATCAGGTGATGCTGAAGGAATTAGATTGGGAAACGAAGCAATAAAGGAGGTAGATGAGTTTTGTTACTTGGGCAGTAAAATAACAAATGAGGGTCGCAGTACAGAGGATATAAAATGCAGAATGGCAATGGGTAGAAAAGCGTTCTTGAAAAAGAGAAATTTGTTAACATTGAATATTGATTTAAACCTAAGGAAGTCCTTTCTGAAGGCATTTGTATGGAGTGTTGCCTTGTATGGGAGTGAGACATGGACGATAAACAGCGCGGACAGGAAGAGGATTGAGGCTTTTGAAATATGGTGCTCCAGAAGAATGCTGAAGATTAGGTGGGTGGATCGCGTAACTAATGAGGAGGTACTGAACAGAATTGGGGAGAAAAGGAATTTCTGGCATACCTAGGGATAGATTGGTAGGACACATTCTTAGACATCAAGGAATTGTGTATTTAGCGTTAGAGGGAAGTGTGTGGGGAAAAAATCGCAGAGGAAGACCAAGAGTTGGATACAGTAAGCAGATTCAGGCAGATGTAGGTTGTCGTTCTTATGTGGAGATGAAGAGGCTTGCTCAGGATAGGGTATTGTGGAGAGCTGCATCAAACCAGTCTCTGGACTGAAGACCACAACAACAACAACAACAGGTCTTCTACATGAATTGCCAGTTCATGTAGTTCCCAGTAGGGGTTTCTGTGATGCAGCTTCTGCGCTTGTTACTTCATTAGCCAATATGCCTCAAATTAAGATAACACAGCAACAAGAAGCATTTCATTATTTCTGTTTCAATGGGTGCTTCAGTTGCAACTGTAAAACAACAGCTGCAAGACTCACATGCCTAAATACATTGGTAATCTTTACTTCTTTTTCTTTTTTAAGAACACAGTAAAAGCTGAATTTTTCTGCAGACTGATGCAACACTGCACTAGCACCTGCATGCAATAGATGATGAATGCATCCATTCATGATGCACTGTGACTGTCACAGTTTTTAATATCAATACGGAGGTGCTACAAATAATTTAAAATTTAATTCAAGTTTCTATATTCTTTCATGTAGACTTTATATTCTTGTGAAACAAGACCAATCCTTTTGAAACACCTAGTACAGTTGTCAACACTGGGAAGAAAATCCCCTTCCAATATCCGACCAAAGATCTCAAAAGCATATGCTCAGGAAAAAAGGTCTTGATCGCAACAAGTTGGATTTTTTCTTAATATTTTTCCAACTTGTTGCAATCAAGACTTTTTTTCTGAAGTCATAATGACAGATCATTGAATTTTTGCTAATGATGTTTTAATAATGATATACTTTTGTCGCTACATTACTATCCTCCTCTACCCTCCTCTGGGGATGTCTCTCACAGCAGAACTAATACATTGTGAATTCCCAATTAGCCACCTGACACATTATAAGAATGTTAAATCAACAGACTTGTATTGAATGGAGTATTGTTATTGAATGCATTCCAGACATTACTTCATCTAACTTTTTATAACAAGTCAATGCACACCTGCAGCATACTCACCTGGTGAAGCGTTTTACATTCATTCATATATATTCTCAATGGATAGTGTCACTGACTATCACAGTGGGTGTCCAGGCTTGACTCCTGGCAGGGGACAGAGTGTTGTGTTATTGTCATAATCATTTCATCATTATCGCCACAAATGTTGCCCATGTGGCATAAAAGAGGCTTTCACTAGGTGGCCAAACAACACCAGATTGAGTTGCCCAGCCAATAATGCCATCTGAACATTTCACTTCATATATTGTGTTCTATAAATCCCATCAGGTTGCAAAATAAATCAAGATCAGAATTAGGAGAGAAAATCCTACCTTTACTTGCATAAATTCCCCCAAAAAACACTTTACTATCTAATAAACGTTATCTACATTATTCTCCTAAGATCACAATTTTGCAGCATTTGTCACACACCCTTCAGGACACACTGCAATCAATATGGAGTGATCAAAAAGTCCCATTCAAAGACCGTATACTGTAAAATTAGCATGCCAATCAGAAAAAATCGCCAAGGATATCTAAGTAATAATTTCACCAAAGTACCAGGTTAAAGACACTCATTTGGTTAACCATTGTGTTGAGGATCTTGAAAACCAGTTCCTGCATATCCTCATCCAACAGGAATCACTGACTGTTTAAGACCTTTTGTAATGGATCAAAGATGCAATAATAGCACTGGGAGATATCAGGACTAAAGAGCAGATATTCCAATGTCCACAAGAGTTGACTAAGTAGGTACCTCACTCCAGGATATGAGTAGCTGAATAATATCTCAAGAATTTACAATGTTGCTGGCTAATGAAACTTTGATGTTGGAGCTCAGGTTAATTGTTCATTCACATATTCTGCAAGGAATTCCCTACTAAATCAATGTGACATAAAAATCACATAAACAAGTACAATCTCTCCCCAAATTTCATTATTGACATTAACATAGTCTCTCTCCAAATAATGCAGAAATTGTAACATTCATAAATTAGATGTATCATTGCAAGAATGAAATCCTTTGCTTATCAAGTTGTCAAAGCCACAATCTAGAAATAAGAAGCCCATGCAAAGTTTATAGCAGAAAGGTATCCTGCCCCAAATTGCAAAAGAACAGCTATACTCTAGTTCTTTCTTGAAAATGAAATTGCAGTCTCTCTCTCCACATCTTTGCAATGGTAAAAGTTCAGGTGGAGCTCACATAATCACTTCTCCCATTTCTGAGGCAATGCTTGTAATGTATGTAGGCTTTCTTATATGAGTGATATTCATTGCATGCTTAATTTAGTTCAGGAGTTCAATTAGATCAGATGTATTTTTCATCACAGCTGATCCATAGTGATGAGATCTCCTTTGATGCAGAGCATGTCACAAAGTGATAATACACAATAATATAATGAGGATAGTTTTCAACTCACTGCAAAGATGAATGAGGAGCTGTGACAGGCACATAAAATAAATATTCACACATAGAACACTTAAGCTTTTGGCCATTAGCTTTCATCAGAAAAAGAGCATTCATACAATTACACTTCACAGACACACAACTGTCTTCTCCACCTGCTGCACTCTGAATCATGCTCTGTGGAGAGGGGATAGGAGGAGGGGGAAGAGGGGACAGAAAGATGCAAGGTGTTGGTGGGGATGGACAGTGAATGGCATTATGGAGTACATAATTACTAAATTTATGATAGAAAGGGAAAAGGAGTTCATTGCAGGTTGTGAAGCAGCTGCTAAAATCAAACATATGCTCTGCTGCAAGTGCCACAGAGTGGTCTACCTTGTTTTTTTATCACAGTTTGGCAGTAATGATTCATCCTAATGGACAGCTGGTTTGTGGTCATGCCAATATAAAAAGCTATGCAGTGGTTGCATCACAATTTGTAAATTACATAGCTGCTTTCACAGGGTAGGGTAAGTCTATGACAGATTTGGAGGAGGAAGTGCTGGATGGGTGCACTGGACAAGTTTTTCAGTGGTCTTTGGGGTGGTATAGGCATGGACTAGAACATTATGCAGGTTCGGTGGGTGAAGGAACACTATTTTAGGAGAGGTGGAGAAGATCTTGGGCAGGAGCTCTTTCATTTCTGGGCATGATGACAGAAAATCAAAACCTTGGTGAAGGATGCAGTTCAGTTGTTGCAGTCCAGGGTTGATATTAGATGAGGCAAGTACTCTTTTGTAGTCTGGTTACTGGTGGTGCAGGGAAAAGAAAAACCCCTCCCTTACAGCATAGCCTCCTTTTGACTGTGTATCTGCAGGACAAGAATGTCTCAGGAAGGACTTCACAGACGAATTACCCCACAGAATTATGGTCCAAAATGTATCCTTTCATATCAAGGATACCAACCACTTCCTTCACCGACTCTCTGCCATCCCCACCCCTTTACCTCATGGATCCTAACTTGTCACAGTTGATGCCACCACCTTATACACCAACAACCCAATGATCATGACTTGCCACTCTCAAACACTCTCTCTTCCAATGTCCCTCAAAATCCAAACCTGAAAGCTTATTCTTCATAACTCTTGCCAACTTTATACTAACAAACCTACTTTTCCCTTTGAGGGTAAATTATACAATAACATCCATGGCACGGCTATGGGCACCTACATGGCACCCTCCTATGCTAACCCGTTTATGGACCATGTGGAGGAAACTGTCCTATTGTCCCAAAATCACAACTTCTGGTCTGGTTCAGGCTTACTGAATATTTTCATGGCCTGGGCTCAGGTCCAGGGCACCTTATCCTCCTTCATACACAACCTCAACTACTCCCCTCCCATAAATTAGTGTTGCACATTCCTGGATGTTAACCTCCACCTCCTTAATGGCTCCACCCACACTTCTGTACACATTAAACCTACCACCCACCAACAGTAGCTATACTTTCACAGTTACCATTCCTTCCACATCAAAATATCACTTCCTTACAACCTAATTAACCATGGGCAGCATATTATCAGTGACAAGAACTCCCATTCTCAATTTTCTGAAGGTCTCTCAAAGGCCTTCACAGACAGAAACTACCTCCACAGACCTAGTTCGTGTCTCCCCCTCCGCTACCCACAGACACACACACACCAAGTCATCCCTACAACAACCAGTAACCAGACAAGGGTGCTCCCCTCATCACCCAGTACTAACCTGGACTGGAACAACAGAACCACATCCTTCACCAAGGTTTTTATTTTCTGTCATCATGTCAAGAAATGAGAGAGAGCCTCCTCAATATCCTCTGCAACCCTTCTATGTAGTATTCCATCACCCCTGCAAGACCTATCCAATCCATTCACCCAACATTTCCTATTCCAGTCCTGTCACAGGCATCTGCACAGTCAGAGGCCGGGCCACTTGTGAAAGCAGCCATGTACCAACTATGCTGCAATCACTGTATATTGGCATGACCACTAACCAGCTGTCCATTAGGATGAATGGTCACCCCCAAACTGCAGGCAAAAACAAGGTAGACCACCTTGTAGCACAACATGTTGCTGAGCATGTGCTTCATTTCAATGGCTGTTTTCTGAATTAAACATGAGTGTTATCCTTACAGTACATGCTCAGATTCCTAACTCATCTAGGTCTCAACCTACAAAAACTTTTTTTTTTTTTTTTCACAGCCTACCATTCCTGTCCCCCCTTAGCATACCTTCTTGACACACTCTGTGTGTTGTTTTCTTTACCCCCCCTTTCCACCCCTCTGCAATGCATCTCATTCCACCCATTTAGTACTTAAATATTCCATATGGGTATGCCAATCCATCCCCAACACCACCTTGCAACCTTTCTGTTCCCCTTCCTTCATTCTCTTCTCATGCCCTCATCAAAGAGCAAAATTAGGAGTGTGATGGCCAAAGATGAAAATTGTGTATCTGTGAAGTGTGCCTATGTGATTGTGTAAATGCTATTTTTTTCTGATGGAGGTTAATGGCCAATAGCTTTAAAAATTGTGTGTGTGTCTTTCTTACATACAAGGGTAAGTCAATTATTATCCGCAAAGTAGTTATAAAATTTTATTGTAATAAAATACGAAACTTACAAGAACATAATTTTTTGACATAGTCTCCTTGCTTTTCAATGCACTATGTTCGTTGCTCTACAAGCTTCCTTATGCCCTCATAAAAGAAGGTTTTTGGTTGAGCTGCGAGCCATGAATTCACCGCTTCCTTCACTGCTTTGTCTGAGTCAAATCGATGGCCCCTTAATGCCTGTTTGAGTGGACCAAACAAGTGATAGTCAGAAGGGGCAAGATCAGGACTATATGGAAGATGATCCAGTACTTCGAATTTGAGTTTCTGGAGCATTTCAGCAGTGTGGACAGCAGTATGCGGACGGGCATTGTAGTGCAACAACGCAACACCTTCTGACAGCAATCCTCGGTGTTTGCTTCGAATTGCAAGCTTTAGCCTGTCAGTAAGAATCTCACTGTAACGTACACTGTTTATCGTTGTGCCCCTTTCACCATAACGTTCCAGTACAGGATCTCATGCATCCCAAAAAACTGTAAGCATCAGTTTTCCTGCAGACGGTTGGGTCTTGAACTTTTTCTTGCGTGGTGAATTTGGATGTTTCCATTCTGTTGTTTACTCTGTTTACTCTCCGGCTCGTAATGATGGATCCATGTTTCGTCACCAGTAATGATTCTGTCTAAGAAGTTGTCCCCTTCATTACCATAGCGATCCAAATGTTTTTTGCAGATCTTGAGGCGTGTTTACTTATGCAACTGTGTGAGTTATTTTGGGACCCATCTTGCACAAACCTTACGAAAGCCAAGTCTGTTGTGAATAATATCGTAGGCAGAACCATGACTAAATTGAAGATGATGAGCCACTTCATCAATATTTAATCATCTGTCTAAGAGAATCATTTCACGTGATCGCTCAATGGTCTCTTCATTTGTGGTGGTAAACGGTCGTCCGGCTCCTTCGTTGTGCTTAACACTCGTGCGACCATTTCGGAATTTGCAATCCACTTGTACACACTGCGTTGTGGCAAAACACTGCTCCCATACTGTACTGAAAGTCTTCTATGAATTTTGGCCCCTGATACACCCTCTACCCACAAAAAACATATCACTGAACATTGCTCTTCTTTGGTGCAAATAGACAGCGGAGCAGCCATGATTAACAGCACGGCAGTGACAACGAAACTAATGTAGCAACTTGAAAATTGCAAAGATATAACAACAAAGCATGTGTCACCAATGTAAAATGACAGTACTACCAACATAAACAAAAATATAACTCAATTGTGGATAATAATTGACTTACCCCCGTACCTGTCACAGCTCCTCATACGTCTTCAGTCAGTTGTAAACTATCCACATTATATTGTTAAATTACAACCTGGACTTTCCATTATTAGAAGAATACACAATAAATATTTAAAAAGTAAAGACATATGCTAATGAACCTTCCAAAATTCCTAAATGAATTTACCCTTGAGGGCAAGAAATTTGAAAGGAAAAAAAAAAGAAAAAAAAAAAAAAAAAAAAAAAAAAAATCTTAAGCATACTTACATTTAAAATGATATAACACTTGTTACCAAATATTAAATTCCTTGTGAATATCTTTTCTTCTTCTCTTTAATTGTGATAAACCACTTTGCATTCAATTGCAGAGAAAGACTCTGATGTGGTGCTGAAGTGAGTCACCTGTTCAGTAATGAGAGAATATGGCATCGGACTCGAAACGACTCGACAGGCATATACAAGGAATCCCCATGTCACATTAGCATTAAAGATGACAGACATACTTAATGAATGGTACATTGGGCTTATCATGTCCCACAGTCTCAGACAAAAAAAATTGATCACTGGCCGGCCGATGCAGAGGCTAAGTCCGAGTCGGTCAAACAGCGCAGACAATAAATTCGATCGCCCTTCAGAATTCTAAGTACAGCGATATGTATGATCTGGCAACACTGTAGAATGCAGTACTATCAGGAGGAAGTGTTCTTTCCTTCTCAAAGGAGTTGTGTACTGTAAGAACACATGGTCTCGTGTTAAAACCCGCGTTTACAAGCAGTCGCAGAATCGAATCGAACAACCTACATTTCTTTTTTCTTTTTTTTTTTTTTTAACTTCATATCGGCTGTCTTTGTTATCAGTGTGGAAGAACCTCAAATGTAACAGCAAAAAGTCCCAGAAAAAATTACACAAAAAGGCTCGCTGCTGCATCAAAACTGAACTGCCTAGTGGGCACCAGCTACGGCGACGCGCCAGCGGCCGCATCGAGACTGCCGCCTGCGGACTCAGTGACAGCAGCACGCAGATGTGATTCTATTTACTGGCAGTTATATCCTTACTTCAAGTTCTAGTACCTATATTACTCACATATTGAATTTTTCTGACTAATATATGAACACAATCTAAACGTCGTAAAGTAGAATCGATATAAAGGGTCGTAAGGGTGACTATTACCACGCTTTTCTTGAACATCATCAGGCCACTCAATCAAGATTCCTACTCACGATTGTTACTAGTGACACGATGCTCTCATACTGATATCTTAAGAAGAAATTAATGACTGCGTACTAAAAGATTTTTACACTCAGCAAAATGCAACCACAACGCCAGGGTACACCCATTTTTTGCAAACAACTGAGACACCATCTAGTCTCACTGTAAGGACAAACTACCTAAAACATTACATCATTAATATTACACTATAATAATTCCCATTGATTTCACAAACAAAACATCGAATAGTGTACTTTAGAAGTCACCCATTCCTCACCTACTCTTGATCATATGTCCTCAAATGTTTATATTTCCTGACCCTACTTTATAACCTTTGACAAAAATTATTTCCCTACAAAAATACACATCGAACATTGATTGGCATCATAGCTTGGAATCAGTTCAATTCTACAGAGACAGATTTGGTAAACTACCAGAACGTTGTCAGACTTTCCCATAATCTTAGAGAATATAACAAGTAACCACAAGGGGTTTCTTGTTGTTTTGGATGTGGATTCATGCAACTCCTGTCACAAAAACAGATACAAAATTCTACTCCATAGAGACCCGAACCATTAACCAAAGCCACCTCTCTGTGGCAGACAACTACTTTACCTCAGAGCTAGCGAGGAGCTGTGCATGCCAGTTCTTTCCTACTGCCACATACATCAGTAGAACATGTAACTCGCAACGTAAGAGACGTGATTAGTTGGAATTTTGCCACGTAAACAATTTTCTGGACCCAAAAGCATGAACTAATAGCCTTCTGTCACCTCTCGACTGAGAAACCAGTCAGATCTTTCAATGGAAATTACAGGAAACATCCAGTGAATTTATGACCTTGGTAAGAGCGTTGACAGACTTACACTGTGATGTTGCCAAGCTTCAGTCATACTATCAACAGGAAGAATAAGAGCTGAGGTGATTGCCAAGCAAGCTCGACAAAGACTTCGCTTACGCCTCGTGCGACTGCTGGGGGTCCGAACACCTAAAGTATACGTCAATGAGCCCTGCTTGTAATTCCGTAACTATTAATGAGTCAATCATTGTCATTAATAAAAATATACAGATGGACCGACTGCTTACATAGTAATAAGAGTCTCAGTTATTTGCGTATTCTGTCTTAAGCGCAATGACAACAAAAGTCATTTACCAGTGCTGTTTCACATTTCTTCGGGCATTTCCATTGATTATACTGAAATCATTAGATGTAAGCATCAGTTTTCTTTACAATTATAGACTCAGAAAATAACTTTCTTGATATTGATGTCAGTGGCACAAAAAATGAAGAGAGACAAACAAACGAAGAGAAGTTAATGCAGTATTGTTTTCAAGGTGTGAACATTTCTGGGAAGGCTTCGTAACATGGAGTTCAAAATAAGAAATCTTCTGTTAACTAAAGATAGAATTAGGGACAGTAATGTATAGATTAATTTATCCATCATAATCTTCCTTGTTGTATTTTACTTCTTTTTTCTTTCAGGTTGTTTCCAATTTCTTATTTCGTCTTCTTTCAATAGCTTCTAACTTTATTACATTCTTTAATGTGGTTAGTTCAAATTATTTGATGTTGTTTCTTTCTAAGTATTTATTTTCTTCTTTGCTCATGCTGTTGTTGATTTATTCTTCTAGAAGTATGAGAATAATTGTTTCTTTAGCCTTTTATCATTCATTTAATACATATGTCCAAAAATAGTTAACCCTCACTTAACCTCTCTGACTGATATATTTTTCCATATTTTTGTAAGTCTCATTGCTATGGATATTCCAAACGTCTGTACTTTCTCTTCTATGGATATTCCAAACATCTGTACTTTCTCTTGGATACATTTTCTTTCTTATAATCCATCTATTAATCTTTTTGTGTTGTCTGCACATTTGATAAGGTGTATATTGGCAACACTTAAACTAATATTTAATATTCATTCTAGTATTAGCATAACATAATTGTAATTTATAAGAATTTATACAATGCTGGCACTGTTTATAGTTTTCAATGTTTCTTGTGCGGTTGTTACCTGTAACGACATCAATGGAAGTTATGTGCACAGTATTGTTGCAAACACAGAATATCAAACTGTCCAGTGTTTTTTATACCTCCTAAGGAGACCATTAGACCTGTAAATCAGTACGTGGCTACCGACTTTTCCTATGAAATATTTATTGTTTTTGCGCATCTCCTATAGCATTAACGTGAGCGTTGTTCTGAGATGGAGTGGTGCTGTGGCTATGGTTTGTGGTTATCATGCGGACGTGTACAGAACATCATTATAATATGCCATGGAAAATTATTCAGACAAGTGCTTTTGTCATAGTAGTTGCATTAATAAACAAACTTTCTTCAAACATGAATTATATTTCTGGTAGGTAGTTACAGTCTCACGCATGTGGATAACATTCGCTTGTTGATCAGGCACTTTTCCATCAAAACTTTGTAGAGAGAAGAAACGTGGGCTTTTGCAGTGTAAAATTATACTGCGAACAGGTACTCCACTTTACTGAACCTGTGATGTTTCTTTTTGCAGGCAGGTTTGAAAGTTTCACCAAAAATGTATAAAGCAGGCAACTTTCATAAGCCTAATAGAGAAAATATTTCGAGGGAAGTTTCTATAAAAATACAACATTCTGTTCTGCATCTGTTTAACGTGCCTGATTTCACACTAATGATCAGATATGGGTGGTTAACATCAAAAAACTATGTTTTCAGGTGTCACCTGCATATTCTATGAAATGTGGACAGTACTCCAAGAATTGGTGTTTCGGTTACCTGTGCAACAAATTCTGTTTCTAATTATATTCTGGTACAGCAAACGATAATGGCTAAGAAGATACTGCAATTCATTCTTTAACAAACAGACTACACATCTGAAGAAAGCGTGCTGTAATGATCGTGCTTTATTAATGAAATTACTGTGTGTAAAATGACTGTTTTTGAATAATCTTGGATGACGTACACTACTTAATGATGTGGTGTGTTGTTGTTGTGGCTGTAGTCTTCAGTCCGTAGACTGGTCTGATGCAAAAAAATGTTCAAATGTTTGTTAAGCTTATGGGACTTAACTACGGGGTTATCAGTCCCTAAACTTACAAACTACTTATGAACTACTTACAAACTAGGACGGCACAAATATCCATGCCCGAGGGGGGATTCGAACCCCCGACCGTAGTGGCCGTGCTGACCGCGACTGGAGCGCCTCAGTCACCTCGGCCACCGCGGCCGGCTGGTCTGATGCAGTTCTCCACCTCCTCGCTACCCTATCTTGTGCAAAACTCTTCATCTCTGAGTAAGAAAGACAGCCCACATCCCTTTGAATCTGCTTTCTGTATCCATCTCGTCGTCTACCCCTGTGATTTTTACCCCACACGCTCTCCTCCAATACTAAATTGACAATTCATTGGTGTCTCAGAATGTGTCCTACCAATCGATCCCATCTTTAAGACAAGATATGCCAGAAATTTCTTTTCTCCCCAATTCTGTTCAGTATGTCCTCATTACTCACATGATCTACCCATCTACTCTTCAGCATTCTCCTGTTGCAAGAAATTTTGAAAGTTATCCTCTTCTTGTCTGAACTGCTTTATCATCCACACTTCACTGCCGTACAAGGCCACACTTCGGACAAATGCCTTCAGAAAAGACTTAATATCCCTTAAATTACTAATTTCTCTTCTTCAGAAATACTTTTCCTCCCATTGCATTCTACATTTTATGTCTTCACTACTCCAGGCATCAGAAGTTATTTTACAACCTAAATAAAAAAAATTCGGTGAAGCGAGGTAGCGCATTGGTTAGCACACTGGACCCGCATTCAGAAGGATGGTGGTTCAAATCCAACTCCAGCCATCCTGATTTAGGTTTTCCATGAGTTCCCTAAATCACTCCAGGCGAAAGTCAGGATGCTTCGTTTCAAAGGACACGCCTGATTTACTTTCCCATCCTTATCCGAAATAGGGATTGATGTCCTGAGTAGTCTAGTGACACCAAACCACAACCCAACCCTCCACCCCCCCCCCCTCTCTCCAACACACTCAACCAACAAAACTGATCTACCACTTTTAATGTCTTGTTTTCTAATCTGTTACCTTCCACATCACCTGATTTTCTTAGACTAAATTTCTTTTTTTTTTTTTTTTTTTTTTTTTTTTTTTTTTTTTTTTTTTTTTTTTTTTTTTTTTTTTTTTTTTGCTGTTGTTAATGCTTATTTCATACCTTCTTTTCAAGACACTGTCCATTCCATACAATTGCTCTTCTAGGTCCATTGCAGTCTCTGACAGAATTACTCTATCATCGACAAATCACAAAGTCTTTATGTCTTGTCCCTGAACTTAAATCCTTTCTCCAAATTTCTCCTTTCTCTCCTTCACAGCCTACTCAATGAACAGATTGAACGACATTGAGGAAAAAGCTACAGGTCTGTGTTACTCCCTTCCAAACTACTGTGTCCCTTTCATGCTCATCAGCTCTTACAAAAGTGGACTGGCGTTTGCACAAATTGTATACTACCCTGCGCTCTTGCTGTACAATGATATGAGTAGCTTTTTATCAAAGGCAGACATCTGTCATTTGCAAATAACTGAGATAAATGCCATTTTTAATTTTGAAACGTGGAGTTAATACATATGCTTGTTAGTTTAGTCATCAATTAGTTGCAAATGATCACCAAAGCAGCATGGAAATACACGTTTCATAATTAAAATGGCATTTATCTCAATTATTTGCAAATGACAGATAAGAAGCTACTCATATATTTATTCAGATTCTGACCTATACTGTCAGCACAAATACTTCGGACTATAGCCGCTGCACTACTGTTAGTTGCTTAATATTGCAATCATGTTAGTGGTATAGATTGTATGTATTTTACTTCAGTTAGAAGCATGGTATTCAGTAGAGGTTCTTCCTGGTTGGGTAACTGGTCCGATGGTTTAGATTAGATTAGATTAATACTTGTTCCATAGATCATATATACAACATTTCGTAATGATGTGGAATGTATCAGTTTAGTGATGTCTTCTTATCAGCACTAAACTGCATCGTTTGGTATGATTCAGCCACTCATGCTCAATTTGACATGATGGAATGGAAATATTTAACTGACAAAAGCCTCTTAGCTATATTTGAACCCGACTTGTTACACACCGTATACAAAACTTTAATACAGTGCGAAATTTACAAATACGTTCTTCAAATATAAATAGATGAAATAACTTGATACCTATTTATTTACAGGACCACAGCTGCATCCATCAAAATTGCGCCATTCAAGAAAGGTTTCGCAGCCAAGATCGCATAAAGCTGATTGAGTTTGTTCCACGGTCACCGGACCTTAATCCTATTGATGTCCGGCCTCTCCCTCTACATTTCATCATTACACTTTCCCTGTTCGTCTCCTCCTCACTTCTATTTCCTCTTAGAACTCTTTCTAACCTAGAGCCATGTTTAGTGTTATGTTCATAATTGTATATTTCCGAAAGTTCTTGAAATGGGGACACAACGTTCTAATACAATATGTGCATGTTTTCATATACCAAATTTTTCAATATGTGTCATACATGAAATTATATAAACTTTATAATTGGAAAAAAGGCTTATACTAAAAATTGCAAAAGTAACACATTTAAAGGTTATATATAAAATATTCTAGAAATGTGTATCTAAAAACCTTCCTGGGCTAGAATGCAACGTTGAGTCAGAATTTCAAAGCAATGGATCAAGAACTTTCAGTGATCAACGGCTATACGCCTAACATTTTTATATGTAACATGGGGACATAAGGATGGAAGGCCACATGCCCCCTCCTCTCATCGGTGAATATTGCTGGGCATGTGTTCATTCATCACTGACTCACAGTTGCCACAACCCTTTACAGAATTAAAGCAATTGTCAGATCTTTCAGAGACAGGAGATGGAATGTAATAAAATTGACGTTGCTTTCCGAGCCATATTCACCCAAAAATTGAATATTGCTTAAATCAGATCCAGCATTTACACTTGGATAATTCCTATGTGTTTAATTTGATAGCTGAAAATGTTCGTTAGTGTGGAGCTGCCTGGAATTTATTTAGAACTAACTCAAGAATCGAGACATGCTGAAACAAAAATGCTAATCTGTAAAGCGCTTCTCACGTTTCGCGGCAAAGCATCAGCAGCAGTTATATTGTTACCATCGCTAATGCTGGACAGTAGAATTTCTATATCAGAACAGTAGGGATGCTTAGAGAGTGACACGTCTACCGGCTTTACAATGTAGTAGTCCTGGTGGGCTTAAATTAGCACTGACATTGTAAGTGTCGATGGCATCTTCTCTTCTTATGTCCAGCAGACCATCAAGAACATGCAGAGAATGGAACCAAGAACCCTTAACATTTGAAAGAAAACACTCGTTTGTCTGCTCCAGTGCAATATACAATACACTTGTCTGAATAGGAATAAGAAGAGACAAAGTTAAATTGTATGGTAAATATTGAATTCTGCAAATAATTGTTTAGGCAAATTACCGTCTGCACCGCAATTGAAATGACAGCTATTACACAAGTTTATGTGTTACAAGTAAGTAATCAGTTTTCTGCAGTATTTCCACTGTTACGAAATGTATGGCCCATTAGTTATTTGAATAAATACACATCCCACTCCGAGATAAGTATTTGACATGTTTTGGCCTCTTCACAAACAATGCCTGACGAATGAATACCATTGAAGCGCGCAATTACGTTTATTGTCTCACAAATAGTTAAATATAATTCGTGTGTAATAAGCAATAATCATAGGAAATTTACATTTTCGTCTACAACAAGCTCATCTGAAGAGTAAATTACAATGTCTCTCATAATTTACAGCATGGAAAACCTATTTTCGTAATTCTTTGTTGTGCCGTGGATGAAGATGAAGTGTAGGATGTAGTAATCACGATTGATGAAGTGGCTTATAAAATGTGTATTACACGATGTCACACAAAAACGAAGGAAATAACACTATCCGTTACCCATATAGGCCATGATTTAAGTCAGGACACATGATGAGACATTTCTCTACTCTAGCGGAAGGCACCACTGGGCATCAATTTCTGTTCACTCACTTTTTTCTTTTTGTAAATGCCTGTAGGACTTCACTGCAGGGTCATCAGTCCCTAAACTTACAAACTTCTTATGCATTAGCTTATACTAAAGACTACACAAACATACATGCCCGATAGAGGATTCGAGCCCCCGACGAGGAACGACCTCGCACAACAGTGCATAGCGCCTCAATGTTCACTCACTAGCACCACTATCCGCCTGAGACTAAAATAGCCTCACTAGAGCAGAGAGTGAACAAACCCAATGCTAAGACATTTCCTTTAACTAACGGTTCAGAACCTATAAATGCCTGATGATGAGCAAAACGTGCTTAAATGTGTTATAGTATGTCAGGGTGTGCTGAGCTGCCAGCGATGGCTGACATGTGTGGATGAGTTATGCCTGAGTGATTGTATGTTTGAATGTTTCTCTTTTTGAAGAAGGCTGCGGCCTAAAATTTAAATTGTCTAAATGTGAATGTCTTTTATTTGTGTCTGCCTGTGACTCAGTGTTCGTCTTTACGGGGAGTTGTTTCCTACCTTCTGTTATTATTATTGCAGTATGTTAAATTCAAGATAAAAGAAATAGTAATGCGGCCAAGCAATCCCGCCTGGGATGTCACGGACAATAATGCCATATGATCACTTCATTTCAATAATTCTAACAGCAGCTTTCTAACTTAGCCTGTACTAAGGAAATGAGAGAATCTTCACAGACTTGACAATATATCACCACCTGTGTACTGCTGCAACTGTAACCATACAGTCAAATCCCACTACAAAGGTATGTTTAAAGCCAGAAGCTTTTACTATTTGTGTATTTTAAATGGGTAGGACTGCAACATCAACTATAAGAATCCTACGAAACACCTGAGTTCGTAATCGTCAGATGACTTATAGAATTCGCCACACTTGCCAGTTACTACTATAATATTGTTTACCTGTCAAAAACGAATTTATGTCCGTCATTGAACTGCATTTTGATTGTTTGAGCTGTAAGAATGGAGGTGTTTATGTTTTCAGAATAAAAGTACAATAACCTCTCAAAAAAAGCTGACAATGAGATGCAGATAGGGTATATATGGAATTGCATCCAGTGTCTTATTTTATATCTCCGGTTGCAATTGTCATTGTCTGGGGAGGGACTGTGTGTGAATTATGATGTGGTGGACTGCAAAAATCATTTTCCATTTCCAAAACGAGGTGACAGACTATGGCAAAACAGAAAATAGAAAAACGGAAAAGATAGTCACTGCCAGAAAGAAACAGTCATATTGCATTTCACTGTGATTAACTGGCATATTACTTGTCTGGTTATGTGTGTGATACCAGAATATCAATGCTTATTTACCCACTGCTGAGAAATTCACACAGGCAGAAAATAAGTCCTACAAACCAACGTAGTTTAGCGTCAAGAACCAGTAGCGCACGGATAGTCGCTACAAGATCTGTCTGCTTGTCTGTGCCATCGTACTGAACGTCTAGAATTCTCATTTGAATATTGTGACAGGGTAGAAACATCGTTTGTAATTCTTACCATCAGGGAGTCAGTTAACTACACCGTGCACTGACTCAGAAGCACTCTATGGAAAATGAGCTCAACACTCAGTTCGTTGAACCTATTGCAATCTCGGTAAGTCTCTGTTTTGAGTGCAGTGCAAGTTTGAGATCTCTTTGGCACCGGCGTGGCCGCCGAGTAACTTCCAGGATGGCACAGAAACATGATAACAAATTCACTTTCTTTAACGGTGTGACATTGGCGCATTACTTTCTACTTCAAGCGCAAGGAGGTCATACCATGCGGAAATTGGCGATTATCTGTAGCCACCATTGGAACAAGCAGGAAGTGAGATGTAGCAGAGAGTCAGTAGCCCTGAGAAGACGTGTCTGCTTCTTAAGCAAGGGTTGCTTTGGTTCATGGTTCCAATCCCTCTGTAGATCAGAATTTTAACCCTATTTTGATAGAGATACCAGCCATTTAAGAAGATAACACAAAGGCTACAGAATAAGTCACTAATACCAGCATTATACTTAATGGGTGAACTAATGACATTTATGCAAAAATGCAATAATTTGGATTTTGACGCTTTGAAAGTGTATGTGCAATACTCCTGCTCCCAACTTTTGAATCCTGTCTGACCAGTGACAATGTCGCACGATGGTTAATCATAGTTAATGACTTACGTGAGTTATTGAGTCTTCCTTCATGTGTAAAATCTTGAATACCGGAAAGATCTTTCTTGAAACGGGAACTCTCTTTTGTGAGCTGATTTGCACCAAAGTACTCGCACCATACATATGTTTTGAGCTATCTCCACTGCTGTCATATCTATATAAGACCCAATGATAACATGTTTTGAAAAACTTGAAGCATATTGAATATTATTTGCATAAATAGCAGAGGCGATTCTTCCAGCTCGCATCTGTAATTTTTTGTTGTTGTCTTTTTTTAAGGAAGGGAAACTGAGATCAATCTTACCACTCAACATAGAACAAAAACAATCCAACGACCACAAAGAACAGCTCTACTAGGGAAAAGAAAGCAGGGTTCCAGTACCGCTGCAGCACAAATTTTCAATATTACCGCTGTCTATGTTAATTCACTTTCCTGCAACTACCGAAACGTTTAAAGAATTTTATTAATAAAAGGATTCGTAAAGCCCCTTTAATCAGTCTCAAATATCGAATATCATGCAGAAAGTGATTGTCAATTCGGTAATAATTGACGGAGCTCCAGGACCTGTAATACTAATGAAATATTCACATGTTTTATCCCTTCTCTAGTGGAAGTGATATGGACTAAAACAAAAGTAGGGCCTAAGTAGTGCATTTCTATGAAGTCCAAGAATTTGTATTGCAGTGATTTGTAGGTCAAGAAAGTATTTATCATGTTCTTCCGATGGAGTTTATAAACTTTCATTAACTGTTATTTCATTTTTATTTATTGGCATATAGACGCTTCTTATTCGCTTAGTTCCACCATTTTTTGATTTGTGGAACTGAAATCGACACCTCAGATATTCATCCAACTGAATATTAGTACTTACATTGAGTATTCATCTTCAGAACAATAGCAGATTACTAACGAGAAAACTGACATCAACAACCGCATTAATGCAGGTATAAAACTGCATTTTATATCATAATTTATTAGACCTCTACAGTGGGTGTAGGGGTGAGAGCAGGAAGTGGACGTGAACGAAAAGTGATAGACTCATTCTTGTTGAACACTTTCAGTAAGTAATAACACTGTTGTGAAAGGAATTAAATCATTCGTAGGAAGATCAAATCATAAAATTTAGCTGCGTATAATAGGCAACTGATGGGTTCGTGTTACGTGTAGAGGTGTCAATACTGTTCACTAACAGTTCAGCAATTCTTTCACAGACAGAACTTAATTTGCAATACATTGCAAAATAGTGACAATTTGGCGTTATCCATTGGTAGCATAAAAACAGTCACTGCAATTTCTATAACCATCTGATCAACTGCGCCATCATATTACGGCCCAATGGTTCTGATATGAATATTGTGGGAACTTGTATTCATATGAAAATGGTTGGGGTAAAAAAGAAGAAGAAGAAGAAGAAGAAGAAGAAGAAGAAAAGAAATAAAAAACAACACTGTATGACTGCTGCATACAATGCATGCACTATGCTCTGCTTTGTTAACCTATAGTTATTTTGGATTTTGGGTTCTTTCTGCCCTGAATGTTTTCAGTATATCTGCTGCTCATTTTTGTTAGGGGATATAATCGGACTCTAATCAACAGGTGATACATTTCATTTTTACAATATTTGTAGGCTGGATGACAATTTGGCTTAAAGATAAATAAATCTATACATTACTGTCCCTAATTCTATGTATTGTTAACAAAATCTGTTCTTATTTTGAACTCCATGTTATGAAGCCTTCCCAGAAATGTTCACATCTTGAAAACAATGCTGCATTGATTTCTCTTCATTTGTTTGCCTCTCTTTGTTTGTTTGTGCCACTGACAGTGATATCAAGAAAGATATTTTCTGAGTCTATAATTGTAAAGAAAACTGACGCGTACATCTAATGTTTTCAGTATAATCAATGGAAATGCTCAAAGAAATGTGAAATAGCACTGGTAAATGACTTTTGTTGTCATTGCGCTTAAGACAGAATACGCAAATAATTGAGACACATTACTATGTTAGTGGTCGGACCATATGTATATTTTTATTAGTGACAACGATCAACTCATTAATAGTTACGGAATTACGAGCAGGGCTCATTGACATATACTTTAGGTGTTTCGACCCCCAGAAGGCGCGTGAGGCGCAAGCTAAGTCTCTGTCGAGCTTGCTTGGCAATCACCTCAGCTCTTATTCTTCCTGTTGATAGTATGACTGAAGCTTGGCAACATGACAGTGGAAGTCTGTCAACGCTGGTACCGAGGACTTACTTCCGGGTTGGCACAGAACTATGTTCATAAATTCACTGGATGTTTCCTATAATTTCCATTGAAAGATCTGACTGGTTTCTCAGTCGAGAGGTGACAGAAGGCTATTAGTTCATGCTTTTGGGTCCAGAAAATTGTTTACGCGGCGAAATTCCAACTAATCTCGTCTCTTACATTGCGAGTTACATGTTCTACTGATGTATGTGGCAGTAGGAAAGAACTGGCATGCTCAGCTCCTCGCTAGCTCTGAGGTAAAGTAGTTGTCTGCCACAGAGAGGTGGCTTTGGTTAATGGTTCGGGTCTCTATGGAGTAGAATTTTGTATCTGTTTTCATGACAGGAGTTGCACGAATCAACATACAAAACAACAAGAAACCCCTTGTGGTTACTTGTTATATTCTCTAAGATTATGGGAAAGTCTGACAACGTTCTGGTAGTTTACCAAATCTGTCCCTGTAGAATCGAACTGATTCCAAGCTATGACGCCAATCAATGTTCAATGTGTATTTTCGTAGGGAAATACTTTTTGTCGAAGGTTATTCGAATAGGGTCAGGAAATATAAACATTTGAGGACATATGATTGAAAGAGTAGGTGAGGAATGGGTGACTTCTAAAGTACACTATTCGATGTTTTGTTTGTGAAATAAATGGGAATTATTATAGTGTAGTACTAATGTAATTTTTTAGGTTGTTTGTCCTTACAGTAAGACTAAATGGTGTCTCAGTTGTTTGCAAAAAATGGGCGCACCCTGGCGTTGTGGTTGCACTTTGCTGAGTATAAAAATCTTTTAGTACTCAGTCATTAATTTATTCTTAAGATGTCAGCATGAGAGCTTCATAACTCATCACTAGTAAGAATTGTGAGTAGGAATTTTGATTGAGCAGCCTGATGATGTGAAGGAAAATGTGGTAATAGTCACCATTATGGCCCTTTATACCGATTCTACCTTAAGACATTTAGATTATGTTCATATATCAGTCAGAAAAATTCAATATGTAAGTGTAATATAAGTACTAGAATTTGAAGTAAGGATATAACAGCCAGTAAATTAACTCACATCAACACGCCACTGTCAGTGAGTCCACAGGCGGCAGCCGCGATGTGGCCGCTACCGCTTCGCTGTAGCCGGTGCCCACTACGTCTGAGAGTAAACAGTTCAGTTTTGATGCAGCATTGAGCCCTTTTGTGTAATTATTTCTGGGACTTTTTGCTGTTACATTTGAGGTTCTTCCACTCTGATAACAAAGACAGCCGACATGAGGTTAAAAAAGAAATTGTAGGTTGTTGGATTCGATCTTGTGACTGTTTACATATACGCTTGTAAACGCGGGTTTTACCACGAGACCATGCATTCATACAGTACACAACTCCTTTGAGAAGGAAAGAACACTTTGCCCTGATAGTACCACATTCTACAGTGTTGCCAGATCGTGCATATCGCCATACTTAGAATTATGAGGGGCAATCAAACTTATTGTCCATGCTGTGTGTCCGACTTGGATTTAGCCTGTGCGTCGGCAGGCCGGTGATCAATTTTTTTTGTCCAAGACTGTACATAGTGCTTGCAGCTACTTGCAATAGTGACAGGTAATGAGTATTATATGGAAGTCGCATCTGATAACTCAGCATCATATATTTCTATCTTCTACTATAATATGGTTTACAGACTTCTACTTAACATACCCAGTAATTCTAAATATCATCATCATCTTGTGCAGTTTGTACAGCATTTCCTTAGACAAGCTGAGTAATCTAAGATTTCTGAAAGGTAACACTTGTTGCAGAATGTGTAAAGACAGACATCAGTACTGCAGAGCCTGAACTAATGAGGAATGATGTGATGCATTTGAAGCTCACTCAGAATGTGGATACTGTTACAGGGAATAGCTAAGAAGGCACTAACCACTAAGAAGGCAGTTCAGTTGAACAGGAGTGGAGATATCTGAAAACAACGGGCACAGATGTTCAACAGAAAAAAACCACAACTAGGAAGGTAACTGAATAAACCTTGGGTAACAGAGGAAATACATTAAAGATAATCTCTGAGCTGCAGACAGCACTTTTAAAATACATTAACACAACTTAAATTTTTGGCCACAGGCTTTATCAGTAAAGAGCATATATACATTCACACAACAGTCAGGCAGTAGGGGCAGGCGAAAATGATCATGTGAGTACAAGTTGTGCCTCAGTGATTGTGGAAATGTATGTGGACTCTTATTGCTGCAGGCTGTAGTCAAAAGTTTAAGTGGAGTAGATGTGATTCTCTTTTCTACGTGCCTGTCTTTGGCCTGGAATTGTCTTTTTGGTGACATTGTAACCTGGACTTTTTCATCATTGGAGGAAATTTTGTAATTGAAAGAAGGAAGTACATTAATTTTCAAGGGAGTGACAAGAATGCAGTAGAATAAATACTTTAGGAATGAAATAAATTTGAAGAGCAGGGCATGGTATGAGATAAAACAAGGAGAAAGGATGACTCCCGTTAGTGAAAAAGGTTGTGGAATATGGGGGATGGTTGATTGTCAGACAATTCAGATGTAACTGGAGTGGTTGAAGTGCATCACAGCTCACACTCTCCCATTTTCCTCTCCTCTTTCCCTATGTTACCACAAATTACATGCAACTTATTCTATTTGTACATTGACTAAAGGTCTTGGGAGGGAGCTTATTGCAGTCTACCTCATAATACTGAAACACTAAGTTCTGTTATATTTCACTAACCTGAAATTTTCTCCAGTCCATATTAAACCCACAAACAAACAACACTTTGATAGCTGTCATACCTTCCATATCAAATGATCCCTTCCTTACAGCCTAGGCATCTGTGGGAAACATTGATTCAGTGACGAATCCCTCACCAACTACAACAATAATCTCCTCAAGGCTTTCCTCTCCCACAACTATCCTACATACCTTGTCCGCAAACAGGTCTCCAAAGCAGTAAATTCCTCCCCTTCCAGCAACAATGTTCCTAACCCAGACCACCCACACACATACTCTCACTCACCCAATAATATCCCATCCTGGAATGCCTCAAGAAATTGCTATTAGGGCTACGACTTTCTCAAGTCGTGCCCTCAAACGAGATCATTGCTCCAAAATGTCCTCCCAACCTCTACAACATCCTTGTCGACCCTTACAGATCCCAAAACTACCCTCCCTACCTAATGGTTCCTATCCCTGTAACCATTCCCACAGCAAAACCTGTCTCATGCTGCCCCCACAGGAAAAACCTACACCATTTAAGACAGGGTCACATCTGAAACAACATGTTATCTACCAACTAATGTGTCCACTGCACAGCCTTTTATGTAGGTATGACCACCAACAAATTGGCTGAACACGTAAACAGTCACAGGTGGACTGTTTGCCTGGGAGCCACACAATACCCTAAGGCAGAGCCTGCCCTCTATCATAACTTCAGGGACCTTGGCATGTATTATACCGCACATGCAATCTGGATGCTACCACTTCACACTTTTGCTGCGGCTGTCGTTATAAGCGTCTGGCTCAATGTAGGATTGATTTGATTTGATTTTCTCAGGGAAGCTGAAACAGTCTTGGTCCAACCCGCCACTGCCCACTCCGAAACTAAGTTTATTGTGCTGTATCGCTCCCTGTATATCTAGTAAAGCCAACCCAATGCCCTTGAACAGTGCAAGGAGTCCCTTTACCAGTTCTTTATTAGACACAATTTCTTCGGGTCTGGTTGTCCCAAATGTTCTGTGCCTTTTACTCTCAAATGCAATGCATTCGAAGATTAGATGTGATGCAGTTTCATCACTGTCATCACAGATCCTACATTTAGGGTCCTCTTCTGTTATTCCCATTGTATGTAGGTGTTTTTTGAAATTTCCATGGCCTGTCAGCAATCCAACCATGAGTCTAATCTCTCTCCTGTTCAGGCCCAGGATTGCAGAGCTTCTTTTAAACATGGCTTTGGCATCATTACCTTGCTATGTTTTTGTTGATAGACTTTGGTCCAATATTCTATGTGCTGTCTTCTGAGCCAGTTACGTAGCTCCAATTTGATCATTGCCTTGGTGATTGTCAGGACAGGTTCCGGTCCAATGAATGGAGTCTCTGCCCCCATCCTGGCTAATCTGTTGGCATGTTTGTTCCCACTGATCCCCGAGTGGCCAGGGACCCACAATAGGTTTACTCTATTGCTTTCCCCTAGCTCCACCAGAACCCTGTGACATTCTGCTACAATTTTAGACCTTGTTGCAGGAGCTGCCAGTGATCTCAGGGCTGCTTGGCTGTCTGAATAGATATAGATGCTACGGTCTTTGTAGCACCTTCTAAAATTCTCCTCCACACACGCCCTGATGGGAGTGATTTCGGCCTGGAATACTGAGGCCAGAGATGACGCCCTTCAGTCTTGGCTGCACCCCGTATCCCCGGCCCCAATGCCTTGGTCTGATTTTGACCCGTCAGTGAACCAGACAATATCCCCCATACGGGGTCTAACTATTTTTTCCCCACTGCTCCCTATTTCCAATTGTTATATTGAAAGGCTTGTTGAAGCAGTATGGGGTTATAATATAGTCGGCTGGCATTTCCCCAACGTTTCATATATTTACCTCACTCACTATTTTAGTGTGTGACAATGTAGGATAGTGTCAGCCGCAGCGAAAGTGTTAACACCAGTCTCTTGGAGCTGTGGAGATGGGAACTTGCCCTTCTACATATCCTCTCCTCCTGCCACTCTCCAGGCCTAAGACTATGCTAACCTCTCCCCTCCTCCTCCTGAACTCACTTTGGAAAAGGAGCTACACTGAGATCACAAGCATGCAAATTTATTTACAGATTATGGGACAAAGATGGGTCTTTGATACCAGTAAGTAGAGTGATTGACAGGGTGGCAGAGGCATTGAATGTCTCAACAGTGACCGTAAAGAGAATCACAAATGATAAAGAGACTGCAAATTTAGCTGGGAGCCCCATTATTGTGACAGCTGGGAAATCAAGGCAGAGATTGTTCCGTGTGACTGAGACAATTTTGAAGAAAATGCCATCAGACAGCACATTTATGCGTACTATAGCAGAAAGGATTTAAAGACGATTAATAACTTGTTTGCTACCAAACGTCAGTCCCGGAAGTATTTTTTTGTTGGACAATGTGCCATATCATTCTGTACAGTTAAATAAGGCACCAATGGCAAAGAAAGGCAAAATGGTCAGCTGGTTGACAGATAATAGTATTCCATGGAGAAAATATGAGAAAAGCAGAACTTCTCGAATTAGTAAAACAATATAAAACCTAGAATATGCAGTATGAAATCAATTCATTAGCAGAGAACCATGGCCATTTCAATGCCATCGAACTTCTCTGAGCCCAAATAAAATCAGATGTCACGGAGCAAAATAAAACCTTTACGTTTCGAGATACAGAGGGGCTGGTAAATAAGGCTGTGACGCGAATAACACCACAAAATTGGAAGAACATTGTGCATTGTGTGTTGAAAGAAATTAGAAGGTTGAACATTGAAGAAGACTCAAGAGAAGAAGCTCTGGAAAATATTGTCATTTCTCTATCGGAAGATGAGGACAGCAGCTGCGAAAGTAGTGAAATCTGTGTTGTGGTGAGAGACAACCAATCTGATGATGATCTTGGGGTCTCCTGCTTGAAAAATAAAGGTAATGTCTTCAGTCAATATTTTACATGTAATATTTGCCTTTTTTGCTGTACCACGTAAATTTCAAAAACCAGTTTGTGAGCATCTGTGTGTAGGGCAAATACTATCGCACTTGAGAAAAAGATCTGATCAAGGAACACATCGCTGAGAAGAAGACTGCCGACAAGAATTTTGCAAAGAGTTGTGTAGCACTGTTTGGCTCTGTAGTACCAGCTGCCGCAAGGCCGTAGACTAGGAGGGGGAGGTGTAGTGCCTGCCAGCCTTCTCCCAGCCACGCCAGTCAGTGACCCACTGAACTTCCGTGTCGAATATTGGCAACTGTGCTGCTAGCAGTCAGAGCTCTTCTCTCGCCATATGAAGTATAGCATCTCTTAAGTTCCAAAGCGTTCCATCAGTATTCCATACGGAAATTCCATAGACAAAATTCAACCACCATGTGTTGTTCACTTTGGATGTATTGCACTTATTACTCCACACAAACCTTCCACTTCGCTTAAATATTCAGTACAACAAATACAGTACAGTGGTAGGGCACACTGTGCTAACTTACTCAGAGGCTCTTCTGCCCTGCTTCTGCTGTGTGACTGTGCAGCAGGCCTCATTAGCTCAATAATGCCATACTGCTTCTAATGTCAAGAGACTGTTGTTCAGGTTTAATAGTAAGTTAGTGTTGCTTGCTTCATTTTGTTTTTAATGACCCAGTATTTGGAACCAAATGAAATTTTAGCAATAAAAAGTTTTCTCTTATAAACTTTAGCACACTGTTGATGAAAGTTGATTTTTGCATTTCAATTCTCTGTTTATTTTTTCTCAAAAAGGGAGAACTGAAACCAATACAGAACAAGTTGTTGTTGTTGTGGTCTTCAGTCCAGAGACTGGTTTGATGCAGCTCTCCACCCTACTCTATCCTGAGCAAGCCTTTTCATCTCCTCATAAGAACGACAACCCACATTCACTTGAATCTGCTTACTATACGCGTCTCTTGGTCTCCCTCTGCGATTTTTACCCCACACACTTCCCTCCAACGCTAAATTCACAATTCCTTGATGTCTAAGAATGTGTCCTACCAATCTATCCCTTCTTTTAGTCAAGGTATGCCAAAAACTTCTTTTCTCCTCAATTCGGTTCAGTACCTCCTCATTAGTTACGCGATCCACCCACCTAATCTTCAGCATTCTTCTGTAGCACCACATTTCAAAAGCCTCTATCCTCTTTCTGTCCACACTGCTTATCGTCCATGTTTCACTCCCATACAAGGCAACACTCCATACAAATGCCTTCAGAAAGGACTTTCTTAGGCTTAAATCAATATTCGATGTTAACAAATTTCTCTTTTTCAAAAACGCCTTTCTACCCATTGCCATTCTGCATTTTATATCATCTGTACTGCGACCATCATTTGTTATTTTACTGCCCAAGTAACAAAACTCATCTACCTCCTTTATTGTTTCGTTACCTAATCTAATTCCTTCAGCATCACCTGATTTTCTTACACTGCACTCCATTACCCTAGTTTTACTCTTGTTAATGTTCATCTTATATGCACCTTTTAGCACACTATCCATTCCGTTCAATTGCTCTTCCAGGTCCTTTGCTGTATCTGACAGAATTACTATGTCGTCGGCAAAACGCAATGTTTTTAATTCTTCACCCTGAACTTTAATTCCTTCTCCAAATTTCTCCTTGCTTTCCTTTATAGCTTGCTCAATGTACAAATTGAACAACATTGGGGAAAGGCTACAACCCTGTCTTACTCCCTTTCCAACCACTGCATCCCTTTCATGCCCTTCAACTCTGACAACCGCTGTCTGGTTTTTGTACAAGTTGTAAATAACCTTACGCTCCCTATATTTTACTCCTGCTTGCTTCAGAACTTGAAAGAGTTTATTCCAATCAACATTGTCAAAAGCCTTCTCCAAATCTACAAAAGCTAGAAATGTAGGTTTGCCTTTTCTTAATCTATCTTCTAGGATAAGCCGTAAAGTGAGTATTGCCTCCCGTGTTCCTACATTTCTCCTGAACCCAAACTGATCTTCCCCAAGGTCGGTTTCTACCAGCTTTTCCATCCTTCTGTATATAATTCGTGTTAATATTTTGCAACCATGACTTATTAAACTGATGGTTCTGTAGTTTTCACACCTGTCTGCACCTGCTTTCTTTGGAATGGGGATTATAACATTTTTCTTAAAGTCTGAGGGTACTTCACCTGTCTCATACATCTTACACACAATGTGAAACAATTTTGTCATGGCTGGTTCTCCCAGAGACTTCAGTAGCTCTGACGGGATATCATCTACTCCAGGGGCCTTGTTTCGACTTAGATCTTTCAGTGCTCTGTCAAATTCATCTCTCAGTATAGTATCTCCTATTTCATCATCATCTACATCCTCTTCCCTTCCTACAATAGTGTCTCGAAGTTCATTTCCTTTGTAGAGCCCCTCTATATACTCTTTCCACCTTTCAGCTTTCCCTTCTTTGCTGAGAACTGGTTTTCCATCAGTGTCCTTGATATTCATAGAGCTGTTTTTCTTATCTCCAAATGTTTCTTTTATTTTCCGGTAGGCTGTATCTATTTTTCCCCTATTTATACATTCTTCTACATCCTTGCATTTGCCTTCTAGCCATTCCTGCTTAGCCATTTTGCACTTCCTGTCAATCTCATTTCTTAGTCGTCTGTACTCCATTTTGCCTGTTTCATTTACTGCATTTTTATACTTTCTCCTTTCATCGATTAAATTTAGTATCTCCTGTGATATCCAAGGATTCTTTGTAGGTCTTGCCTTCCTACCTATTTTGTCCTCTGCTGCCTTCACTATTTCATCTCTCAATTTTACCCATTCCTCCTCAACTGTTTTATTTTCCCCTGTTTCTGTCAATTGTTGCCTGAAGCTCCCTCTGAAATTCTTAAGAACTTCAGGTTCCTTCAATTTATCTAGGTCCCATCTCCTTATTTTCCAACCTTTCTGTAGTTTCTTCAGTTTCAGCCTACAGTTCATAACCAACAAGTTATGGTCAGAGTCTATGTCTGCCCCTGGGTATGTCCTACAATTCAAAACCTGGTTCCGAAATCTATGTCTTACCATTATAAAATCTATCTGGTATCGCCCGGTGTCTCCTGGTCTCTTCCACGTATACAACCTTCTTTTGTGATTCTTAAACCAGGTGTTTGTTATAACTAAATTATGTTCCGTGCAAAATTCTACCAGGCGGCTTCCTCTTTCATTCCTTTTGCCCAGACCATATTCACCCACTATCTTCCCTTCCATTCCTTGTCCTACTACCGAATTCCAGTCTCCCATAACAATTAAGTTTTCCTCTCCCTTAATTGTCTGAATAATTTCCTTTAGCTCCTCATATATTTCCTCGATCTCCTCATCATCGGCAGAGCTAGTTGGCATATAAACCTGTACTACTGTTGTCGGTGTTGGCTTCGTATCTATCTTGACAATGATAATGCGATCGCTGTGCTGGTCATAGTAGTTTACCCGCATTCCTATTTTCTTATACATTATCAATCCTACCCCTGTGATACCCCCGACTGATTTTGTATTTATAATCCTGTACTCACCTGACCAGAAATCCTGTTCATCCTGCCACCGAACTTCACTAATCCCCACTATATCTAACTTCAACCTATCCATTTCCCTTTTTAAATTTTCTAATTTTCCTACTCGATTAAGGGATCTAACATTCCACGCTCCGACCCGTAGAATGCCAGTATTCTCTTTTCTGATGATCACATCCTCCTGAGTAGTCCCCGCCCGGAGATCCGAATGGGGAACTATTTTACCTCTGGAATATTTTACCCGAGAGGATGCCATCATCATATGTTCATACAGTAGAGCTGCATGTCATCGGGAAAGGTAACGGCTGTAGTTTCCCCTTGCTTTCAGCCGTTCGCAGTAGCTGTGTGGCAAAGCCACATTAGCTGATGTTACAAGGCCAGCTCAGTCAATCATCCAGACTGTTGCCCCTGTAACTATTGAAAAGGCTGCTGCCCCTCTTCAGGAACCACACGTTTGTCTGGCCTCTCCACAGATACCCCTCCGCTGTGGTTGCACCTACGGTACGGCTATCTGTATCGTTGAGGCACGCAAGCCACCCCACCTCGGCAATGTCTGTGGTTCATGGGAGTGGCAGAACAAGTTAGTAAGTAAAATACTGGTAGGTTTTTCTCATCCCTATTCCTCGGTTTACTTAGGATCAGTACAGTAGCATATTTCTTTGGGATATCCATTGCTATTCCTCTACAGATGATCATCGTAGTGCCTACCTGTTATATGTCAGCTGCACCATCCAGTACATGGGAACTATTGGGCAGTAATAACATTTTAATAAAACTCAGATTTGTACGTACCGTAGCGATACCAGTACCAGATGTCAGTGAAAAAACTAAATGTTCTAATGTGTGAAAGGTATGAGATTAAACTGCAGAGGTCATCAGTACCTAGACTTACAAACTACTTTAACTTATACTAAGGACAAAACACACACACACACACACACACACACACACACACACACACACACACACCCCTGAGGGAGTACTCATATCTCTAAACGGGAAACAGACGCACACTCCGCAGCAAGCCACCTTAAAGAGCACAGCCAGTTCCTCTCGGCACAATAGTCAAAATTCCTCATTCTGTGATTATAAGGAAATAAAGATACTCATACCAAGTAAAGTGGGAAAATAATGAGCTGAAACTACAAAGGGTGCAATCACAAAAGAATACTTTGACTGTTTTCCTCGCTAGTTTCCAAAGGAATATTTATTATTATGCATCCTGTCTTCTGTTTCATGAAACCATTATAATGGTACTATTCTTTCTTGATATTTATTATTTTTTTCACACTCCTTCATCCAATTGGTGTGTCAGTTCTTTCAAAGCCACAGTGGTTAATTTAAGACATGGTTTTAGGACTATTTTCTTGTTTCACTACTTCTAGATTATTTAGATTTTGATGAATTATATATAACAGAAACTACCCAGAAGGTAAAAATTTTTCTTAATAAACCAGCATCCATAAATGCATTGTTCTGAACTTACAATGATATGAAGGAAGCTCTATAGTGTAAAAACAAATTGCTCGAAGGACTTGATTGTAAAACAAAGTGTGAAATTTATAGCATGATCTTAATTTGTAGCACACTTGCGCGACATACCATGCTTTTTTTTCTATCTACTACATTATAATAAATAAGTTGAAACTGCAAGCATACCTACAAATGTTATTTTAATTTGTAGCTAATGCTATCTATTATAATTCTAAGTGCAAATGTCTGTGAAAGCTGAAAATATGCCCAAGAAAAAATAAATAAATAAAATAAAATAAAAAAATAAATAAAAACCTAATAAATAAATAAATAAAATAATATAGCCCCCCCCCCCCCCTACTGTAAACAAGAAATTTAACTTGCCATTTAATTTCTGTAACTAATAAGTCTATCTTTCTGCACTTTTATAGAAAAACTGAGTATCATATTTTAACAGAAGAAACTAATTTTACAGAAGATATTCCGTGAATCATAATAAACTACCTTTGGTAGGTCATTGTTTCTATGAGAAAATGAAATTTTGAAACAAGTCAGAATGATTAAAGCTTCCTTAGTATAGAAAGTCATACAGTGTTATTGATAAGTAAAATTTATATTCAAGTCTCCATTACAACAGAAAATTAGGTACAGTTATTCTTATACACCTATATATAAAACTAGTATTCTGCATTCAAGTACAATGTATTTTCTTCAGTGGATTCTCTCTCTCTCTCTCTCTCTCTCTCTCTCTAACATAAATCAATGACATCACTATCTGCACTATTTCTATCAATGTTAGAGGCTCGTAATACATTCAACATACAGTTGAAGTTAGTGTTATTAATAGTGGATCAACAATACATGTGCGCATACTAACCAGATCGAGAATTCAATCAACTGCGCTGCTGTCAGTTTGCTCAATTTCTGCTGGTAATGTGTCGTGCAACGCATATTACGATATTGCATTTAAGAACATATATTTTCTGTTTCATAATAAATTATATTTTTCTACAAATCTCAACCCAGTGATTATTTTTCTATATTTTCAATATTCGCCTAATTACATAACATTTAAAACATGTCAGGACACTCTTCAAAATAACTGTAAAATTTGGCGTTGTATGTTTTGAGATGGGGGCAAATCACACATCCAGCCCTAGGACCATGCGGCTCACAGCGGCCCTGACTATTGGCATGGCTCAGTACTTATCATGCAGTTATCTCTACTTCCACATATCACTCATCATCACCTCATGGCCTAGGTAATAAGTAACCTCTCCCTTCTGTTCCCTTTTTCTTCCCTCCTCTCCAACCTAATGAAAGAACACATTTCTGAAAGCTAGTGCCCTGTGTTTTCATCTCCATTTGCATTTTTTGTGTGATTCGGCACTACAGAATTAAGGTAAGTACTGGCCGGTCAATCTCTCTCTTTTGAAGAATATTTTAGCATCTCAGTGGAGAATTTCCATCAGTAACCAAACATGAAGGAAACAAATTTAAGGAATTTTGGGGCAGTGGAAATGAGATCCCCGTTTCTATGAAGCATCGATCTTAATATGCAGAAGAAATTTCGAAGAAATAATGTCTGGACTATAACACTGTATGGTAGTGAACCATACGCAGTGAAGAAAAAGAAGAAAAGAAAAAAAAAATGGAACAAAAGAGAATCAAAGTTTTTCAGAAGTGATGCTACAGAAGAATGTTGAGCAGGTGCACTGATAAAATAGGGAACGAGAAGGTTCTCCGTAGAATCAACAAAAAAAGGAACATATGGAAAATACTGGCAAAAAGAAGGGATGGGATGATAGGACAAAAAGAACTGATTTAATAAGTAAGGACATACTATCACATTAAGATATTCTGCCTTGATGTATTCCAACAGCATTAGTAAACTCAATGTGAGGAAGTTATAATATTTTTCCTTTTACACCATTTATTATAATCCTGAAAGGGATTCAGAAATGTGCATTGACAAAAGCAGCACACAAAAAAGTGAATTTTCACAAACATAGGGAGGATATGCCAGTACTTACCTCAGCTCCGTAAAGTCGACATTCACACAAAAAAACTAACGAAAATACATACATCTTTTTATGCCAAAAACAAATAAGTAAATAATAATTTTTGACCTAAAAACACTATCACTGCCCAGGCTAAGCTTTGCCTGTAATATTTCACTATTTTCCATTGCAGTATTCTATAATTTGCACAAACTCAACATTTATGTTAATTATCTGTAACAAAAGACCTTGCAATTTTCATGTCTTATGTTGCATATAAAAATAATTTGGCATTTTGCATTGATTAATTACTTCTTAGCAGTATATTAAACAAGTAATCAAAGCTGATTTCTTTAATATTGGTAAGATTGTTGACAATAAAATGACAGAGTATAAGTTTTTAATGAATTTGATTATTAACTGCATAATCAATAAGCTGTTATAACTTTTATATATTAATAAAATAAAGATAATTAACACAGATTACAACAACATGGCACATACAACTTTTTTGGGATCCATATATATTTAAATCACAATCATATTAATATAAATGAATACAAAGCCTTATGTTGAGACATAAGGTACTTGTTAACACCATACATAAGGTGTGCACTATTGAGCACATCATTCACTCATTTGTAAAAGAGAATTGACTGTTCCATCTTTGCTGCCCCTGTTAGCTTCAAAAACAGACTTTATTACTTCTTTATCCATATTAGGGAACATTTCTTCAATCTGAAACAAAAAAATCTCTCAATCATTCTCTGGAAGGAGACATTAAGTGTTCAAAATATCAGTATATATTCATATTGTAGTGGCAACTGCAACAAAAATGTAATTATGGAATTACAAATTCTATGCAAAACCGATATTAGCAGAGTAATTTGTGCAAAATATACATCAGAAGACAGCAATACTTAGTAGATTAATGGCCTTTTGTTTATTTCCTCCCACCATGTTTATGCTATTAACAGTCTTTTGATAGTGATCTATGACAGGCTGATATTCGGAAGTAATGAAAAAGTATGACATATGGGCAAATTAAATGCAAAGAAATTTCCACTTGATACTTGAAGATTTTGATTGAATGTAAACATTATAATGAAACAACCCAACCGCTAGCAGAAGCTTTCAAGGCTGTTTTCACTCTCAATAGAATTCTTCAGAGTATGAGTCATTTTTATAAAATCTATCAACGTTTTGGCCACTGTTGCAGGCAGCCTTCATCAGGGGAGTCAGAAAATGTTGGTAGATTTTATGAAAACGATGATGTGGCTCATACCCAGAAGAATTTTAATGGCAACAAAACTGCTATTTTGTAATTAAGTTCCCAGTAACATATAAAAATAACATTAATATCATAATATTGGGATTTTTATGACTGGAACCATGACTAAAAATTGTGAAAGACAATCATGCACTTGCAACACATGCAACATTAATACATTAGTTCACAGAAAATTTAACTAGTTTAAAGACTGGTGAATATGGAAGAAAAGGAATGGGCTATAGCAACTAGAGTGGTAAGGAAACAAGGAGAGGTTCAAGATGCTAAGTAAGCCAACACACTTTTTTTAGACCACCAAAGCAGGAGATGGTTCTAAGGGCACAAGACACTAAACCAAGCTTCTTGATTAGTATATATCATGTTGACTTAACTTGTTAGCCAGGTGGACCACAAGGAATTTTCCATACTGTTCTTCATCCAGTGTGTAATCAATATATAAAAATTGTGCTAATAAGTCCTTGTGAGGATAAGACAAACTATTAGTTATGAACCACTTACAGGCTTGCTAAGCTACCATTTTAGCTACAATTTGAGTTATGTCTGCAAGCAAATACCTTCAACCCTTGAACAGTACGCTTGTGTTGTCAGCAAACATTACAGTTTTTATATTGTCTTTTAAAGTAATTAGAAAGTCAATTATGTTTTGCAGAAACAAGAATGTGCCCAGTATTGATCCCTGTGACATTCCACATACATTATATCTTTCCATTATGAGGTCATTTTCATAACAGAGAAAGGTCCATTACTCAGTCTGCTTTCTGTTCTCAGGGTTAATTCCACATAGGAGGGTGCAACCCTCACTTAAGATTTTAGTTTCCCAGATAGGCTTTGGAACGATAACAGAATATCCCAATAGTATAATTTTTCTTGTTTAGATCTATTAGTACATTAATTGTGACAGTCCAGCACACGTTCTAGAAAAATTGCTGCACTTCACAAAGATTATTACAAACTATAAAGTGTGTGTGTGTGTGGGGGGGGGGGGGGGGGGGGAGGAGGAAATTCCTACTTCTAACTTTCTACAAAATTGACTGAGAAACAGTGTGGAACTAGAAAAAATTAAGTGAAATGGAAACTAATAATTTTCTTTTTTCTTGTGGGACGTAAAATGTTTTGTCAACTGTCAGTGTATTATCTGAATGTCACTGTGTGTTTTGCAGCAGTGTGTCTCACTGTGTTCATAGTTAGAACATAAATGGCAGTAAGTAAGGTTAGAATACTGTGCAACTGCTCTTCCATGAATGCTATATTCCAGACACTTTTCTAACAGCAGTAGGTGCATATGGCCTAGATGGAACAATAGCAAATGCATACAGCTGTATTAGGATACTGAATACGAGATCAGCAGGTGCTACACTGCAGGGAGTTCACCCACCACTTTACCCTCCTACGATTACTTTGCAGAATACTGGGTAGTTCATGGCACTTCACAAGATGTAGGGTGACCAACAAAGAATCCGTATGACTGTCTTTCTATCTTGCGTACCCCCTCATTTTTATAAATTGTTGTGTCAGTTTGTTCTGCTACAAGAACCAATATTCCTCTCTTTGCATGATTTATGTGTAATTTGTTATCTAATCACCACAAGTGTACTCATGTTCTCACTAGTATGTTGAATTCTTCTAATGTTACAAACAGTCAGAGTAGACTTATTGAGTGTAGGTGGACAAGCTGCAAGGTCTAACTATATGTGTTGGTTCATCACAACTAAATCCTGGGTCTCTCACACAGATCCACAATAAATTAAATTGATCAAAGGTGAAAAATTAAAAATACAGCACACAAGGCAGCAAAATGGAATGAAAATGGCTAAAAAATGAGGTTGTTAGGAAGTGCAAAATGTTGATTATGAAGATTGGTACAACTTGCATAAATACAACATGCCTTTATTCATGAATGTTACTCTTCAAATGGCTACCTCTTTTAAATATCCATAAGGCCATTTTACCTGCTTCAGTTCCTGTTCCGACAGATGTGGCTGAGGAGGCTGTGCTGGAGGTGCAGTGTAAACTGGAACTGGTGCGTATGGCCTCATTCCGTACACTGGTGGGTTTACTGAGGGCACCATTACCACTGGGGCAACAGATGAGTAAACATACTGTGGAGCTACATGTGTCTGCAATGACAAGTTAAATACAATTATACAACAATACCACACATGAAGACAAATTTTTTAAAATAATTTTTATAGTGAACAGTTGAGTTCTAAAGAAGTAATTTTATTTTAGATTACCAGTTTAGACATTTTATTCCATTTTTAAATTAACTAAGTCAAATCCTACAGTACCACCACTGCCTACACGGGTTGACAAGCCTGTGTGTATCAAATTGTACACCCATTTACTCAAATATTTGGTTTGGTGAGCACATTAACACTGAGGCCTGTCAACCCACAAAAAAGAGCCATGTGACCAACAGTGGTACTGTACGATTTGATTTGAAAACTGACTAAAATTTCTGAAACCGGCAATCAAAACAATGATTAAAAATCTTACTCCTGTTCAGCTTCAACTGCTGGAAATAAGTAAATGTATATATTTCTGTTTCACAAGGGAGCAGTGCAATATGTTGAAAACTACCCTGATTTTTTTTTTTTTTTTACATATGAATGAGACAACAAGAGAAATGTTATGCCAAAGTTTTAGCTGTTAAGGATCACTGCATGTATTAATCTATATCTATAAATGTGAATGTCTGTTCAGTGTACGTTTATCACGTCTGAACCACAAGACATAAAGAGCTAAAAATTTGTACAGTTACTAATGTCTACCCGGGGAAGGCTTTTGGCACTATTTTATGGCGATTGGATAGCTATTTATCTATGTATATTAATGTGAATGTCTGTTCGGTGTTCGCTTATGTCCGAACAACAAGACGCAGAGACTTAAGTATTTAGACAGTTACTAATTTATACCTGAGGAGGGTTTTAGGCACAGTTTTATAGTGATAACGGAAATGCGGAACAATAATTACTCTTTGAAAATTATTGGTTGTATTGTTGTTTGAGAGTTGATAATGATAAAAGGGTGGAGTATATTGGGATGTAAAGTTATCTGTGTATATAAAATTCTACATGTGTATGTGTGTGAGAGAGAGAGAGAGAGAGAGAGAGAGAGAGAGAGAGAGAGAGAGAGAGAGTTAGTTATACTTTTTTTTTTTTTTTTTTTTGTGGTTTTAGGGCGCACAACTTCTATGGTCATTAGCGCCCAGCCAAGAACATAGATTCGCTATGATCTAAAAAATTGTAGACTGTCAGAAAATCAACAAGAGGCTAAAAACGAAAGATAAAAGACAATTAAAAGAGTTAAATGTCCTTGGATAAGTTGGCCAAGTTGATAAAACGCAAAACTCGAGCAGCTGCTCGTGTGTCATCAGCTAAAATTTCCTCCAGAGTAGACGGAAAGTGAAGGGCTACACGGAGATGATTAAAATTAACACAAGTCAGTAAAACATGTCGCACTGTCAGCAGTTCACCGCAGGAGCATAGCGGTGCAGGTTCGGCGGATAGCAAGTGACGGTGGCTGAAACGGCAATGACCGATCCGCAACCGAGCCAGGATGACCTCCTCCCGCCGAGAGGGGCGTGAGGATGTCCTCCAAGCGGTCGGGATCGGTTTGACAGTTCGCAATTTATTGTTGTACAGTGAAAGCCACACACTGTGCCATTGCGACACGATACTCCGGCGAAGAGCCCGTTGAACATCGTCCGATGGGACGCAAAAGGTAGCCATGCGAGGCAAAAGAGCTGCTGCCTTGGCTGCTGTGTCGGCGGCTTCATTCCCGGGCACACCCACATGGCCAGGGACCCACAGGAAAGAAACGTGACAGCTGTCATCCGCCAGCAACTGGAGGGAGCGTTGGATCCGATACACGAGAGGATGGTTCGAGAAGGGGTCCTTAAGACTCTGCAGGGCACTAAGGGAGTCCGAACATATGGCATAGAAAGGGTGGCGGTGGCGGCAGGTATACAAAACGGCCTGGTGGAGGGCGAAAAGCTCAGCCGTGAAGTTTGAGCACCGGTCAGGGAGCTTGTATTGGAAACGGTTGTCCCCGACGACGAAGGCAGATCCGACACCGGCAGTGCTCTTGGAACCATCAGTGTAAATAAATACGGCATTATCGAACCGCGAACGGAGTTCGACAAGCCTCGAGCGGAATACCAAATCCGGAGTGCTCTCCTTGGGGAGCGAACTAAGTTCGAGGTGTGTGTGAACCTGGGCCTGATGCCACGGTGGCAATGGGCTTTCGCTCAACCGAAGGGTGGAAGGAAGGGTAAAATCGAGCCGCTGTAGCAGGCGGCGAAACCGAACTCCCAGTGGAAGCAAGGCAATCGCAGACAACTGATATTGGCGATCGAGTGAGTCGTCAAAAAATAATCTGTAAGAGGGATGGTTGGGCATCGACCGTAGGCGGCATGCGTACCGACACAAGAGTATGTCACGTCGATTGGTCAAGGGTAATACAGCAGCCTCGGCATACAGACTTTCAACAGGGCTGGTATAAAATGCACCGGTCGCCAGACGTAATCCACGATGGTGGATAGAGTTGAGACGGCGGAGAATCGACGGCCGTGCTGAAGAGTATACAAGGCTTCCATAGTCGAGCTTCGACTGAACAATGGCCTGGTAAAGGTGAAGCAGGACGGTACGATCCGCTCCCCATGACGTGCCACTGAGGACACGAAGAACGTTAAGGGATCGGGCACAACGGGCAGCCAGGTAGGACACATGTATGGACCAGCAAAGTTTCCGATCCAACATGAGTCCCAAGAATTTTGTAGTCTCCACGAAAGGGAGAGCAACAGGGCCGAGACGTAGAGAAGGTGGAAGAAATTCCTTGTATCTCCAGAAATTGATACACACAGTTTTCTCAGTGGAGAATCGGAAGCCGTTTGCGATGCTCCAGGAATATAGACGGTCAAGACAGCGTTGGAGAGAACGCTCCAAGAGACACGTCCGCTGGGCGCTACAATAAATTGCGAAATCGTCAACAAAAAGAGATCCGGAGACGTCGGCTGAAAGGCAATCTATGATCGGATTGATTGCAATGGCAAAGAGCGCCACACTCAAGACGGAGCCCTGTGGTACCCCATTCTCCTGGCAAAAGGTATCTGACAAAACAGAGCCCACCCGTACCCGGAACTTGCGATCCGCCAAAAACGCTTGAATAAAAAGAGGAAGGCGGCCCCGAAGGCCCCATGTGTGCAATGTGCGGAGAATGCCCGCTCTCCAACAGGTATCGTACGCCTTCTCCAAGTCGAAGAACACTGCTACTGTTTGACGCTTCTTTAGAAAGTTGTTCATAATGAAGGTCGACAACGTAACGAGGTGGTCAGCAGCAGAGCGGTGTCGACGAAAACCGCATTGGATATTAGTCAGGAGGCGGCGAGATTCGAGGAGCCAGACCAACCGAGCGTTAACCATGCGTTCCATCACCTTACAGACGCAGCTCGTCAGAGAAATGGGACGATAGCTGGAAGGAAGATGTTTGTCCTTCCCTGGTTTGGGGATGGGGACAACAATGGCTTCACGCCAACTTGTGGGAACATGACCTTCAGTCCATATGCGGTTGTAGGTACTAAGAAGAAAGCACTTGCCCGCAGGAGAGAGGTTCTTCAGCATCTCAATGAACGGAATCGGGCCCGGGAGCAGAAGACCGGGACAGGGCGAGAGCACGATCTAACTCCTGCATGGTGAAGGCGACGTTATAATTTTCACGATTAAAAGAGCGGAAAGAAGGCGGCCGTGCCTCCTCTACCTGTTTGCGAGGGAGAAAGGCAGGGTGGTAATGGGCAGAGCTCGAAACCTCCGCAAAGAAACGACCCAATGCATTTGAAACATCAGCTGGGTCCACGAGGACTGCGTTCTCCACGGTCAGGCCAGGAATCGGGGAGTGGACCTTGATTCCGGACAAACGGCGTAGGCCACCCCAGACAACTGAGGAGGGAGTAAAACGGTTAAAAGAACTAGTAAAAGCAGTCCAGCAAGCTTTCTTGCTGTCGTTTATGATACGACGGCACTGCGCTCTCATACGTTTGTAATTGATGCAATTCTCCAAAGTTGGGTGGCGGCGGAAGGTGCGTAAAGCACGGCGCCGGGCTCTAAGCGCGTCGCGGCAGGCTGCAGTCCACCAAGGGACCTGGACATGACGTGGAGAAGAGGATGTACGAGGTATGGAACGTTCAGCAGCAGTGAGAATAACCTCTGTGAGGTACTCGACCTGATTGTCACAGTTGGGAAAATTCTGATTGTGAAAAACAGCCATGGAAGAATAAAGCCCCCAGTCGGCTTTAGAAATGTTCCAACTGGTGGGACGTGGAGATGGGGTATGATGTAGGAAGTGGATGATACAAGGGAAATGGTCACTCGAGTACGTGTCAGAAAGTGCATACCACTCAAACCGACCGGCAAGCTGAGGAGTGCATATTGCGAGGTCTATATGGGAATAAGTGTGTGTTGTGTCAGAAAGGAAGGTCGGTGCACCGGTGTTGAGGCAGACAAGATCGAGGTGGTGGAGAATGTCCACCAAAAGGGAGCCTCTCGGACAAGGTGCCGGAGAGCCCCATAGGGGGTGGTGGGCATTAAAGTCGCCTACCAACACGAAAGGTGAAGGGAGCTGGTCAACAAGGTTTAGCACATCTGCCCTAGTAAGGGCAGATGACGACGGCGAATATATATTACAGAGGGAGAAGGTAAATGTGGATAAAGTGATGCGGACGGCAACTGCCTGTAGATGAGTGTGCAAGGAAATGGGATGGAAATAGACGTAGTCTCGAAGGAGCATCAGAACCCCTCCATGGGCTGGGACACCTTCCACGGGTGGCAGGTCGAACCGCACAGAGCTGTAGTGTGGAAAGTCTGCATGATCACGTGGATGCAACTTAGTTTCCTGGAGGCAGACTAGAAGCGGGCAGTGCAATCGAAGGAGTAGTTTTAACTCCTCCCGATTAGAACGAATGCCACGAATGTTCCATTGAAGGAGCGCCATGATCAAAATGAGAGAATAAATAAGGATAAAAACCAAGTAGCGAGCGGGGTCACCTCGACGGCCGCTGAGGACCGGATTTCGAGGGAGCACTGCTATCGCTGTCTGGGGGCAAAGGGTCATGTTCCATTGGTTCTACCGACGCGCCTGCCACCTCCCTGGGTTGATCAGGAGGGGCCGTTTCCACCGCCGGTAAAGGGCCGGGCGCCCGGCAAACGGAGCGTCCCGGTGAAACAGAAGACGGCCGAGGCCGGCAACTGTTGGACGGCGTGACAGATGGGTCACGCCTCGGCGGGGAAGGAGAGGAACTCTTTTTCTTGTCAGCTCTTCTGGAAGAGTGACGGCGGGAAGAGGCAGTTGACGGTTGGGAAGCCTGAGAACGCAGAAAATCCTCACGGACGGGTTCCTTTTTCAAGGTCCGGGCATCTTGTTTAGGTGCCCGCGGTTTACTAGAGGTGGACGAAGACTGTACCTTAGAAGCAGCAGGAGGAAGCGGGGACGTGGAACGGGCAATCTTCGGGCTGGCGGATCGCACAACTGTGTCAGCGAAAGTGAAGTCACATGTCTGGGTACTGGAATCCTTGGTAGGTCGAGGTGAGGTGAGTACCTTACTGTATGTACCCGCTGGGAGGACAGTGGGCTTTCGACTCGCCAACAACTTACGAGCGGCAGATGTCGATACCTTCTCCGTAACCCGAATTTGCTGGATTACCTTCTCATCCTTGTATACAGGGCAGTCGCAAGAGGAAGCCGCATGGTCACCGTTGCAGTTTAGGCAGTGAGGGGACGGAGGTGGGCAATCCCCCTCATGGGCGTCCCTACCACAAGTCACACACTTTGCTGCATTTGGGCAATGTTCACGGGTATGGTTGTACCTGTGGCACTGAAAACAGCGCGTTGGGTTAGGTACATAAGGGCGGACGGAGATGACTTCATACCCTGCTTTGACCTTCGACGGGAGGTCAACTCTGTCGAACGTCAAAAACACAGTACGAGTCGGTGTCAGATGGTTATCGACCTTTTTCATCACCCTGTGGACGGCTGTCACACCCTGATCGGACATATACGATTGGATGTCTTCATCAGACAACCCGTCAAGGGATCTCGTGAAGACTACCCCCCGTGACGAGTTGAGCGTGCGGTGCACTTCGACCTTAACTGGAAAAGTGTGCAACAACGTAGTACGTATCAGTTTTTGGGCTTGGAAGGCACTTTCCACTTCCAGCAACAATGTGCCATTGCGCTGACGTGAACAGGTTTTAACAGGGCCAGAAATTGCATCTACACCTTTCTGTATAACGAAAGGATTGACAGAATTGAAATCCTTTCCGTCGGTGCGAGAGACAACCAGAAATTTAGGCACATTAGGCAGAGTCTTTTAGGCTGAGGCGAGTCTAACTTACGTTTGTGGGTCAACGTCATGAAAGAAGATAAGGAAGTCATCGCGGAAGTGTCCCCCGTGATTACCGGCGTCTCCGATGGCGCGCTCCTTCCTAGTGGGGGCCCTCTCCGAGGGCTTACCCGCCTTAGGTGATTGTTCACACCTCAGGTCACACCTCCCGAGAACTGACGGAGGGACCAATCGGCACGTTCGGAAGGTACCAGCTCAGGTAATCACCCCTCCCTGGGCCTGGCCTTTACCAGGGGGTACGTACGTGTCTTACTTGTCTACCCGGGGCGGGGAATTACGCGTTACCCCGTCACCTGCTACGCACGATAATGCGTGGGTCGGCCTTCAGACACGCACAGGGAGGAAAGAAGAAGATAGGAAAGGAAGAGAAAGAAGGAAAGAAAAGAAGTGTCTCAAACGCCGAGGCGGAGACTAATGAGGAGAAGAAGGCTAGGAGAGTTCAAGGAGAGAAAGACAGAAAACGATGGGTAAGAAAGGAAGGAACGAAGGAAGAAAAACCACAACAAGAACCACCGTATCTCACGAAATATGCCCGTCTCCGGGCGAAGGCATAAACCGGGAGGGAAAGTGAAGCAGCCTGGGGCAGAAGAAAGGCTGCTCCGGCTCGGGGCCCCGTGTGCGCCACACACGTACCCACAAAAGAACTGTGGGCCCCCTGGGGGGAGAGAGTTATACTATCTGAAGAAGGCCATGGATGATAGCTGAAGTTTTGTATGTATATGTCTTTTTATGTACCTGTCGCAACTCGTCGTCGTGTCTTTGCAGCGAGTTGTAAATCGTCCGTATTACTATATTCTTAATTCTAACCTGGAGTTTCAACTAATACACTGTATGGACGTTAAGCTCAAATTGCCATGCTGTTAATACATACTCTGACAATGGCAGACACTGCTTCTTGCTTGCAGACAAAATTGCCACTGAAGCTCCGAGGTACTAAAGTACAAAAAGTTAAGAGACTTGAGCAAACAATCGTGTGACAAAGTCAGTTGCATTTTGGTTTTGTATTGCAACTGCACTCTGTTCAGTTTGTATATGTACATTATTTACATATCAAACCAATCAAATACTTTAACAATGGAAAATTCAATCGGAATCTCAATAATGGGGTACAGATAACAATTCACGGTAAAGAAGCCCGATGAGCTGCTGACAGTCACGAAAAATAGACAATCAACTTGTGTGAATGTGATTGTCTATTCTTCCTTGCCTGTCAGCAGCTTAGAGAGCCCTTTTACAGTGAGTTGTTATCTATTCTCCATTATTGACAATCAAATACTTTATAATTGACACATATCAAATCACTTCCTGGCAATAGAAGTAAAGTATGTATCTCACTCAAAGTTCCAGTTTCATCATAAATCTAAAATCTTAATGAACATTATTTTATAAATGATTGTTTAAATTAATATAGAGATTGAGTAACTTACCCAAAGCACAGGCTCGTTAATAGACACAAAAACACAAATAAAACACACACAAACAAACAATCAAGCTTTCGCAACTGTTGGCTGCTTTATCAGGAAAAAGAGGAAGGAAGGAGTGGGAAAAAGGGGATGCGGGTTTTAAGGGAATGGATGAGGAGTCATTCCAATCCCGGGAGTGGATCCACTCCCATAAAACCCGCATCCTTCCCTTTTTACCCTCCTTCCTTCCTCTTTTCCTGATGAAGCGACCAACGGTTGCGAAAGCTTGCTTGACTGGTTGTGTTTGTGTGTCTATCAACAAGGCTGTGCTTTGGGTAAGTTACCCAATCTCTATTTTTTATTCATATTTATTCCACCAGGAAAGTTTCCTTCTATATTATTGTTTAAATTAAGATAAACCGAAAACCCGGCATTTTATGGAAATATTTAACATCTGCCCAGGCATGTATTTATTCCATTCTTATGTTAGTTCATCTCCTTATTACTCCTCTCAGTGCATCGCCTTCAATCCAACTCTGTCCATTTCACCTGTACAATGAATTTCAGATTGTAGTTTCATTTTCACATAGTTCAATCCTTATTATGTCATTTTTCCTGAACCATGTGTTGCAATAATGTAACTTTCTAAGGACATAGAGAGGAATATTAGGAAACTGCAAGTGAAATGTTCTGCGAATAGTTAGTAGTGAAGGGTTTGTGTCTGTGATTATTTATACATACAAATTTAGTACTATCATACTGCACTACTTTTTAATAAGTACGTCAGCTGTTAAATCTCATATTATATGAAACTCTTTAAAATTTTCCATATTGTTACAACCTACTTTTGATCTTAACAGGCCCAGGCCTTTAAACATGTATAATAAATCATAAAAGAATACACACACACACAATCGCAAGCTTTCGCAACCCAGTTGCGTCTTCAGGCAGTAGGGAAGGACAGGGAAAAGGAAATGATGAGGGTTTTAAGGAAGGGGGTAAGGAGCCATTCCAATCCCGGGAGAGGAAAGACTTACCTTGGGGGAAAAAATGGAGGGTAAACAAATGCACACTTGCCCACACATTCACACAGACACAAGTACACCTAGGCAGACATACTGTAGAAAGCAAAGAAGTTAAGTTATAGAAGTTAAGAAGTTAGACAGAGATACCACTTGAGGCAGAGGCTCTGTCCAGAGAACTGATGCAAAGATGTTAAGAAGGTGGGTGGGAATTGAAATTTAGCGGAGGTTGAGACCAGGTGGGCAACGGGAAGAGAGAATATGCTGAAGGGCTAGTTCCCATCTCCGGAGTTCTGAAGGATTGGTGTCAGTGGGAAGTATCCAGATAACCCGGACGGTGTAGCACTGTGCCAAGATGTGCTGGCCGTGCACCAATGCGTGTTTAGCCACAGGGTGATCCTCATTACCAACAAACACTGTCTGCCTGTGTCCATTCATGCGAATGGACAGTTTGTTGCTGGTACAGTGTTTGTTGGTAACGAGGATCACCCTGTGGCTAAACACGCATTGGTGCACGGCCAGCACATCTTGGCACAGTGCTACACCGTCCGGGTTATCTGGATACTTCCCACTGACACCAATCCTTCAGAACTCCGGAGATGGGAACTAGCCCTTCAGCATATTCTCTCTTCCCGTTGCCCACCTGGTCTCAACCTCCGCTAAATTTCAATTCCCACCCACCTTCATAACATCTTTGCATCAGTTCTCTGGACAGAGCCTCTGCCTCAAGTGGTATCTCTGTCTAACTTCTTAACTTCTATAACTTAACTTCTTTGCTTTCTACAGTATGTCTGCCTAGGTGTACTTGTGTCTGTGTGAATGTGTGGGCAAGTGTGCATTTGTTTACCCTCCATTTTTTCCCCCAAGGTAAGTCTTTCCTCTCCCGGGATTGGAATGGCTCCTTACCCCCTTCCTTAAAACCCTCATCATTTCCTTTTCCCTCTCCTTCCCTACTGCCTGAAGACGCAACTGGGTTGCGAAAGCTTGCAATTGTGTGTGTGTGTGTATTCATTTATTTATTTGTGATGCTGTCACACCTGTGCTCCTTCGCCTGGTGAGTAATCTTCGTCTATTTTTTATATTTTATTTTTCCTGCTAGGAATTTTTCGTCTTAATAATCGTTTCATATAATAAATCATAGACGCACCTGATGATGAGCCCACAGGGCTCGAAATGCATTGTGTGAAATAAAACAATTTGTGACTGAAGGCAAATTAATTTTATTTTGCTGAAGTACAACAGTCGTGGAACTTCACTGGCAATAATGGACAAAATTAAGGAATATATGCAGCAAATTCAATCGAAATCAGTCTAGTGGTTTAGGAGACGTGCAACATTTTGGGTGATGCAGCACTTTCTTTATGCATTTCATTGATAATTATGACATATCTCCTGAACTATGTATAGTACCTGATCATTACACACACACACACACACACACACACACACACACACAGTGACCTTCCTCTGGGTGTGAAGATCAAGTGTGAGAAATATCTTCACGAGTGGAACAAAACTGTGGATTTGTACACAATACAAACTCACAGAAACTATATGTATAAAGAAAACATTACAAATTATGCTTTTTAGAAAAAAATAAGGAGTCAAATACTTTTTATTAGGATTATGTCCATTTTAAGCACTAATGTGGTCTCACACAAGCCAAGGTATTAAGTGTCAGAAAAATTTACACAGCTCTGTCCAAATCACACAAATACTGTATTTTTACAATGTCACCATACTATGGCAATATGAACACAACAGTACTGATCTGAAACCAAGTTAAGAGATTTGTCATGAGAAATAATAAGACATTTAAGCTACCAGATGTGCTGGAATTAATTCATATGGAGTTACGTCATATGCCACTGCCAAATACTGGTGAAATTCAGAACAGTATGCCATGAAAGAAAAGAATGAGGTGGTTGTATGGATTTGTACACTCTGTTGTTGAATACCTCTCTCAATTCAACAGGTGTCAGTTCTTAAACATATTTTCTGGATTTGGCTACACATGGAATTCAGAGAGTTCCAGATGATTGTAAGTAACAGCTGAAGTGGCTTTATTAAAACTATATGGTGAAATACTGCCCCCATGAATCACAAACATTGCCAAGGTGCAGTGGCTTGCATGCCTCAATGATATGATAGTTGGACAGTAGGTGCACAGCGGAGGGGTATCTGTGGAGAGGCCAGACAAATGTGTGGTTCCTGGAGAGGGGCAGCAGCCTTCTCAATAGTTGCAGGGGCAACAGTCTGGATGGTTGAATGAGCTGGCCTTGTAACAACAGCTAGTGTGGCTTTGCCATATAGTTACTGCAAGTAGCTGAAAGAAAGGTGAAACTACAGTCATTAATTTTCTACTGTATGAATATAAGGTGATGGCATCTCCTCGGGTAAAATAATCCAGAGGTAAAACAGTCCCCCATTTGGATGTCCAGGTGGGACTACTTAGGATGATGTGGTCATTAAAAAAGGGAACACTGGAACTTTGGATCGGAGTGTGCGATATTAAATCCCTTAATCAGGTAGGGAGATTAGAAAATTTGAAAGGGAAATATATAGGCTGAAGTTAGATTTAGTAGGGGTTAGTGAAGTTTTGTGGAAAGACCAACAGGATTTTTGGTCTGGTGAGTACAGGATAATAAATAAAAAATTAGCTGAGGGTATTACAGGAGTAGGTCTAGCAATGAATAAGAATGCAGGTAAACTACTATCAGCAGCACAGTGATCACATTATAGTAGTCAAGGTAAATACAAAACCAACACTGACCACAGTAGTACAAATTTATATGGTAACTAGCTCTGCAGATGATGAGGAGATCAAAGTAATGTACATGGAGGTAAGGAAATTATTCAGACAGTTAAAGAAGAGGAAAAACTGATTGTGATGGGGAACTGGACTTTGGTAGTAGGAAAAGAAAGGGAAGGAAAAATAATAGGTGAATATAGACTGGGGAAAAAGAATGAAAGAGAAAGCCACCAGGTAGAATGTTGCACGTACCATAATTTAATCATAACAGACACTTTGTTTTCCAATCATGAAAGACGGCTGTATGTGTGAAAGAAACCAGGAGACACTGGAATGTACAGACACCTTCTTTGCCGCCCCTAACCTGGAGAACAGATGCTGCATGCTGGATTTCAGTGGCATTTCTTCCACTGCGGGAGGGGAGGAGGGGGGGCAGCACCACCTAAAAGGAGCTCCTTCGCCCGAAGCTGTTGACTCCTTTAGGGAGCTGAGTTATTTACCACCACCTAGCGCTCGGTGTTGAGTCACTGGCTGACCGGTCATCACCGAGATTTAGCTGAATGTCTGAAGAACAAGAATGTTGACGTAGCTTGCATCCAGGAGACAAAATGGAGAGGGTAAGGGCAAAGGAAATTGCAGATGGCTGCAAGTTTATATATATCATGGCACAAGTACAACGAGAAATGGAATGGTACTTTCGATTGGTCATCAGTTTCATAACAGTATTAGGAAAGTCACCAGAGTGACAGATTGCCTGATGTCCATCAAGATCTAATCGGACCAGATAGCTGTGTACATCATCACTTGCTATGCCCCTCAAACAGGCTGCACAGATGATGAAAAGGAAGAATTTTGGAAATGCCTTGACACCTCAATTCTGTTGGAAGAGTGCATCCTTCTAGGAGGAGATCTGAATGGCCATGTTGGCTCACCTATAACTGGATACGAGCGCTGCCACGGGGGTCATGGATATGGTTCAAGGGATGACGACCGACGCCACATTGTGGACTTTGAAGAGGAACATGACCTAGTTGTAACAAACACCTACTTCAACAAAAGACTGACCCAGTTAGTGACCTACACCAGTTGTGGACAAGCAACCCAGATTGATTCATGGATGGTACAAGATGAAATTTGAAATTGGTGATTGACACTAAAGTGATTCCATTTGATAGCACAGCGCCATAGCACCATTTGCTTGCATTAGACCTTAGAAAGAAAAAAAAAGAGCAACCAAACAATGACCCCTATGACGGGGACCAAATGGATCAAATGGTGGAAATTGAAAGCTCATGAGAATAAAATGAAAACAGCTTTGAGCAAACATTAATCAAACAGCGCAAGAAACGTGGAATGAAGCAGTGCAGCAAATACACCTTGCTGCTGAGAAGATCTTGGGAAAAATGAAGTCAGGTCGTAAATAGATTGACAAGGAGACATGGTGGTGGTTAGAAAACATACAAAGATTGGTTAAAGAGAAGAAGTTGGCCTATAAGACTTGGTGATGCACACAAAGTGATGCAGATCTTGACCGGTACCAATCTCTGAAAAAAGATACCAAGAGAGCAATAGCAGCTGCTAAAAATGATCACTACCAAGATCTATATGACCAACTTGAGAAACCGAAAGGTGCAACAAATGTATACCGCCTTGCAAAGTTTCGCAATGAAGCATCATGAGACATTGGACACATCATAAATGTCAAGGGAACTGACCAATATCCTCAGAGACCCACCATCAATCCTTCAAAGATGGTACAGCTACTATGCCAGCATATGTAATGAAGAATTCCCACATTCACCAATATGAAGTCCTCAACCCACTCATGGACCAGTACCAGAGATAACAGCAGAAGAAGTGACGGTGGCCATCCAAAAGATGAAGAGTGGAAAGGCAACAAGTCCAGATGATATCCCTGGTGAAATTACTGGGAGATCAGGAAGCAGAATTCCTCGCTTCCCTGTTCAACAAAATCGTTAACACCAGTAAGCCTCCACAAGCATGCACCACTAGCAAAACTGTGCCTATTTGGAACGGTAAAGGAGATGTCACCAAGTGTAACAACTACAGATCGATACGCCTCCTTTGTCACACCATGAAGATATTTGAACTGGTGATAGACAAGAGGCTCAGAGTAATAGTCTCTGTATCTCCTAACAAGTGTGGGTTTGTCAATGGCTGTGGCACTACAGATGCCATCCACACTGCATGTTTCATGCTGGAGAAGCACTCAGAGTAGAGAAAGATTGCACACTTTGCATTTTTGGACTTAGAGAAAGCCTTTGATAGGTTCCCACATAATCTGATCTGGTGAGCTCTATGCCACCAAAGAGTAACAGAAATGTTTGTGAACTGGATCCAGCTTCCCTATCAAGATGTAACAAGTGTAGTCCGGTGTTCTCCACCTTTTAAAATCACCGTTGATGTTCATCAGGGTTCAGCCCTCTCTCCACTACTATTCATCCTTTGCATGGACACAATAAGAGCCGATATACAGGCCCCTCATCCCTGGACACTTCTTTATGCCAATGATGTGGTACTGACACAGAAAACACATAAGGAACTTCAAGATCAAACACAAGCTTGGAATGATAGTCTGGCAGATAATGGCAAGCGTCTCAATCTCCAGAATATGACCTATTTGGAAAGCGGTCCTCAAACCAGCGGAAACATCAGCTTCAACGACCAGGATTTGAACAAAACCACCAAGTTCAAATACCTTAGATCCATGATAACATCTTCAAATGAGTCCATCCTGGACTCCAGAATGAGAGTAAATACAGCATGGCTGAAATGGAGACAGGTCACAGGTGTTCTCTGTGACAAAAGGATGCCTGTACATCTGAAGGCAAAAATTTATAAATCAGTAGTGCATCCAGTAGCTCTCTACGGGATAGAATGCCGACCTTTGATGAGAAAACAGGGTCAGGCTCTCCACACAACTGAGACGAAAATTCTGCAATGGTCCCTTGGATTGACTCGCTACAACCATGCAACAGATAACTATGTTCACCAAAGCCTTGCTGTAGCCTCAATCATAGAGAAGAAAAGAGAGGCTTGTCTGCAGTGGTACGGCTACATCATGAGGAAAGAGTGTGATTCTATGGCTAAAACAGCACTTCAATTCGATCCAGGACGACGCCGACACCATGGTAGACTGCTCAAGAGGTAGATGGACAACATCAAGGAAAATGTGGGATGCAGATCTCACCCCTAAAGACGTCCACAACAGAGCTCTGTGGCGGAGACTAGCAGAAGAGCAGACCCCAAGTAAGGGGGAAAATGCTAGGAAAGAAGAAGAAGGAGAAATATATACTCTGACCATCTCTTATTGATTATGAGCTGTAGACTGAAACTGAATAAACTGGAGTAAGGTAGAAAACTAGACCTGGAAAAATTGAAGGAACACGAGGTTCTTGAAAATTTCAGAGGGTGCTTTAGGCAACAGCTGACAGAAAAAAGTGTGTGTGGGGGGGGGGGGGGGGGAATAATACAGTAGAAGGTGAATGGGAAGCTTTGAGAGATGAAAGAGTGAAGGGAGCAGAGGACTGAATAAGTAGAAATATAAGACCTACAAAAAATCCTTAGATGTCACAGGTAATACCAAATTTAATTGATTAAAGGAAAAGATACAAAATGCTGTAAACAAAGCAGGTAAAATGGAGTAGAGGTGATAAGAAATGAGATTGACAGTGTAGCGAAGCATGTTGGGATTTATTCCCATCTGCTTGCATTACAGAACCTCTCAATACCACTGTTGCATAATAATAGATATGAATGTAATTAGTCTATTATCCTTTTCTTTTTTAAAACTTTGGTTATTCTTTTTTATAATGTAACTAGCTAGAGTAATTTTCTACTATCTGAAGAAGGAGAAGTTTTTTTGATTAGCAAATATTAATTAATTCATGCCAGAGGTATATTGTTACAGTTCAGATAGTGTGCTAATTAGTATTTCTGTTAAAACTAATTAAATTCTTTTCTCATAATATTAAAGTAGGTATTACTATGTTTCACAAGTACTGTTAGAAAAGTTTTACCCTCTTTAGTTTCTGTATAATTACCATTAATTATGAGAGTATTGTTGATAAACCTATTTTGTTAAATACATAAATGAAATACTATTAACTGAACCAAGATTTGTATATTAATTTAATCGATATTATTTATGCTATATCCTTTACTATAGCCAAAATCATAGAAGGAAACTTTCCTGGTGGGATAAACAAATATAAAAAAATAGAAAACTGATGACTTACCCAAAGGACAGGCTCGTCGACAGACACAAATAAAATCACACACAAACACACATACAAGCTTTCGGAATCGTTGGTCGCTTCTTCAGGAAAAGAGGAAGAAAGGAGAGGAGAAGGGGAAGGATATGGGTTTTAAGGAAGTGGAAAAGGAGTCATTCCAATCCCAGGAGTGGAAGGACTTACCTTAGGGGGAAAAAGGAAAGTAAACAAATACACACACACACACACACACACACACACACACACACACACACAGATGTGTGTGTGTGTGTGTGTGTGTGTGTGTGTGTGTGTGTGTGTGTGTGTGTGTGTGTGTGTGTATTTGTTTACCTTCCTTTACCTAACATTATATATATAGACACCTTCTATTATAAAATATAAAAACATATTCCATATGTTTATATACATACTGTATAACTAAGGACCAAGTTAATCATTCCTTCCATTCCTTCGCCTTGTTTTCCACTGAGTTGGTACCATTCTTCATGTGTTTCCCCATTCATTACAGCCTGTGGGATTGGGATGTGAGCCCAGGCAATCAATTCATCCATGGTGAAAGAACATTCATCATAAATTTCAAGGTATATGCTTGTCACACCTTGAGGAAGCAGGCTGTAGACCATGAAAAAGTTATGAGTTTTAGTAAACAGCTCTATCTTTGAAAAATGTTAGTCACTTGATTCAATGGTTGTACACTCTTAAATAATTTGACTGCACTAACGATACAAGCTATAGTTACAAATTCAACACAATCCATAAAAGATACTGAATAGATGGTGAGGCAATGAATTAACATTAGTGTCACAGCCGGGATTTGAAGCTGGGACCTCTTGCTTAGTAGGCAGTCGCTTCATCCACTCGGCCACCACGGTCTTATGGATAATGTGAATGCACAGAATATAGAATGAAACTTTACACTGACAAATGTAAAATGAAACCCAAGTCTTGCCATCACAAACAGACAGGACACTGACAATTTATTATGGAAAACATGAAGTGATCTTGGCTGTTTTCATAATAAATTTATTGAATAGGTCATCCCCCCTCCCAAATATGACAAACTTTTATGACTTAGACATCAGTTTCCACAACTAACAAATGTGCACACAGCATATTTCACTTTCACTACATTCTCTCCCTTTAAATTTCATGGAAGAACAGTAGATATTGACTCCCATTTCCCTATGAAACACTAACCATGCCACTGGTAGGGTCACTTTTATGCCTCAACAATGGAATTAATAATATAGTAAGGACAGTTTACAACTCACCGCAAAGACGTGGCGACGAGCTGTGACAGGCACATACAAAAGACACACACACATGCAACACTTTCAGTTATCGGCCATGGCCTTCTTCAGAAAATAGAACACTCATGCAATCACACAGGCACACAACACAGTCATACAACCATCACCTCTGGCTGCCACAATTCGAAGTGCGGCAGCTGGAGGTGATGGTTGTATGACTGTGTTGTGTGCCTGTGGGATTGCATGAGTGTTCTATTTTCTGACGAAGGCCATGGCCGATAGTTGAAAGTGTTGTATGTGTGTGTCTTTTGTATGTGCCTGTTGCAGCTCGTTGCCATGTCTTTCCGGTGAGTTGTAAACTGTCCTTACTATATTTCTAATTCCAACCTGGACTTTCCATTATTATATTTCAACAATAGAATCATAATATTATTGTAATCTTAAATTACATCAAAGGAAAAAGAGAAACATAATACACATAATACATTTATGAATAATGCAATAAAGTTTTATATTTCGAAGAGACCTGGATTCACTGAAAGGTTTCAGATTGATTTTATCATGTTAAGACAGAGGTTTCAGAAGCAGATTTTAAACTATAAGATATTGCTCAGGTAGATACAGATTCCAAAGATAATTTATTGGTTATGAACTGTACATTGCGGTTTTGGTCTTCAATCTGAAGAATTGTTTGTTGCAGCTTTTTACACTGTACTATTCTGTGTAAGGGTCTTCATTATTCAATAACAATAGCAAACCATATTCATCTGAATCTTCTTAATCACCTCTTCTCTTGGCCTTACTGACTCCTCTTTTAATCACAAATTTCTTTTCTCCTTATTCTGTCAATTTCCTTCAGAGCTCTTCTGTAGCACCCAATTTCAAAAGATTCTATCCTCTTCTTGTCCAAACAGCTTATTGTCTCCATTTTAGTGCCGTAACAGGCTACACAAATGCCTTCATAAAAGACTTCTTAACACTTACATTAATATTTGATGTTAATAAATTTCTCCTCTTCACAAATGATTTTCTTCCCATTGGTATTCCACATTTTATATCAACTATAATTTGCCAAGTACAGATTATTTTACTGCCTAAATAATCATTTAAAAAACCATCTACTACTTTGTCTCATTTCTGAATCTAATTCCTTCAGCATCACCCAATTTAATTTGATCACATTCAATTACATCTGTTTTCCTGTTAGAATAAACAGGTCACTTGTAGGACGCGATTCCACCCATCAGTTTTGACCCATGACGTCATCGTAGCCCGTTAGTTTTGAGGTGTGTACGTGTTTGTAGAAGGCGTGAATAATGATGTGGTGACTGAGTTAAAGACGATTGTTTACAAACAGAACAGATTAATATTTTGTGTTTAAAAACTGATCTGTAGCTTCACTCTGATGGTAAGGTATAGGTTAACAGAGGTTTCTTTTCACACGAGAGTGCCAAAGGCACAACTTTTTGTGCTGAGACCTGTGATCGATGGTACATTAACTACAGTTGTTTTTTTTTTTTTTTTTTTTTTTTTTTTTTTTTTTTTTTTTTGTGGTTTTAGGGCGCACAACTGCTGAGGTCATTAGCGCCCAGACAAGAAGAGAGATTCATAAGATCTCAAAAAATTGGTAACTGCCAGTTAGAATATCAAGAGAAGGCTAAAAACAATTAAAAGGGTTAAATAGCCTTTGATAAATTGGCCAAGTTGATAAAACGCAAAACTCTAGCAGCTGCCTGTGTGTCATCAGCTAAAATTTCCTCCAGAGCAGACGAAAAGTGAAGGGCTACACGGAGATGATTAAAATTAACACAAGACAGTAAAACATGTCGCACCGTCAGCAATTCACTGCAGGAGCACAGTGGTGCAGGATCGGCGGTTAGCAAATGACGGTGGCTGAAACGGCAGTGATCGATCCGCAGCCGGGCCAGGATGACCTCCTCCCACTGAGAGGGGCGTGAGGAGGTCCTCCAAGCGGTCGGGATTGGTTTTATAGTTCTCAATTTATTGTCGTACAGTGAGAACCATGCACTGTGCCAGGACAACACAATACTCCAGCGAAGAGCCCGTTGAACATCGGCCGGTGGGATGCAAAAGGCAGCCATGCGAGGCAAAACAGCTGCGGACTTGGCTGCTATGTCAGCGGTCTCATTCCCGGGCACACCCACGTGGCCAGGGACACACAGGAAAGAAATGTGACAGCTGTCATCTGCTAGCAACTGGAGGGAGCGTTGGATCCTATACACGAGAGGATGGTTCGAGACAGGGTCCTTAAGACGCTGCAGGGCACTAAGGGAGTCCGAACATATGGCATAGAAAGGTTGGCGGTGGTGGCAGGTATATAAAACAGCCTGGTGGAGGGCAAAAAGCTCAGCTGTAAAATTCGAGCACTGGTCAGGGAGCTTGTATTGGAAACGGGTGTCCCCGACGACGAAGGCAGATCCGACACCGTCAGTCCTCTTGGAACCATCAGTGTAAATAAATATGGCATTATCGAACCGCAAACGGAGTTCTACAAGCCTCGAGCGGTATACCAAATCCGGAGTGCTCTCCTTGGGGAACGAACTAAGTTCAAGGTGAGTGTAAACCTGAGCCTGATGCCACGGTGCCAATGGGCTTTCGCTCAACCGAAAGGTGGAAGGAAGGGTAAAATCGAGCCGCTGTAGCAGGCGGCGAAACCGAATTCTAGGTGGAAGCAAATCAATTGCAGACAACTGATATTGGCGATTGAGTGAGTCGTCAAAAAATAATCGGTAAGATGGATGGTTGGGCATTGACCGCAGGCGGCATGCGTACCGACACAAGAGTATGTCACGCCGAGTGGTCAAGGGGAATACAGCAGCCTCGGCATACAGACTTTCAACAGGGCTGGTATAAAATGCACCGGTCGCAAGACGTAAACCCCGATGGTGGATAGAGTTGAGACGGCGGAGAATCGACGGCCGTGCAGAAGAGTATACAAGGCTTCCGTAGTCGAGCTTCGACTGAACAATGGCCTGGTAAAGGTGAAGCAGGACGGTACGGTCCGCTCGCCATGACGTGCCACTGACGACACGAAGAACATTAAGGGATTGGGCACAACAGGCAGCCAGGTAGGACAAGTGTGTGGACCAGCAAAGTTTACGATCCAACATGAGTCCCAAGAATTTCGTAGTCTCCACGAAAGGGAGAGCAACAGGGCCGAGATGTAGAGAAGGTGGAAGAAATTCCTTGTATCTCCAGAAGTTTATACACACAGTTTTCTCAGTGGAGAATCTGAAGCCGTTTGCGATGCTCCAGGAATATAGACGGTCAAGACAGCGTTGAAGACAACGCTCCAAGAGACACGTCCGCTGGGCGCTGCAATAAATTGCGAAATCGTCAACAAAAAGAGATACGGAGACGTTGGCTGAAAGGCAATCTACGATCGGATTGATTGCAATGGCAAAGAGCGCCGCACTCAAGGTGGAGCCCTGTGGTACCCCATTCTCCTGGCAAAAGGCATCTGACAGAACAGAGCCCACCCGACCCGGAACTTGCGATCTGCCAAAAACGCTTGAATGAAAAGAGAAAGGCGGCCCCGAAGGCCCCATGTGTGCAATGTGCGGAGAATGCCCGCTCTCCAACAGGTATCGTATGCCTTCTCCAAGTCGAAGAACACTGCTACTGTTTCCAGCAACAATGTGCCATTGCACTGACACGAACAGGTTTTAACAGGGCCAGCAATTACATCAACACCTTACTGAATGACAAAAGGATTTATTTACAGAATTGAAATATTTACCGTCGGTGCGAGAGACAACAAAAAATTTCGGTAGATTAGGAAGAGTCTTCTTTTGCTGAGGTGAATCTATCTTTCGTTTCTGGGTTAACGTCACTGAAGAAGAGAAGGAAGTCATTGCGGAAGTGTCCTCCGTTATTACTAGCGTCTCCGATGGCGCGCTCCTTCCTAGTGGGGGCCTTCTCCGAAGGCTTACCCGCCTTAGGTGATTGTTCACACCTCAGGTTACACCTCCCGAGAACTGACGGAGGGACCAATCGGCATGTTCGGAAGGTAGCAGCTCGGGTAATCACCCCTCCCTGGGCCTGGCCTTTACCAGGAGGTAGGTACGTGCCATACTTGTCTACCCGGGGCGGGGAATTACGCGTTACCCCGTCACCTGCTACGCATGACAATGCATGGATCGGCCTCCAGATACACACAGGGAGGAAAGAACAAGAATAGAGGAAGTGAAGAGAAAGAAGTGTCTCAAACGCCGAAGTGGAGATTAATGAGGAGGAGAAGAAGGCTAGGAGAGTACAGCAAGGAGAGGAAGACAGAAACAATGGTTAGGAAAGGAAGAACCAAGGAAGAAGAGAAACTACAACAAGAAACCACCTTAACTTGTGAAAGATGCCCGTCTCCGGGCGAAGGCATAAACCGGCAGAGAAAGTGAAGCAGCCTGGGGCAGAAGAAAGGCTGCTTCAAATTGGGGCCCCTTACACGCCACACACGTACCCACAAAAGAGCTGTGGGTCTCCTCGGGGGACAGATTATTTATTATGTACAATATAGAGTATTAAGGTATCCCATATAAGGATTTTTCGACATGTTGACGACTGTCATGGGTCAAAGCAGATAGGTGGAAACGCATCGTAAAATATTGCCGAATATTCCATCGTTTTCCAGTATCTTTGTTGAGGATTAAAACTGAAGGCCTCTAAACTAACCTATATCTTCCCGTTAGAGGAAAGCTACAGATCACTTTTTACACACAAAATATTAATCTAAAATCTGTTCTGTTTGTAAACAAACTATCATCTTTAACTCAGCCACCACATATTAATTACTCATGCCTTCTACACACACACACACACACACACACACACAACCTCAAAACTACTGTGCTGCAATGATGTCACGGGTCAAAGCTGATGGGTGGAATCACGTCCTATAAATGACCCCAAATTTCCTTTCTGCAATCAACTAGTCATTCATTTCAAGAACTTTCTGACCTCAATCCACCATTTACAAAGTTTCGTAGCTATAAATTAGTAAACAGCAATATACATACCACTGTATGACCTTATTCCACCGTGGGTTCTTGCCACCATTGGGATCAGTGTGCGTTTCATACACACAGTGGCCAACTCTTAGCCTCACATAAGGATCCATGCGAGTCATTCCATAATTTTTAACTAGTTTTGCCTGGAACACACAGACTAATGCTTTTAAGCTTCTATTACTTTAATAGTAAGTTATATAACATCAGCATTAACAAATATTGTTACAATTTTATCGGATGTAATATAACAAAGCAACAAAGTTAATGCGTTAAGTTCACAAATTTACCATTGCCAGTTATTGATCAATGACTAACACTTCGTTCACAGTAATGATTGAATGCAACAATTCAGAAGCGGATCGTGGAAAATAAATTGTTTCTCTCATTTATTAGTCATGGTACACAAATCGTACTATTTTCTAATTGTTTCATCTGCAACTATAGCAAAAATCTTTACTTGTGTTGAGTACTTTTGATACTAATTAAAAAAAAAAATAAAAATAAAACTTTGGAAAATATGTTTCAATAAATCAGAATAAGTTCATGCTCAACACATTTCTGTAAACTGTAATTAACAAGGGTTACGATTCAGTTTACGCTTATGCGACTGCCACTTGGTATGTAGATGTTAGCGCGATGAATGATGGGGATGGGAGGTGAAGGCAGCCAACCAGGAGTCATGTTCGGGTGGTCAATAAGAAATATCTTTAGCCTTTATCCTCTTCGCTTCCTGTGTGTTGTATATGACAAAATTTTAGTGAAATTTGTCTAAATACAGTCCCATCTAACAGTCATCGCTCTTTGGAAATCGTATCCAGTAATTTTTGAAAACAATTACAATTTCTTAGTCTTGTTGGTCAGGTGGTTACCTGTTACAGAAATAATATATGGATTAAAAAAAATTGGTATTGTTACTGAAGAGGTTATGTTTTGCAAACACACAGTACATAAGAGGATAATTATTAATACACTCACCAGACAAGAGTACATAAAGAACCTGTTGATCATAGAGTAGGAACAGCATTATTTATTTATTTCATGGTGGACACAAAAGATTATTCCCCTAATTCTCTGGCTATGGGCTTTGAAAGAGGATGCTCCATTTCTCTTCACCATAAAATAAATAATTAATGCTGCTGCTCTATGGTTAACAGGTTGTTGTACACTAGTCCAGTTAGTAAATTAGTGATCCTCATAAATATACGTCAATGGCTGCTTGTTCGTTTTATCACTCCGTCACAATTGCACCTTCTATATATGTCATAAAACTGGTAAAAAAAACACAGTTAGTTTGGATAATAAATGAAATAGCAATTAAACTGCCAAAAACGCTACACACAAATGCCAGAATAAAATTTAATAACTCATGCTAAATTTACTTGACATCAAACGTCTAATCTTATTGGCAGTGCACTCGCGACTCCTGACTTCACCTCCAGTCATTCATCATGCTGTTGCCAATGTCTATACATCAGCCACCGATTGCATATGCATAAACTGCACTTAACCTTGAGAAGTACAATATCAAGGAATACATAAAGTGGCATATCAATTTACATATACTGACATGTTGCACCAAAGATTACATGAGTGGTCAAGAGATACTTTGTGAACTATATTATTATTATTATTATTATTATTATTATTCATCACAAGTGACCTATAAATGATGAACAAAATTGGTTGGCCATGTCCGAGGCACTTTCCTTGTTAGTAAACTTCACAGTCAGTTGCAACCTATCTTCATTACTTAAGGTGAGTTTACACTGAAGTTCAGAACATGTTTTTGTTTGCAACTTGTTCCCAACCAATGTAAACAACATAGTTCATTGTTCATGTCAGTGACTACACTGGAAATGAACGTTTGTACTCATATTGTCTGCTACAGTGAGCTTGTGTATGTATTTGCATTACTGAATTGTCAGAGCCCAGCTATGTCAAGTGAGGAGAAAGAAACATTAGCATGTAGAGCTGCATTATTATTGATGGGTCATTCTATGCTAAGTGGTCTAGAGGCTCCCACATGACCCTCATGGATTTTGATGAAATTTTGTATGAACATTCACACATGTTCTCAATGAACACTGGTAAAGTTTCAGTTAAAAAAAATCAATACTTCCGGAGATACAGTCACTTGTTTAAGACCATAGCACAGCTTCTAACAGTGCGTCCTTGAATTTTCAGCAATTTTGAGATGATATATCTCTGGGAGTATTTGCATGAAAGAAACAAAACTTGGCCATCTTATACAACTTTTAGAGCTCTTTAAAGTAAAATATTAAGAACAGGATTTCTGAGCAATTTTCATATAGAAAATTTGGGGCAAAGTTGGGCGAAAAAATTGCTGGTTAAAAAAAGTGCGAACTTTAGTTTTTTTATCTCCAGAAGTAATTGTGGGATGTACATGAAACTTTGCACACCATAACTCACCAACACAAGGTCTTAGAATATGAAGTTTCATTCTCCTATTGCTTCCCATTATTTCACAAATCTAGGGTAAAGTTGACGATTTTTCAAAAAGTGCTAAAAATGGGTATATTCAGTCAAATTTTTCAAAAAAGTGTTTTCTCCAAATTCCTTTAAACTATTCTCATTAGAAAGAGCATATTCTAAACTATCTAGAAAAGTGGATTTGGTTTTGCAATGCAAGCATATAAGGCCCTAAAAAGTAGCATAATCCTAGAGGTGCACTGGAAGTTTGAACCCATTTTTCTGGCACTCAAATTATCCCTAAAATCTTTTATTATGTCTAATAAATATTTGTTAATGCCTGGGATAAGTGAAATAAGAAGTCCTGATGAATAGGACGTAGCTCAAGTCCGAATAGAAAAAGAATAAAAATAGAAACAATGTTATTTCTTAACTGTCCCCCCTATCTCACAACTCTCTCTCTCTCTCTCTCTCTCTCTCTCTCTCTCTCTCTCTCTCTCTCTCTCTCTCTCACACACACACACACACACACACACACACACACACACACACACACACACACAAAATTATAATTTAGAATGAATGTTAATTGTAAAATTTATTTGCACAATCATTATCTAATTATTTGTAGCATTTTTAATTAACACCACCAGCTTACTGAAGGAAAATAAGTATATAAGTGAGTTGTTGTGGTTTAACCACTGCTAGATTCATTTCACCTGAGAAAACCAGCATCTCCATCACCGTAGGGGCTACGCTTGAGCATCAACAGCTATGGGTGAGTTTCTTTACACAGGTTTCCAAGCCTGATGAATGTAAACAGGAATGGTGTATTGCCGGCCAGACGAATTTACTGACGGAGCTGGAATAAGTGCAATAATGTGGTGGTCAATAAAATGAATCTGCTGGACCATGAGGGTGCATAAAGTTTATTAATGCACCCCTTTGCTCAGTGGAAGTCTCTCAGATATTCCCAATCCACCAAAAATTTTCTTAGATGCATGCAACATATTGTCCAGCTTGGAGAGCAGACAATAATGTGCCTTCTTCAGTTCTCTGACCCATTGTAGCTAGAAAAGATGATCAATCATTTGAAACTCTGCTGACCTGAATTATTGTTTCATCAATAGGTAAAAAGTGACAATTTTCTGTAGTCCCCATGTTTAAACCTCACTTCTTGTGACAATTTTTTTTTCTTTTTTCTTTTTTTTCCCCAATTTCATCTTTACTGACGAAAAGAAATTTGATTTCATTAAGGTTTTCAGAGAAGAAGTGAAACAGGTCTAGGTAAGTAAGATTGAGCACTGGAGCCATTACTGAAATTATGAATGTGAGATATCTGCTCAAACTGTGCTTTTATGTATTTGATGAGCTCCTTGATAAAAACGTTAACTGTACCAGTGTCATGCCACAAACAAGAACTGATAATGCAGAAACTTAAAGATTCCACTTTCTCATTTTGATGAAAGTAGATAACAAATGGATGAATTGTTGCTTTCCAGTGGAAGCCTTGCACAGCATCCTGAATAATAAAAGAATAATTTTCCAAAAAATCCATTAGGACAACAAGCTCTTTGTTTTTCAGATAACATTTAAGGCCTTTAAGGTGCAGTTATTCCAGCTCCATCAGTAAATTTGATTGTCTGACAAAACACCATTCCTCTTGATATTCATCAGAAAATTAATGTAGGATAGGGTAAGGTGGTACAAATTCGATATAGGTACAATTCCGATCAACGTAAGTTTTCAGTCTCGTATTGTTGCTAGCACTTGCCTTTGTGTGGCGTTGCAGTGTAGCAGGTTTCTACAGCTCCTCCTGTCTTTTCCAAGAATACAACACTCTGTGTTAAGGAGACATAAATTTTTTCCTATAAAGATGTACTTGGAGCTACTTCATCAAACATGCTCTTATAAATGTTCTAGTTTCCATGTGCTTGTAAACTCGTTATTGTGCAATGTTTGGTACAGCGACGTATGCACTGGTGCACGAAGGAAAAAGTGCTTTTTATGTGGGAAAAGTCAGTGAACAAAATTGTACGAGGAAGTGATCATAATTGTACCTAGTGTGGTACATTTTATATCGATTTTTCTCAATTCTGTAAACTTTTTTGTGTTCATACCAACATATGTAATTGTCTAATATTTGTGATACATATTCATTAAACATTCAAGTACAAGTGCCATAGTTAAAATAATTTATTTTCTCAATATGTTTGCAGTTACAATTACATTTGTCATAATTGATTGAAATTGTACCACCATACCCTATAAAAAATTGAAATAGGCTAGAGGAAACTAAGCAACCTATGAGTGGCTTCTAATATTACCCAGGACACTTCAATAATTTTATTATCAGGCTTGGGAACCTGTGTAAAGAAATTCTTATCACGCTTGGGATATCCTGTGGTAAAGGAACCCACCCGTGGTTGTTGTTGCCCCTATGGCGATGGGATGTTGGTTTTCTCAGGTGAAATGAAACTAGCAGTGGTTAAACCATAGCAACTCATTTATACACTTCTTTTCCATCAGTAAGCTAGTGTTTGTTCATTAAACAGGCTACTAATAATTAGATAAAGATTATGGAAGTAAATTTTATGAATTAAATTCAGTTTGTGTGTGTGTGTGTGAGAGAGAGAGAGAGAGAGAGAGAGAGAGAGAGAGAGAGAGAGAGAGAGAGAGAGAGAGAGAGAGAGAGAGTTGTGGGATGGGGGGGGGGACAGTTAAGAAATAACATTGTTTCTATTTTTATTCTTTTTCTATTCGGGCTTGAGCTACGTCCTATTCATCAGGACTTCTTATTTCACTTATCCCAGGCATTAACAAATATTTATTAGACATAATAAAAGATTTTAGGGATAATTTGAGTGCCAGAAAAATGGGTTCAAACTTCCAGTGCACCTCTAGGATTATGCTACTTTTTAGGGCCTTATATGCTTGCATTGCAAAACCAAATCCACTTTTCTAGATAGTTTAGAATATGCTCTTTCTAATGAGAATAGTTTAAAGGAATTTGGAGAAAACACTTTTTTGAAAAATTTGACTGAATATACCCATTTTTAGCACTTTTTGAAAAATCGTCAACTTTACCCTAGATTTGTGAAATAATGGGAAGCAATAGGAGAATGAAACTTCATATTCTAAGACCTTGTGTTGGTGAGTTATGGTGTGCAAAGTTTCATGTACATCCCACAATTACTTCTGGAGATAAAAAAACTAAAGTTCGCACTTTTTTTAACCAGCAATTTTTTCGCCCAACTTTGCCCCAAATTTTCTATATGAAAATTGCTCAGAAATCCTGTTCTTAATATTTTACTTTAAAGAGCTCTAAAAGTTGTATACGATGGCCAAGTTTTGTTTCTTTCATACAAATACTCCCAGAGATTTATCATCTCAAAGTTGCTGAAAATTCGAGGACGCACTATTGAAAGCTGTGCTATGGTCTTAAACAAGTGACTGTATCTCTGGAAGTATTGAATTTTTGAAACCTAAACTTTACCAGTGTTCATTGAGAACATGTGTGATTGTTCACACCAAATTTCATCGAAATCCATGAAGGTCATGTGGGAACTTTTCTCGATATTAGACCACTTGGCACGGAATGGCCCTGATAGATCAAGAAAGAAGATGCTAAGAATGACATATTCATTGGTGGTGGGCCAAAACATATTATAAAAATCATGGTGTGACTGACATGCTTTGAGAACTTTACGTAGAAAATGGTTCTGGCTTTCATAATTTCAGATGTCACCTTAAGATTTTAAATTTTGCTAAATATTAAAGGGCTCTCACTCTCTTTTTAAAAGTAAAAGACATGAATTTCAGGAAAGTAATCACTGTGAAATAGACTTTCTGTAACTCTCCATTTTCTTGCAACAGGAAATGTGTACCAAATCCTAGCAAATTTATTTCATATTTCAAAGTTTGCTATAAGATATCTAAAATAGTTCCTGCAGTTTGTCAAGGTTGGTTTGAAAGGTTAAAGATTTACATAAAGGTAAATAATTTTAATATCAATGAAACATCATAAACCCACAGTAATAAATGTGACCCCAGTTGAATGACTGCAGTGTTATCTCCATGAATTTTAAAATTTGTATCCAAACTCCTTTGGATTATAGATAGAGCCCTCCCCCCCACTTTTAGATTTTATACTCTTCTATTATCCACTCTTCTATTATCCACTCTTCTATTATCCTTTTCTCCTGCCAGTATTGTGACAAGAGATTTTACTTTTTATCAATGTCACTGCTACTGGTATGCAATTCCATAGCATTTTTATTTTATTTTATTTTATATTTATTTATTTTGAAAGAATCATCTTTCTCTCTTATATTACTGTACCTCGCACAATGCACATTCCACAACCATTGCTCTTCCTCATATGTTAACGATATAAGATGATAAATTTTCTCCCAACTACACTCCATCTCACAGCAACCAAAAACCATGGCACACGACAGATGACAAAATATTCAGATCAATACGAAAATAAAAACAAACACTAGTGCTGCATAGCGGCAGTTTTTGATAACAGGCCATAGAACAATGCTCCATTGCTCTTTACTGACACAGCACCGGAACACCGTTTCTGAGTTGGTGCACCTTGAAATTTATGTAAAATGTTTGCTAGTTATTTTTCAGTTCTTTACCAAGTGAGGTTGTGCAGTGATAACACGTCGGACTCATATGGTGGTTTTAATCCACTTCTGGCCATCCAGATTTTCTGTCATTGTCCTGAATCACTCCAGTCAAAAGCCAGGATGGTTCCTTTAAAAGGGCACAGCTGATTTCCTTCCATATCCTTACCCAAACACTCTGAGCATAAGCTCTGTTTCTAATGACAACACTGTTGATGGGACGTTAAAACTCCAACCTACCTTCCTTTTCAGTTCCCCTCAAAAGATTAATATAAAGTTAATGCATTACTTATAAAAATGAAATGTTACTGGAGGAGAATGGTTAATGAATTGTTATTAGCTTAAGGCAGAAAATAAATAATAATTAAGAATTAATTTCAGTTGAAGACAGTTGTACTTTTGTCATTTTAGCATTGTAGGACGAGCAAAGGAACACTTCCAAGTGTCAAGGATAGGTGTTCAAAATTTGTGCAGTCTCAGCTCTACTTGAAATTAGGAAGGAAGGAAACTTGGGGTTTAATGTCCCATTGAAAGCTTGGCCATTAGAGACAGAGCTAACGCTCGGAGTTTTGGGTAAGGGTATCAGGCGTGCCCTTTGGAAGGAACCATCCCGGCATTTGCCTGGAGTGACTTAGGGGAATTAATTAAACTGTAAAGGCCTTTCTCTTTGGCTAGTAACATAGAAGCTGTAATATATTCTGGCCATCTACTTCAGATTTTGAGGATACTGGTCTTAAAGAACACTTACTCAAGTTTTAAAAGTTGAGCATTATCCACAAGACAATATTTACTTTATATTATTCAATACAGAGGGCAGCCAGCAACTTTACTGAACATGATAAGCTTCTGTGGTGGGCTACTTCCCTAGAGCAGCTTTAGTGTGTACATAAATGATACTAGCTGTAAAAGATGGCCCCTTCTAAAATATACATTTTCGACAACATATATGATAGTGAAAAATATTCAATTTACAAGTCACCTTTTTAGTTAATTATGAGTTGATTCAGTCTCAATAAAATTCAAGTACAGATTTCGCAATCTGGGCAGTGATGAGCCACAATATCTTGCAATCCATTATTTTCATTCATACATGAGCGACCTGTCAAAAATGAACAGAATTGATAAGCAGTCTCCGAGAATCTTCCCTTGTGGCCACAGACAGACACCTACGAACACACACTCACACAACTAAATTTTTTCTGCTGAAACCTTCATTAGAGAAAACAAAGGTCACAGGCAGAACAGGCACACAAAACTGACAGTCTTTGGGCACCACACACACAGAATAGCTGTAACACTGGGTGCAATATGCAAGGGTGAAGGGATTGGAGGAAAAAAGGGAACAAGTAAATATGAAAATGATGGCATGTCTTTAAAATGAATACTAGGTCTATATCGTTAAGGTATGTATTGCAGTTACCTGGCCAATGGTAATACTAAGTCTCCCTGTAGTATTCTGTGCGTATGTCATTCCCACCATTTGATGATGCAATGCTAAAGCAGCTTGCTGATCAGCTGACTCTTGCTGCTGTTGTCGTGTGTCTGTAGAAATGCGCAAAAAATCTGGTGGCAAGGCACCAACAAACACCTGTAATAGATAGTATCTGTTTTGCCTTATCTAATTATAAAAAATGTCAAAACAGAAAAATTATTCCGACAGACATAAAATATATTTCTAAAACACCCCCGAATGAACTGAGACATACTCGTTTTCTCCTTTCAGCATTCCTTTCCACAGCAGATTCGGCAGACATTTTTATCTCCCTTTGATCGGATGAATGTCGAATAAAACAATTAAGAGAATCAGTGTCAGTAATAAAGAAGTTGATTACACAACTTGTAATACAAAACACATCACTACTAGTAGTTATTCAGAGATGCATACATAATAATACAGAGCTGTCAGATGCAAGGAACCTCCTTGGTCAGATGTGCGAATTCAAGGATATTTCTTTAACTACTTTAATGAAATAGTCGATCTAACAATCGAACCAGGAACCGTCTCGCGACAGCATGTCTGCGTAGTGGCCTGTTACGTGAAAGATCTTTAGTGGAAATGTACATTTCTTTCCTAGATAAGTAGGCTCTCCTGTTCAAACCAAAGACATTGTGTTCTAACGAGACTTAACTTCACTGACCCAATGGCGGCAGAAAATGAATCGAGGAATAGGTATGTAAATATCGTATAAATTAATTACGTTGTGGTATGCATATTACGTAATGGAAATCGTTGTATTAATTTTCGCCTTATTATTATTTTTCAGACTTGGAAGGTGTGAAGTTTGTGATTCTCAAGATGCCAAGTATTCATGCCCTGCCTGTGAAGTTAAGACATGTTGTTTGGCGTGTGTCAACATACATAAGAAGGAATTAAATTGTGATGGCGTGAGGAATAGAGTCGGTTATAAACCTCTTTCAAAATTCAACAACATGGATCTTCAAAGTGGTAAGAAGTCTCCAGCATCTTGATTTAAGTTGGCCCGTCATCCTCTTAGTCCTGTCAGATGATAGTAGTAATTTGGGTTAAATTTTATTGGCTGCATAGTGTGCTAATGGATACAAGTACCTGACAACCATAGACGAGGAACAGTACCAATTTTTGCATAACTGAAGACTGGGATATCACCTGTCTTTGACCCATGACAGCAACATGTTGGAAAATCTGTATATGGGCTATCGTAATACTTATGTTGTTGTTGTTGTAGTGGTCCTGTCCTGTGCAACCCTCTTCATCTGAGAATATGTTTGGCAACCTACATCCTTTTGAATCTGCTTACTGTATTCGTCCCTCGGTCTCCCTCTATGATTTTTACCTTACACTCATCCTTCTAATGCTAACTTGACAATTCCTTGATGTCTTGGACTGTCCTACCAATCTATCCCTTCTCTTAGTCAGGATATGCCAGAAACTCTTATTTCTCCCCAATTCAGTTAAGCACCTCATTAATTACGTGATCCATCCATCTAATTTTCATCATTTGTCTATAGCACCACATTTCAAAAGCTTCTATCATCTTTTTGTCTGAACATCTTATCGTCCACATTTCACTCTCATACAATGATACACTCCAGACAAATGCCTTCAGAAAAGACTTCCCAACATTTAAATTAATATTGTATTTTAACAAGATTCGTTTCTTTAGAAATGCTTTTCATCCCATAGCCAATCTGCATTTTATATCTTCTGTACTTCGGCCATCAGAAGTTATTTCGCTACCCAAATAACAATACTCGTCTACAATTATTATCGCCTATTACCTAATCTCATTCCTTCAGCATTGCTTGATTTCCTGACACTACATTATATTACCTCTGTTTTACTCTTGTTGTTCATCTTAAAGCTTCCTTAAAAGACACTGTCCATTCAGTTTAATTGCTCTTCCAAATCCTTTGCAGTCTCTGACAAAATTATTGTGTCATCGGCAAGTCGCAAAGTTTTTTATTTCTTCTCCCTGAATTTAAATTCACTCTCCAAACTTGTCCTTGCATTCCTTCACAGCTTGCTCAATGTACAGATTGAACAATGTTGGGGAAACACCCTGTCTTACTCCCATCCCAACATCTGCATCCCTTTCTTGCCCTTCGACTAATAACTGCTGTCTGGTTTTTGTATAGGTTGAATATAACTCTTTGCTCCCTATATTTTACCCCTGTTACCTTCAGAATTTGGAAGAGTGTTTTCCAGTCGACATTGTCAAAAGATTTCTACAAACGCCTCCCATGTCCCTACATTTCTCCTAAATCCAAACTGATCTTTCCAAAGGTTAAATTCCACTAGTTTTTCCATTTGTCTGTAGATAAATCATGTTAGTATTTTGCAAAATAAAAAGTATTCTGTAGTTGTCCTCGTAAATTATAGATAACAGAATCTACCATCAATCACGGGTCTTAGCCAAGACATTTGCACCCTCAGCACTCTCATGTGGGGGGGGGGGGGGGGGAGGTCTCTCGGTTAACCTACACCAAAACATCAGAGAAGCTACAGATCACTTTTTAAACACAAATTCATAATCTATCCTCTGTTCTGCTTGTAAACAAGGTGTCGTCTTTAACTCAACCACCACATAATTACTCAAGCATTCTACAAAGACTTAAGCACCTTGACACTACCACGCGGCGATGATGTCACGGGTCAAATCTGTTGGGCGGTATCCCCGTCTTCAGTCCTGTGATTTAATTTAAAAATTCTAATTACCTTAAACATTTGCAGTGGAAACTTATGTATGTTGAAAATTAAATATTTCATGTTTTTGTCTGAACATGGTTCTCTCATTTGGTGTCCATAAGCAAATGAGTTGTTGCTTTCCCCAAGCGTGCTGCACAACTGCTGCCCGCATTTGTGTGCCATGACACGCAAGTTGAATATACTTGTGACTGTGTTTCCAACATTTAACTGAAATATTCATGCGTTGAAATGGAAGCAGGCTTGACTTCAAAGGCAGGGTTGTCAACTGAACACAGCACTTATACTGAAAGCAGGTTTATTGCAAACGTAACATACACGCAGCATTGACTGCCTTTTGGGCAGAGTGCTCTGCTATTTATACACAGACAGAATGTACCAGAAATTAGAAGAATAGTTAACACAAGAAACATGTAGAAATTACGAGTGAACAAAAGAAACATGTAGAATATTCTGGAAATGATAATTACAACGAAATAATTTTTTGCCGGTGGATGGGATTGAACCGACGACCTTCAGCGCCGCAATCAGTGATGCTATCCATTGCGCCACACCGTCAGTTGGTTAACTTGGAGTTTCGCGGCAATATAGCTGCATATTGGTGTGAACAGCGACATCAAGCAACAGTATGTACCAATCTGTTAGAACCACCTTTATTTCAAATTAAAATTGATTGGCTTCACCATATCACATCTGGATTATCGTCCAACCTAAACTATATTGAATGGGAATTGGCCAGCCCATCTTGGCTTGCATGGAGTAGCAATCCTAACATACATAGGATAAGTCAGTAGATGGGAGGGGGAGGATGTTTGGCAAGTCTCTACTGCCTACTCATGTAGTGTTTTATGCTTCCACAATTAAGTAGTACAGAGAGGTAAAGATGACTTAAGAGTTCGTTATTAAAACTGAAATAGTTACAGATCTGCAAAAGTTGGACTTCATGCTAATAAAATAAACAGTATCAAAGAGAGTATGTAATACACAGTAACATAGCAGTCAACAATATATCGCATGGTATTGTCAGTTAGGTGACGTTGGCTGCAAATTCCAGTGAAATTTTAGTTAAGATGGCAGTGCTTTAGTGTGCAAATGTAAATGAAGTGTTCGTAATTTCCTGACCAGACAAGGGTACATACAACAACCTGTCAACTATGGAGCAGGAACAGCATTAATTATTTCATTGTCACCTGACATAAATCCCATCAAATATTTGTGACATTATTGAACGGTCAGTGTAAAACTTTTAACTCTTTCGCAATTATGGATGGTAAGAGGAGGGGGGGGGGGGCAACTTGGGTGAGTATTGCTGAAGGTGGCTTCCGTTGACTTGTCGACTCCCTGCCTTCTCAAGTTGTTGCATTTGGTCAGACACAACAATAGGAGGCATCTTAAATCATTAACTGTGATTGTTCAGAATGTCATTCAAACCAATCATGAGCAGTTGTGGGTGGGTGTCATGTCTCATTGTCATCTATTAAAAGGAAAAAAAAAAATATTGTTTGGAAACATGACGTCAATTGAATGGTCACAAATAGCTTCCAAGTAGTTGAACAGTTACCAGTTACTGATCTGTTCAGTGGGACCAGAGGATGCAGCCTATTCTATGCGAAAGCATATAGAGCCATCCCCAACTTGCACACTGCCTGAGGTCCATGGCTGCATAGGGCCTGTGAATGGTTACATACTCATTTTGACAAGCAGTAATGTAAAGCTGTGTTAACATGAATATTTTTACAGCAGAACCATGACAAATTTGTTGAATGTTTCTAATGATATACATTGAATGTGATGATATACATTGAACATCGTGTTAGAAAATCAAGTAATCCTGAAGGAATTAGATTAGGTAATGAGGCGATAAAAGCAGTAGATGAGTTTAGTTATTTGGGTAACTGATGGCCGAAGTAAAGAAGATATAAAATGCAGATTGGCTATGGGGAAAAAAGCATTTCTAAAAAGAAACTTGTTAACATCCAATATTAATTTAAATGTTGGGAAGTCCTTTCTGAAGGCATTTGTCTGGAGTGTAGCATTGTATGGGAGTGAAATGTGGACAATAAGTAGTTCAGACAATAAGATGATAGAAGCTTTTGGAATGTGGTGCTATAGACGAATGATTAAAATTAGATGGGTGCATCGCATAACTTATGACTAGATGCTTAACTGAATTGGGGAGAAATGGAGTTTCTGGCATATCCTAAGAGAAGGGATATATTGGTAGGACACGTTCTGAGATATCAAGGAATTGTCAACTTAGCGTTAGAAGGAAGTGTGTGGGCTAAAAATCAAAGAGGGAGACCGAGGGACGAATATAGTAAGTAGATTCTAAAGGATATAGGTTGCCAAACATATTCTCAGATGAAGAGGCTTGCACAGGACAGGGTAGCATGGAGAGCTGCATCAAACGAGTCTGCGGACAGAAGATTACGAAAACAGCAACATTTCAGTAACTGATGAGCCTAGTGTGTTTTAAGCTGGAGTTGCCTAAACAACTGGTGGCAAACATTCTAGGTATATTTTATTCTTACTTTTAAACACGTTAGAAATAATTTATCTCTCTAATGTTATATATCATTACACTTATCTGATAACAGCCATGCAAGTGACCGAAACTGGTTACCAGGAAAATAAAGAAAATGCAATTTAAACTGTCTTGTTACAAGAATTAATAATTACTTGTAAGATCCCTGTAATTCTTAATGTTCACAAAAATAACTATTTAATTAGTACCTTATGTCTGTTTCTGATAGTAAAGGATTGTCAGGGTCAATAAATAGTGCCCTTGAATATATGAATCTGGCATTTACCAATAACTTCAGGTACATGAATGTGTCAAAAAATAACTTTTAGTAAAATCTTTGTAAACAAAGCATTCTAGTGGTTATGACGAAGTATCAACAAAGTTAATTAAATTGTGTTTTTCTGAGTTTAGTACTATTTTAAGTTATTTGTGTTACCAATCCATTATAACTGGTACATTTCCAGATTGGCTAAAATATGCCTCTAATCAAGGAATGGGTTAAAGAAATACCTTCAAACTACAGACTGAACTGAATTAAGTTGAGTGGGGGATGGTAAAGGGGGGTTAGGTAAAAGGATTTTAAAAGGCAAAAATTTAGACACACACACACACACACACACACACAAACTTAAAACTGACTATTGCATTGCGGGTAGCACCGCAGGGCACAGGTAGTACAATAGAAAGATAAATATTTTTTTTTCTGGTTTCAGATTATATGCTTTTAGAAGAAATGACAAGATCGGTTGAAACATTTTCAAGAGACAAAACAAAACGGTTCACACGTATGACGACAGAATTGCCTCCGGTAAGCTTATCTATAAGTTTAAAAGGCATAATTACCATCTGATGTAATTTGTTCTATTTTTATGAATGTAGTTTCAGTTAAGAACTACTATAATTTTCTTCACTTTGTGTAGATTCAAAGGCCGTGCATGGTGAAATTGTGTCAATAGAGTTTCATAAAGTGTTTTTATCTCTGAAGTATGAACTTGAGGTAGTCAATATACAGAATTTCTTAATTCTATTTGTCAATACATTTCTTTAAACCCATTACCTTGCAGTCACAACCCTTTTGTATTTACAGTTCAAGTAATTTAATGTAGAATGTCATTCCTTAATTTTTCCTGGCATGTGGTGCATTCAAAAAACTTAGAACTTATGCAGCCAGGTATGAAACTTAACTTCGGCCAATATTTTGGCAGCAGCATACCCTGCCATTCTTGAGGCAATACTGTGCTATGGACACTGGTAATTTCTTCAAGATTAGTTAGAGATAGGAAATTACACCCATCATATTTTGATAACTGAACTATTTAGAGAAACTGAAAATTGGTAGCATTTCTATGTATTACTGATTGATCTCTTGGTGACAGTATTACATGGTTTTTTGATGCTAGTTTCCATCGCTCCACAGTATTGTTATTAACCCATCCAAGTTTTTGTCGATTGTTACTTCTTCAAAAAAATTGCAGGATGTTACTGAAATACCTAGGGCCTATTGCACTAAATATGTGCTGCACTCTTATTTTCACATCATGCTAATGAATTATTTTGAGAGTTCATTTACCTGGATAAATGCATTCATTGTAAGGGAATACTTCAGTTCAGGAGCACTTTCTCTATCATGAACAGACTGCAATGGTCAGTTGCAATACAGACTGTGGCTAACAATATCTGAATTGGTCAGTGCACAGCCATTCTTTACTGGATTTTGATTTTGTTTGTCCTAGCACTCTGATCATACCATTGTCCATCTCTGCAGCAAACAAGAACAGTCCGTTTGCTTGTAGATTCAGTTGTGCACTCATTGGAGAAAATGACTTTTCTCCTATCAACTAGCCTAGGAACTCTCAGCTGCTAGTATGTCTACAGTTTGAATGTTAGATAATGGTAATTCGATAAAAGCACAACAGGATCTGATTCTATGGTCCCTTAATCTTCTGAGAGCAGTTCTTTATGACGATGGGAAATCTGAAGCTCTCCTTATTTAATGAATGTTTGAAAAAGTAGGATTCCGAGTTGTCCGGACCAATTCTTCATGTTGTCTCCATGTAGAGACTCGTAGTCTTTCAGGTTTTGGTCAGCTCAGTACCTCACCATTACCTCTAAATCGTCTAATTCATTGCCTTGCTGTTGATGCATGAACACTATAATGTCATCCTTCCTCAGATTCATTAACACCGGTTTTAAAGAGAGCAATTGCTTGCTAGCAAACATTCACATCAGCCGTTTTGAAGCAGACCTATGATTTATGCCAGTCAGCTGATATCTTTCTCTTAGCTGAAAGCTGTACACACACCAGGCAGCGATCAAAGTAATTATAAATAAATGTATCAGTTTAAATACTTTTACTATGATTCTTAGTGCAATTGATTAATGATTGGACTGTTATAAAATGGAATCTTTTGGAAGAATATGGAAACTAGTAAAAACCAACAAAATACACAATTTGCAGCCAGTTAAGATTTTAAAAATTTTTAATTTATACCTTTGCAGTAATTCTTTAAGTCTAGTGAGATTCGAATGCTCATGATTTACATTCGTAAACAGTCAACCTATCCATTCCACCACTGAAACATGTGAAACACTCATAGTTGTAATAATGTTACCGATGTAAAGTTCTTATATTTCAACTGTTTCTACCTGCTAGAATAATGATTTTCAAAACAAATGATACAGTGAGTTAAATTTGCGATGAATCTTGACATATACTGTATCCTAACTATTATATTGCTTCTATAGGCTGATGTAAACATAAAAATGAAGCACAACTGACCACTAGTCTTGGGAACACTGGCACTTCTGAACTTGGACTCTATAAATTATTGGGCCAGGCAGTCATTTTACCTTTCATTGTACATTGATTACCATGCATATTTCACAACTGTGAATCATTACTAGGTTTGCTAATATAGAATGAAAGTACAATATGTTGCAATCCTCCCAAGGGGCTCACCTCTGTTTGGTGAGTACATGCATGGCAGACATGGGGCCCCAGCCTTTGCAGTGCTATTTCCTTTCTGCACTGCATGACTACCCTCCCACTATTCTTTTCTCCTCTATTCAGGACAGTCTTGTTCCTACTTCAGGAAACTGAAGGTTATAAACATGTGTTCTGTCTGTATCTTCCCTTTTACTCGAATATTCTTCTTTCACTTCTTTATCTCTGCCTTGGTGTTAGAGGTCTCTCCTCCCTGTGTGTTCCTGAAGGCCGCCAAAGCACTCGCTGCGTAAAAGGTGATTGGGTAATGTGTAAGTCCCAGCCCCAGGTCAGCGTGTAGGGCTCACACATACCCACTGGTAAAGATCAGGCCCTGGGAGGAGTGATTGCCAGAACTGACACATTCCCGGAATGCCAATTTGTCCCTCTGTCTGAAGTTTGGGGGGGGGGGGGGGGTGACCTGAGGTGTGAACCGTCACCTAAGGTGGGTGAGCCCCCCTTGAGGAGGGCGCCAAGTACGGAGTGTGGATCTTGATATACCAGTGGAACTTGTGGACCAAGATCCTCCAAACATAGACGGTTGCATCTCTGAGTATACACACAGAAGCAGTCACTTGGATGACTGCTCTTCTTTTGACACATCTCAGTGGTGTCAATCCTCCAATGGAACATTTGCGTCATCTGGTCTAATAGGATTGAACTGCAGCTTCTCATGTGAACCTATTCACCAATGATTTTCTGCCTCCTGGAAACAAAATCAAACCCACACAATTGTTTTAATCTTCCCACATTTCAACTGTATTTGTTTTGACCTTTCCCCCACAGCGGGTATTCCAGCTCATTGGGGCATCATGCTACTTGTATGAGATGACATCCACAGTTGCACTATTTCCCTAGGTACACAGGTTCACAGGCTGTTGCTGTTAGCCTGCCTCTCTCTCTCTCTCTCTCTCTCTCTCTCTCTCTCTCTCCCTCCCCCCCCCCCCCCCCCCGGTTTTAACTTTTCTCTGTGCGGTCTATACACCTTCATCGTCCACTGTCATCTCATTGATCAGCTTCCCTCTCCGTTTCTGCTGGTTTGCGACTTCCCTATAGGGCTCTCCACTCCCGACAGAGAGGGGCACTATCCTAGTGGATATCTTTAACCACATTAATCTCATTTGTCTCAATACCGGTGAACTGACATATCTTTTGGTTTCCACACACACTTTATCTCGCCTGGATCTTGACATCTGTACTCCTCAGCGTGCTCAACGTTTAGAGTGGTCTGTTCTGTCCGATACACACTCAAGCGACCACTTCCCATGTATCATCAGTCTGCTACACCTCATCCATCAATGCATCTACGAAAATGGCAGTATGCCAAACAGACTGGCACCTTTATTCCTCCTTGACAACTTCCCAAGAACAGCAATTTTCATGTATAGATGAGCAGGTCAACTACAATCCTCACTGCCACAGTGTTCTATCATTCATATCCCTTTGATGCCGCGACATACCCCCATCCCCTGGTGGACTGAGGCGTGTGGTGATGGTCCTAGAGGTCGGAGGCGCGTCCTCTGTGTCCTTCAGCACCATCCCGCATTGAAACCTGTATCCAGTACAAAAGGCTGCATGCTCAGTGCCTCTTTAAAGAGTGTAAACAGGCTAGTTGGATTGCATTTACTAGCTCTTTCAACACTTCTTCTCTCTCTCTCTCTCTCTCTCTCTCTCTCTCTCTCTCTCTCTCTCTCTCTCTCTCTCTCTCTCCGGTTGTTTGGGGCAACAACTACTTTCCGGAGCTTCAGCTTACTCACCAATTCCTGGACTGACTGTGGCAAATGAAGTTATAGTGCACCCTGTAGATACCTCCTAACATTCTCAGCCACCATTTGGCTCAGATTTCCAGTTCCACACACTACCCTTCCGCATTCCTTCCTCATAAACTGGCGATAGAAGTGAGGGCGATATTTTTCTCCTCTCAGAATGGTGAATGCTACAACGGCGAGTTTACTATGAAGGAGCTTCATTATGCAGTCTCATCTCCGGGCCCAGATGTCATTCATGTACAAATGTTAAGACACCTTTCTTCCGGGGGTCTGCATTTTCTTCTTCGAACCTATAACCGCATCTAGACGGACAGTAAGTTTCCTAGTCGCTGGCATTCCCATACCTAAGCCTTGGAAAGACAAACATCTTCCTTCTAGCTATCGTCCAATTTCCCCTCACTAGCAGCATTTGCACAATGTGGAACGAATGATTAACATTCAGTTGGTATGGGTGCTTTAATCTTGGAATCTCCTTACTAATGCTTTATGTGGTTTTCCCAAATACTGCTCCGCCGTTAACCACCTTGTTGCACTTTCAACCCATGATGTGAACAATTCTTTTGTGGAAGTGCCAAACAGCAGCTGTGTTTTTAGATTTGGAGAAGGCATAGGATACCCGTGGAGAACAGGTATGCTCCAGGCATTACATGCTTGGGGATTCTGAGGTCACCTATCCATTTTTATTCAGCACTTTTTACAAGATCGTGTTTTTAAAGTACATGGGTGTCGGTCCTGTCAAACACTTCCTCTCAAGAGAATGGTGTACCTCAGGGCTCAGTGTTAGGCTTTAGTTAAATTTATTTATTTATTTTTCATCGCAATAAACCTATCATGGACTGTCTTGTGCCAGGTGTTTCAGCTGCTTCGGCAGATTGACTGTACACTCCATGTCACATTCTCGATGGGTGTGGGTCTTACTCCTCCCTGACTCTGTCCTGACGTCTCTTTAACCTTGCATTCTATTCACTCTCTAAAGACACTACCCCAGGTCAACACCATCTGTAGAGAAGGCCTCCGCGCTGGCTTGCCACATCATGTGGAGTAGGCCACGGTCGCGTACTGCAGTGGCTGGCTGATGTGAGGTGGTGGGCTGTGTCCCATCGGCCAGCCAGTAAGCTACGTGACCGCGGCAGACTCTGCGTGACGTGGCACACCAGCGCGGTGGCCTTCTCTACAGACAGTGTTGCCTAGGTTCGGTGTATCACAGCCAGCTTCTTGCCCTTCACACACAGTGTGTGTTCCTGGCCATGTTGGTGTGCCGGAGACCGAGAAGACGGATTCTGCTGCAAAGGATACAGTCCTCCTCCTTCACATTGCTACCTATTCAGTCCCCTCAGATGATCTCTGTGTCAGCATCCCTGGGCAAGTGATATTGCTAAGCACTTCCGGTAGTATGCTCTTGAAGGAAACAAGACTTCGGGACTTTAAACCTTTTTTTTTTTTTTTTTTTTTAGAGTCTATGCCACAGTCTGAGAGAGAGAAAAAACAGGAGCAGCACCAGCGAAGTAGTGGCAAGGGTGGATGCGAGTCCTATTATGGGGTGGGGAATACTCCTTTATCCATATCAACTTCAAAGAGGCCAAGGTCATAGTATAATTGGCTTTCCACTCAGAGCACCATTATTTACCTGGTAACAACAGATGTGTGTTCAGGAGCTACATTTTCTCTCTGTTCTGTTTTCCAATGAAGTGAAGTTTAACAGAAATGGAGAGCAGAACTTAAATAATACATGTCTGGATGTATGAAAATCCTACAGAAGTTGTTGTGCAAACCAGATATCAGCAACAGTACAGAATTAATATTTGGCCTGGAGTCAAAGGTGACACATTACTTGGTTGGTCATTTTATTGTACAACGTACATTGACAACAGTGTCATACATAAATGGTGTGTTGGAAGGCATTCCACGGGATTGAATTCGATGTGTGTGGTTCATGCATGGTGGAGCACCACCTTATGCTGCTAGGGCAATTATACATCAGCAATTTTCAAACAAATGGATATGGCATCAAGGCCACAGCACCGTAATACCAAGCCTCAGAGCAGGTTGCGAACGCATAACTTACTGGTTGGTCACTTGGGCATAGCTTACTAGGCCCTAATGGGCAGCCACTCAGCTATGCGATTGCAACCTACTCTGCGTAATGTGGCAGACTGAGGCCTTATCTTTCGGTGGTGATGCTCAGGGACCGACACCATGGCTTGGTCGTTCTCCCGAGCGAAATCCATTGGACTTTTACTTATGGCGTCATTTGAAGACCATTATATATACCACACCTATGCATAATGTGGACTCACAATGTCAGCACATCCCCAGAACAAGGGTGTCAGTAGCTACAACAATGTCTGTAATATGTGAATGAGTAAGAAAGTCAATGGTGCAGTGCATAGATGCCTGTGTTACAGCTAGTGGTAGCAATTTTGAGTACCTCCTGATAAGAACTGCGTGTAGTAAATAACACTAACAATACAAATTACCAACCTGCATATTAAAGTGGTCTGTGTTAAGTACACAACAACAAATGCTTGTAACATGGTCATGAAAGCAAATAAACCATATGTGTGCGGAGATTTGTTCGTTGTCAGGTCTTCTATCAAATCCCAGAGCTTTCTTAAGTATTTAGTTATACCTTGTATTTATTTTTCCAGTTACCTAATAATCCATCTTCTCTTCCATTCTCTCTCTCTCTCTCTCTCTCTCTCTCTCTCTCTCTCTCTCTCTCTCTCTCTCTCTCCTATCTATCCCTTTTCCCCTTCCCCCACTGCCCTCTCTCCCTCTACCCACCTCCCCCCCCCCACCCACCATTTTTCCTCCCTCTGCCCCCCCCCCCCAATTTAACAGCAAAGTGTCTTTTGTTTGAACAAGGCTCAACAACCCACATAGCTGCTTCCGCGAATGTACAATCCCAGATCTATCAGTGTGAGTCCTACAATTCCCTGTCTAATAATTCTGATTGAGAAATCTGCAGCCACAATTGTCATATAGTTGACAAAGCCCTTCACTTGGCTCCAAACCAAAGAACTCGGATGAATTTTGGAAACAATAATGCAAATTGTGAGCACTGCATGCTCTCCCACACACAAGGCCAGCATCCTTCACCAATCCACCTGCTGATCATATGAATTGAGGATGCCCTCAGAATGCATTGCTGACTACATGAGCTACAACTAAAAACAACTACACTGTGTATGCTTGATGGTCTCAGGAAAGATTGATTTCATATGAGAGCCCCTAACAGACATGCCAAGAGCACATTGTAATTCTTTCCGATGCTGTGTGCTTACTCCCTAAAGGGCTCCACAATGTTCCTAGCATTGGAACCTCACACAGAGGTAAATTCATGCTCACAGACACAATACCACAGAAAACCTGCCCCCTTATACCTTGTTTTAAGCCTGATGTGATTGTTGACCAGAGCCTTGCAGTGTAACCCTGTTAAAGCTGCTGGTGCTAGAGAGGAGGCATACGAAAACAAAACAAACACCAGTCATGATTCACAGAGCAGAAGAATACACTAACCAATCACTTAATGCAGATCTGAGTCTGTTGCGTGTGAGAACACGTGATAAAATTAAGGGAAAATCCACAGAAAAATTAAGGTATGTTGCTTCTAGTCAGGAGCTGGTTACACTGTGTATGCTTGATGGTCTCAGGAAAGATTGATTTCATATGAGAGCCCCTAACAGACATGCCAAGAGCACATTGTAATTCTTTCCGATGCTGTGTGCTTACTCCCTAAAGGGCTCCACAATGTTCCTAGCATTGGAACTCCCAATAACTCCCCCCCCCCCCCCCCCCCTTCCATTGCTCGGTCCATTGAAGGAGCAGCCACCTGTTAATTGGCGTGGTTCTGTTGTCAGCCTCCAAATGGGCACTGTGGCTCAAGTGATGTGAGTGCAATCCCTGCCGTTATGCTGCATCAACTCTGTTGTGTAAACCTGGAAATGCTTCAGCAACAGTGACCGTGGTTGAAACATGCAACACCTGTTTGTGACGTGTGTTGAACTACTCCTGTGTCTGCACAATGCATGCATGCATGCAGATACTCTCCATCCTAAAAGTACTTATAATTAACTGTGAAAACTAGAAAAGGTAATTATTCAATCCAATACTGCACTAATGGTAGTTGACAACTGGCTGAGCTGCAATTAAGTCACACACTGTTCAGATCAAAATAATGACTATGAAAGTATACATTTTAAGGTTAGTGCAAAAAAGGAAAACATATACTTTACCATTCAAATACGAAAATATGCAAGATTTTTAAGAAACACAAAAGCAATAAAATTAGTATGAAAACTATATGTCAGGCTGCTACAAGGCTTCTCACAGCTGGTGGCTTATTACTGCAATGAATAACAGCTGTGTGAATCACTCCAATTTACAAAATGTGCAACTGATCCAATATTCACATACACACACGCACACACACACACACACACACACACACACACACACACACACAACAAATTTAAGAACCAAATTACGAAAACTGATAAAATGCCAAATCTGAGTTGCCACTGCAACATGTTCTGGTTATGGCTGACTAAGAAACTGGGCTTGTGATCAGTGAAGCAGTGCCAAATTTTATTGCAAGGTACCTTCCACCATGCACTGACTGTGACATTCCTCTTGTTTTGTAGGTAAAGTATGAAAAATTGCATCAAATTGGAACCATGCAAACAAACCAATGGACACTCTTCTTTACATATAAGATTGAAATTTTCAGCAGTTTTACCAGTCAGGAAGTTGAAAGAAAAGAACCAATTATTAATTTAATTTGGTTGTCAGGTCTGACTTCACCTATACCAACTCACAGGGCTATTTACTTCAGTTTCAGTACAGGATAAATTGCTTGTAATAGCAATTAATACATGAACACCCCTATTTATTTAATCTATCCTTTGTAAACACCATCTGGCCCTTTGTAATGATTCCTGCTGAACTTATTGCCAGCTTTTGCCAGATTCCATTATCTATAACGATTTGTGCTTCAGTACTTTTTATTTGTGGTTGAAGCTCTGATACTTTCCCTACATAGCTACGTCAATTCAGTAATGGTGTACCAATGGTTTCTAGATCTGCATTAGACATGTATGTGACTTGCACCATTTAAGACTGCAACTATTTTCGTGTGTTCCTCAGACCCTGTAACCTAAAAAAACCTACCAGTCCAGCCACACTGCCCTTGCTACCTGTGTAGCTGTTTCCTGTGTACTGCAGACTCCTGACCGATTTAATGAAACTCTAAAACTTACCATCATATGGTGCAAGTTGAGGAATCTGCAGCCTACATGGTTACAGAATCATCTGAGCCTCTGTCAGAGCCGGCCGCGGTGGCCGAGGGGATTGAGGCGCTCCAGTCACGGTCCGCACGGCCACTACGGTCGGGGGTTCGAATCCCCCCTCGGGCATGGATATTTGTGCCGTCCTTAGTTGTAAGTAGTTCATAAGTAGTTTGTAAGTTTAGGGACTGATGACCCCGTAGTTAAGTCCCATAGACTTTACAAACATTTGAACATTTGATTTTTGCCTCTGTCAGACATTCCACTCGGCTCTGTACCAAAGGTCTGTAGTTGGTCCTGTCACCCAAAAGTAGACAAAATCTATTCCGATCCAAAGTGACCCACACAGTTGGTACCAATGCCAGCTGCCTCCTGCAGATAGCTGCACCCCATGCTCTTCATGGTGTCTGAAGGATATGTTCCACATCTGGAATGACTCGGCTAGCCCTGGATACACACAGTGCACACTGGATATCTTTCCCCTTGCTAACAGCCATAACTGTAAGGGGGCCCCATTACATGCCTAACATTGGCGTTCCTGGCTACAGTATGTTCCACCGTCTGTGGCTTGCAGGCTGAGGAGTGACTGACAACAAACGACTCCATCTGACTCAGGTACATCATTTACCACAGATAGTGCCTCAAACCTGTCAGTAAGACAAAACAGGTAAGCCTCTCGATCGGTCCCCTGGGAAGACTTTTGTTGCCTGTTATCCCCTGAAGTGACTTCCCACTCAGCTTCAGTACAAGCAGTAACAACGCTAGCCTCAGTTGCGGGCTGATCAGTGGGCAAATGAGACATGCAGGATGTCCGTTTGATACTCATGGATAGTCCACAACAGTGGAGCCCATCAACCTCAGCTCAAACTGTATAACTGAAGCTAATACTCTTCGAAGCTGGGAGCAAAGTGTTACCAACTCGGCTTGCATCAGCACACAATAGTCACAGTCCCTATTCATGATGATGGTGGTGGAAAACTAAAGAACACTGAAAGACTATTGGCTATAAAGACTGTACTCTACAGTAGAACTAATGCACTCAAGAACTATATCAAGCAGTTACACTAACATGCAGAAGTGGAAAAACTGGACTACGAAATTACACCAGTGAAACTAAATGAAACAATTGTCACAGTAAAGGTGGTTCAAATACAGGTTTCAAAAACTGTAGAATGGGCACAGTAAATGGAAATAAATGCAATGGCCTTAGGAGTTAAATCGCAGAGCACAAAAATAAATCACAATAACTCCCTTGTACTAGCTTTTGTACACTTTGTGGTGTGATCATGTCATCACTGAAATGACCACAAGATTTTTCTTTATAATATTCGAATTGGGATCCAATTAGTCACTGTCCCAATGCAATATTTCTTGGAAGTTACATTGGATTGGTGCTTACGTAGTGTATATCACCAAAGTAAAATAATTTTTAATTTTTCTACAAAATGAGTAATCGACACAGCTCAGTTGCAAATCAGGCTCAGTTTTATTACAGTCAGGGATACAACTACTTCATCTGGAGACTGACTTTACAATGCTTACAAAATAGTCATGATTTGCAGCTCTTAAAAATAATACAACATATATTAATCAACAGAGATGCTAATTGACGTCTTCCACGCTGGCACGTATGCATTACTTCATTACCCGCTGATCGAAGTCAATAAGGGTAGCAAGTGTTTGTGATGAAGACCCTTTACAGCTCACACAGAGGTAAATTCATGCTCACAGACACAATACCACAGAAAACCTGCCCCCTTATACCTTGTTTTAAGCCTGATGTGATTGTTGACCAGAGCCTTGCAGTGTAACCCTGTTAAAGCTGCTGGTGCTAGAGAGGAGGCATACGAAAACAAAACAAACACCAGTCATGATTCACAGAGCAGAAGAATACACTAACCAATCACTTAATGCAGATCTGAGTCTGTTGCGTGTGAGAACACGTGATAAAATTAAGGGAAAATCCACAGAAAAATTAAGGTATGTTGCTTCTAGTCAGGAGCTGGTTACACTTACAAATGTAGATGTGCTTTCACTGCTGGGCTGTGCTTGCGATGGTGGTCACTTACAGATTGTGATGAATCACTATGTGGCAGAAGGCCTTAGTCAATTGTTTGACTCTTACACCTTCAAGTTTTCGAGAAAGACCCTATCCTAAAAGTTCATTATGACCTATAATCCCTGTTAAAATATTGTGGCCCTTCCCAGATCCTCTCCCCTGAATCCATCTCCCTCCTCACCCTAACACCACCCCACACACCCAGGTTCTTACATGATCACCAATTCTACTAACCAAATATCCTCCATGTCTAATTGTCAGTGGTTACATGCTCTTACTAAAAGAATATTGGTCATCATTGACAACAGCTCCAGTCAAGTGTCCAAAATCTAGCCTCTTGCTTCACTGCTCTCCACCACCCTCACCTCTCCTGGATTCTTACTCTTCACTTTTAATTCCACCTCCCTATACACCAATATTCTTTGTGTCCATGGTCTATCTGTTCTCAAACACTGTTTTTCCCAACTTCCTCCAGACTCCCTCATAACCCTTACCAACTACATCCTAACAAACAATTACTTTTCCTTTGAAGGAAAAGTATACAATCAAATGTGTGACACTGTCATGGGCACCTGCAGGGCACCTTCTTATGCCAATCTATTTATGGGCCGTATAGAGAAAACCGTCCTAGCCTCTCGAAACCCCAACCCTTGGCCTTGTTCAGGTTGGTTGGTGATATTTTATGATTTGGACTCAGGGACAGCACACACTATCTTCTTTCCTTTACAACCTGAACTCTTCTCCCATCCACTTCACTTAGTCCTCCCCAACCCATCATTCCAACTTCCTGTATGTGAACTTCCACCTCACCACACCTCTGTCCACAGTAACACACCAACTACTTGCTCCCTGAAAAATCAAGCACAGTGTGTTTGCAGTGGTGAAAAATCCCTTACCCAATATGATAAAGACTTCAAAAAGGCATTTCTCAGACAGGAATTTCCCTCCTAACCTTGTTCATAAACTTTTTCTGTGCCATATTTCTACAAATACTAACCATACTCCCTCCATCTCCAATAACTAGCCACAAAGGAGCACACCCTTTTCACCCAATACAACTTTGGACTGGAATAACTAAACCACAACCTTCATCTGGGCTTCACTTATGTCATCATGTCCTGAAATGAGAGACCAATATCCTTCTGCCCCCTCCTAAAGTGGTGTTGAGTTGGCCATTTAACTGCCACTCCCAATCCCAACATCTTTACCAGAGAAATCGTATGACTGTTGAAGACCCCAATGCAAGACCTGTCCGATCCACCCACCCAGCAGTTCCTATTTCAATCCCACCATAGCCTTATCCTACCTCATAAGTAGCCGGGCACCTGTGAAAGCAGCCATGTGATTTACCAGTTCTGCTGCAATCATTGCACAGCTTTTTACATTGGTATGACTATCAACCAGTTATCAGTCAGGATGAATGTCCACTTTCATACTGTGGCCAGAAGTGAGATGGACCACCCTGTGGCACAGCATGCAGTTGAGCACAACAAGCTTGATTTCAATGGCAGCATTGCAGGCATTGCAAATATATTCTTTAAATCTTTTGCAATTTGTTTTGACCATCTGATGGCAACTGTGCTGTAAACGACTGTATCATTTGCAGAGCCTCGTAGGAGGACTGCCCAGGCCTTCTCTTAAAATTTTCATATAGATTTTCATCTGCTGAGGGTGTATGTAAGACTTCTTTGGAGAACTATATATGACACTTCATTACTTGACTTGCCACCAGTTACTATGACCTGCAACCTTTCTGGGAGGAAATGGTGGATTCAGTTGCACAATTACAATAGTACTCCCTAAACACTCATTTTGATAGTAGCTACTTACAATAATTTATGTCAAATGTGTTATGTCAGTATAGAAAAGAAAATCTACATGAGATTCCCTGTTGTTTTGAGTTAATAGAATCAGTTGACTTTCAGAAGAATATTGTTTTGAGTCCATTTTGGTTATGGTCAACAGAGTGTTCCCTTAGAGTATTTCATAATGTTGGCACACAGCATACCTTCCCACATCTTCAAAGTCTATTACATATCAATTATCATTGGTAATAGTATGGGCCTATAATTCAAAAACATTCTATTATTATTATTATTATTATTATTATTATTATTATTATTATTATTACTTTTACAGGTAAGTTAGTTACAGGTCCTACAATTGCACTTTGTAGTTAGCATTTGTCAAGGAACCAAGGTATTTGCTATGTTGCATAAATATGTAGTTTTTGCATTTCATTCACAGCATCTTTTTAAACTTCGAGCTGCTGCAACCAGGAGGGGTACCCATCTCTGTTTCCTGCCTCAGTGTTTTACACGGCATAAGGAGAACACTACCTTTTTCAATTGGAAAACACAGCTGATAAAATGGAGAATAGACTGGATATTTCCTGAGTGTGATAATTTGAAAATATCATCAGACCAGTTAAGTAAATTTTTGGCAGAAGTATGATGAAGTATATATCTTTCAAAAAAACTAGCTGACTTAAGTGTCTCTATCAAAACAGAATTCACTGTAGAAAACTGTAAAATTGCAAGGCCACTTTTTACTTAGTGAGTTTAGAAAATATTGTTTCCCTTTGGAAGGCAGCAAACCGGTATAATGTTTTACTATGAAAATATGTCTAGTTCGCAAAAACGTTTTTGCGCTTTGTTTTATAATGTGATCGGTTTTGATCTTATGCTTAGACCATCCTCAGACTGATTTGTCTTGGCATCAACATGAGAAAAATGAGTCTGAGGATGATCGTAGCAGAAAATCGAAATCGGGCACCTTATTATAAAAATAAAATGTAACACCTTTTTTGCGAATTAGAGTGATATTTTCACATTAAAACAAGTCTTTTTTCTGGAGGCTAAATTCTAGTACTGTCAGTACACACACCCTTTAAAGATTTATAAAACTATTCTTAGAATTTGGTACTGTTTGTTTCTTACTTACGAATAACAATGGAAAAAAGTTTTTGAACAAAGGATCGATTGCTCCAAACCTTGTTCAGAGAGATACAAATATATTGATTGATGGTTTTATGGTAATATAGACTACTAAATTTTTCACTGTATTTGTCCATGTCAAATAGTTCAACACCCTCCAAAAAGATGGCGACCTACAGCTAAGCATAGCCTTAGTCCCGCCATCAGAAATTTAAAGGGGGGACAGCAGATGCACATTGTAAACATTAAGAGAGTGCTGTAATGATGAGGAAGGTTAGAGATAATAGGAAGTGCTAAAGGGAGTACGTCAGAGATGGAACACAGACAAGCAATGATCCAACTTCAATCCAGAAATGATTTAGAGGAATTTATTAATAATTATTCATTCCACTTCGTGTTTCTTTCGCTATTAACCAATCTTTATTTCTCTCATTCCTTCTATCATCACAGAACTGCAGATATCCCAATCTCAACCAAAGTATTAAGTTTGACCTCAAACTCTCTGACAATGTCCCTCTTCTTTCTCCTCCCCCCCCCCCCCTATCTTTTATTCTCACAACACGTGGGTTACTCTTAGCCAAGGGTTTGAGTGAGTGACACCTTCTGAAAATTGCTCCTTTCTTAGTAGTTCTGAAACCTAAGTAAGTGTACTTTTTAATGTATTTATCAGCAGTACTGATGTTATTTCCTCCTGAAGATAAGTATTGGCAAGTCATTTTGTCTCCTTGTAATTTTAATGTTATGTTACACTTTTTACATTTGCTTCCATATCATCATGGTTTTTGTTAAAAATTATTTATATTACTAAAGATAAATGACAGATGTGTTCAGTAATCAGTATATAATACAATAACTGACCAGAAAGTAACCTCTATTTATGCATAATACCTCAATTATTGATAGTAGTGCTGCCATTTTGATATCAGCATGCATAGCGGTTCAGTGCACTTCTAGCTGTGCATGGTGGATCAGTGTACTGTCACGTGTTTCTTAACTATACCTGGTGTCATATAAGAAGGCGCTTCCGCGCATAGAAGCAGAGCGATAGGAAAAGCGTGAAGTGGAGGAGCTATGGCCGAGTGCCAACAGTTGCACCTGCAGAAGAAGCATTGTGTAACTTGTGGCCAGCCACGTGCCTACAGAGTGAACATTATTGGTTGCCAGTGCGGTAATGGAGGGGGATATGCAGAACAGCTGAAAACTGGGCTGCCTTCATAGCTAACGCCTACTATATATCCTAAAACCCGAGTGTCACAATAGCAGATCCCACCAAGGGTCAAGAGTGTGTTGTTAGGTGAACTACCATTCAGCAGTTGAAATTCATCATGAATACTGTGTGGTTTATGGTCCAAACATTGAATTACAGTGTTCCTCAGTGGTTACGAATGTTTAGAAATGGAAGAACAAACATTAATGATACAGACAGAAGTGGTATGCCTTTGCTTTCCAGTGATGATCTAGTGAACTAAGTTGATAAAAACATTAAGGGGAATATTTGCCTCACAATCACAGAGCTTCCTACCGATTTTCCTGAAATGTCCCCGAGTCTGTTACGTGAGATAATGACCAAAAAAGTAGGCTAAGTGAAGTTTTGTTTTTGTTGGATACCAAAAGTGCTGACCAACGACCATGCTATAGACTTTGTCCTGTTATGACTTTGAAGGAGAAGAATTCTTAAACAGGATTTTTATTGCTGATGTGATGTGGGTAGTATACATGAATGCTGAAATAATACAGCAGTCAATGTTGTGGGGACATACGGTTCCAGTACATGTAAAAGTGGCTTGCAATTCAATGACAAAGAGCTGAAAAATACTGTAACAGGTTGACTTAGTTCACAGGCAACAGAGTTTTATGCGGAGGATATTTCCAAGATTGTGAAAAGGTATAAAAGGTATGACAAGGATTTGAATCTGTGTGGTACAGTGTACCCTCCGCCACACACTTTAAACTGTATTGCGGAGTATGTATGTAGATGTGGACTGTAAAATAATAATAATAATAATAGGAAAAAACCTAGAGTTTCCAGATGTATATAATATAACTTTTTAACTCATTTTAAACTTGAGTTTACTTTCTGGGCAGTCCTCAAATGATAGTCCTTGAGATTATGCCTAAAAGTTGATAATGACATTTTGAAATTTAGAATGAAAGAAAAAAAGTATCCACTCGAATTTTGCAGTGTTTCCTAGTTGATAATGACATTTTGAAATTTAGAATGAAAGAAAAAAGTATCCACTCGAATTTTGCAGTGTTTCCTTTTAAATATATGTATGTTCATATTATCTTTAATGTTATCTTGCACCTCTAAAATAAGTTTTTTTTGCTGACCATGTTGGTAGAACTTGATTGACCTCATCATTTCAGATGTCCTGAAATCTTAGAACCTTCAAGCAATCTCCATGTACTAGAAACACATTAGATTTACTGGGACATGGGCTTATTTTGTGCTAAGAAGGCAGTATAAATGGTAAACAAAGCGTACAATACGCTCTCCGTGGTGTGACCCCACAGCAAACTACTTGAGAGAACTAAAAAATCATCTTGAATTGTGCCTCTACATCATCCCCCCTGAAGAACTCTTTAAACTAAAGGTTATGAACCCTAGAGCTCCTACATTAAGAGCCCAAATTAAGACCCACAAAATAAACTACTCTATACGACCTGTCATTAATGGAATCCAAAATCCGGGAGAGCCTGCCTCTAAATTTCTGTAACTTTTGTTGAAGAAGCTACTGCAAAGCTACTTTGCAAAATAGAAAACAACTAGTGGATTTATTGAATAACCAAATGTTTCCGGATGGTTACTACCTCTTGTCGTTGGACATAAAAAAATTATATACTAATATACCTCTGGAACAAACTATTGACATCATCAAGCAAAACTTTTCCATGAAAGAAAACTTCCAGACGAAATTGCTGATATTGTCTCACTATTACGACTACTTACCACATACAACTACTTCTAACAACTCCTTTTATAAACAAAATGACGGTTTAGCCATGGGTAGTTGTCTCTCAGGTTTCTTTGTCGACATATTTGTCAATCACATTGAAGCTCAATACTTCCAACATGAGACTCCAATAAGCACAAAAATACTCTTTTACAAGAGATATGTTGATGACATCCTGATTATTTTCAATGGCACCCTAGCTGAAGTAACAGTTCTCACTCATGAATTCAACAACGTACATCGAAAACTAACCTTTACCAATGAAGTAATGAACTTCTCCAGTGTCTTGAATTTTTTGGATCTACAGCTACAGTTAGCTGAAAACAAAATTGTTTTCCAAATCTAAAGGAAACAGACTACAAGTGACAGTCAGACATGCATCCTCATGCCATCAATGATAAACAGAATTTTTAAGATTCCCCTTTCTGAAGCTTCCATTTAAGAAGGAACTAAACAATCTTGAATACATCACTGAAATGAATGGTTACAACCCATTCTTGGTTTGCAAAATGTACAATACAAAAGTCCCAAAGAGGTACAACTTCATTTGGAACCGTCTAATGATGAAGTTAAATGCATCCTCATTCCTTTCATGGGATATTTTTCTTATGACCTGGCTAAAGTCTTTCGTGGCACAAATGTACAATCATATTTAGCTGTCCTTTGAGCATCCAGCAAATTCTCCCACACAACGAACAAGCTAATAAGGACAGATACCTTTCCTCGGGAGTCTATAAACTACAATGTCCCGAATGCCCAGCTGAATATATAGAACAGACAGGCCGTACTTTTAAAGTATGTTTTATCGAGTATCTTCTTATGGAAAAAGGCAACTCAAAAAAACCTTCCCCTTTTGCGGAACCTTCCTAAACATCTGAACATCAACAGCCTACTATTGTCAACATGCAAATTTTACATATTGTGCAGAAGGGGCGGAATTTAAATTTACTGGAAGAGTGTGAGATAGCGAAGCGCACTTACTTTGGACATTCACACCTCCTAAATGATCAGTTGGCATGCAAAGATCAATCATTTCTAGATATTATGATGTGTCTGTTAAAACAAAGTACTGTAATTCCTTTCATTTATAAGCACCAACACAAACTATTAACTTCTGTCCTGCTTAATAACCTCCCTTTCGTTAAATTTTTATTCAAATAGCTAGATTTCATCTGTCCTGTCTTTTATTCACCGGCTTCCTATTTCACTCCCTACCCACATTCCCTTAGTCTGTACAAGTTGGCAGAGCAGCACATCACACCCGCCCACTGCCCGTGATCACAATTGTAAACATGGGCTTATCTTGTGTCATCAGGGACTGCCGCTTCTATTTAGGTAATCTTAAAAATCGGTTTTATTCCTCTTACATCTTTACCGAGTATGTTCCAACTGTAATTCGTTGTTGATCATTTATGGGGCTACAAGGAAATCCACAATTCCAAAACAGGGAGTACATTGTAAGGTTTGTTTACCATTTATACAGCCTTCTTAGCAAAATAAGCCCATGTCCCATTATCCCTGTTTTGTAATCCAGCCTTGTAATTTTGTGTAAATTCTGCCCCACAGAGGATCTGAGGATGCCCTGCTAAGGGGCTAAACAAGTCATTAATTAAAGACTAAAACAATCTGCAATCAAGGCAGTTTTTTACTGAAGGAATATCTTTTAACAAATACTTATACTGCAAGACAATTTACATCCGCTTCTTTAGAAACAAGGAAACATCTCTTGTATGTGTAGTTTGAGATTATACATTCAACTGAACTTTGACAATTCACGACTTGTTCTGTTCTGCAATAACAACACTCAACATTTTCATGGAACATGTTTTCTCTGTGTTGCATTATGATATTCCAAGCTGGGTTGCTACATCATAGAGGTTACATAAACTCCACTCTATGAGATGCATAACACCCAAATAATTGCAAATAGGAACAACAAAAATACAGCTGACGAATCAATTTTTTTGCCCAAAGGGCCTAATTAAAAACCACATTGACTTATGAACAACTCGCATGCATGACCATTATCTCCAGCTGTTGAGGCCATTGTGTTAGTTTCTATTTCAGAAGGAGGCCCATTTTGCTGAAAGCTGGGTTGTTAAGCAGTTTTTCATCATTCCTGTCTTAGACATAGGGTTACACATGACTGTGCTGAAGCCATCAGTGTGTGGATTTCATTTTTTTAATGCAATAAATGTACCGTAGCAGTGGATTTCCTTCTATGTCATTTAATACTGTAACAATTCACTTTTTCTTTGTGTGTATCTGTGTGAATTTTTCCAAAAAAGAAATTTGTGTTTTAGGTGTCTTGAGACTGAACTACTGTCACACTTCACTCGAAGCTTCTTGGAATGTGACAGCAATACACTGTCACACAATCAGAAACTACAGCCTTATTGTGCTATAGGACTTCCAGGATTGTTGCTGCTTCTGAAGGCGGAGCTGCGTCGTACCAAGGAAGCACAGTTCTTTGAACTTGACCCACATGAAAGTTTGAGAGAAAATTTGAAGCGCAAAACTATTATTGAATACCCAACAATATATGTTGTAAAGAAGCACAACAAACACATGTTCAATATTGTGGATGTAGGTAAGAAAAGATGATGTTGTTATTTGAGTGACATATTCTTGTGTGTAGTGAGAATATAGTTGCTTCAATAGTCATACTGACGGTAGAAGTAAAGCTAACAATCCACCATCCAGTTTAGGTGTTGAGTCATTGTTAGGTCATTTTATTGCTTCCATTGCTTATATTCATCTAGGTACTTTTATTGCAAATGAATGTGACATCCTTGTGAATCGGTTTATTATGTACATCTTTAGTTAACTCGTGAATATTAGTATTCAATGCTGTTGTACAAAACCTGTTTCACTAGTGACACTAACTGGAATAGACATAGTGTGTGTTGTGTCAACGAGCAACAGAATTAAAAGAAATATGAACTCAACCAAAATTAAGTTTATTAATACTTGAACAAAACACAACCCTTCTTTGGCAGTATCACAAAGAAACAAATGAAACCGGAGTTTGCCTAAAGTAACCAAGAAGTTCTGACCATCCACTACAAATAAGTAGGTAGAATCTACTTATTGGCATCGCCAGTCTAAATCCGCCGAGTGACATTCGGCACCAGTTAGTCATAGAGTATGAGGTTACAACTCAACGGGTCCATAGCGGCAGCCGGGCAGCACAGAGTTCCTCATCGGTGAGGCAGTGGGGGCTTATTGTTTGCAGGTGACTTTTGGCAACTGCCTCTGATGCGAATTGCTCACTGGGCTTAGACGTGACCGTGTATAGTCTTTGTGAGTGAATACCTTTAGGACCTATTTTCGATCAAATGACTCGTGGAAGGAATTAGGTCCCTGCCAGCTGCATCCGCTAGCAGCTACACACTGCCACCTGTTGGAAGCATTGTTGGTCTCTGCTTTATCAGCAGAACACTTGTGTGGCCCTTACTCAGTCCAGGACCCACCTGATGGTCGTGTTCTGCTGGTGGGAGATGCTGCAGGCTTTGAGGCCAAGATATAATAATATGTTCAGTGAAGACCTCTTGTGGCTAAAAGAGTATGTAAGCTTAAGTTTTTGAAACGGTCATTTGTCTTTCCTGCCATTCTTTCAAATCCCGACAAATAATTCTTTGCAGATACTTTTAAAGTGTGAGGTTCTGTGTGTAAAGCTGTAAAAGGAGATAAAAGTTTGATAGCATTAAACTACAATTTGAGTATGCAGGCTACAATAATTATGAAGAGATCTGGATCCAACCAGTTTTCTTACTGAACACAGCAACAACAACTAGACTTATAAAAAAATTATCGCCAGGTTAAAGCAGCAGTTAATTCGTTATCACTGGTTGATCTCTCACTGTTGAAAAGATTATGCTTGGGGAAGGGAGAATTAGGGGCTATATAGGAATTCATCTAATAATTACCATTCTTCCAGAATGAAATTTCTCTCTGCTGTGGAGTGCATGCTATTCTCAAATTTTGTAACAGTTAAAAACTGTCTGCCATGTGGAGACACAAACCCAGAACATTGCCTTTTACTGACTGAGCATCTATAACCAGCTAGTGACATAATCTTATGGTTTCAGTTATATCAGTACCTTTCTCCTACTTTCCATACTTCTAAGAATCTCTCTTGTACACCATGGCTAAACTAGACTAGCACACACATCCAAAACTGAATTTTTGGAAGGGTAGCGTTTAGTGACACTACCCTGATATTCATTAATGAAGCATTTTGACTTTTTGTTAATCCATTTTACAAATGATTCTGAATTGGACATAAATTTTACACTTGACTTAGATGCCCTTTCCACTGCAACAGTGTTTTTAGTAAAAATTATTACATTAGCCTGTCAATAATGAAGGATAGATAACACCTCACTGTAAAGATGCTCTTTCAGCTGTTGACAAACACAAAAAATAGTCACATTCTCACAACTTAAATTTTCGGCCAAGTCCTTCATCAGAAAAAGAAAAACACATGTTCAGTCATCCAGACAACAATACACACACAGCTATCATTGCTGCCACTACAGTGCCACAAGCATCTAGGCTATGAGTGAGGTGGGGAGTGGAGGGGAAAGGATGCCGGGTAAAGGTGGGGATGTAAAGTTGCACATTGCATGATGTATTGTAAAGGCTCTGATAGATGGGAATTTGAATTGTGGCATGAATGCAGTGAAGGAAAGGGGCGAGAAAGGATAAATGGTGAGATACAGGGTAATGAATGGGAAAGGAGGGGAGGGGGGGGGAGATGTTGGACATAGGGTGTAGGGATGGAAAGTTACCCTTGGTTGAGGCCTGGTTGGTTGCGGAACCATAGAATGTGCCCTTCAACAGGTTGCCAAATCTTCTTGGGTAAATTTTGCCGTCTTCAGCAGTTTTTTTTTTTTTTTTTTTTTTTTTTTCTGATATTTAACTTTAAAAGAAGCACATGGTGCTGCTTTAATTATTTTGGCCACAAATTATTTCTAGGTTTCTTTTATTTCTCAGTTTGACAAGGATGTCACTTTCTTAAACTAAATATTCTTTTTCAAAGTTTAAGTCCTATTCCAACTGATGGCATTCATCTAACAATAGTTTGAAAACACTTTCTCCTGATGAAAATTCAACATCAATCTCAAGAGTGTGACAAACTTTTTTAACGTCTTTGGATAAGATTTTGTTTTCATTGCTATTTCTTTTATACTGTGCTTGTTTCCTTTTATCTTTTGCTGCTTCAGTTTCCAGTTTTCAGTAGTGTCTGTGAGAATTCTGGACTTCCCAGTTACCATTTTCTTTCCTCTCTTGTGCTTCGGGAAATATCCTTACAGCTTCTGGAGTTTCTAGAATAGCAGGTTTGATGCAACATTTCCATCTCTGATGGGACTTGCCTGAATTTGGTCTGTTGGCTGCATGTCCATTTCAGCAATGGAAGAACTTCCAGCTGTTGCCTCATCCTCCTTTGAGCACAAATTAGCCCTATCTAGTGTGCATGCTCCCATTTGCTGATTAGAACAGCATCTGCTAATTTCCCTTTCTGCTGCTAAATGGCTGTCATGTTAGATGAATACTGGAGAGTCTACCATACCATTCATGGCAAACTGTTGTATACTACAGTTCTTCATGTACCTGTTACTCCATCACGAACAGTCTCTTTTGTATCACTAATCGATTGTTCACTCGCGTCAAATTTTCACATGGATTATGAATTTGTGGCATAAAATTAAGAAAAAAGTAAAAATCTGAGTTACACTGTCCTAATAGCAAAAGATCAGCAGAATATGACACACATGCTTGATAACTTAATTGAAGAATATGGTAAATGAGTTTGAAACGTTAATACCACAGTCATTTCGTTTTTTCTTTCTTAGTTTCTAGGTCACCTGCTAGCAAAACTACGACTGTCACCTTTATTATTGTACCTTGTCGGATGAGGTACTTACAGCTTGCAATAGAAATATGTTAAACTGTATTATATTTCTATGTTTATGCGCATACAAACACAAATTAATTACTCTTATTTCCGGAAAAAAAAAAAAAGGACGAGTATGACTGCTGACACCCAGATTTGATTTTAATGTTAGGCCTAATATTTTTACACCTCTCAATGTGCCTGATGGTTTTGAACTTGTCATAACTAAGTTGTTTCCTAAAAGATGCAGTTTTAATGTTTTTAAGTACATTTTTATGAATCTTACAGTATAACAAATAATGCACAGTTTTTCTTCTGCATCTTTGGACACCCAGACTACAGTATATGGTTCTCTCTTTGTTTTTCATAACTGCTTCATGCTTTCCTTAATCAAAGACTTCTCCTAGACACATATTACAGCCACCATGTTCATTACCCATGAGAACAATCACAGTTTGTAAAATTCATATATTGTCAGTTTATTTCAGCTTTTGCCAAATAGATGCTTGTCCACACTTCAATAAGATCTTCCTAATTACCATTTTTTTCCCATTGGCTGCTTCTTATTATGCTATGTTATTTTTCACAGAAATAGGAACTCATCTTTTCCACATGTGCTCAACAATAATATGATGCCAGGGTGTACTTATTAATATTTAGCCTATCAATGCCTTTTGTGATATGAAATGAGGCTGTTGGAAGCAAAGGGGATAAGTGACATTTTCCAGAAAAATGAAATAAGTGCAACTACAGCATGGTAAAGCATTTGTTGAGGCAAAGGGGTACAAGTAGAATGTCATTGTGCTGCTGCCTGGTGTGTTATGAAACAGAAATTATCAAATCTTGTGAACTTTCGCTACAGTTTTCTCAGAACTACAAGAAAGGCACTTACACCCCTTTGCTGCAGACCCTTCATATGGTACTCAGTGAAACAAACATTATTTATGAGATATTTGCACCTACATTTACAGATAACAAACCAAATTTGTTTGTAAGACCTCTGAAAGCCTGATGGAAAATATTTGTTATAAGAACTACATTCACTGATTCCTATATAGGAACTACAAGAATTACATTCACTGATTCCTATATTGGAATAGTTGATAGCAGGTGTGGAGTTTTAAACAGATACCTCCTCATACTTTTATGCTCTCACTCCAGAAGAGAAGTCCCATAAAGTGGGGCTACTTTGCTCCAAAGGATGGAGGGGGGGAAGGGGGGGAGTAACTTTGTTCCAACTTTATCCTGCCTAGCACATATCCTAATAAATATTTTGGAGCAGTTACCATTCTGTTCAACAACTGACAACTTCTACTAGCTCAAGTATTTTCTGCTAATCAGATCTCTACTACTGCATTTTAAAGTAATTTTTGAAAGGACAAAAAAAGGTATTTTTCCTACAGAAAACTTAAACAGAAGGCAGGCGGCATCTACTCATGTGAAGGAACTACTCCTTGTCTGTCATACACTCAAAATTGTATTTATTACTGCCTGATCAAAAGCAACCACGAAAATAATTTTCAGGGAAAACTGGATCAACTTTGACAAATTTGATAAAAGCTCTTCCACGGTATTTTAATTACTTTTATTTAGACAAGTTAGAAGTTTGTAAACATTCTATTAATCATGATAACTAATACTTTATTTGCAACCATATTTGTCCTCATGGATCCTAGGTCTTCATAGCTTACAAGTGTGTCAGATGAACTGTCATATGTTAAATTTGACAAGTCTGTCAGTTTCAGAGAACTGCTGCACCTTCTGCTCCAAGAGTCTGAAAATGTTTTAATTGAAACCACACTTTATTTGTATTCCTTCACATACCTCTGCAATGTGTGTACAGATGGAAGAATAAAGCATTCACCCAAGAAACTGTATGCCTGGGTGCTGTAGTACAGTAAATTTAAAGCAAACAGCTTATTTTCATCTTTAAATCTTGCACCACGCTTTCCTTTCAATGGACTCGTAATTTGGCTCATTAATAGTTCTAAAGCGTCTTTTTTGTAGATATTGGGACCCATTGTTTCTCAATTATTGTTTGTCTTTTTCCACTGTGTCTTTCTGAAAACAGTTTCTTTCTGTTCCTGCAATAGTAGGCACTTTCCTTGTCATGTTTTAATTTTGAAGACAGTCTAGCAATGCGAACATTCTTACACTTCAGGCGCTTCTCTAAAACTTGAATAATTTGTTTTAATTTCACTATTTTGTCTTCAAAATCAGTTTGAGTTGAACACTTTGATATTTGTGGCACTGATGTACCAGCAATTTGTACAATGTTTTCCTCTGTGGCACAAAAAAGTTCCACTGATTTTGAAGTACCGGTATTGTCTTCATATCTTTGTGGCAATTTCCTTTTCGGGGACAACTGCGGTGGCTTATTTGTTATTTCGAGTAATGTTGGTACAGCATTCCATACCAGTTTCTTCGTTCATAAACTAGTTATTTTCTAAGTGCAACAAACAAAACTTGATGTTATAAAGGGTATCCTTCAGGAGATCTTTCCTTCTGCAATTAGTGAGCCATTTCCTACTCCTAAAAAGATCAAATAATCATTATTATACTTAAATTCAAGTGATTTTCAGGTGAATCACACAACAACATTTCAGCAATTATCATTGTGTTACATACCTCTCAGGGTCCTTAGGCAATCTAAAAAATGACAAACGTGGTGTCTTTTTCTGGTTGTTTCCAAAAACAATCACGAAAGCGAATATAAGGGACGAACAACACAATTTACAATGAAAGAGATACCGCAAACTCAGTAGGGTCTCCTGCTTGCCGCTTGGCACGCTGCTGCTGCCCCGGTGGGTAACAAAATTTCGACAGAGTGTCGTGGCTGGTATGTTAGACTGTGGTTAATACTGCGAAAAGAAAGTATATGATAATGGGAGGTGAAGGACTAGATATAATGGAGAGAGAGTGAGTAAATAAAAATAGGAGTTTATTTTGGTGAAGGTGGGACGGACGAGGAGGACATCTGGGAAAAGGAAGATTATGATTAAGATTTACTTTCAGTTGTGTAGAATAACAACTTGTTGAATCAGAAGAAGAAGAATATATTTAAGGCAGTAATAGCACTAGTCATGTCATGTAGGGTCATAGATAAGAATCGAGAATGAAAACAACTTGCTGTGGAAATGCCATACAGGACAAGATGATGCAACTTACCATTATTTGATCATATGAGAAATAAAATAAATAGAGGAAATAGGACAACTAATGATAAAAGTATGACTTAATGATTAATAAAACTGAAATGGTATAGAAATCCACAACATATGGAACAGGAAAGAATATCTTTCCAAGCATGGAGTTGGATTCCACCCCAAAGAAATAAATGAGTGGATAAATAGTTTCCAAGAATAAATGGAGAAACGAATATGGAGAGACAAGGACGCATAGGATGCAAGAAGTGGCAATTATGCTGCAAACATTAGCCATAATAAATATGAACCCCCCCCCCACACACACACACACACACAGTGTGGGTTACAGTAGGTTGAGGCCTGGATAATTTTGGGACCAGATGAACTGTAAGTACCATCCTTAAACACGTGGGCATTACCGTTAGAGTACATTCTCCAATTTAAAAATTCCTCAGGCCTCAATTGTACACCTCCCATTTATTATTACTAGCTTAAATCCGCGGCTCTGCTCGCATGTTGGTTGATTATGATAGATAAGCTATCTTTTAGTAGTGTGCTATGAGACTGGTTTTGAAGGATGAAATGAAATTCAACAATAATGATTGTAATAATATCACAGATCGATCACTTGCGCGCAACGTCAAATCGATTTTTTTGAAGAGTTGTATTTAAAGAAATTTCTTTTTTACTGCTTTCTTAATTTATTCTTATATTTACTTATCCGTATGCTTATCCTTACAGAGAAAGAGCTGAAGACATTGTAGCACACGTAGACCATATGGTCTGTGGCATCACATTTTGTTGTATGTAACCTCCTTGCTATAGAGTTGCAAACGTCATTGCTAGCCTTCAGTCCGAATTATTTTATAATTTGACCATCATATCTTCCACCCCCTTATAGCTATCAGCATGGAACTGCTATGGTGTACAACGGGAGATTTCGGACAACAATTACACACAGACCATTTGTTTGCGTTCTGTAGTTTTCGCTGCAAAGCGAAATATTAACACACATACACGTAGAATTTTATGTACACCGATGACTTTCCCTCCCAATATACTCCACCCCTTTATCATTATCAACCCTGAAGCAACTATGCAACCAATAAAACCATTTTGTAAGAGGAAATATGATTTTCAAAGAGTAATTATTGTTCCGCATTTCCCGTAATATTCTTCAAATTATTAAATATGTCAGATCGCTATAAAACCGTGCCTAAAACCTCCCTCAAGTATAAATTATTAAATGTACAAATATTTAAGTCTCTGTGGCTTGTCGTTCGGGCTTGATAAGCGTAACCCTAACAGACATTCAGATTAATACATACAGATAAATAGCTATCCAATCGCCAGAAAACCGTGCCTAAAGCCTTCCCCAGGTAGACATTAGTAACTGTACTAATTTTTAGCTCTTTGTCTTGTAGTTCAGACGTGATAAACATACACCGAACAGACATTCACATTTATAGATATAGATTCCACATGCATATATATATTCATACTAGCCACAACGATTTGAGTGCCTTGCCAAGTGCAAATAGTTTTGTTGCTATCGGTGATTCTGAAATTTGGATTTTATCAGGCGCTAAGATAAAACAGTCAATAATGTGAAGATTGGTTTGAATACCACAGTGCTTTACGAGGCATGGTCCTGTTTGAGGTACGATATAATTATTTTCCTCTGACCTACAAACTGATTTACCCTGTCTGTTCTAGACGGACCTATGGCCGAGTGCACCAACCTTGATTAACAGTTAAGCACAGTTAAGTCGGCAGATAACCGTGGTTAACCCACAATTCTGGTGCACCGACTCTGATCAACGATAAACGAGAGTTAAGCGCAGTTAAGTTTGAATGCTGTTCACACCAAGTTTTCTCGAGATGATCAGGCTTTTAGAAGTGCATAGTATCAAGGTGGCGACACACTTTGATTTTTTTGGATGGAATTGATGAAGAATTATTATACCATGATCATTTAAATCGGGACCGAAACTGGAGCATAGTGATTGTGGAAAGGGGGAAACCCTTTTGAAGACTATGGTGTCTTTGAAGAAAGATTTTGTTTGTCGAAAGAAACTGTGGAGTGGTGTTAAATCAGATTAATGACAGGTTTTCCACTGATAGGAATAATCCTATTTCATCAATGAAAAACATATTAATTGCATTAATGACTCACGGAATGCAACTGCTACATTTAATATTGTTGTTGGGGATAATAGTAATGTACATCATGCAACAGTGCAAAGAGTGAAAGTTTTATTCTGGAAACATCCCTTAGGCTGTGGCTAAACCATGTCTCCACCATATCCTTTCTTCCAGGAGTGCTAGTCTTGCATGGTTCGCAGGAGAGCTTCTGTGAAGTTTGGAAAGTAGGAGGCGAGGTACTGGCGGAAGTAAAGTTGTGAGGCTGCATCGTGAGTCATGTCGGGATAGCACAGTCGATAGCGCGCTTGCCTGTGAAAGGCAAAGTTCCCAGGTTCGGGTCCCGGTTCCGGCATAAAATTTTCATCTGCCAGGAAGTTTCATATCAGCGCACACTCTGCTGCAGAGTGAAAGTTTCATTCTAGTGCAAAGAATAATTCATGATGTATCAGACATCAAAGCTTCGATGTCTGCTTGTTTTGTAAGGTTTCCTTCAAGAGAAGTGTGCTCTGTTATGTATGGTTTTAGACAAATGGGCGGATTTCCTGGTGTCATTAGTAGCGTGGATTGTACTCTCATAAGAATTCACTCCCACGAACGACAAAATGTGTCATTCTTCCGCAATAGAAAATCATATTTTAAATTTGTCAAACAGTTGATGACCAAAATTTTATTATTAAGAAATATAATTGGTTGACATTGTCTGGACATAGATTGTGGTATACAGATGACGATTTTTTATTATGTGCATTATGTTTTGGTAGATTTATTCTTTTGGTACTGTCAGAATTTCCAGCCTTCCAGACCAGCTCTTTTCTGTTTCTTGAAAATGTCCACTTCTGAAAGTGTTTTACCACATATCTGTCCATTGTTAATTCAGTGTTAATGTTTGGATTGGCCAAATGTGTTGCTTTGTACTAGACAAAAATTAAATAATAATTTATGTAATTACATAAATTTTGTGTATTAATCACTTCTCTTTGTTTGCAATATGATTGCTGCCATAATTTTGTGTGTACAGAATTGTTGATTTAATGGCAAAATTGTGCAAAGATTGAATTAAATCATTGACCCTTGCCAGTAATTGCACTTTTCACAATATATTGTTGTGTGTGGTGCTGGAAAACTGAAAGCTCTTAAAATGCTCATAGAATGAGACACAGGAGTTTTACAAGGAGCATCTACCAAGTTGTAGGCCATCAATGCACGAGCTGTAATTGAGCAAGGGATGTGCTAGTTATAGTGCTAACCGGCTGCTGTAACAAGTGTCATTACTAAAAAAACCTTCCCCAGTCACTGTTTTTGATGCATTTTATTCCACATACTCTTTGGTCACTTTTACAGAAAAAGTGCCTCATTCTAGCACAGGGACACTGAAAAAAAATCTCTCACAACTTCTATGTTATGATAAAAGTTAAGGGTTGACATTTGTACAAAACTGAGTATTCACAGAAAAAAACACGCAATGTTAAGCCAACTTTTAACAAAAGGAGTGCCGCCATGAACACCCTTAGTAAAATATATTGTTGTAAATTGTGGGTTGTGTTTTATAAACATTTGCAGGTGCCACGTATTGCTAGAAAAGTCGGGCACTATTATACTCACTTCCTTAAGATTGGCCCATTCTAGTTAACAAAGTGCCACTGAAATGTAATATATTGTGATAAATAGTATGATTTGTCATTATAAACACTTGCAGGTGTACAGAATTGCTAAAAAGCCTCACACTTATATTCACAGAAAGTGCCAAGTTATGCGTTGGATAATTTTGAAGATGTGTTACATATCACAGGTTGCTGTTGTAAACACTTGCACACACTTAGTATTGATAAAAAAGCAACACAACATTGAGCTCACTTTAAGTGAAAGAATGCAACTGAGAAATACCTTAGTAAAATAGGCTATGTTGTGGTAGATAAAAGGTTGTTGTTATAAACATTTCCAGGTGCCTGGTATTGCTAGAAAAGCCAGAAAGCCAGACACTATTAGGCTCACTTTTGCTGAAGATTGGCCCATCCTAACATAATACACACTGAAATGTAACTCACTTCAAATGTATTGTGATAAATAGTACAAGTTGCCATTACTTTCGGGTGTACAGTATTACAAGAAAACCCCACAGTTACTTTTACATGAAAGAGAGTGCCTCTGAAATATTCCTAATTACAGGGTATTACATAAATAATAAATGTTGCTGTCACATACCTGTGCTCCTTTGCCTGGTAATTAAACTTGATATAGCCGGCTGCGGTGGCCGAGGTGACTGAGGCGCTCCAGTCACGGTCAGCACGGCCACTACGGTCGGGGGTTCGAATCCCCCCTCGGGCATGGATATTTGTGCCGTCCTAGTTCGTAAGTAGTTCATAAGTAGTTTGTAAGTTTAGGGACTGATGACCCCGTAGTTAAGTCCCATAAGCTTAACAAACATTTGAACATTTTTTAAACTTGATATACTTTTTATATATATTTTTCCTGCTAGGAATTTTACCTCTATAATCTAATTACAAGTATGTTGTGATAAAAGTTATGGGTTGCCACTATCAACATTTGCAACTATTATTATGGATAAAATTGTGTATTATATTTGTATGAGAATATTTACATAAAAAAGGAAAAACACACACAGGTTCAATGGATTGTACATCTTGTAGATCACTTGATCACTTTTAGGCCTACTGCAGATAACAGATTTAGTTCAAATTAAAAAGCTTGGCTTGTTACTACATATTTTGTTCCATTTACAGTTTACTTCAGTCTTAAGAAATTTCAGTAGAAATGGGTAACATTTGTTATGGTTAAAACTATGGAACTGTTTCTGAAGTATAGTATGTAATAAGCAAAATTGATAACCTACGCATTATTAATAAATAACCATCATATCTTTATATGAAATATAGACCACTGCTGAAAAAGTTACCAGTACTGTATGTATGATACAGACAATAATCAGAATTACATAGGATGAAAACATTAAAAACAAACAAAAAATAGTAATTTGCCAGTACTTACCTTTGTGCTATACTGCCAATAGTGACACAAATGAAGAAGGGGGGGGGGGGGGGGGGACAGAAAAAAGGGGACAAAAAGGACAAGCTTTCGGAACACAATTCCTTCATCAGGTGGGATAGAAGGGAAGAAGAAAGGATGGGAACGGAAGGGCAAGGTTGGAATTACCGTTCCCTTCCGTTCCCATCCTTTCTTCTTCCCTTCTATCCCACCTGATGAAGGAACTGTGTTCCAAAAGCTTGTCCCTTTTGTCCCCTTTTTTCTGGTGCCCCCCCCCCCTTCTTCTTCATTTGTGTCACTATCGGCGGTACAGCACAAAGGTAAGTACTGGCCAGCCATTCTATCTTGTTTCAACAATATTTATCATCTCTGAGGAGAATTTTCATCATAATCGAAAAAATAGTAATTTTAAGACAGCTTTATTTTACTATACTATTACAATATGCAGGTGAACACCTAAGAAACTGATCTACATAAACAGAAATAACATATACTATTCACTTTCTTCTTCAAAATTCTTATTTCAAATTTTCCCTCAGCATGAGTATTGTTAAATTTTTCACATGCAACTCTTCCTGATAGTCACTTTCTTCTTTGCCAGTAGGGCCTCCATTATTTCTATCCTCATTTTACATACATTATCAATTACAGTACCAGAACCAAATGATTTTCATTTTGTAAGCATCCTATGGAAATGTCAGCTGCTTCTTGTAGTACAATCAGTGTTCTTTGAAATATGTGCATCCCTCACAAAACTCGGAGATTGTAAAACATCTGATTGTGAAGTGCTGGAATGTGCTTCAGTCATTTGCACAAAAGTTATCTGAGGGATGATCTCAGTACATTGCACTAAACTGTAAGTAATGGTTGTCATGTCATTGGCACTAACATAAACAATCATATTGAATGGGACATCCTAATTGTTACTGATTGCTAATGGCTTCAGTGTAGAGCCAACTATTTCCGTTAGCTTATTATTTTCTTTGATCTTTGCTTTTGTAGTAGCTTCCTCTCCACCTGTTTATAATAAAAATCTACAGCACAGATGAACAAGGCAATAACAAATGCATACCCAGCATCCCATATATAGGCAATGTTCCACAGAAGATTGCAAACATCTTCAAAAATCACAAAGTCAAAATTGGCTTTTCTGCAAACAACAAATTACAACAATAGCTACTACATAACATTAAGTGAAAGCATGACCCATATTCTGACTCCGGAGTATATAAAATAACATGCCAAGAATGCTCCAAATTCTACATAGGACAAACAGGCTGAAATAGAAACACCTGATACACAGAACACATCAAAGCCTACACAAACAACAAACGCACATCAGCAATAGCAACACACACAAAAAACACAGGACACCCATTTAAATAAATTGAGCAGAATGTCAAAGTACTCCACCGACTAGACAAAGGACTTAAAATGGACCTATATGAAGAAATGGAAGTGTATTCACATTATAGAAAATATGAAGACAAAATATTAAATGAAAAAGTGGAAAGTGAATCTGTAAATTTTTTCCAGTGTTTCGATAGCATACACAAATAAAAATGTTAATAAGTATAAATGTATCACCATTGTAAGTATGCATAAATTAGGACAATAAACAAAAGTAAAATATCCTTCTATAAAAATGCAGCATACTCTATGGCAATATTGTTTTTGATAAAATCCAGCTAAGGATTTCTTTATAGCATTCTCTGTGAAAATGTATCTTTAGTAAACTTAAGCTTAGAACATCTCTGTAATTGTTAATTCATATGTATGACTGTGATAATTAATGTACTTCTGTGCAAAAATATTATATGTGATGTTTGACATGTGTGAGAGCTGCCACAGATGGACCAGATGAAAACAGTAAGTAAAAAGTTTTTCAAAAAAAAATTCCGCCATCAACTCTACATGAAGATAACAATAGAGTAAAATCGGGCATATTTATATATTACAGCAACAGCAGCAGAATGTAGTAGGCACTCACATACTCAAAACATCACAAATAATATGGAACAGCACAAAAAACATACTTGAATATGAGAATTGTTTCTCAAAACACGTCATGCTAAATAAATTTTAAAAAAATCATGACTGGTAGCAGTATTGTTATTTATAAACAAATCCATTTAGCTCACAGTTGCAGGCTTTCAAAAGAGAGAGAGAGAGAGAGAGAGAGAGAGAGAGAGAGAGAGAGAGAAAATCTAATGGAAAAATCAAATAAATTGTAGCATCAGTGCAAGCAATATTCTAAATAAAAGTCCTCCATGTGGATTCTTTTTGTTATTTTTATTATTATTTCTTAAGAACACTATGTAGAGTATTATACATTTGAGGTAGAAGTAATAGTTATTTATTATAATTCTTTTCCCTTCTTTTTGTAGAGGAAGAAAGTGAAATTGAAGTTGAAGATGATCCGTATGACACCAGTGGGAAAAAAGCATTCTTGACTATAAGAAAGAGGCATGCAGAATTACAGAATAAGAACAAAAGTCTGTTATTTTCTTATTCTGATCAGTCATCATCTGAAAATGAAAGTGAAGAGCCAAGAAAGAAGATCTCTTATGATAGACCTGTTAATCAACATTATACTACAAAGTGCTGATGAAATCATACTCTTTGACACAATCACCATTATTAAAAGTGAAACAATTGTAAATATCAACAGAATATGCCACAGTGAGGACATCTTATAATTATTGTTCATTGCTCCATATGGAGTATGGTTGTTATCTTTACCTCTTTCTGTTCTTTTTTCTTGGTATTGACAATGGTTTTTTTTATTTGTTAATCCAGGCATGTAAATAAATATTTCTTATTGTATTTGATATTTTGTAGTTTTATAATTTTTTATTTCATCCACTTTTTGGGATTTGTTTACTTCTTAGTTCTGTACCAGCTATTTAAATTTAAGCAAATTCGGAAAAAATACAGTTGCATGATGCATAAGAAATGTAGGAATGACCTGTTAGTTTCAGAAATAAAATATACTTTTTTAGAAAAGTACACTGAAATATGTGGAATAATATCACTTGGGCTTTGGGATACTTTGGTCATTGCTGTATATTAAGTACAATAATCAAGTCATTTCATTAAAAAGAAACAGTAGTTACGAAATTAAAAGTAAGGCCTTGTCAGATGGTCTTTAACATTCTACTCAAATAAAAGAATTCAGTTTAGGTGTATCTTCTTTTACTCAATAATGTAGGAGGTGCTATTTTTTCAATTATGTCCTCCCATTCACATTCCAAAGAATCTTCTTTAGCAGGTTATTTCCAGCTACTCCCAAACTTCATCTTTTATGACATTATCCCTTAAAGCCACCAACCGTCCGTGTTCTGTCCTGCAGGCACACGTAATCTTTCGGTTTTGCTTCCCAGGAATATTAACTCCTTCAGTATATTTGCATTTATCTGTAGATGTTGTAAAAATGAATATCCTGCAGTCTTTGTGTGTCAACCTGTTCATGCCTCTCAAATTTGCTGAAATTTATGGGATATATATAATACATTTCCTGAAAACTGACATGAAATTTTGTTTCACATTTGGTAATATTGTTTCAAGTAATTTCTTTAAGAGAGAAGGAAATTGAGATAATCTGCTACCACTCTGTCTCTCTCCACTCTTGGAGAATATTTGCCAAGCCAGTTTCAGTGGTCTAAATACATCAACATCCAGTGGCTGTTATATTTGTTGAATTTGGTGGCAGACATATGAAGCTTTTGGAGGCAGTTATGTTCGGCTTTGTATACAACATGGGGAGGGGAGGGGGGTGGCATCAGATCACAACTAGCGCTGTAGCAAACATCACTGAAACAGATGTTTGTTATATTGCAAACTTGCTCTACATATTTAGATCCTCTGCAATAAATGGCATGTCTTGCACCTTGATCACCTCATAGAGTAGTTGCATCATAATTCCATATTTGAAATTGTGGAATATTGTAAACTTAATTGGTTTGGTATTCTTCAAGCACTTCCTAACTGACAGCAGCCCTTACTCTTTTTATTCTTGATAAGACACTAGTTGTCAGATTAGGCACACACTTTAAAAATGATGTGACCCAATCTAGGCATAGTATGTCATTCTTTAATCTGGGGACACTTCTGCTGTTTTCAATAAGAGATGTTTCACACACAGTCTTAAGTCTGTTTTAGTGACAGGAAATCCAAATTTATTTATTATGGTACTGTGGAATATACCACATTTCTTTGCAGCTGCGTGAAGAGATGTCTTCCTGGAATTTTTGTATAATTTAATTGTATAGTCCACTTATTAACGATATCCAGACTCATGTTTGTTTTTTCTGGGTATTATGAACTGAAAGGTGGAAAATGGAACACATTTTAGACACTTCAGGTTAAGAAAGTCAGTTAAATTTTATTTCAATAAATTCAAATGTCAACATTTCACTATTAACGTAAACAATTTGGTGACATTGTTTCAGGACCCAAGTCACCCCTCTGTAATGTCCTCTTTGAATTGCATCTCAGTTATTTGAGACATATGAGCTCTCAGCATTAAAATGCAAACTGGAACTTCATTAGCACAATATTAGGCATCAAATGCTTGCTTACCAGATTTTTGTCGTTATCCGATGGGTCTCAGATATGAAAGTTCGCAGACAGTATTTCACTACAGAATTATCAACCTAGAACATACCAGTGCTGCTTCTACTGGAATTATCCCGAAGTTCAAACTCTGGTTGCAAAGTTGCCAACACACACACAACAGCAGATGTGAACCATTAAAATCATAAGTTTCTCACTATTTGTGTCAGGAAAGAAATTAATAACAAACTACCCACAGTGTAACAATGTTACTCAGAAGGATCAATCTCACTCTGGTTTGTGGTATTTTCATAAATGTTGGCATACTTCTGTTAGATTAGTGGACATTGCTCCACTCATAATACAAAACATGAGTGAAATTTGCGGAATGATACTTAGATCCATATTTGGAAATGCCTTATTGTACTGATTCAGTTATGTCAAAGTAGCTGTACTAGTGATGACATGAGATAATCACTAGTCTTAGTCATTTTTTACAAACATACTCCTCATCTTTGTTAAAATACTAAATACATTTAATGATATCACAAGTGTGTGCCTCAAGTGGTATTAAAATTTTCCCTGTAGTTCCAAATTATTGTTTTAAGCACCATTTAAGTCTTTGACATATAATTACTTGTCAACTGCTCATAAACATCCTAGATAACTCATAATGTTCTTCTCTGTCAAAGGCTGTGGCTGACAGCAAAGTGTGTGTGTGTGTGTGTGTGTGTGTGTGTGTGTGTGGAGGGGGGGGGGGTGTAGAGTGAGTCTCTCTTACATGCCTGACCGCAGCTTAATTATCACCTTCACAGTGAGTTGCAACATATCCTCATTATACTGTTGAATTCTGCTTTGGAATTATCAATTTTGTCAAATAATTTCATATAATGCGACAAATTTCTGCTCAAGATTTGAGAGTATTTTGGGCAATAGATAACTTTTAAATATGCATAGCCAGAAGTGCTGAAAGCAATAAATAGCCGATGGTTGATTATGCATTTTTTAAATATATTACGGCTGTTAACTCACATCTAAGTAAAAATTTGAGAATTAGTATAATGGATTTTATGGATTAAAATTTATAAACAAAAAAGTGTAAAATAAAACAAACTTATATTTAATACAAACAAATACGATCCTTGCCTATGGCTGCTGTGCAGCTATCCGTAAAAAGAACCTTACTTTCATTTTCTTCATTACCTTTTGCTGTAAAATTATCTTTATATATAAAAGTGTTGTGGTTTTCTTTTTTTTTTTTTTTTTTTTTTTTTTTTTTTTTTTTTTTTTTTTTTTTTTTTTTTTTTTTTCTTTCTGTGTGTTTCAAAATCTTAATAAGTTCTTCACCAATTGAGCTGCAAATTAGCCACTATGTTGCACTGTAACACAGAAAGGATTTTAGATACCTATTTATTTAATATATCGCGCGCACACACACACACACATATTATATAAAGAATAGAAATCGTATAACTTACCCAAAGCACAGGCTCGTTGACAGACACAAATAAAAACACACACATACAAGCTTTTGCAGCTGTTGGTAGTTTTTTTTTTTTTTTTTTCAGGAAAAGAGGAAGGAAGGAGGGGAGAAAGGTAAGGATACAGGTTTTAAGGAAGTGGAAAAGGAGTCATTCCAATCCCAGGAGTGGAAGGACTTACCTTGGGGGGGGCGGGGGAAGGAAGGTAAACAAATACACACGTACTCACAAATATCCACATGCAAACACACCTAGGCAGGCATTTGTAGAAAGCAAAGAGGTTGGACAGAGATACCACTTGAGGCAGAGGCTCTGTCCACAGAACCGGGGCAAAGATGTTAAAGGTGGTGGATGGGAATTTGAATTTAGTGGAGGTTGAGACCAGGTGGGCAATGGGAAGCGAGAATATGCTGAAGGGATAGTTCCCATCTCCGGAGTTCTGAAAGATTGGTGTTGGTGGGAAGTATCCAGATAACCCGGACGGTGTAGCACTGTGCCAATATGTGCTGGCCATGCACCAAGGCATGTTTAGCCACAGGGTGATCCTCATTACCAACAAACACTGTCTGCCTTTGACCATTCATGCGAATGGACAGTTTGCTGCTGGTCATTCCCACATAGAACGCTTCACAGTGCAGGCATGTCAGTTGGTAAATCACGTGGGTACTATCGCAAGTGGCTCTGCCCTTGATCATGTACACCTTCCGGGTTACGGGACTGGAGTAAGTGGTGGTGGAAGGGTGCATAAGGCACGTTTTACAATGGGGGCGATTACATGGGTAGCAGCCAGAAGGTAGGGAAGGTGGTTTGGGGATTTCATAGGGATGGACTAGGAGGTTATGGATGTTAGGTGGGCGGCGGAAAGACACTCTTGGTGGAGTGGGAAGGATGGATCTTATTTCGGGAGAGGATTTAAGGAAGTCCTATCCTTGCTGGAGAGCCACATTCAGAGTCCACTCCAGTCCTGGAAAGTATCCGGTGACAAGAGGGGCACTTCTGGGGTTCTTCTGTTGAAGGTTCTGAATTTGGGGGGATGAGGAAGTGGCTCTGGCAATTTGCTTCTGTGCCAGATCAGGAAGATAGCTGCAGGATGTGAATGCTGTTGTTGGTGAACTGGTTCAGAGATTCGGGACTGGAGCAGACTCGTTTGCCACGAAGATCTAAGCTGTAGTAGGGAAGGGAACGTTTTATGTGGAATGGATGGCAGCTGTCATAATGCAGGTACTGTTGTTTATTGGTAGGTTTAATGTGGACGGATGTGTGAAGTTGGCCGTTGGGCAGATGGAGGTCGACATTGAGGAAAGTGGCATGGGATTTGGAATAGGACAAGGTGAATTTCATGGGACCAAAGGAGTTGAGGTTGAAGAGGAAATTCTGGAGTTCTTCTTCACTGTGAGTCCAGATCATGAAGATGTCATCAATGAATCTGTACCAAATTTTGCGTTGACAGGCTTGGGTATCCAGGAAGGCTTCCTCTAAGCATACCATGAATAAGTTTGTGGACGAGGGGGCCATCCTGGTTCCCATGGCCGTTTCCTTTAGTTGTTGGTATGACTGGCCCTCAAAAGTGAAGAAGTTGTGGGTTAGGATGAGGCTGCCTAGGGTATTAAGGAAAGAGGTTTTAGGTAAGGAAATGGGTGGTCGACATGAAAGGAAATACTCCATCGCAGCAAGGCCCTGGGCATGTGGGGTATTTGTGTATAAGGAAGTGGCATCAATGGTTACAAGGATGGTTTCTGGAGGTAACAGACTGGGTAAGGATTTCAGGTGATCGAGGAAGTGGTTGATGTCTTTGATGAAGGATGGGAGACTGCACATGATGGGTTGAAGGTGTTGGTCTATGTAGGCAGAGCTTCGTTCTTTTGGGGCTTGGTAACCGGCCACAATAGGGCGGCCGGGATGATTGGGTTTGTGAATCTGGGGAAGCTTCTTCACCTTTTGAGGGCCACATACCAACAACTAAAGGGAACAGCCATGGCAACCAAGATGACCCCCTCGTACGCAAACTTATTTTATAGGGTGCTTAGAGGAGGACTTCTTGGATACCAGGCCTGTCAAGCCAAGGTTTGGTACAGATTTATTGATGACATCTTCATGATCTGGACTCAAAGTGAAAAAGAACTCCAGAATTTCCTCTCCAACCTCAACTCCTTTGGTCCCATGAAATTCACCTCGTCCTATTCCAAATCCCATGCCACTTTCATCGATGTCGACCTCCATCTGTTCAATGGCCAACTTTACACATCTGTTAACATCAAACCTACCAATAAACAACAGTACCTCCATTATGACAGCTGCCATCCATTCCACATCTAACAGTTCCTTCCTTACACTTAGATCTTCATGGCAAATGAGCCTGCTCCAGTCCCGAATCCCCTAACTAGTATGCCAATAACCTAATAATAGCTTTCACAGCCCTGAAATGAGATCCATCCTTCATGACATCCTTCCCACTCCACCAAGAGTGTCTTTCTGCCGTCCTCCTAACCTTAGTAAACTGCTAGTCCATCCTTATGAATCCCCAAACCGCCTTCCTTACCCTCCAGCTCCTACCCATGTAACTGCCCCCATTGTAAAACCTGCCCTATGCACCCTTCCACCACTACTTACTCCAGTCCCGTAACCCGGAAGGTGTACACAATCAAGGATGGAGCCACTTACGATAGCGCCAACTTGATTTACCAACTGACATGCCTTCACTGTGAAGCATTCTATGTTAGAATGACTAGCAACAAACTATCCATTCACATGAACGGTCACAGGCAGACAGTGTTTGGTGGTAATGAGGATCACCCTGTGGCTAAACATGCCTTGGTGCACGGCCAGCACATCTTGGCACAGTGTTACACCGTCCGGGTTATCTGGATATTTCCCAGAGACACCAATCCTTCAGAACTCTGGAGATGGGAACTAGCCCTTCAGCATATTCTCTCTTCCTGTTGCCCATCTGCTCTCAACCTCCATTATTTAAATTCCCTCCCACCATCTTTAACATCTTTGCCTTGGTTCTCTGGACAGAGCCTCTGCCTCAAAACTCCAATCCACACAATCCTGAACCACAACATCCCAATTCAGTAGTCAACCTCTCCTCCAAACCTCTCTCCCATTCTGAAACCTCTGTCCCATTCAAAGCCTCACCTTTAGCCCTACTCCCAAATTCAACCAAACAGCCCTTATGAAAGATTTACCATCCTATACTTGCAGTCTTTGCTGGAGATACCACTTTGCCACAAAGAAAAATAATCCTACTCCTAATGATCCAGCTCCCCAAGACATCATTCAAATTGAACCCTGCCTGGAACAGTTCCGTCCTCCGTCACAGCGAGACCCACCTGCTCTTCCTCAAAGTCACCCTCTTCAAACCTTCTGGGAATTCCTTACTTCCAGCCTTGCCTCCTCTCAGTCTTTCCTGAGAAACCTTAATCCTACTCCCAACATTACAGCAGCTGAATCCTGAGCTATCTGTGATCTGAAGGCTGACCATTCCATCGTCATTCTCCCAGCCGACAAGGGATCGACAACCATGGTACTTGATCGGCGGGAGTACGTGGCTGAGGGACTGCGTCAGCTTTCAGATAGTACCACAAATATAGTCTTGCATGGCAATCCCATCCCTAATGTCCAGGCAGAGCTTCAAAGAATCCTCAAAACTTTAGGCCTCCTACAAAACCTTTCACCTAACTCCATTAAGCTCATGACCCATAAAACTTTTCATCCCCTATTTCAACCTGTTAGGGACAGAATATCGAAAACTCGCTTCTTAAATGACGCCATTGGTGTAAGACGAACACCCTCAGCAAATTTGAAGTTTTCATCATCAGTGGTTTTGGCTGGGCGATGATTAGTCATTCATTTAGTCAGTCACTCGGAACATTGCGTTTTACATAGGTGTTACAAGCTGTTACGATCTCTGTCGAAGGTGGTATATGTAGTGTCCCCTATTATATACTGAGTATTACATATTGGAGCACAGCAGAGTTGCTCACAAAGTCTTTTACAAGGTCGGACGACAGAATGTTCGTTTCATGATAATAATTAATTTACTCTCAGACAAAAGTACTCACAAGAACCCATTAGCCAGAGAGCAAGCACAGACTTAATTATCTGTTAAATTTTAAACACAAAAGACTGTTCCACTTAGCCTATGTTATTGGTTGCTAGGTTACATTTCACTTACAGTATCACCATCATAGAGTACTAATGTTGGCAACAAAATGTTCAGCTTCCAAGGATAATTTATTTATTGACCGGACAGTGGTTCGTACAAGAACGTATTAACAACAGAGCAGAAATTGCATTAAATGGTTATTTTATGGTAAACAAAATGATTCATTCAAAATATTCACTCTGACAAGTATCTCCTTCGAGTTACCAATGTGTTACAGAAAACAACATTCCCGGGTAAGGCTCAGGAACCAGATGCTTTCTAAGTGACACACTGGAAGGCTCCCAGACATTGATGGAGTTAAAATTTCTGAAGATGGTCTAAAAGAAGACCAAAACTAGTTGAATTGAATAAAATTGTTGCACTGTAGACTGTTCTTTATATACATAAACTTTCTAATAATGTTTGCAATTCATGTAGCTGGGCCTCTAATGATATATATCAAATGTGCGCTTCTAAATCCATGCCAACAAAAGATGGACATTTCTCATCGTAGAATTACTTAGAAATGAAGGTTTAATTTTACTTATGGCAGCTGCAGCATTTGGTGCTAACATAATATTTCATGGTAAACACTGAAGATTATTAGTCTCATTGTATGTAACTGAGTTTACAAAGAGCAGTGAAGAGATTTTGGCAACATCAGCCACTGCCACAAGTGAAATTTTACTGAAATCATTATTGAAATACGTATGTCTCCCATTCTGCAACACACTTCAGTCCCTTCCCATCCTTCCGCCTCATCCACCAGACAACACTGGCGTATTCCACCACACATTCTTTGCATATCCCCCCTCCCCTCATGATTCCCTCTCCTTGCCATTTCCTCTCTTCCACCACTGGTTGCTCTCACCTCGGTCATTCCAAGTCCCACAGACTGGCCGGAGTGGGGGGAGGGTTATGTCTTTGTGTGTGTGTGTGTGTGTGTGTGTGTGTGTGTGTGTGTGTGTGTGTGTGTGACCAATGATGATCTTAACGGCTGAAAGTTATATGCTTGTTTTCTGTTATTTGTTCCTTTCCGTGACTCATCACGTCTTCCTGTCATGAGCAACACTAAAAACAGCTGCAGCACAGTGGTGGTGGCCGCCACACCCTCTATATATTTCTTCCATCTTTCTTTGCTTAGTACTGGTTTTCCACCTGAGCTCTTGATATTTATGTAGCTGCTTTTCTTGTCTTCTGATGTTTCTTTTTATTTTCCTGTTGGCAGTATCTATCTTACCTATTATTATATATTGTTCTACAAAAAGTCTTGCATTTGTCCTCTTAGCCATTTCTACTTAGCCTATCTGCACATCCTGCCAAACTCAATTATTAGCCAGCTGTACTTCCTTTTGCCTGCTTCACTTGCTACATTTTTGTATTTCCTCATTTTGATAATTAATTTCAGTATGTCCTGTGTCATCTAGGGATTTCTATTAGATCTTGTCCTTCCTCCTATATAATCCTCTGTGGCCTACACTACTGTATCACTCAAAGCAACCCATTCTTCTTCCACTGTATTACTTTCTCACATTTTGGTCAACCCTTGCCTAAAGCTCCCTCTGAAACTGTTAACAACATCTGGTTACTTCAATCTGTCTAGGTTCTCTCTCTTTAATATCTTTACCTTTTTTGTATTTTATTAAGTTTTAATCTATCAATAAGTTATGATCAGAGTCTATATCTGCCCCTAGATATGTTTTACAGTTTACAACCTGGTTCCAAAATCTATGTCTTGTAACGTTTCTGCTATGTTGCACGCTTCCTACAGTTTCATTGCCAACATTACGGACAAAAAACTGAGAAACCTCAAATGAAACGTTACCACCGGACATGTAAAATATCACATTTTCGCGTTCAATTTAACATACTATTAACACTATAAGAAGAACATCTTTAAGAAATAGTATGTTGATTTAAACATAACTTTGGCTGTCTTTTTACGTAATTTTCAATTTTTGATACTTTCGTAAATAATAGCTGCTAACACTAAAAATGCATTACACTTAGTTACAGACTATGCTGAGCCTGTATAGACACTAATTTGTATAAAAACAACAATATTACATGTTATAACTATTGTACAACATGACTACAAGTGTACCGTTTGTTTAAATAAATTAGGGCAGACCATGTTTTATATATCACTGGATCCTAAATTAAATACTGATCATTTTTCACATACTAAAATTAATAATCAGTTTGGTACTAAGGAACTAGTTTCAAAATAGACAAAACTACGACTTTATATAAATCCACATTTATAAAAAACTAGACCACAAATTGAAATACTTTAAAATTACGTACGTCAGTAGTAGTACACCTTCATAATATTGTCAAAACACATAAGTGTGCTCTCCAAAAACAGAAAGTAAATAAATTGAGTTATTTTAAATCAAAAGATGACTTCTAATTTGCGTACCACATTAAATACAAATTTCCTGAAACAAGTACACAAACTAAACTAAATAGTAGTAATGTAAATGTAATATTTCAAGTTGAACATTTTGACATATTTCAAGTACTCCTGTATTAGTTATTTAATAATCACAGAACATAGTATTTCATCTTATTATTTAGTTCCATTGTAGAGGAAGCCATGTTTTGTCACTCTGTCCGTAGTCACAAACCTGGAAGCAGCTCTGTTATCTAGTTGCTGCATTTTTCCTTTCCTTTTTTTTTTATTATTTTGGATATTGTGCAACTGTGTGTCTGGTTTAATATTCATTTAAATGCAATAAAATTGTTTCCATATAAACTGACATCATGTTTGTGATTTACGAAACTATCCTGAAACATCAATTTTTTAGTGAATGCCGAAGACAGGTCACAACGCAGTGGACTTCAGCCTGCATATAAGTTCTTTTTTTATCAACTTCACCTACAGTGGAATGACTGTGTTATAGAGGCTGTGAAATAATAAAACTTTCCGTGATTTAGGAAAAAATTAGGGATCAGCTTGAGTCATTCCCAAAAGGAATGACAAAGTTAGTCTTACCATGATAAGATATTGTCGCATTGAAATGGCAGCAGGCTTGATTTTGATGGAAGGATTGTCATCTGAACACAGCACTTATACTGAAAGCAGGTTTATTGTGAACTTAACATACACGCAGCACTAACTGCCTCTCAGGCAGAGTGCTCTGCTATTTATACACAGACAGAATGTACCAGAAATTATAAGAATAGTTAACATAAGAAACATTTAGAAATTACAAGTAAACGTAAGTAACATGTAGAATATTCTGAAATGATAATTAAAACGAAATAAATTTTTGCTGGTGGACGGGATTGAACCGACGACCTTCAGCACTGCAATCGGTGACGCTATTCATTGCGTCACGCCGGCAGTTGGTTAGCTTGGCGTCTCGCGGCATTGCTCCCTTGTCTGAAAGAACAGCGACCTGCTGTCAGGTTCCCTCTGGAGCCTGCTGCAATGTCCTGGATCTTGATCTTGTCATGGGTCCTTTGTATGTTATTTCTGGATGATCCTTTCCTTCAGCACGATTACTGACGACAGACGTTCCTGTACTGGCTTCATCAGTATCATTACCATCCTTAAGAGTCCTTGAACAAGAAGCCATTCTAGCTTATCTGCTCTTCAGGATCATAGTAAGGATTCATCTGGAGGATGTGAACAATGTGGCTTTGTTTTTGTCGTTTTGACGACGGCTCATAATACTCGACTTTGTATATGATGTCTGACAGGCAGCGTATGACACGATACAGACCAAAGTATCACTTCAACAACTTTTCTGATAGCCGAACTTTCCAGACAGGGGTAAAAATCCATACCAGATCTCCTTGGCTGTACACAACAGGTTGGTGCTTGTCGTTATATCGCTAAACGTCTTTCTCCTGGGCGTCCACTGTCCATATGCGAGCCAGCTGTCTTGCTTCTCCAAGCCTGGTGATGAACTGTTTCACATAGTAATGCTGAGTGTCGTCTGGCTGGAAGATGGAACAGCGTATCCATTGTCGTCTCAGCTTCATGGCTATGGACCAGGAAAAACGGCGTGAAGCCTGTGGTGTCTTGTCTTACGGTATTAGAAGCAAATGTCACAACTGGCTGTATTGTATCCCAATCCTTCTGCTCAACATTGACATACATCGACAGCATATCTGCTAACATCTTGTTAAAACGTTCTGTAAGACCATTTGTCTGAGGATGGTATGCAGTTGTCATTCTGTGGACGATGTCGCAATCTGACATTACCTCTGATACTAGTTTTGACTGGAATACTTTTCCATGATCAGATATCATCACATGTGTTGCCCCATGCTTGAAAATAATGTCTTCTACATGGAATTTTGCGATCTCTGGAGCTTCTGCAATTGGCACAGGTTTGGTGACAGTGTAGTGTGTAAGGTAGTCAGTGCAGACTATTATCCATCGGTTACCGGTTGTCGACTTCGGGAACCTCCTTAAAAGATCGATCCCAACTCGGTGGAATGGAGCTGCTGCAGGTGGAATCCGTACGAGATGCCCTGGAGGTAATTGCGGCACATGCTTCCATCGTTGGCACTCTTTACAGTGACTCACATAGTGTGTGACAGTTCGGTAGAGACCTTTCCAGTAATACCTGCATCTGATTCTGTCTAGGGTCTTCACGAATCCCAGATGACTGGATATTGGAGCATCATGGATATACTGGAGAATAACTGGCTGGAAGTGAGCTGGAAAGACCAGTAGCCATTTGGGGCCCAGTGGATCGTAGTTGCTCTTATACAATGTCCCGTTTATAAGTTGGAAGTCTCCAGTGGTCAGTTCTCTTTTCTCCAAGGCCTCTATGGTTTTTAATAGTGTTGGATCTTCCTGTTGTTCAGCTGTAAAGTCACCTAATTCAGTGAGGGCTGAAATTTCATTCATGCTGTTGTGTTCCACTAATGGATTCCTTGAAAGACAGTTGGCATCATTGTGTTTGAATGGTTTGCCGAATAAATATGGCCGGAACTTGTTGATAGCCCAGATAACTTTGAGACATTCTTTCTCAGTTGTGGAGTTTATCTTGGACTTTGAGAGTACTCTTGATGCGTAGGCTATCATCTTTTCAGTACCTTCCTGAAGTTGCACAAGCACTGCACCAATTTCATTCCCACTTGCATCAGTGTGAAGTTTGGTTTTCGCATTCTCATTGTATAAGGTTAGAGCTGGTGCGGATGTTAGAGCCTCCTTAAGTACCCGGAAAACTCATTCTTTTGTCTCATCCCAGTAAAACTTGACATCTCCCTGCAGAAGTTCTTGCAATGAACATGCCTTGTTACAAAGTCCTTTTATGAAACTTCAGTAGCTCGAGAAAACGTCTCACGTCATGAACGTGCTGAGGAGTTGGAAATTCTGTGACTGCCCTTACTTTATTTGGATCAGGATGGACACCATCCCCGTTGACTAGGTCCTCTAGGAGTTTTATCCTTTGGCGACAAAGAGGCACTTCTTTGGATTGAGGTGGAGTTCTGCAGTCTGAACACACTTCAACAGAGTTGACAGATGATCAGATGTTCTTCAAATGTTTTCGAGAAAACGACAATGTCATCTAAACAGCAAAGACACATCGCCCTCTTAAGATATTGAAGCAAGTTGTCCATCATGCATTCAAATGTGGCCAGAGCATTACATAATCTTTTGAATTCATAGAGATCATCAGTTGAAAGAAAAGCCGTATTTTCCTTGTCAGCTTCAATAACCTTGATTTTCCAGTAAACTGTCTGCATGCCCATAGTTGAGAAGTATGTAGCTCCTTTCAAGTAGTCTAAGGTCTCGACAATACATGGCAATGGGTAGACATCTTTCTTTGTGAATTTGTTCAGCTGCCAATAGTCAACACAGAATCGCCACCTGCCATCATTCTTCTTTACGAGGATCACCGGAGATGACCAAGGACTCTCCGAAGGTTGAATAATGTCATCGTGCAACATCTTCTCCACTTCCTCCCGAATTATCCCAGCTGGTGACACTCTATACGAACGCTGGCTAATTCGTGGATGATCCCTAGTATTAATATGGTGCTTTATTGTGGGCCGTTTGATCTGAATTTTCTCCTGCTGGGGTGTAAATGCACCCAAAAATTGGCGCAGTATAGCTAACACCTGTTGGCGTTGTTCTTTGGTCAGTCTGGGCCCTATTGGCAATTCCATGGTTGTCTCCTCCAGCGTGTTGTCTGTACTAACAGCAGAGCATGGGTCTTCGTCCATGATGTTGAACTCACCGTCCTGGATTGGTTCAGCTGTCCCGATACACATTTCCTTGGGGATAAGTTATGACTGCTCGTGACAATTAATGACCCAAATCTCTCCTTGACCTCCGGTAATGCTTATGTCAGTCGCTGGTATGTAAATTTCTTTGGTGAGCCTGATAAACTTTTTACTATCAACAAGCACTTCACAGTTTAACCACTCATCTGTGTTTGTGACTGCAACTCTTCTCATCGTCAACAGCGGGATCGTCACATTGTCAACAGCAAATAACTTTCCAGAAAATTCTGTATTACGTGTACCCGTCGGAACAACTTCTTCAATTTGCAACTCAGATCTTTCACAGTCAATGATAGCTTGGGATGCCTGAAGGAAGTCCCATCCAAGGATGACATTATGACTACATTCTGTTAAAATGACAAATTCAAACGGCTGGGTCCTGTTGTTGATGGTTATTCTTGAGACACAAATTCCTGCTGGCTGGACGTACCTTCCATTTGTGACCTTCAGCACAGTTGCCCCGTATCACAGAACATTGTCTTCTTTAGTGTGCGGCGGTAATTATCCTGCAATGCAGAGAAAGAAGCTCCTAAAACAACAGGTGCCCGAATAGGTTGGCCGTCGATTATGATGTCGATGATATTTCCTGACATCTTACCAACTGTCGTCCATGGAGGATCTTTATCTGTGGCGGCCTCACCTCCGTAGGTGGTCGCCTTGCTTAGTTTTCCTGGATGCGGCGGCTAGGGGAGCGGCTGGTACCTCTGTACAGCGATGGTGAACGGCAGCGCGTGTCGGGGCATGACCTCGTCCAGGGTATGGCAATGAGCTTTTTCCCATATGTCGACTGAACTTATCAGCAGGTGACTGCCTGGGATAGAACTGCTCTCATGGCTGATGTCTTGATCATTGAATACTCGTCTTCTCTCTCTGCAGCAGTGTACAAAATATGCAGGGCGCCCACAGTGGAAACACAGTGGTGTGTTGTCTTCTGTCCTCCAGATGTCTGTTCTTCTGCGGGGCATTATAGTTGCCAGGGGAGTTGCTTGTGGCCATGGCGACCGGTTCATGGGCTGCCGTTTGGCGGCTGCAGCGTAAGTCATAGCAGGGCGACGCGATTCTTCACATCGGGTGAGACTGACAGGGCAGACAGGAGCTATTGCCTGAAATACCTCTTCTTCAGCGGCGTCAGCTCCCTTGTGACTTACAGGGCTTACATCAATAGCCATAATCTGATGCTCGCTTGGTCTAATAGTCCTGGCTGCCATAAACTGTTGTAATTCTTCTCTCACGATTTGTCGTATGAGGGAAGTGATGTCATACTGATCTTCCACCACGGCCATAGGTACTATATTGGGGAGTCTGTTATACTTCTTTCATCCAACCCTCTTTTGTTGCATCTCTTCAATGGGCTAGCACCACTTGATGAACTCTTGTCGCAGCGACGTCTTTTATCAGGAGAGCTTGGTACATGTCTTCTGGAATACGCTTCATCAGGTGCGTGATTTTGTTGGCCTCAGTCATATTCGAATTGACTGTTACACAGGGCCAAAACATTCTGTGTGTATGACTGTGATGGCTCACCATGTCGTTGGGCCCGGTTCTACAGTTGTTCTTCCGCCAAGCGGATTTGTCACTGACAGTCTCCAAACATCTTCTTGAGTTCTGTCTGAAACGCTTCCCAATCATTCAGCTTCTCTTCGTTGTTTTTGAACCATTGCTGGGATGTTCCGTCCAGGTAGAAATAGATGTTGGCCAAGCACATTGTATGATCCCACCTGTCGTACTTGGCAACTCTGTCGAACCCTTTTAGCTATTTGTTGGGGTCCTGTCCAGTGTTTCCAGAGAACACCGACAGGTGTCTGATGTGCAGCTAGCTTACTGCTGGTTCCGTGTCCATGGTTCTCCTAATAATACAGACTTTCAGTTGGATGTACTCGGTATATCCCTTGTATTCCAGTTCTAGTCCCTGAAGCGACGGCTTTTATGTTGCCTAATCGGAGCCGTGTTTATGCAGCTGTTGCACAGGATACCCGGCGCCTCCACCAAACAATGTCGGGTTGAAATGGAAGCAGGCTTGATTTCGAAGCAGGTTTGTCAACTGAACACAGCACTTACCCTGAAATCAGGTTTATTAAGAACTGAAACATACAGGCAGCATTGACTGCCTCTCGGTCAGAGTGCTCTGCTATTTATAAACAGACAGAATGTACCAGAAATTAGAAGAATAGTTAACATAAGAAACATTTAGAAATTACAAGTGAACATAAGAAACGTGTAGAATATTCTGGAAGTGATAATTACAAAGAAATAAATTTGTGCCGGTGGACAGGATTGAACCGGCGACCTTCAGCACCACAATCAGTGATGCTATCCACTGCGCCACGCCAGCAGTTGGTTAACTTGGCATTTCGCGGCAATATATCTGGTACCTTCTGGTGTCTCCTATTATCTTCCAAACATACAACTGTCTTTCATGATTCTTAAACCAAGTGTTTGTTATGATTAAATTACAGCATGTTATGTGCAAAATTCTACCAGACAGCTTCCTCTTTCATTCCTAGACTAGGAAAAACATTTGTTAGTCACAAAATATTAAATATTGTACTCTTGAAATCCATCATGCAGCAAAGTATTACCCAAGTTATATATTTGAAAGACAAAAGTGATGTCTGCAGTACCGATTTCTGCCAAGATTGACAATGAAAGTGTAGTTCCAACTTAGACAACTACAGTATATGTATTTGGGATGTGCCACATAACTGCTCACTTAGTGATCAAGCATGTACAGTGTTGCAGGTCAATATTTGTTGTATATAAAATAAATTATTAGAATTAAAATATTTTTGCAGCATGAATGACATAAAAGTAATATGTGTGTGTCAGAACACTGGTTAATAGAAAATGATGTGGACATTTCATCCCTCAAGGATATGTTGTAGCTGGCATATTGTGTAGAAAGAATATATACATAGTTTTTTTTAAAAAAAATGGGGGTTTGTAATTTACATCAAACATGGGCAAAATTTCTCAAAAATAGACTTTACAATACACAGCTCAGAAATAAATGCTGAGTTCAGCTGTATAAGACTGAAGAAAATATAGTAGTTGTTAATCATTTCAGTTATCCAAATGGAGATGTAAGTGTATTCTTTGAATTAGTTGTTAAGAAGCTTCTAAACCTCCAAATAATTATTTGTGGAGATTTTAATAGTGATACTGTAGTGTAACAATGAACACTACTGGTTCCTAGCTCGACTCGAGATATTGAAATAGTCTATTATAAGGGATTTGGCACTTTGTGAGCAAATACTGCCAGATGGAATTTATTTCCACAGGTTTTGGTGTGCAAATATGGACTCATTTGTATGGAGTAAAAGGACTGCAAAGTGCCAAGGAAGAATGAAGATTTATAATCTCTGTGACTAATTACTATTAATAAAGTTCTGTATATTCTAAAAGAAGAGTAAAACTACGAACTCAATTTCCAGATGTTCTAATAATTTCAAAAAGACAACTTTGGAGATGAGTTGGATTTTCAATTATTATTTCCCGTAACACAGGGCATGGACTAGCCGGAGATTACGAAACGAGCACCTTAACTTCTGCATATTAATACTTAAGGACTAATCATGCTGATGGATATTGTACTGTTCAAATATTGAAGAAAACACACGGTGATAGTACAATATGAGAGATTCAAATCAATAAGATTCCAGAACATTCTTTGATATTTTAAGATCGTTAAACATGCACTGCACAAATAAATTCCCCACTCGTAATGAGGCATGCCTATACAATATTGTTAGATTGAGTAGAGAAGAATATGTGACTAATCTAGCCAATGCAGTTTTTGCAGATCATGATCCAACCTGTACCATAAGCAACCAGTTCAGTCCTGTACATTTAGTGTGAAATGGGTAAGAGGGTAGAAAGGGAAGCACATTTTGCTAAGAACAAAAAATAGGTCTCTGTGTATTAGTGTCAACCTGGTGAGAACATACTGATACTTTATCAGAGATTTAAAATGAGAATATTCAAGGGGGCTGAATAGAGTAGTATGGATTACAATACTTACTTTAAAAGTAAAATTATTTAAAAACTAAGCTCAAACATGCAAAAAAAAGGGGGGGTGGCAGCATGTGAAAGGTATACAGAAAGTGCCCCAAATAAGTGTAAGGCAACATGGGAAGTTATTAAACATGCTAAAGCTTCCAGTCAGTGGTGTGAAACCCTGCTTGATCCAGCGGAACTGAATGATTACTTTGTCACCTCAGTCAGAGAACACTGAGACAAAATCACTGATAACAGCCACACCTGCAAGGGCTCTGCCAGATCCCCGACTATCTGAAGGACCTTTACTGCAGTGGAATAAAATCGCACCTGAAGTCTGTAAAACTGCATCCAAATTATTCAATTCCAATTGTATGAAGTGTTTTGGGATGTCAAACAGTATTGTTAAGAGAACAATTCACTTAATAAATAAACCACTAAGCTTTATATTCAATAAGTATTTTAGTGTGCTGATTTTTTACAGAACCACTCAAAATCTCAAAATGTATCCCCATATTCACAAAGGGTGATAAACAACTGCCCCATGACTATTGGCTAGTTTCAGTTGAGCCTAATCTCCTAAAAATATTCGACTCTCATACACATAATATTAATCAGTTATTTTGAAAAGAATGCCATCTTATGCAACAATTAATATGGATTTCACTGAGGTAAAAATCCTCAGCAGCCTTACTGGAAATTGTTGATCAAACTTTAATGGATTTTGAAAATAAGAAGACAGTATCAGTTGTATTATGTGATCTAAGTAAAGCATTCGACTGCATTCTTTTTACCATATTACTTACAAAACTGGAGTATTATGGTGTACACAAACCCACATTGCTGTAATTTTTCTTGCCTAACAAACAGAAGACACTATGTCTCACTTATAAAAAGACATTCCCTTTTAGTAAAAATTGGCACAGGTGTTCCACAAGGCTTTGTCCTTGGTGATGTGTTTCTCATTGTTGCTCTCAATGACCTTCCTCACTGGATACCATAGTCTGTCATTTTATATGCAGATGATACAACTCTATTCACTCCACTATCGATAGAATTGCACAATCAAATCTTGACTGTGCATTAAACTGGTTTGCAACAAATAAACTTGTTTTTAATCCAGATAAGACACAAAGGTTTAAGTTAGTATTGTCTAAAAGTACAGAAAATAAATGTGTTATACTCTTAGGAATACACTTTGATGCCAAACTCAGTTGAGAAGACCATATCAATGGTGTCAAAAGGAGAATCTGATTGAAATGTCAATAACGGAGGATAGATAACAACTGGACATAAAGAGGCTCACTGAGCTGCTGACAGGTGCTGCATTCAATGCTGCATTTCACATTCCCACCTATCAGAGCCTTTACAATCCATCACACAATGTGGAACTTTCCATCTCCACCTTTACCTGGCATCCTACACCCTCCACAGCCTTCTTCACTTACCATCTAGATGCTTGTGGCACCGGAGCGGGCAGACATAGTTGCTGTGCGTGTATAGTTGTCCAAGTCATTGTATGAATGTGTGTCTGTCTTTTTCTGATGAATGCAATGGCTGAATGTAGTTGTCTCTTTTTCATGCTTGTTAGAAGTTCAGCAAGCCTCTTTCTGGTGAGCTAGCCTCCATTATTGCCATTCCAAGTGTGTAAAAAGATATTAAGTGTGTCCTACCTCATTTGGAAACTCTGAAATATGGTCAGTAATAACTATCTCTGTATGACAAACTTCAGCCTCTGTCCTCTGTCAGTCACATATTTCGTATTGCCTACTGTTGTTTGCATCAACCATGCTCACAAATCAAGTGTTAGATCTACATGACACTTTGGTTTTTGCTTCTTTTGTATGATCTGCCATGTTTGAATCAGTCTGTTATTGTTCACTGTGTTAGTAACATCTAATAAAGCTTTTGTTCTGTAAAGTGTGTGTTCATTGGGTTCCACCACCCCTAGTAAACTCCACAGTGGTGACCCCGAACTAAAACGGCTCTATGTGTTTGGTACAGTGTTGTCCTGCAGATTTAGGCGTGTTCCTTCAATCATAATTCACTTGTGCTCGGTATGCCAACAATCCCATGCCCAAGTGCAGCATGTAGATGCCCATGCAACTGCCATCTGGATTCGCACTTACTCGGCAATCTGTGGTTTCCAGCATTCTCAGGAGTGTCAGCAGTTCGCATAACGCCAGGCTGCCACACTTGTCCGGACATTCACCACAGGACATCTTCACATCACCGTAGTTCAACAATGCTGTGCCTCAGTGATGTGATTTTGGCTTTGTCACTCCACAGACGCTTTTGAGTGCTCCTTTTTATGCCACTCCACTGTTTGAGTGCTCTCAGCTCTTCAGTGCTTCAGAAAATGCCAGCTACAATGTAGACTTGGTGCAAAATTCAAACGTGCAAACGTCTGCTGCTAAGCCAGGTACGCCAATGTATCCCTCTGGCGGCCACATGCCCAGCCTTCGAAGGCCAGGTGGACTACTAACTTATGCCTCCTCGAGTGCTATGCATCAAAGTGTACCTCTTGAACTTTGGCAGCCTAGTTACTATACCCATACTGTTTGTGCTGAACTTTGTGCTGCTTTGCGAGTGCACCTCCTCATGCAAGTTTGTCTCCAGCAGTTCACCCATCCCCCCTCCCCCCACTTCTGTACTGGTTCAGCTGCCTCACTCAGTGCATCCTGTGAGCATTCTGCACTACAATCCTTCCTATGACCCCCACAATTTCATCCACTGTGCTTACTCTGCAAATGTGTGTTACACGGCATGTGGTACCATGTGCTGTGCCTTCCGCGATGTGAAGTGGTCCCCTTCCACACCTGAACTTTGGTGAACTTTCAACTGTTGCTCTGGTGCCTCTGCTGCGCTGTGCAATGCTTCCGTGCCTTTGCCAATTGCCAATGCTGCAGTGCCTCTGACACTTCCTGGCTCGCCTCCTCCTCTGCTGCCTGCCAAAGCTGCCTCAATATTCTTTCGACTCTCTGACCACCTGGTTTGCTCTCATCGAGCATATATTCGAGCATTACAATTTGGATGACTCCGCTTGGTACCTTTTGTTTAATTACTTCACTGCACGACCACATGGATTTGATTTGTGATCCGGTTATCTCCCCCCCCCCCCCTCCTCCCCGTCGAGACTGATATGATAGTGCTAAAAAGATCATCCTGAAACATGTCACCCAGTTTGTGGAGGAGACTGTTTGACACATAATTGATGAGGAGAACCTTGGGTGACAAACGTCCATCTGAACTACGGTGATGCCTTCGGCTCTTGGTTAACGAGCAGATCATGCCTGACCCCTTGCTCATGGCAATATAGACAAGTAAACTCCCTCTATCTGTGCCAACAGCATTAATGTACAGCATGCTTGAGTTCCCCAGTGAGCTTATATGCATTGCGGACTGAGCATATGAAGAGCATCTTCAAGAATCTTGTCTTGTGCAATCCACCGCACCAAGAGTCACACCATGCCCACCTACTTTCGCGTGGGGCCATTCCCACTTCCCAAAGGAGATCATGAATCTGGCTGGCATTTCCCACTGCATCATCACTGCAACCACTGCCAGCACCGGAGGGCATCAGCTCTGGCGAAAAGGGCATGCCCCCTTCTCCTCCGCACTTCCTGCTGGAACAACAACGGGCACTACCCATATTTCTTTTTTCACACCCATTTTGGCAGTGCTGCAAGGAAGCGTAGCTCCCATTGAAGCTACCCAAACAAGGTGGGTAGGATCGCAGGTGTCTACCTACTCTCCAATCTGTACGCACCGTTGCCGCTGCAGGCACTTATCTCTATGTTACTGACCTGAACTTTGGCAGTGAGGCGCAGTCTGTGAACTGTGCCATTTATGATGGCAGAGGCTGGAGTTGACAAGGCTGCCACAGACCACTTGAGCCACGACTACAAGCACTTGGTGCGCAGTTGGCCACAGGTGGCACACATTTGGGAATACTGGGATGGGGAGGCAATGCATGCACAGCTGAGTGGGTGGCTGGCGAGGCGACGTGAGCTGGAGGCGAGACAATATTGCCTTCACAGTGAGGGCCAGTGAGCCAGTTGGTGTAATTCAGCTCAGTAGGGCAGCGTGCGCAAGAATGTTTGAAAGAGGATTTGTCAAAAGTGGAAGCAGGAGTACTAACGGGCACATACTGAGACACTTCACTAGAGTTTGTTGATACAGCAACAGTGAACACAATGGGCTTGTTCAGGAAAGTCACTCACGGAGCATTCAAACGAATGCATGACCGTCTGTTTTGTGTAGAGTTCGAGGGTGCAAATGTTCAAATGTTTGTTAAGCTTATGGGACTTAACTACAGGGTCATCAGTCCCTAAACTTACAAACTACTTATCTACTACTTTATACTAAGGACGGCACAAATATCCATGCCCGAGGGGGGATTCGAACCCCCGACCGTAGTGGTCATGCAGACACTATTCTATTTGATTGTAATTGCAGATGCACCTTATGATGAGACATAGGTCTTGAAACATACAGGTAATAGGTAAAACTAATCGTCCTTACAGACAAAGGTTCCACCACTGTAGTTACAAACTGCAGTGACTACCTGGCAGAAGTGCTCTGCCAACTTGTCAAGTACAGGGTCGTGGCGTGTTGTGTCTTGATGTTCTCTTAAATCAGTGTTCTTGGTAACGACTGGCTGAAATTACATGGGTCAAAACTAATAAACTACAAATAATGTAGGCGACACATAGAATTACAGTCCATTGACCCTTTAATGATTTATTAGTGCCCAGTTGTCCCCATTTGTTGCCAGTGTATGAGTCTCATTAATAACATTCAATCAATCTATCCAATTTCATTAACCACAACCCAATATGTACATTCCACACATCAATAATACAAATTTACACTATTTGTGTGTGGAATATAAAGTCTGAGGTTTACAGTGTGGCACAAATATGAAGGATTAATCACTGTAGATACACTTTGTACATGTTTGACAATGAATAACTTTTACATAATTGTTCAAAATTAAAGTTCAAAGTGACGTGGGTTGTGTCTCAGATACATAATAAAAAAACTCCTAACTGGATAGTGCCTCCTAACGAAGATTTAACAAGACTCATTTACATGGCACGGAAGTATCCTATTTATATCATTTAAACAATGTCACTGAAAATTACATATTGTTAATTGAGTTCATTACATTAATTGTAATGGAAAAGTAAACAATTACATACAACTGGCTATAGTAAAATATTACGTGAATAATACTGATTAAATTGATATATAAATCTCAGTTAAATTAATAGTGTTTCATTTACATATTTAATGAAATAGGTTTGTCAACAATACTTCTGTGATTAATGGTAATTATATAGAAATTAATGAGGGCAAAGCTTTCCTAACATTAATTGTGAAGCATATTAATACCTACTTTAATATTATGAGATGAGAATTTACTTAGTTTTATTAAAAATACTAATTAGGATACTATCTGAACCCTAACAACACACCACTGACATGAACTAATTAATATTTGCCAGTTAAACAAACTTCTGCAACACCAAATAATAGAAAATAACTTTAGCTAATCATGTTAGAAAAAAGAATAACAAAAGTTTTGGAAAAGAAAATGATAAACAGACTAATTACATTCATATCTATTACTCCACAACACTGGTACTGGGAGGTTCAGCAACGCAAGCAGATGGTAATAAATCCCAACATGCTTTGTTGCAAACTTTCTGACACTCCCACCTACAACTGTGCCTGAATGACCCCATCCCAAAAGTCCAACAAGATCTCCAATCCCTGTTGGAATAATATGACCCCACCCAGAAGCTTTCTCCTGAATCCATCTTCTACCTCACCCCAACAGCACCTCAAAATCTATGCTCCCGTATCAAGGATACCAACCATGTCCTTCACCGACTCTAACCATCCCCACCTCTTTACCTTATTGATACTTACTTGTCACAGTAGACACTAGCTCCCTATACACCAAACATCCCACCCACATGCCCATGGCCTTTACCACTCTTGAACACTATCTCTCCCAGCATCCCTCTAAATTAAAGCCTGCTAACTTTCAACCCTTTCTTTAAGGGGAAAGTTAGCATCAAATCCGTGGCATACCTATAAGCAACCACATGGCACTCTCCTGTGCCAAACTTTTTATGAGCTATCTGGAAGATACCTTCCTAGCATCCCAAAAGCCCAAATCTCTGGTGTGGTTCAGGTTTATTGGTGATATTTTCTGGACTCCTTCAAAACCTCAACTCCTTCTCCCCCATCCACTTCACCTGGTCTTCCCTAAGATACCATGCTATATTCCTGGATGTTAACCTCCACCTCACTGATGGCTCCATCCACATCTATGTCCACATTTAACCTTCTAACTACCAACAGTACCTGCACTAGATAATACCTGCAATAGATAATTATGACTGATTAATTAGACTCCTTAAAGCTACAGCTAAAGCCTGTATACCTAGAAGCTACAGCAAGACATAAATTCCAGGTTGGAGCCAAGAGTGTGAAGACCTGTATAATGAATTCATCAGCACTGAACATTCAAACACTATATACTGACATGAAAGTAAACCCTAAGTAGTTTTTGTCTTATATTGAATCAGTAATCGTATCGAAGTAGTGTGCCTGGAAACACTGTGATCATGATGGCTTTGAAACAGCAGATAACACAGAGAAGGCCAAAATAATAAACATTTCACAGAAGGGTCATTCCACATTAAGTGTCCCAGCTTAGACAAATCTCCCAGCTCGACCATCTTCAATTTTGATGAAATTTGTACAGTATGTACCTCAGGGCCTGATATGAACTTATGCAAAGTTTCAGGCTCACCTGTAACCTGGTTCACATACTAGAGCCATTTTTGTGAAGACAACTTTTACCGACACCAAAAAGTTGAGAAGAAACCTCCAGCAACAAATAATGTCATGAAAAATTTGCCCCATAGTTTAATTAGGCATAAGTAGTGGAGAAAGAGCACTACAGACCTGGTGTTTTGTCAAACTACCATCTGTATGGATGTTTAGTATATAAAAAATTTGGTCCTGGGTTAGGTGTTTAATTACTCTGCTACCATCCTGTAAACTTGCTAAAAATCATGAATATATCAAATTTTACCCGTGTTCAAAGTCTTGTAGCTCAAAATGGACACCTACCACATTATTCAACAGAGCACATTTTATTCTATTAGAAAAACTTATTTTCATTTTGGTGTCTCTCTGCGTAAGGTGCAAAAATTTCACCTAAAAATTTGATAATTTGTTGATTTTGTCTTTTTCGTATCACGGCCTGACGAGTTCAAGAGCACGCCAGAACACACGTACTTCGATAGTGGCCATGGTGGCCACTGGGCACTGTTCATCACTCATAATCACAGTCATTTGCCTACCACACAGGCCAATCAGAACTTGTGGTCACACTATATAGGGCACAGAGCCATGGCATGCTTCTCATTCATGTTTTGACTGCGTTTTTGTATTGTCCGTTGCTACACCATTGTTTCTCCTGGATCCTTCTCGGCTACATCTAGATTACGATTTGATTCTTTCTTTCTCAGTTGTGTTTATGATGGAAAATGATGGATAGGAAATATCTGTGAAATTTCATGTGAAGAAAAAGATGCCTCGATTAATTTCATGCATCCTCATGGAGCTGCACAATCATTTCAGAGGCCTACTAGAAGAAATATATGCTGGATCCCAGAACAATAGATAATTGCAGTCATAACAGTTCCAGCTGCTTCAATGATTGAGTGGCAATGCAGTTTGCCAGAAGCAATAGTTTTGGACATCAGCAACAAATTTAAAGCATTCACCAACTGAAGAATTCTAATTTATGGCTTGGGAACTACATAGAGTTCCAAATAATGCTTGGAAACATGTTGGATACCCACATTCACGTTTGTAACCTGCTATATACTCATATTCCGGCTTGGGAGTCTGCTGGACTCCCACATTCAGGTTTGGGAATCTCCAGTAAAGAAAATCACATTTAGCTGACCTTGCATGGCTATCAGGCAAGGCCATTGCCCCTAGGCAATGGAGTCTGGTAGTGGCATAACCACCATGAACCAATGCAAGAATTTTTCTCAAATTATAAAAAGTCAACAGTTTAGGTGAAATATTTGCACCCTACGCAAAGAGACACCACAACAAAAATATGTTTTTTAATAGAATGAAGTGTGCTCTGTTGAATGGTGTCAATGAAAATAATGTGGTAGGTGTCCATTTTTAGATACATGACTGAACACTGATATATTTTAACACATGAATAGTTTTTAGCATATTCACAGGATCGTAGCATAGTAATTAAACACTCAAGCCAGGTCTAAATAGGTGATATAGTATGCACCCAGACAGACAATAGTCTGACAAAGGACCAGGTCTTTCTCCTCTACTTATGCCTCATTAAGCTATGGGGCAAATTTCTCGCTACATGATTCATTGCTCACTTTTAACTGAGATTATGCCAAATGAACTGCTTTCTGAACTCTGTCTGCATCATTTATGTGTAGAGCACAAAACTTTGTACCACTATACCAAGAACCACGGGTCTTGCTCTTTTACATTAGGAACAGTGGAATGTTAAACTTGAAGATTTCTTCTTCACTTTTCGATGTCGGTAAAATTGGTATTCACAAAAATGACTCTAATACATGAACCAAGTTACAGATGAGCCTGAAACTTTGCATACATTGTTGTTGGGCCCTCAGGTACATACTATACAAATTTCATTAAAATTGAAGATGGTCGAGGTGGAAGCCCTCGGACACTTCACGTGGAATGACCCAGAAGTGAGACACATTTCTTGTTCCATGAATGTAATACGTTCATATGGTTTGAATTCCATTCCCACAATCCCCTGCCCACTTAGAGATGCCCCCCCCCCCAATGTGAGGTCATTACTTGGAATGCAGCAGCAGAAAATGACAGTCATGCATTAGTGTGTTGTGCCTGTGCAAATGTATGAATTTCTGTGTGTGTGATTAATGCTCCTAATTTTTATGATTCATTTCAGAAAACTTGGATGTTTTTGAGTCTCCACATTATCTTACCAATCTTGGTAACCCAACTCATCTGTTCGAAGCCTTTCCAATCCCTTGACAGTCATCAGGTTCATTTCCAGATGCTTATAAATAGCAACTTCACATGCCAATTAAGACCATGCACAGTGGGGCTGCCTTATAACTGGTGTAATATTTTACAGAACACATAACTTTAAACTAAGCTTGCTGATTATCATTTAATTTACAGTCTAGTGCACTAAAAATTTCACCAGTAATGTTTTTGAATGAAACAACCAAAAACAGATCTGTTACAGCAACAGAAAAACTAGGTACTGCAATTTTGATAAAGTGATAAAATTGTGATAAATTGGAAATTTATTTAGTAATCATAACCTGGAAACAGAAGCAAAGAAATAGTAAATGTAATATTTCTTCGAACCTTTTTTTCAGATTGTGGTAACTAAGTGACACAGATTTGCTATCCCAGGCACCATACTCACAACTTTCAGCTATTATTGAAATACAGGGTGAGTTTGGAGGAAAGGTACATGTTTTGAGAAGTGATACTACTAGTGAACAAAAAGTTATAATAAGCATAAGCCCTTTTCTTAACCATTTCCTGTTAAACCAATGAAAACAACTAAGAACGGGAAAAGTGTAGTGTTGGTTCACTTGAGCATAGTGTGGTTGTTTATCTTAAGTCTCAGTCCAACAGTGCACGGTACAACAGTGTGTATACTAAAATAATGTTTCTCTATGGTTTGTCCAATGCAAATTCCAGAGCTTATGTGCAAGAATACCAACAATGATTTCTAAATCGCAGAGTGCCAGACAGCAGGGTGTTTTATGCATTCCATAAGTGTCGTACACTTACCTGTGTAAATGTTGTCTGTGAACATCCCATTGTGACTATACAGAAGTAACGTCTGTAAAGTTCTGTAATTAGTATACGTAATGGTATTGTGTTGAAAAATACAGGGCCGACAGTAGACTGTGTCAAGGGGTTGCAGCAGCTGACAGACAGGTCAGGTGTCAAATTAAACCATATAGCCGGCGGGGGTTTGTCCAAATCAGTGAAAATCTGGGAAAGACTATTGGTTTGTACTCAAAGGTAATGAGGGCTGTTAGCTAAATGTTTCTTATGTGTCTGGAGAACATCTGAGAGTTCCACACACAACAGTAATTCAGAATAAAATAAAATAACCTATAAATTGTTTATCGTTAACATTTAAGACATCTATGATGTTGGAATATCTATGCAAATCTCATGATTTAAAAATTATTTCAATATCTCAAAAATTACTAATGTATATGACTAATAATATAGTGAGGACAGTTTACAACACACCGCAAAGACGTGGCGACGAGCTGCGACAGGCTCTGCAGCGAATCGGGGACGGGAGGGGGGGGGGGAGGGGAGAGGGGATAGGAAGGTTACGTCACGGTGGTGGGGATGGGTTAGATGGGAATAACGAGATGCAGCTTAGGAATGGAGTGGGTAGGCGGGTGAGGGGAGAAAATAAAATAAAATAATTTTTTTTTCTTTATTTTATGTTCTCCCCTCACCCACCTCCCCACTCCATTCCTAAGCTGCATCTCGTTATTCCCATCTAACCCATCCCCACCACCATGATGTAACCTTCCTATCCCCTCTCCCCTCCCCTCCCCACCCGTCCCCGATTCGCTGCAGAGCGTGATTCGAAGTACGGCAGTCGGAGGTGATGGTTGTATGACTGTGTTGTGTGCCTGTGTGATTGTGTGAGTGTTCTATTTTCTGAAGAAGGCCATGGCCGGTAGCTGAATGTGTTGTATGTGTGTGTTTTTTTGTATGTGCCTGTTGCAGCTCGTCGCCACATCTTTGCGGTGAGTTGTAAACTGTCCTCACTATATTATTAATTCCAACCTGGACTTTCCATTATCATAATGTTTATGACTAGTATATCAAAATATAGAAAAATCAAGTGTAAAAAAAAAAAAGCTCTGGTTTAAATGATAGTTTACTGTATCTAACTAACATCTTAAAAGCGTCACACTTATATTTATTTAACAACTGGTTTTAACTGATATAAATTTATAAGGGAAATATAAACAGACCATCATAGTCTCCACATTAACATTAAAATGCAAGCAGCATGATTTATCTCTTGTGTATTTAATTTAGTGTGTTGATTTATTGTACAATTTGCCAGTAATTTACGTAAATATTGTGAGGCATGAGCCGCCAAGCTCATGAAAGCTGGTTTGTCTACTTATTTATTTCAGAGTTTATGTAATATTAATTAACAGTCATTTTTGTATTTAAATAATATTACATCAGTAAGTATTGAAATGTATATGTCTCCATGACACTTTATTGGAGAATGCATTTCATATGAAATATGTTTTTCATATTAGTACATATTTTTTAAGTTCACTCTTAATATGCCTCAATCTAGGTTCTTCTTCATGTAAATAGCAACACTTAAACTTCTTCTCCGGTATTGAAAGGCATCCAAAGGTAATGAAGATTCACACTAGCTCAAAAAACTTATTATCACCATAAATGACAAAATACTCAAGTTTAAATTTTCTCATAAGTAGGGCTTTATTGTAACTTCATTACAATGTTCCTCTTGTAATACTCCTTATTACACCAGAATGAAACTTTCACTCTGCAGTGGAGTGTGCACTGATATGAAACTTCCTGGCAGACTAAAATTGTGTGCCGGAACCGGGACTCGAACCTGGGACCTTTGCCTTTCACGGGCAAGCGCACTACCGACTGTGCTATTCTGACACAACTCACGATGCCACCTCACAACTTTACTCTCGCCAGTACCTCGCCTCCTATTTTCCAAACTTCACAGAAGCACTCCTGCAAACCATGCAAGACTAGCACTCCTGGAAGAAAGGATATGGAGAAGACATGGCTTAGCCACAGCCTAAGGGATGTTTCCAGAATGAAACTTTCTCTCTGCAGGAGTGCTAGTCCAGCATGGTTTTGCAGGAGAGCTTCTGTGAAGTTTGGGAGGTAGGAGGCGAGGTACTGGCGGAACTAAAGTTGTGAGGCGGCATCGTGAGTCGTGACGGGATAGCACAGTCGGTAGTGCGCTTGCCCGTGAAAGGCAAAGGTCCCAGGTTCGAGTCCCGGTTTCGGCACACAATTTTAATCTGCCAGAAAGTTTCCTTATTACACTTTTACATAAGAAGGGTCACATCCAACACGCCCATACTCTAGATCAGATTAACAAAGAATAAAACACACAATAATATAAAAAAAAAAAAGTTCCTTCTCTCTGCTGAATGTTCACGGAAGCTCATGCTCCTCTTGATAATCCTGCAAGTAACTTCTGTGACAGGTAACTTGCTCCCGTCTAGGAAAGTTCCTGCAAAACAAGAGAAACCTCGGACAGTGCATGTCCTACAGGTTCTCTAAACCATTCAGACCTACCTTTGGTTATCTTGTACCAATGGAGGAAGAATGTAGTGTATTTGTTACACTGCATACCCCTCTCCTGTGAAACAAGATACCAAATGTACACCATACATCTTCTCCCACACACTATAAATAATACTACCACTATAACATACAATAACAATTCATCATATATCTATGAAATTTTAACCATTAGTAACCCAATATTATATTTTATCATAGTCCTTGACTTTGTATCCCACCATACTACATCTCCTTCTGAGTGTATTTCAAACATTTCCACTAGGGAGATAGGGTTTACCTTATCACTTTGCTACAAATGCAGTCCCTTAGGTTTGCACAAAAGTCTTGGCCTTTCCATTCACCTGTTCCTTCTAACTAGTCCATCTCAACACTGTCTCCATTGATGTAGTTCATTATATCTAAATTAAAGTCTTTCCATAAAAGGAAAAGAATTCACTTCACCAAAGTGTCTTTCCACCTCAGTCTTTACACAGTCTGTGGTAACACTGTTGCTACCTATTTACACGTTTGATTCATAACTCTCACATCACCTCCTACTACTTACAAGTCTAAATATATTTAAGCGGTTTTCTATAAATCCGTTCATCGCATCACAAAGTCTCTCATTTCACTTTTCTTTACATGATTAATAATAAACTTTTGTCACTTAAGGAACCGTAACAGAAAATCACCTTTTCTTGTCACTGCTAACCTGAGTCATAAAGGTTCATCTGAAACCATTTAACTTTTCACTTTACTGCATTTCTCCAAACATTTAAACTTACTCAGCTCAGTCCCTTACATACTATCTCTTTGGACACAATCAAGAATAATCCATGTCACTTTTCCTTCAATAAATTTTTAGTATAACTAACATCATCCATATTACATATTACTCTCATTATAACAACATTACTTACATTCTTATTTTCAGTTAAATTCATTGAATACATATTTTCTAAAAGAAATATATGACACCTGTTCTTGGCCTATCCATGTCAAATAATGCTAGGCAAACTTCCATGGGTTGGGTTTCTTGATATAGTTCTGTGCTTTCCAATTAATGATAAAATCATTTCCTCTCAAATATTTTTAAATCCAACTACACAATTATTCACTGGTACCTCCTCTTCATATTATTTATTTATTTAAATGATATGCACTTCATTGTTTCTCTCAAAACATTTTGCAACCAATCTATTCTTGCTTTTTCTGAACTATTCAACTGGGAAACAAGGACACAGGAGAAAACTCTCTAAAATAAAAAATTCAAGGTAAGTTCCATCAATTTTTCCCAGTAGTGAATCTATATTAAAAAAAATACTACTCCTCCAATGGGTTAGGTCCTCTTACTGGGCACCTAAAACCAATCAAGCCCTACCCTTGTGGCACATTCTCTATTCATCAACCTTCTATTCATCCCTTATTTGTAACAATGGCACACTTTGGTCAATCCTTTCTGGTTACCTCTCGCTGGCCACAGTGGCCGAGGGGACTGAGGCGCGTCAGTCATGGCCTGCAAGGCCACTACGGTCAGCGGTTCGAATCCCCCCTTGGGCATGGATATTTGTGCCGTCCTTGGTGTTAGCTAGTTCATAAGTAGTTTATAAGTTTAGGGACTGATGACCCCGTATTTAAGTCCCATAAGCTATAAAACATTTGAATTTTTGGTTACCTCTCATTTCTGCTCTTCAACTTTCCCTTGTCCCTGCTCCAGTCCTCCTCCTTCATACTTCACAAAACCTACAAAAATACTCTATGAAATGTGGACTCATTAAACTCTCTCTTCTCCTCTCCTTTACCTCCCACCTTCAGATGAGTGTACCTGAATAAGTATTGTAAATTATCTATTTTCTGAAATCCTAAAAATAACAACAACCCATGCTGTACCCATCTTCTACATATAAATCATACTTACATACTAACACAGAAGAACACACATGTATTCAACTAATCTCAGCACCGTGTGTGTGTACATACTTTGTAGCCATCCCCACTACAAACTAAAGAACCTCCCCATACAAAAGTAAATATAATCCCACCCATTGGTTTATATTTCTGAAGAAAAGTACAAAACCTTATAAATTATTGTACAAAATGTATTTTAACTGACTGTGAACAAAAATAAAGTCGATTCTTGAGTTTCTCCCGGCGTATTTGGTAATCAAAATATTTCTGAAGAAAAGTACAAAACCTTATAAATTATTGTACAAAATGTATTTTAACTGACTGTGAACAAAAATAAAGTCGATTCTTGAGTTTCTCCCGGTGTATTTGGTAATCAAAATATCCACGGGTGTACTACCGGTCTCGGCGTCCAACGGGCACAATATTTCGGCGATCATAATGTCGCCATCATCAGGTGAAATGACGGACTGAGCTCCTGAATATGTGCTGGCACAGAGATCCGCATGCTACGGCGGCTCAAAGGGAACTGGGTTCTAGCCCAGTGGCGGGCCATTTAAATACCTTCCGCCCGCGGAGCGCCCCCTTCGTGATCCGCGTCCCGCTCCATGGTCGGGCAGTGGAACAGATTGCGACAGCGTCTGAGATGACGTTGATGTGAGGGCTCTGTCCGCCGTGGTTGTCACTACATTACATTTGCTAGATTTACTCTTAATTAACCCAATCACTGTTTCTCAAGCTTTGCTAAGTTTATTGCCACAGTCACGGTTTATGACGTCATCACTAGTGCGAATTTCAATGGTCTCTCTAATGACACAGTCCCAGTATCTCAATGTCTGTACCAGAATCCTAGTGCATTCATACATCGTGTGATTCTCTGAAAAAGAATATTCAGCGACCACCAACTTGCTTGGATACATCAGTCGTGTGTGCCTCTGGTGTTCAAGGCATCATTCCTCGACGGTACGCATCGTCTGTCCAATATATGACTTGCCACACTACCGCGGAACGGCCTTCCTCAAACCGAGATCATCTTTGGTGCTCCCCACCAGTGCACAAATTTTATTCGGTGGACAAAAGACAGTTCCAACCTGGTGTTTCTTCCGAAAAAATGGGTACTCAGAGTGGCAGATTCTGCGTGCTCTCCACCAAACAACTACAACACGACTTGTGGAAACAAATGAAAACACGAGGGAGGAGGTAGGCGCTGCGTTTATTCTATATACTGCGGCGTGGACCACCACCAGGCTAGAACGCAGTTAATCTCAAGCCGCCATAGCGTGCGGATCTCTGTGCCGGCGCGTTTCCAGGAGCTCAGTCCATCAGATCACCTGATGATGGTGCCATATAAGATTGCTAAAATATTGTGCCTGTTGGACACTGTAGACTACAGTACACCCGTGGATATTTTGATTATCAAATATGCCAGGAGAAACTCAAGAATCACATCATACACCTTTACAGGGAGGAGATATATCGCAGCATGAAGAAATTTGAAAAGTTGTGCAACCTTACATGTCACTTGCTAAGTACTCTTGCCTTTCTAAAGAGATGTCATTTTGAGAAAGTTGTTCCAAATTTTGCTAAGGTCACATATCACATCGATTCTGCAGCAGCCAAGAGAATTAAGAAATGGGCTAGCCTCGCATTGCTTCGTGAGAGAGTGCATTTCACCCACCATAGCCTTAAGTTCATCTCACTAGAACTATTCAAACTGCATTTACAACTGTCTAATTATTTCACTTCTTTTTCCTGGGACTGGATTGATGGTGTTACCTGGGTTGCAGCTGATTCTGCCCATAAGAAGGCAATGACACATCAAACAGCTAAGTCCTCACACATCCCATCTCTGCAGGTTCCACTTGAATCAGCTGAGGAAATACGTCGTGAAACTTGTTGTACATTGACAAAATCCAAGCCCATGAAGTCAAACATCACTAGTAAAGAGAGGGTGGCCATTCGTGACCTGAGGGAGCGCTTTGAAATTGTTGTCTTACCGGCTGACAAAGGCAATGCTGCAGTTGTCTTCCATAAGGACTACACTGAAAAGATGCAGAGCTTGCTAAATGATGATTCCTACTGGAAGATCAGGGTTGACCCCACAAAGAAGGTGGAAAATAAGATGAGGGCGCTTCTCAAGGATGCAGATTTACCAGAAGATGTCGCCAAGAAACTGCTACCTCAAGGTCCGGTACCGCCAAGACTTTATGGACTCCTTAAGGTTCACAAAGATGGGGTGCCGTTACGCCCCATTATCAGTAACATCAGAGCACCTACATATTTGTTGGCCAAATACTTGACGGGAATATTAAGTCCTTATGTAGGTAAATGCCCTCATCACATCCATAATTCCGTGGATTTTGTTAAATGCCTTGACAGCTTCAGGCTGGATGAGTCCGCTATCATGGTGAGTTTTGCCGTCATTTCGTTGTTTACGAGGGTATCCCTTCGAGAGTCAGTAGATTTAATTGGTCAGAAGTTTGACGAGAAGACGACCGAACCTTTTAGGCATGCCTTGACCTCCACACATTCTCTTTTCAATGGTGAATACTATGAACAAGCGGAGTGAGTCTCCATGTGTAGCCCACTCTCCCCTGTGGTCACAAATGTGTACATAAAGAATTTCGAGGAGGAAACCCTGGCTTCTACTGAATGGAAATCTACTTGATTCTTCCATTATGTAGACGACACTTTCGTCATCTGAATGGAAACCTACTTGCTTCTTCCATTACGTAGATGACACTTTCGTCATCTGGCCACATGGTATGGATAAACTCCTTGACTTCCTTACACATCTGAACTCCTTACACCCCAACATCAAATTCACTATGGAGACTGAAATGGAGGGTAAATTGCCGATCCTTGACATCTTGGTCAAGAGAAGAGCTGATGGCACCCTGGGTCATGGTGTGTATTGGGAGACAACGCACACTGATCTGTATTTACACGCAGACAGCTGTCACCACCCTTCACAGAGGAATGGGGTACTTGTGGCGCTCTGTTTTGCCAGCCGCCACGCGTCAGCGCGAAGTCCAGTGTTGAAAAGTGCAGTGCAGTGTAGCGATTGAATTAAGTGAACCGCGCTTATAATTAGTTCCGTACCGGCCACCAGAGGTACGCTACTATCACGGGTGTAATAAATGAATCGTGGCTGTTAATCATAATTCAGCGTCCAGCCGCCAGGAGCGCTGTATATTTTTACGTGTTCTAGTATATTCCATACGCGATGTATACTCTATGATTTTTTATGTTACTCTCTCTGCAGTTTACTCTCTGACAACTTTTGTTTTTCAGTCAGTACCTTCTGTTGTCTAATAAAGAGTTGTGTTACCAGTAAACCTCTCGCGTCGAATTTATTTATTTTATATAGTCGATCAGCTCAAATTACGCTGATACCGACATACTTAAAACTCTAGTACACAGGGTGCACACTATCTCCGACGCAGAGTGTCTACCCCAGGAATTGGAACATCTGAGAACTGTATTCCGATAAAATGGATACTCAGAGTGGCATATTCAGTGGGCTCTCCGCCCAACCACTACAACACAACCTGTGGAAACGGATGAAAACACGAGGGAGAAGTAGGCACTGTGTTTATTCCATATACCGGCGCACTCTCGGGGAAGGTTGCCCGCATTTTGAAGAAACACCAGGTTGGAACTATCTTTTGTCCGCCGAATAAAATTCATGCACTGGTGGGGAGCGCCAAAGATGATCTCGGTTTGAGGAAGGCCGGCATGTACCAGATTCCGTGTCAGTGCAGCAAGTCATAAATTGAACAGACGATGCGTACCGTCAAGGATTGATGCCTTGAACACAAGAGGCACACACGATTGATGTATTCAAGCAAGTCGGAGACAAGCAAGTCGGAGAATCACGCGATGGAGTATGAACGCACTAGGATTTTGGTACAGACGTTGAGATACTGGGACTGCGTCGTCAGAGAGGCCATTGAAATTCACACTAGTGTTGACCTCATAAACCGAGACTGCGACTATAATCTTAACAAAGCTTGGGAACCAGGGATTGGGTTAATTAAGAGTAAATCTTGCAAACATAACGTAGTGATGACCACGGCGGAGAGAGCCCTCACATCGACATCTCAGACGCTGTTGCAATTTGTTCCACTGAGCGACCGAGGCGCGGACCATGGAGGAGGCGCTCCACGGGCAGAGGGTATTTCAATGGCCTGCTGCCATAGCGTGCGGATCTCTCAGCCCGTCAGTTGACCTGATGATGGCGACACATATGATCGCTGAAATATTGTGCCTGTTGGACACTGAAGAGTGGCATACACCCGTGGATATTTTGATTAAAAATAAAGTCCTTTAATATCTAGTCTTTAGAGGCTTCATTTACAATACCGTTTCCGCAACCCTTTTGAATAGATATTGGAACACTATTATTGCCCTTATCTGAATAATTTTGCTTCTTATGATAATTATTATTATTATTTTATTGCTTTCTATTGCATTTTTTAAGCTCCTGTTTCCTACACATTTCACATAAGCACACTCCCTTCTTATTCTCGCTCTTTGTGTTTTCAGTAAATCTATTAGACTTCCCTCTAGCTTTGCTTGAAGCATCAACTTCTTCAGCTGCTATCAGTAGTTCCTTGATGTTCTTCCACCCCTTACACCATATTTCTCTCTGTGCATATTACGGCAACCTTCATATCAACACATTAGCTAGGTATTCTTCATCTATTGGCTTATCAAGAAACTTAGCCTTGGTTAAGTAAGTTTGCAAATACTGCTTTACCCTACCTACATGTCTAGAGTAGTAAGGAGGATCTGACATTTCTACGTTTATTTTGTCTTGTGTACTTAGTGACCAGTATTTCTCCTAAAACTTATCTTCAAAGTCCTCCCAAGATGTGAACTCATCAGTGTGAGCATTACCTCACTCTAAAGCTTCATCTGTTAAATAACAAAGTGAAATCTGTTTTTGTAGCATCATCTCACTTACTAGGTAATGCTTGAGAAAATACCCTGAGAAAGTGCTTCAGGTGTATTTCCCCATCAGGCTTGAATGTAGGCAGTTGTTTTGAAAGGTTTATTCCCAAAGACATTACAGAATCTCCACCACTATTAATAAAATGTACCATTTAACCCTGATCTGTATTCCTATTATTCAGTTGTTCTTTAGTTTTTTGAAGCTCCTGTCACAACTTTTCAAACTGCTGATTGACTATCTCTTATTCTAAACTTTTGCCTTCAATCATTGGTGAACCCTCTAGTCTCACCTTAAGCTTTTTATTAACAATATTTTCCACCTGTTGGTCCCAGTTGGCTACCTCAGTTATGGGCAAGCAAACCTCAGAAAATTTTGAAAATTCACTATTGCATTCAATTTGGATACAGTTTCTGTTATAGTTTGATTAATTTTGGAAAATTCGGATTTAGAATTGACTTCGAGTACCTCAAGTCTCTGACTGGTGGAAGTCAACTCCCTACTTAAATTTTGCAATCCATTTGTAACTATATCTTGTTTTGCTGACATTCTACCTTCTATTTTTGATAACAGAGAATTTCTCTCAGTACCAAGATAATCTACAACCACTCTCTCTAAAATTTCTTCCACATCTGTTTTCGTTAAAAGTAACGGCTTTAAACTACTAAAACCCTGTCATCTCGTAAAATCGGGTGTACTGCCGGTGGTCCGCGTCTTCCCAACACGATATTTCGTCGTAACTCGGCGTCTTCATCAGGTGTTCATCAGGTGTTGGCGAGCTGCCCTCGTTCCATATTTATGCCTGGGCGGTGTATGGTGCTCCCTATGCCGCCCGCGCCCGCTGCGTCTGTTTCTGTCGGTAGTATGTCTCTAGGCGCTTCCTCTTCGGTCCGCACCCGTTGCGGCTCTCTTCTGAGGTAGCGGACGTCCCAAGGCATTCCCTATTGGGTCCGCGCCCGATAGTCGCGATCCTGGCACTGTCATGGCTCTGTTGAACTTCCTTATGCTGTCCGCGACCGTGGCGAGTTTCTCTCGTGGCCGAGCCATTGTCCTCGCCTTCTGAACCCGGTATGTGCCTGTGAGGTGCGCTTCCTGTGGCATCCGGTTGTTGTTGGAGCTGCATATTATGATGCCCATCCTCCAAGGAGCTTGCTGCTGCCTGGTATCGCATATGTCGTTCTGTTCTGTTACTTAAGCCCTTGGACGTCTGTAGTTCATTACTGGAGGATGGAACTTTCTCCCTTGTTTCTGTAGTAGTTCCAAAGCAGGATTCCTCGCAGTACTAAGCTGATATCCTGCTTCTCGGTTGATCAAGTTCTCTGTCATCTTGATTTCAATAGATTCATTGATGACACTAGCCCAGAATCGGGGGGTCTGAGCCAGAATCCTAGTTTTGTCATAATCCATGGTGTGCTTAAGGTCAAGGCAATGTTCTGCTATTGCAGATTTAGTTACCTGTCGTAGCCTGGTATGCCTCTGGTGTTCTTTGCATCTTATTTCAACTTTTCTGGTAGTTTGACCGATGTAAGCCATCCCACATTCACATGGTATATGGTAGACACCAGGTTTCCTTAACCCCAGATCATCCTTGACAGTTCCAAGGAGTGTCCTGATCTTGTTAGGTGGGCAGAACACACTCTTTATATTGTGTTTCTTCAGGATTTTGCTGATCTTGGCAGATATAGGTCCCGCATATGGTAGAAAGGCTACTTTCCTGGTCTCTTCTTCCTGCTCCTCTTCTGTTGCCTCAGTTAGTCTGGTAGGATGGAGCGCTTTGCGGATGTCCCTGGTGGAGTATCCATTGTCTGTGAACACTCTTTGTAGATGTTCTAATTCCGCTGTCAGGCTGTCTGGGTCAGAGAGTGTTTTGGCTCGGTGCACGAGTGTTCTCAGCACTCCATGCTTCTGTGCTGGGTGATGGCAGCTGTCAGCCTGTAGATATAAGTCAGTGTGTGTTGGTTTCCTGTATACACTGTGGCCTAAGGTGCCGTCTGCCTTCCTCTTTACCAGGACATCGAGGAATGGGAGCTGACCATCACTCTCTAGTTCCATGGTGAACTTGATGTTGGGGTGTCTTGTGTTCAGATGGTCCAGGAACTCATCCAGTCTTCTCTTGCCATGTGGCCAGATGACAAATGTATCATCAACGTATCTGAAGAAACACATTGGCTGGTAGGCAGCAGTTGTAAGTGCCTCATCCTCGAATTTCTCCATAAACAGATTCGCCACTACCAGAGATAAGGGGCTGCCCATGGCGACTCCCTCAGTCTGCTCATAGAATTGTCCTCCACAAAGGAAGTATGTCGATGTCAAAATATGCTTGAAGAGATCCAGCAAGGCTCCATCAAATTTCTCACTAATAATATCGAGTGTGTCCTGAAGTGGTACCCTCGTGAACAGGGACACCACATCAAAACTGACCATGATGTCTGTGTCCGAGATCTGTAGGTTGTTGAGACATTCCACAAAGTCCGAGGAGTTGCGGATGTGGTGGAAACACTTTCCCCACATATGGTGCCAACATCTTCTTAAGGTAGGAGGCTGTAGGGTAGGTGGCTGCGCCGATATTACTGACAATCGGACGAAGTGGTACACCCTTTTTATCTTTTTATGGATCATGGGTAATCCATACATGGCATAGGGAGCACCACACACCGCCCAGGCATAAATATTGGACGAGGGCAGCTCGCCAACCAGTCTCAGGGAACACCTGATGAAGACGCCGAGTTACGACGTTGAAATATCGTGTTGGGAAGACGCGGACCACCGGCAGTACACCCGATTTTACGAGATGACAACAAATCGCCGGGAAAGTCTTAGAAATTATACTAAAACCCTCTTTCAAACATGTGTAATTCACCTTACACTCCTTGGCATGAATATTCAACTGAGACATTAAGGTGTCTATCCTTACTGCTTGATCCTTTAAAGTATTACACATCTTACCAGAAAATTGTTTAAAATTATTTGATTGCTCCAACTTTTATTTAGCTAATCGAGTATCCAAAGATTTTATTTCATTACTCTGATCAGGTAGATTAGCATCTAAACTGGCATTCTGTTCACTTAGTTGCTTCCTTATCCTCATTATACTGCTTTAGATATTGAGTAAACCACTGAGGCTGATCGTCTGTCATTTTTAGTACCTTTGGCTTACTTCTTGTAAGAATAAACGTCTAAAACAATATATAATATTCCTTTTACTGTCTTATTATTATACTCAAAGCTTTATCAAACAATTTTGTTAGTAATTAAGAGTTTCCTTCGCTCACCAAAGTAGGGGGGTGTTATTCTGCTTTGCTGCTCGCATAGTCAATGTTGGCTGCCTTGGTTGACTGCTAGCTGTGCTGTCTTAGCTGTTGGAGCCACTATGTTGTGTTGTCTCCACATTAGCTGTCTTCTGCGTCACCTGCTATCACCTCAGTCACAATATCGATGTCCACATCAACAATGTTGGATGCGTCGGCTGGTACAACTGTGTCAGTAAACAGCATCTGTTTCTGTACTAACTTTCAATATTTGGTGATTGATATCCCCAACTGTTTTGTTCTTGGCACAATATTGTTACTTTTAAGGATTTAGCCAGTTGCAAAATGGCATTCTTTCTTCGTTGTTATGTGTTATTGACTCCAGTTGCTAAGAGTAACCACAACTCTTATCAGAATAATTATTAGTCTTTCTCCAAAAATTTTATTAATTTCATTCAAAAATAAGTATTTCTTCTTATTGTTGCTTCTTCATTTTTCTTCAAATTTGGTCCATGTCAAGTCACCACAATGAAATGTATGTCTCCATGACCATGCTTCATTGGAGAATGCATTTCATACGAAATATGTTTTTCTAATATTACTACATATTTTTTAAGTTCAATCTTAATATGCCTCAATCTAGGTTCTTCTTCATGTAAACAGCAACACTTAAGACTTCTTCTCCAGTATTGAAAGGCATTCAAATATAATGAAGATGCACACTAGCTCAAAAAACTTATCATCACCATAAATGACAAAATGCTCAAGTTTAAATTTTTTCATAAATAGAGCTTTATTGTAGTTCCATTACATTTCTCTAGTAATGCTCCTTATTACATTTTTACATAAGGAGGGTCACATCCAACATGTCCTAACTCTAGATCAGATTAACAAAGAATAAAACACACAATGAAACAAAAAGGTCCTTCTCTCTGCTGAATGTTCACGGAAGTTAATGCTCCTCTTGATCATCCTGCAAGTAACCTCTGTGACAGGTAACTTGCTCCCTTCTAGGAAATCCCCTGCAAAACAAGAGAAACCTCGGACAGTGCATGTCCTACAGGTTCTCTAAACCACTCAAACCTACCTTTGGTTATCTTGTACCAATGGAGGAAGCATGTAGTGTATTTGTTACACAACATATCCCTCTCCTGCGAAACAAGATACCAAATGTACACCATACTTTCTTTTCTCCCACATACTATAAACAATACTACCATTACAACATACAATAACAATCCTTCCTTGTTGTTGTGGTCTTCCATCCGCAGACTGGTTTGATGCAGCTCTCCACGCTACCCTGTCCTGTGCAAGTCTCTTCATCTGAGAATACGTTCGGCAACCTACATCCTTTTGAATCTGTTTACTATATTCGTCCCTTGGTCTCCCTCTATGATATTTACCACACACGCTTCCTTCTAATGCTAAGTTGACAATTCCTTGATGTCTCAGAATGTGTCTTACCAATCTATCCCTTCTCTTAGTCAGGATATACCAAAAACTCCTTTTCTCCCCAATTCAGTTAAGCACCTCATTAGTTATGTGATCTAATCATCTAATATTCATCATTCATCTGTAGCACCACATTTCAAAAGCTTCTATAATCTTTTTGTCTGAACTCATCATCCACGTTTCACTGCCATACAATACTACACTCCAGACAAATGCTTTCAGAAAGGACTTCCTAACATTTAAGTTAATATTGGATGTTAACAAGTTTTGCTTCTATAGAAGTGCATTTCTCCCCATAGCCATTCTGCATTTTATATCTTCTTTACTTCGGCCATCAGAAGTTATCTTGCTACCCAAATAACAAAATTCATCTACTACTTTTATTGTTCATTACCTAATCTAATTCCTTCAGCATCGTCTGATTTTCTGACATTGCATTCCATTACCTTTGTTTTACTCTTGTTAATGTTCATGTTATATCCTCCTTTCAAGACACTGTCCATTCCATTCAATTGCTCTTCCAGATCCTTTGCGGTCTCTGACAGAATTACTATATCATCGGCAAACCGCAATGTTTTTAGTTCTTCTCCCTGCACTTTAATGCCCTCTCCAAATTCCTCCTTCCATTCCTTCACTGCGTGCTCATTGTACAGATTGAACAACATTGGGGAAAGGCTACAACCCTGTCTTACTCCCTTCCCAACCTCTGCATCCCTTTCTTGCCCTTCGACTCTAATAACCGCTGTCTGGTTTTTATATAAGTTGAATATAACTCTTCGCTCCCTATATTTTACCCCTGATACTTTCAGAATTTGGAAGAGTGTATTCCAGTCGACATTGTCAAAAAGTTTTCTCCAAATCAACAAACGCTAAAAAAGTAGGTTTGCCCTTCCTTAGTGTATCTTCTAAGATAATTCGTAATGTGAGTATTGCCCCCTGTGTTCCTACATTTCTCCTAAAACCAAAATGATCTTCCACGAGGTCGGATTCCATAAGTTTTTCCATTCGTCTGTAAATAATTCGTGTTAGTATTTTGCAACCATGACTTATTAAACTGATAGTTCTGTAATTTCCACACTTGTCTGCACTTGCTTTCTTTGGGATTGGAATTACAATATTCTTCTTGAAGTCGGAGGGTATTTCCCCTGTCTCATACATCTTGCATACCAGGTGTACAATTTTTTCACGACTGGCTCTCCTAACACTATCAGCAGTTTAGACGGAATATTGTCTACTCCAGGGGCCTTGTTTCGACTCAAATCCTTCAGCGCACTGTCAAATTCTTCTCGCTGTATCATATTTCCTATCCCATCTTCCTCCGCTTTGTCTTCCATTTCTAGAGTACTGTCTTCAAGTTTACTTCCTTTGTATAGGCCCTCTATATATTCCTTCCACAGTTCAGCTTTCCCCTCTTTGCTTAGTACTGGTTTTCCGTCTGAGTTCTTGATATTCATACAGCTGCTTTTCTTGTCTCCAAATAGCTTTTATTTTCCTATAGGTGGTACCTATCTTCCCCTACTTAAGCATTCTTCTACAGTTCTGCATTTGTCCTGTAGCCACTCCTGCTTAGCCAGTCTGCACTTCCTGTCAATCTCATTTATCTGACATTTGTACTCCCTTTTTCCTGTTTCACTTGCTGAATTTTTATATTATCTCCTCTCATCAATTAAGTTCAATATATCCTGTGTTATCCAGGGATTTCTATTAGGTCTTGTCCTTCTGCCTATATGATCATATGCTGCCTTCACTACCCTATCTCTCAGAGGTACCCATTCTTCTTCTACTGTATTTCTTTCCCCCGTTTCAGCCAATCCTTGCCTAATGTTCCCTCTGAATCTCAACCACCTCTGGTTCTTTCAATTTGTCCAGGTTCCATCTCCTAACCTTTCTGCAGTCTCTTAAGTTTTAATCTGCAGTTCATAACCAATAAGTTAAGGTCAGAGTCTATATCTGCCCCTGGATATGTCTTACAGTTTAGAACCTGGTTTCTAAATCTATTCCTTACCATTATAAAGTCAATCTGGTACCTTCCAGTGTCTCCTGGTCTCAACAATTCTTTGTATCTCTATGAAATTTTAACCATTAGTAACACAATATTACATTTAATCATAGTCCTTGACTTTGTATCCCACCATACAACTCACGTCTCCTTATGAGTCTATTTCAAACATTTCCACTAAGGAGATGTGATTTTTTTACGACGCTTTTCACTCGAAATTTGGAGCGGTATTATTGATGACCAACTCAATCTTCTTGAATAGGATTTGGTATCTTCATTTTCTTCCAAATGTACGAGGAGGATATCCCTTTGGCAGTACGAGCTTCTACGTACTTTCAGCATGACGGAGCTCATACAAATTCCGTATGGCCAGTGACAAAGTATCTCAAAACAAGGTATCCTGGTCATTGGATTGGTGGCCATGGAATCATTGTTTGGCCACTGAGGTCACCTGATCTTATCCCATTGGTGACTGAAGAAGGAAGTGTACAAATGTACAAATGCAGAGTGGACATGAGAGGAACTTCTCGCTCATATTTTGTGTGTTTTTGCTCAAGTAAAAGAATGCAAAGCTCTTTTCATTGGTGTATCTGGAAACAATTAAGAAAGGTGTTTGTATGTGTAATTATTTTATCAGTAAAATCTGAGTTAGGAAAGAATAAAGAGAGCATATCTTCCCTTCTTTTATTCTGACCCTAAGGATGGGATCACATTATGAGTATCTATTAGCACATTAAAATTTTGTAAAAGGGCCACTAGAAACATGTTTGAATGCAAACATAAGAAGTTATATAAAACATTGTATAAGGTACTTGATATTTCTTCTTTTCCATGTACTTATATTAGGAAACTTATTATTTTAAATAAAGGTAATAGCCAAAACTGTAAAACATAAACTGGCATATTCGTAACCATTGTAAAAGACAAAACAAAAACTTACATTTGATCCATTAACAGACATCTGTGGCAAATAGGTACTTTACACATAGGAACTAAATATCACAAAAAAGGCAATACTTAAGTCAAAACCTTCGGAAAACTTTGTCTTATTTATAAGATCACTGCTGTTACTTGATTTTAAGTACTTAAATACATTAAATGCATTATATAAATATTGAAATCTATTGTGTGTGGTGTTTGTACTGAGTATGCAATCACTTTTAGCTATACTGATTTTTCATCTTATACATATGCTGCTTTTTTAGGTACAAAATACAAGAAAAATATAATGTAATACAATACAAAGGCTTGTCATAAAAATTTGATTGGCCAAGTGAACATCACAATATGGCATATGTGAATACTATTTTTTTGTCTTTTACAGGAAACCATAAAATGCAGAAGACTGTGTAATATATTAGGAAGCACTCAGAAGTAACACCCATTAATTAACTTCATGCCTAAACATGAGGAAAAAGTCTCAATAGAATTGAAAGCGAGGATGGGCGTGTAAACAACAAAAAATTGTACTGACTTGATCACCCACTTTAATAATTAGCAGAATTCATTGCCAAACCAAAAACACCTCAGAATGTGTGGAAAAAAGGGAACGGGGAGCCACTAGATGAACTGCACCACAAAAGTATAAAATTAACAAGTTAGTCAAAAGTTATGTAATTCAAACTGGTGCAAATAAAATAATTTTAGGGTATAACTCGCAACAAAGGTGACTGCTGAGCTGTAGACAGGCATTTAGAGAGGACAATCACATTCTCACAACTTTGCCCCATGGGCTTTAGCAGAAACACACATTGTTGTACATAAACACCTACCATTTCTGGTTGTGCAAATGATGAAGCCTGGGCTGAACCCTGAGTTGTTTAAGTCTTATTTTTTATGTACCAGTCTGTGACTCAGCAAACATCTTGGTCTCAACAGGCTGTTAACCGGAGATAACAGTCATCTCTTGCTGATGTTACCCATGGATGACAATAACCTTGTCTTCTTTTGATGGTTCCTGTTGTGTAAAATCATGTCCAGGTCAGGGAAATTACCCTTTGGGACACTTCAATAGCTGCAGCCACCGCCTTCCTGCTTCCAACCTTCCTATGGATCTCCATGCCGTAGCTTCGGGTAAGTCAAGTTGTTGCATTGCACTATCTGATTACTGCACTATCTGAACCCAACTGCTCGTGTAGACTAATGAGTCAACACCAACCCCTCTGCAGCAACTTTCTGTTATTACCACAATTTTGGTTGCCGTAATTTCTCCACTTCATAGAACCGGCAGCAAGGCATCGAACCATTTTAGTTCATTATGACGATGACAATACTTCAGAACCTAATTGTTTTAACCAGTGGATATATGGAGTTTTCTAGTTTTGTGTCATTGGCTTGTTTTCTTAAAACTACATTAAAGGATGACCGCACTGAGTGGAACTGTACTGCAGTGGAGCGACATGGCACAAGACATCCAAATATTCTTTGCATGAAATCGAATGGGGCAGCACGCACTAAGTGGCAGCGGGACTGCGTGGCACAACACTGTGTGGCAAAGTTTACCAACTGGGCAGTGCTGTATTCCGTCATGTAATTCAGCTTCCGCTAGTGCGGTATGGCAGGCGCTGTGATATTGCACATCATTTGCATCATAACTCTGCTGCAAGTGAAACAAAAATTTGTACACAACAATGGTTCTGGACGAGGAAAAGTTATTTGTATGTGTAAGTGAATACTCAGAGTTATTTGACCTTCAAAGAGAACATTATAATGAAAAGTACAAGAAAAAGCTACATTTGGAAAGAAATTAGCAAAGAATTGGGAATACAGGGTAAGTGAATATCATTTTTTTTTTTTTTTTTTTTTTTTTTTTTTTTTTTTTTTTTTTTTTTTTTTTTTTGTGCAAGATATTTATTTTCGATCAAACGTAACGTACAATTAACTACATTTTTTAAAAATTTTTATTATTTTTTTTAAGTGCATCCATAGTTTGCACTAAGATGCTGAATTTATCTTGAGACATTCTAAAGCATGTATGAAATCTCTTTGGAGCCTTTTTAAAGCAGTGACAAAAGTGTGTGATATTCTTCTTCTTCATATCGCAAAATGCAAATGTTATGCAGGCATATTCTTCACCTTTTTGTAGCTTGCTTTGCTTCAACTTTCTTATTCATTACATTACAAAGAAATTATTACATCAACATGTCACTGTCGTACATTGTACTCTGAGGTTACCCAACAACTAACATACAAAATTTGCCATATATTGTTGTGTCACTGTGCTTAAGATGCAGTATACCAAACCAAAGAGATTATTAATTAAAATTAAGATAGAAAAGTTCCAAAACAGAACACTCAATTTCTGTATTTACAATACCTTATTTCTGAAGATGATTTTCACATTTATAAATATAAAGCTTTGTTCGTATAAAATAAAATGTGTAAAGGGTACAAAAAGTACTGCAGAGTTTTCTGATAATGTCAAATATTACAACTCTATCTTTCTCCATTCTTTATAAATGTTTTCTTACCACTGACAATCTTAATTTTTATCTTCTGTACACCATCCACCAAATTATTTTACTGAGAAATTCCTAAACTCATCTACCATTTTTCCATCACCTCCTAACCCCAAATTTGCCTGATTTAATTATCTTTAATTCTCCTTCAACAAGCTCTGATCAATTGAGGGTATCAATAATTTCTGATAGCATCCTCCTGTTCATCAGAAAGATCATGGAGTGCAACAAGACAGTCACTACCTTCATCGTTCTCTTGCTGATGTTCCATTGGATTTCTTGAGACGCAGTTGGTATGTTTTCTCCCTCTTTTGAATACCATATTAATGTCCTTCTCCCGAAGATGAAGAGCCCACCTGGTAAGTCATCCTGATGGATTCTTAAAATCGTTAACCAAACTAGGGAAGATGATCAATAATGACTGTGAATGTCCTACAACAGAAATATTCTTGAAATTTGCAGATGGCCCAAATAACATTAAGATCACTTTATCCACTACACTCCTTTACTGTCTTTCAGTGCTTCATTTATGACAACTTACCATAAAGTTTGTCACGACTGAACCTGCATAATCAGAGGCTGTATCTGTACGGTACCCTTTTGCAGAGCACGCTCAACAAAACGGTAGTACCTTGGTGGCTGTTTCACCCAAAGTACCAACTGGATTCTCCCTCTTGAAACCGGATTCTCAAAACTCCATAAGTGGAAAATAACAACATGTGCTTCGTTCTCAGCACCCACTTGGCTTAAATTTACATCAATTTCTTTGGTCTTGGCATTTCTTTTCAATGATTGTTTCTTTTTCACTAAATTTACTTTTCCATAAATTTTATTTTTGGGTCCGTCTGTTCTTCCCTTTCTCTCACATGCCTATCACATATAATGCATTAAGCAACTTTCTACTACTAAAGTCTTACACAATCTTTCTTAAATAAACTGTTTTGCTGACTACCAATTTTCACCTTTCAGCACTCATTTTTTAACCTGTCAAGCAGTGTCCAACAATCAGTTTTTCCTTACCTCTTCTGTGATTTTCCCTTGATCTAGGGTTCTGGGCAACTTTTCTGAAGCCCTGCCTATTTCATAAATCTGATCAGTCCTTTTCATTCATCACACTTCCCTCCCCTTCAACCCTTCTCATATCATACAATTTCAAGAGGGGCCTTCTTTGGCATTAGCATGGACCTCCCTACTATACCCACCTCGATTCCCTGAAACAATGTCTGCAAGATACACAGTAAATACCATTTCTCAAATTTACACACCTTACACTGATAGTCTAAGATTTTTAAATGAAGTATAAACAAAAATAAAGTGTGTTGCCAGACTATGCAAATTAGTAGGAAGAGGTGGTTTATTTTGTTTGTTTTCTGTATAGCTGTGTTACTGCGAGGTTGCCTGGATATAAAATGTTGTATGAAATGCCAATAATTGTGCTAATATGCAATAATTGTACTTTTTAAGCCTTAAGGAGCTTTCACTGAATATATAAATGCAACTTTTCTGTTCCTACTTGCAAGCTGTTAATTGGGCTTGTCCTGAAAACTTCTGTGGCTTTCTTATATCCAAGTCCTTAAAGTCTTTAAAATTAATAAAGAACTCAATGACTCTTTCAAACTTAAAACTATAGCCCTCATTTTAGCACATTGACTGCTTCATACTTAGTGACAGGTGTTTCACCACCTGGACATGAGGCTCCGCTGAGGCCACCACTGGCAGTCAATGTGTAACTCAGTCAGAATAAAAATAGAAAAATTAAAGTTCATTCTTTCAAGTTCTCAAGTGTTTAGTGTAGTTCGTGAAATAATTTTCTTGATAGAAATAGGGCTTGAATTTGGGCAAATATTCACAAATAAAGAGCATATCAATGAACTCCTCCATTTGATAATGTCATTTATTAACTTCAAGAAATTTATCCTATAGCATACACCTGGTAAATGTAAATGTTGCATAACAAGGAAGGACATTAACAAAATTTACACAAGACCCCAGAATCTGCATGTGTTTAAATCATGCATAATTTGTGTGTTCAATATTTCATTGCAGAACAGTTACAAATCTTCGCTATATTCAAATTTCTTAAATTGTAGCCTATTAGGTTAGAAACAACTTCTGTAGCACAAGTCTCCAGGCTGAAAACAATTCTAGTCCATGCTGAGTGAAAAGACATTTAGTTACAAAATTTAAAAAATTCTGAAAATAAATCATTTGTGGTAAGTAATGGATGGTTGCACATATTTAAATCTTGTTCAGGACTTTGAGAATTGGAAATGTAAAGTGACAAAAATGACAGCTGATATAGATGAAGCAAATTCTTTTAAGAAACTGGACAAAAAGGTTGATGACTAGTTTCTTTTAACACTTATGAAAATGGATAAAAGTGGAAATCATTTGTGTCCGAGTGAGAGCACAGTTCAGAGTGCAGGATGTATGTAAAAGTAAGAGTGACTAATAATTTTAGTTTATGCAAACCACACTGCGAGCCATAAAATGTCTTTGCTCCTCATTAAAAAAGAATTTTACTCTTTGTGGATAATGCATCAACCAATGTTTGGACTGAACTACTATAGAGAAAATGGAATCTTGAGTCAACTTTTTTCCTCATAATGTGGGACCCTTCCAGTAACCAATGGATCAAAATGTTACTGAAACATTAAAACAACTGTTGTTGCTGCCTCATCGCCCAGAGCGCTAAGTATCTTAATTTAATTGCGTGAAATTTTGTTGCCAGTTAATTTCTTAACTTTTGTTAGTGTTTCTGTTTTTAAGATGTTTCTTCTCACCTGCTTGGCAGATTTCGTTTGTGCTTCTTTTTAAAAGTGTTTATTCTCGCGTATTTTGATAAATACCGTGTGTATAGTTTTCATCTGCTGTAAGCTACATTATTTAAGTATCATATTGTCACTTCCTTATTTCGTTATCTGCTTTGAGGAAGCTTATATTCTCATGCATTTGATAACAGTGTATTCTATAAATTTTCATGTTTATTTTGAAAACCGCTGGACTCAGTTTCGTCGTTTTGACAGTGTAGTTACAACTAACCACAGTTCAGTCAGCTGCCAGCCACTTTAATAAAAGTACTAGGCTAGTTAAAAGTTGATTACTTAGTTTTCTACTTTCTACAGTTAATTGTATCAATAGGATGGATAGGATGTATGTGGACGTAGGAGGAGTTGCCCACAGTTCGCGAACAGCTGAGCGTGCTGTTGGCTACGGTCAGCCGTCTTCAGGCTGCTGTCTCTGACTGCAGCGGTAGTGGGGAGTCTGATGCTTGAGTGGGACATCTCAGGTGTCTCGTGCTTCTGTCCCTGCTACTGAGGCACCTACATATGTACGGGATGTGTTTGAGCCGCCCTCTCCACAAGGAGAGTGGTGGGTTGAACGGCATTTACGTCGCTCAAGACGGAAGGCCAATGTGGAGGCTGGCTGTCCATCCATGCCTGTTCGTCCTGTGAGTGGACGTGTGGCCACTACTCCAGCATTGTCCAAGCAGGTGCATGGGGGAAAAGGATTATTAGTTATTGGGAGCTCCAATGTTAGGCGGGCGATGGAACCCCTTAGGCAGATAACATCGAGATCCGGAAAGAATTTCAATGCGCACTCGTTGTCTCTGCCGGGGGGCCTCATCCGAGATGTGGAGGCGGCCTTGCTGCTGGCTATTGACAGTGCGAGGTGCGGCCGACTGCAAGTCGTGACTCACGTCGGCACCAATGACACTTGTCACTTGGGTTCTGAGGACATCCTCAGTTCCTATGGGCGGCTGGCAGAGTTGGTGAAGGCTGCTACCCTCGCACGCGGAGTAGAAGCTAATCTCTCGATTTGTAACATTGTTCCCCGGGTAGATTGGGGGTCCTTTGGTTTGGAGCCGAGTGGAAGGTCTGAACCAGAGGCTTCACCAACTCTGTGACAGTCATGGCTGCAGATTTCTGGATCTGCATTATCGAGTGGGGAATTGTAGGACGCCCCTAGATAGATCAGGAGTGCACTACAAAAAGGAAGCAGCTACTCGTGTAGCAGAGTACTTGTGGAGTGCACATGGGAGTTATTTAGGCTAGGTGCTAACTCTGATGAGCACTCGCCTGTCAACATTCAGACAATGAATTCAGCCCACATTCAACTATCGAAATATTAGCCGCGAACTTTCAAAGTATTAGAAACAAAGTTCCCAAATTTGCTGCACTGCATGGAAATTATTGTGCTCAGATAGTTTTAGGTACCGAAAGCTGGCTAAATCATGATGTGGCAAGTTCATAAATATTTAGTGAGGCGTGGAATGTATATCGGACACAACTGGATGAGGAGTGTTCATCGCTATAGACAAAGATATTGTTTCTACTGAGATCGAGGTTGAAAGTAACTGTGAAGTTGTCTGGACACATATAATATGTCTAAGAGAAGTAAAATTAATATTTGGGTGTTTTTACAGCCCCCCCCCCCCCCCCCCAATGCTGCACTAGCAGTTTCAGAGTCATTCAAAGAAAGTCTACGCTTGGTAGTGCGTAGGTATTTGGGCCATGTAATTTTAGTCGGGGGAGACTTCAACCTTAAGAGTATAAATAGGGACCTCTCTAGTTACATTTCAGGCAGTATAGACAAGCAGTCTTGCGAGCTACTTTTGGAAACATACTCCGAAAACAGTCTTGAGCAGTTACACCGGCAACCCACGCGCAATGGAAATATTTTATACCTTATAGCCACAAACAGGCCTGGCCTTATTAACGATGTCTTTGTAGAGACAGGAATTAGTGACCATGATATTGTCATAGCGTCAATGGTAACCAAGTTAATAAACCAATCAAGAAGGCTAGGAGTGTGTGTTTGTTGGGAAGGGCCGATAAGCAATTGTTAAGATCGCACTTAGAAAATGAATGGGCATTGTTTAGTTCCAATACTATGGATGTAGAGGAACTGTGGACGAAATTTAAATGCATTGTACGTGAAGGGTTAGAGAAATATGTGCCTGTAAAGTCAATTAAGGATGGAAAAGATTCACCATTAGAAAGCTACTGAGAAAGCAAAGACAGTTGCACTCTCGGTTCAAAAAAGAGCACGAAAATGATGACATGCAAAGCGCACAATAATTACCGCAGCCGTACATTAGCAGAAGATCTTTCCGAGAACCTGAAAAAATTCTGGTCTAATGTAAAATTGATAAGCAGGTCAAAGACCACTATCCAGTCACTCGATCATTCCGGGGCAGTAATAGAAGAAAGCAAACGGAAAGCTGAAGTTCTGAATTTAACCTTTAAGAAATCTTTCAAGCAGGAGGACCGCACAAATGTACCATCATTTGATAACGTATTAACTCCCAAATGGAAGACAGAGTAATAGCTATTTCTGGTGTAGAGGAGCAGCTGAGAGCTAAATACGAAAAAGTTGGCTTGTCCTGATGGAATACCAGTTCGGTTTTACAAAGAGTGTTCCGTGGCATTGACCCCCTTACTTAGCTTGCATTTATCGCAAATCTTTAGTTCAGCGCAACTGGAAAAAAGCGCAGGTGACTCCCGTTTATAAGAAAGGAAAGAGAAATGGCCCACATAACTACAGGCCAATATCGTTGACATCAGTTTCATGTAGAATTTTGGAGCATATTCTCAGTTCAGATATAGTAAATTTCCTTGAGACGGAAAAGCTTCTTTCTATGAATCAACACAGATTTAGGAAACATCATTCATGTGAAACTCAGATTGCCCTTTTCTCACATGACATCTTGCGAGCCATGGATGAAGGGCAACAGGCGGATTGTGTTTTTCTCGACTTCAAAAAGGCGTTTGACATGGTGCCGCACTGCAGACTGTTAACAAAGATACGAGCTTATGAAATAAGTTCACAGATTTGTGACTGGCTGGAAGACTTCCTAAGTAATAGAATGCAGTACGTTCTTCTTGACGACGAGTGTTCATCAGAAATGAGTGTATCGTCAGGCGTGCCCCAGAAGAGTGTGATAGGACCGCTATTATTTTCTATCTATATAAATAATCTGATGGACAGAGTAACTTGTAATTTGCGGCAGTTTGCTGATGATGCTGTGGTGTATAAGACGGCGTCATCTTTAACTGACTGTAATAACATACAGGATGACTTAGACAAAATTTATACTTGGTGCAAAGAACGGCAGCTAGCTCTCAATGTAGAAAAGGGTAAAGTGATGCGCAGGAGTAGGAAAAACAATCCCATAATGTTCGAATACAGCATTAGTAGTGAGCTTCTTGATGTAGTCGTGTAGTTCAAATATCTAGGCGTAACATTTCAGAGCGATATGAAATGGAACGAGCATGTAAGGACTGTTGTGAGTAAGGCGGACAGCCGACTTTCGTTTATTGGGAGAAGGAGACCATGTATGAAACGCTTGGACAACCACGTCTTGAGTATTGCTCAAGTGTTTGAGACCTGCAGCAGACCAGTTTAAAGGAAGACATAGAAGCAGTTCAGAGGCGAGCAGATAGGTTTGTTATTGGTAGGTTTGACCAATGCGCAACCGTCATGGAAATGTTCTGGCAACTCAATTGGGGATCGATGGAGGAAAGACGACGTTCTTTTCATGAATTTCTGTTGAGGAAATTTAGAGGGCCAGAATTTGAAGCTGATTGTAGTACGATCTTGCTGCCACCTCCTTACATTTCGTGTAGTGATCACAAAGACAAGATATGAGTAATTAGGGCTTGTACGGAGGCATACAGGCATTCTTTTTTCCTCGTACTATTTGGGAGTTGAATAGGAAAGGAAATACCTAGTAGTGGTACAGTGTACCCTCCGCCACGCACCTTATGGTGGATTGCAGAGTATGGATATGGATGTAGATGTAGAACTTCAATGAGACTTATCTGGCAATGAAGATAACAGCAGTTTCTGCCATTTTTCAAGCGAATGAATTCAAATATGTGTTGTTGGATGATTGATTATATGGTAGACACTCTACAGAGATGTGAAATTAAAGAAGAAAAGAGTGGCCAGTCAGTACTTACTCAGTATCACTGATAGTAACACAAAGAAGGACAAAAATACATGTTATTTGATTA